>OY282516.1:10358725-11558725 GCA_958296145.1 Hydrotaea cyrtoneurina
ATTAAATAAATTAAATAAATTAAATAAATTAAATAAATTAAATAAATTAAATAAATTAAATAAATTAAATAAATTAAATAAATTAAATAAATTAAATAAATTAAATAAATTAAATAAATTAAATAAATTAAATAAATTAAATAAATTAAATAAATTAAATAAATTAAATAAATTAAATAAATTAAATAAATTAAATAAATTAAATAAATTAAATAAATTAAATAAATTAAATAAATTAAATAAATTAAATAAATTAAATAAATTAAATAAATTAAATAAATTAAATAAATTAAATAAATTAAATAAATTAAATAAATTAAATAAATTAAATAAATTAAATAAATTAAATAAATTAAATAAATTAAATAAATTAAATAAATTAAATAAATTAAATAAATTAAATAAATTAAATAAATTAAATAAATTAAATAAATTAAATAAATTAAATAAATTAAATAAATTAAATAAATTAAATAAATTAAATAAATTAAATAAATTAAATAAATTAAATAAATTAAATAAATTAAATAAATTAAATAAATTAAATAAATTAAATAAATTAAATAAATTAAATAAATTAAATAAATTAAATAAATTAAATAAATTAAATAAATTAAATAAATTAAATAAATTAAATAAATTAAATAAATTAAATAAATTAAATAAATTAAATAAATTAAATAAATTAAATAAATTAAATAAATTAAATAAATTAAATAAATTAAATAAATTAAATAAATTAAATAAATTAAATAAATTAAATAAATTAAATAAATTAAATAAATTAAATAAATTAAATAAATTAAATAAATTAAATAAATTAAATAAATTAAATAAATTAAATAAATTAAATAAATTAAATAAATTAAATAAATTAAATAAATTAAACAAATTAAATAAATTAAATAAATTAAATAAATTAAATAAATTAAATAAATTAAATAAATTAAATAAATTAAATAAATTAAATAAATTAAATAAATTAAATAAATTAAATAAATTAAATAAATTAAATAAATTAAATAAATTAAATAAATTAAATAAATTAAATAAATTAAATAAATTAAATAAATTAAATAAATTAAATAAATTAAATAAATTAAATAAATTAAATAAATTAAATAAATTAAATAAATTAAATAAATTAAATAAATTAAATAAATTAAATAAATTAAATAAATTAAATAAATTAAATAAATTAAATAAATTAAATAAATTAAATAAATTAAATAAATTAAATAAATTAAATAAATTAAATAAATTAAATAAATTAAATAAATTAAATAAATTAAATAAATTAAATAAATTAAATAAATTAAATAAATTAAATAAATTAAATAAATTAAATAAATTAAATAAATTAAATAAATTAAATAAATTAAATAAATTAAATAAATTAAATAAATTAAATAAATTAAATAAATTAAATAAATTAAATAAATTAAATAAATTAAATAAATTAAATAAATTAAATAAATTAAATAAATTAAATAAATTAAATAAATTAAATAAATTAAATAAATTAAATAAATTAAATAAATTAAATAAATTAAATAAATTAAATAAATTAAATAAATTAAATAAATTAAATAAATTAAATAAATTAAATAAATTAAATAAATTAAATAAATTAAATAAATTAAATAAATTAAATAAATTAAATAAATTAAATAAATTAAATAAATTAAATAAATTAAATAAATTAAATAAATTAAATAAATTAAATAAATTAAATAAATTAAATAAATTACATAAATTACATAAATTAAATAAATTAAATAAATTAAATAAATTAAATAAATTAAATAAATTAAATAAATTAAATAAATTAAATAAATTAAATAAATATAATAAATTAAATAAATTAAATAAATTAAATAAATTAAATAAATTAAATAAATTAAATAAATTAAATAAATTAAATAAATTAAATAAATTAAATAAATTAAATAAATTAAATAAATTAAATAAATTAAATAAATTAAATAAATTAAATAAATTAAATAAATTTCATAAATTAAATAAATTAAATAAATTAAATAAATTAAATAAATTACATAAATTAAATAAATTAAATAAATTAAATAAATTAAATAAATTAAATAAATTAAATAAATTAAATAAATTAAATAAATTAAATAAATTAAATAAATTAAATAAATTAAGTAAACTAAATAAATTAAATAAATTAAAGTAAGTAATTTCAATAAATTAAATAGTACCTCAGAAAAAAGAAAATTGTCTTTGTTGTCCAGTGTATATACTTCGGCTTTCCCTTGCCGGCTTCTTCTTTCTACTTCAGATTCTCCGGCCTCCGTTTACTTTCTTTAAAAAGGCAATTTCTTTTTGTTTCCATTACCACAGAACCGGAAAGCCACAAAAACCGGAAACTAAATCTTTGTTGTACGTTTAACACCCCTTAGAAAGAGTTTCGGTTTCTCGGCTTCTTCTTCTGCGAATATCCTTTGTGCCCTTACAAGAAATTGTTTATTTAGACGCCAAGTTTAAACTCTTTGGAGAACAATTTCATCTCAGCAAATGTTCATTAGACATTTTAAGGGGTACACACTTCCGGCCGCCAGAGCACAATTTAAAATCGGCTGAGGGGAGTAGTGTCCTCTAGGGAGAGGACCTAAGAAAACAAAAGATTTGTATTTGTTTAAATTTTAAGTTTATGGCTTTGACGCCTTCACTTACTTTTCGGTGTGTGTGTGTGTGTCCGTGCATGTTGTCCCCCGCTTGGCTTCCTTTTCTGATATCGTGGTCCACCCAAGAAGGCGTTTTTGTTGTTTGCTGCCGTGAAATGTTTATTATGGCATTTAATGGTGATTTTATTGTTTTAAAATGTTTCTGACGGTCTCGGTTTGAATGTGCCCTAATGAAGGATCGTATAGTAAATTATGTGCTAATGATATACTCAGGTGATTTGTGAATATAATTTATTATCGCAAAAGGGATTGGGCTGTGTTGTTTGTGTCTGAAACTTTTTTGGGAAACAGATTCGGCTTTAGATACAGATACGGTTTGCAAATTTATTTGGTTGGGGAGGGGGAGTGGTGGCGTTTTCATTGTGTCGTATCGGTTAACTTTAAAAGACATTTAAATGATTTACACGTTCCGCAGATAAAGGCAACTGAAATGTGGCATTAGTCGTCGATTTGTTTTTATATTTATTTGGCACAATGATAACAAAATGGGAAGGTGGAGGAAGCCAAAACAATCTGTTGGGGGAGGAAAAAAACCAACGATTAAGGGCCAGAAATTGCAAATTTTATGCCGCCCATTAAAGAAATGACAATTTAATCGAAGGCATATTTTATTTATAAACATTCATTCGTTTGTTTGCCTGATATTGCCAAATTCAGTTTCTTTTGTAAATTTTCATGATGGCCCGTAACAAATTTAAATTTTTCATATTAAATGTGTGTAAACACCGCACTCGGTAGTGTTTTGAAATGTGTGATATTTAACGCTTCACTAAATGCGAAATATTTTCGCAAACTATTTCGTGTGTGCTGGCAAAGAGAAAGTAAATATTTCGGAAATCCATTGAAATTGCCTTTCATGTGTGAGCAAATACATTTAAGGAATATTTATAAAAAAAAAAAAATAAAACACTTTATTTAACTCCAAATGAAAATTATGCAAAGTAAATTCAATAGGAAATCTACAAAGTTGTCTGCATAAAATAGGCACACCTACGGTGTAAAGACTTCACCACCCCCAAATGTTTTTGGCTCACCACAATTTTAGGAATTTTCAGTTTTTACTCGAATCAAGAGATAACAGCCTAAGTCTGTTTTTACATATTTTCTCGAGAGAGAGAGAGAGAAAATCCGGAGTTGGTTTATTTTGTAAAGATTTTAAGGAAACGAAACCAAATCAGAGGTCGTAAACCATAACTGTCGAACTCGAGTTAAGCCACATTTGTTTAAGAAGTCAGTCAACAAGACTTGTTAAACAAATTTGGCCTAACTTGAGTTAGACCGCTATGGTTTACGACCATTGATTTAGTTTAGTTAAAAGAAATTCGGTTAAAAGAATGAATATCGAGACGAGAGAACAAACAAATAGCTCCATCATATTCATGATAGGTGAGGTTGATAAGTCTTTAGAAAAGAGAAGTGATCTTTTTTGTGAATTAAGAGATTTAGAAAATCATTTTAAAATACTATTCAAATTCAATTTACTAAATTGGTAGTGAAACATTTTGTTTACAATCGAAATTGTTTTAAAATTAATTTTTAACTTTAGGCGACGCCCGGTGTTCCTGAGAATGAAATTCGATGTGTAACTTTTGATCTAGTTAACATTTCTGAGTGCTGTAAAAAATTGGTTGTTGTCAAGGACTGAGGGATTATTTAAAGGCTTTAACATTCGATATCGGACAATTAGATATATTTTAGAAATATTTCCAAATTTTACGACTTTTATTTCAATACAATTGAATACTACATTTTGTCTATTCTATTGAAACCAAAAATAATAAAAAAAAAAAATATAAATGACAGCTGTCAATAGAAATGACAGCTGTCATTTATATTGCCAATAAAAAAATAAAAAAATGACAGCTTATAATAAAAATGACATCTGTCAATAAAAATGACAGCTGTCAATAGAATAAAAATGACAGCTGTCAATAGAATAAAAATTACAGCTGTCAATAGAATAAAAATGACAGCTGTCAATAAAAATGACAGCTGTCAATAAAAATGACATCTGTCAATAAAAATGACAGCTGTCAATAGAAATGACAGCTGTCAATAGAAATGACAGCTGTCAATAAAAATGACAGCTGTCAATAGAAATGACAGCTGTCAATAGAAATGACAGCTGTCAATAGAAATGACAGCTGTGAATAAAAATGACAGCTGCCAATAAAAATGTCAGCTGTGAATAAAAATGACAGCTGTCAATAAAAATGACAGCTGTCAATAAAAATGACAGCTGTCAATAAAAATGACAGCTGTCAATAAAAATGACAGCTGTCAATAGACATGACAGCTGTGAATAAAAATGACAGCTGCCAATAGAAATGACAGCTGTCAATAGAAATGACAGCTATCAACAAAAATTGCTGGCTGTCAATAAAAATACAGTTATCAATAAAAATGACAGCTGTCAATTGAAATGACAGCTGTCAATAGAAATGACAGCTATCAACAAAAATTGCTGGCTGTCAATAAAAATACAGTTATGACAGCTGTCGCGAACTGAAGAAATCATCCACAGGAGCGTAGTGCTTGGCAAGTATTTATTAAGAAGTCAAGATATAATTTCAAACAAAAAAAATGTATTTACCATATTTGAAAATTATGATATGCACTGTTTCTTAAATAAATTAATAAAAATAAATATCGTGCCATTGATGGAGCCGTCACCAGTCCACCATATCCACGAGCAGTTCACTCTGGCGACATTAATTTACAATCTGCTATTCATTACAGTATCTTTACTCTAGTTAATGTGAACTTTTTCCAGCCTTCTCATGTTTAATATATGTGACTGGTAGTTTTTTTTTTTTTTTTTGTGTAACATTTCCAATAATTGGACAAAAATCGCATTTCATATTCAATACTGACAACTCATCATATTCATCATGTGTTTTCATGCAAATTGTTTGCATTCCTCGACGATGATGATTGATATGCATGTCCGTCCGTCTATGCCAACACAGGTTTATTTTACAATTCGATCTGCACGTGGCGCGTATTAGTTTGCCATTCATCTATCACCGTCTTTCCAATTGATATTTATTTTAATGTTTCTGCTTCCCTGTCGATATTTTTGTCTCTGGTTTTTGTTTTGACAAATCGGACAGCAGCAGCAATGTTTTAAACTGAATGACAACAACATAAAATATATGTGTGCATTATTTAAAGGCTTTAACATTCGATATCGGACAATTAGATATATTTTAGAAATATTTCCAAATTTTACGACTTTTATTTCAATACAATTGAATACTACATTTTGTCTATTCTATTGAAACCAAAAATAATAAAAAAAAAAAATATAAATGACAGCTGTCAATAGAAATGACAGCTGTCATTTATATTGCCAATAAAAAAATAAAAAAATGACAGCTTATAATAAAAATGACATCTGTCAATAAAAATGACAGCTGTCAATAGAATAAAAATGACAGCTGTCAATAGAATAAAAATTACAGCTGTCAATAGAATAAAAATGACAGCTGTCAATAAAAATGACAGCTGTCAATAAAAATGACATCTGTCAATAAAAATGACAGCTGTCAATAGAAATGACAGCTGTCAATAGAAATGACAGCTGTCAATAAAAATGACAGCTGTCAATAGAAATGACAGCTGTCAATAGAAATGACAGCTGTCAATAGAAATGACAGCTGTGAATAAAAATGACAGCTGCCAATAAAAATGTCAGCTGTGAATAAAAATGACAGCTGTCAATAAAAATGACAGCTGTCAATAAAAATGACAGCTGTCAATAAAAATGACAGCTGTCAATAAAAATGACAGCTGTCAATAGACATGACAGCTGTGAATAAAAATGACAGCTGCCAATAGAAATGACAGCTGTCAATAGAAATGACAGCTATCAACAAAAATTGCTGGCTGTCAATAAAAATACAGTTATCAATAAAAATGACAGCTGTCAATTGAAATGACAGCTGTCAATAGAAATGACAGCTATCAACAAAAATTGCTGGCTGTCAATAAAAATACAGTTATGACAGCTGTCGCGAACTGAAGAAATCATCCACAGGAGCGTAGTGCTTGGCAAGTATTTATTAAGAAGTCAAGATATAATTTCAAACAAAAAAAATGTATTTACCATATTTGAAAATTATGATATGCACTGTTTCTTAAATAAATTAATAAAAATAAATATCGTGCCATTGATGGAGCCGTCACCAGTCCACCATATCCACGAGCAGTTCACTCTGGCGACATTAATTTACAATCTGCTATTCATTACAGTATCTTTACTCTAGTTAATGTGAACTTTTTCCAGCCTTCTCATGTTTAATATATGTGACTGGTAGTTTTTTTTTTTTTTTTTGTGTAACATTTCCAATAATTGGACAAAAATCGCATTTCATATTCAATACTGACAACTCATCATATTCATCATGTGTTTTCATGCAAATTGTTTGCATTCCTCGACGATGATGATTGATATGCATGTCCGTCCGTCTATGCCAACACAGGTTTATTTTACAATTCGATCTGCACGTGGCGCGTATTAGTTTGCCATTCATCTATCACCGTCTTTCCAATTGATATTTATTTTAATGTTTCTGCTTCCCTGTCGATATTTTTGTCTCTGGTTTTTGTTTTGACAAATCGGACAGCAGCAGCAATGTTTTAAAATGAATGACAACAACATAAAATATATGTGTGCAGGCTGGGGGTAAATGAATCGATGCAAATGGATTACAAACTAACCCGCAGATTCACAAAAAATTTAAAACAGCCTTTGTTAAGAAACATGTGCGAAAATGTTTTTTGAATGTGTGTGGGTGGAGAGGATTACTAGCCAGGAAGTAAAGATACGCTAACGTGAATGGGTCTGACTTGGATGGCACACCAGGTTCACTTTGGTCGGCCGAGATTCGGATTTAAGCTTTGACCTTTATCTGGGTTTCTTGTTGGATGCTCATGGATTTCTTAATGGATTTTTTTTTATAAGAGATTCCAAAAAAAATTCCATAAATTTTTGTTGTGGTTCAACGACTTCCCATTGTAAAGAAATTTGTTGAAAACAATTTTCTGGTCGTATTTATAAAAAAAACTATAACAGCTTTATAAACCTTTGTTAAGAAAAATGTGAGAAAATACAGAAATATTGTCTAAAAATTGTTTCTTAACAAAGGTTTCTAAAGCCGTTTTAAATTTGTATTAATTCCGCAATTCAACGATTATGCAAAATTGCCAACATGTGCTTTCATGATTTCCCCGATATCTGTTTGCGGTTATGAGAATAAATGTATCTCTTTTCTTTATATTGACGTCATAAATTCCAATTAGGTTTATTTATTTGTTTGTGTTGCTGTTGTTGTTGTGTGTGGAAAATACAAATAATTGTTGTGCAGATTCAGCGAAAATATATTTTTATTCTCCCGAATATGTTTGCCTTTTTTTTTTATTTATAAACAATTAATAACAATTAAAAGAATTTAACAAGTTTTCTTCATGCTCACTCTTTCCCCCCACCGGTGAAAGAAAAACACCAAGGAATCGTCTGAAATAATAATGAAATGCCCGAGATTTCCACTGTAAACACACACCGGCACACAGGCTAGCGTTTATTTTTCCTGCTCACTCATTTTCCCTTCCATTATGCGTTGACGTCATCAATATCGACCGCCAGCCGACACACACACACACACTCACAGAGGGAAACCACAACAGAACAGCAAAACATCTGATGGTGATGGCGATGATGCTGATGCCGATGATGATGATGCCGATGATACCCGGTGTCATCATCAATCATATTTCATATTGCGGTGGATCGGTTCGTGGTCGTTCGTGGTAGTTCGTTCGGTCAGACGGCATTAATTTATGCCCGCTCTGGTATTGAACTTTACGGATTTTCGTCAGGTGAAGGTTTTGTTGGAAAAACTGGTGAGAGGATCTCTATATTAATTTATGTAGAGGCGAGTATATCTATATACATATGTACATTTGTAATAATATATTATCCGGTTAATATTTTTAAATTTAAACAAATATTTTACTTGTGTGCGTTTTTTCTGTCTGTCTCTCAAAATGTGATCCATAAATTTAAATTTTTTAAATGTTGTTTTTATAAATTCTTCAAAAAATTATAATTACAATGTGAAGACTTAATTTTTTTTGGGTCATAAAACACAATGGCAGCGGAATAACCAACAATTTCGGAAAAATGTCACATTTTTACCTTGCAAACATTTTTTTTTTTTTGGGAAAATAATTTTACTGAAATTTGTAAATTTCTATTAAAACTTAATTTCTCAATTTTTTAAAATTTACTAGAACAAAATCGGACAAGTCGTTTCTGAGTTATGGCAAATTATTTGGAGAAATGTTTTATAAAAAATTTAATTTTTTTTTTATAAATTTTTTAAAAAAAATCCTATCACCTCTAATTTTCGATCCTATCACCTATAATTACCGACATTTCTATTGACAGCTGTCATTTATATTGACAGCTGTCATTTCTATTGACAGCTGTCATTTCTATTGACAGCTGTCATTTTTATTGACAGCTGTCATTTTTATTCACTGCTGTCATTTTTATTGACAGCTGTCATTTTTATTTACAACTGTCATTTTTATTGACAGCTGTAATTTAAGTGACAGCTGTCATTTTTATTGACAGCTGTCATTTATATTGACAGCTGTCATTTATATTGACAGCTGTCATTTATATTGACAGCTGTCATTTATATTGACAGCTGTCATTTATATTGACAGCTGTCATTTTTTTAATGAAAGGTGTAATTTTATAATGAAACGTGTAATTTTTAATTGACAGCCGTCATTTTTATTGACAGCTATCATTTTATTTAACAGCTGTCATTTTATTTAACAGCTGCCATTTTTATTCACTTCTGTCATTTTTATTGACAGCTGTCATTTTTATTCACTGCTGTCATTTTATTTAACAGCTGTCATTTTTATTCACTGCTGTCATTTTATTTAACAGCTGTCTTTTTTATTCACTGCTGTCATTTTATTTAACAGCTGTCATTTTTATTCACTGCTGTCATTTTATTTAACAACTGTCATTTTATTTAACAGCTGTCATTTTATTTAACAGCTGTCATTTTATTTAACAGCTGTCATTTTTATTCACTGCTGTCATTTTATTTAACAGCTGTCAGTTTTATTCACTGCTGTCATTTTTATTCACTGCTGTCATTTTATTTAACAGCTGTCATTTTTTTTCGACTGTTTCGCACACACCTCTTCGACCACTGTTAAAAATATTGAGGGTATTCATCATCTGTTCCAGATATATCGAACAAACTGTATATTTAAAGTTGTATTGGTTAACGGCATGTATTCACGAATACCCTTAATGTTTTTTTTTTTTGAAAAAAGATAAAATGGCCTGTTAATGACCCTGAAATACCGACTTCTGGGGCAATGCTACGCGCCATCATTGTTAAGGTCGTTGAAATACATTTCATTTTACACATAATTTGTTGGCGTGGAACTGTCTCATGTTTGTTCGGCTCTCTCAACAAAAAGAAAATATTTTTCTTTCACAAAATAAGAAGAAAAAAACGCTGTTTTAAATATTTTCAAGGTGCTCAAAAACAATAAAAATAAAAGTTCGGTTTTTTTTCTTCAAAATTGTCTTCTATTTAAAAAAAGGCGCCGTAAAGAAAAGAAAATCTAAGAAGCAAAGACACGTGCCCCTCCTCGTCGGCTGTAATGTGAAAAATTGTGAAAACTGTCGAAAAAGTTGAAACAATAGAAAGCAAAACAACACAAATTTGTCAGCCATCACCCAAAAAAAATTACTAATTGTTAAAGAATTTCACAATACTACGAGCAACATTAATGCAGTCTATTTATTGTGATGTTTTGAAATTATATTTATACTCTTTTTGTTTTCAAATTATTTACTTATTTCAGTTTGTTTTGCGTACACAAAAAAAAACAGAAAAGAAAGAACGAATTTTCAAATGTTTTTGTCACATTTTAACATTGAAAGGAAGGCCTTCCGTTTTCACACATTGGCGGCACTACCCAACCCAACCACCCCTAGGATTTCCTCCTTTTTGTTTGAAAATTGTACGTTTTGCATATAATTTAGATGCGAAATGACTGGTGTCGGCGTTCATTTACCCGCCTAAATGACAAAACAAAGAAACAAAAACGAAATGCGTTTAAAAACTATTTGTATTTTATTTTATTTTATTTGTTGCTGTTTTTTTTTATTTTATTTTATAATTATAACTAATTGTCTGTGCGGCAATTTTGAATAGATTCTGAAAAAGCCTTCAGTGTGATGGGTGCGAGTGCGAGTGTGTGTGTGTTTTTTTGATTTTATGCCAAAAACACTTAAAATAGTTAAAAACAGACATTTGACGACAATTTATATGAGTTTTACGGGCATTCGCATTAAAGCATGAAATGACTGATAGATTTGGCTTTAATTAGGCAATTTTTGGGGGCAGGGAGGGCTACGTTTCTTCATTGGTGGAAAGAAAGAAAGTAGCTGTGGTTTCCAAAAAAATCAAAGTCGAAAAATCGCTGCTCCATAAGTATGTGGGAAAGAGCTGAGAGATTCATTTTTCCATTGACAGCTGTCATTTTTAGTGACAGCTGTAAAATTAAGTGACGGTTGTCTTTTTTATTGACAGCTGTAAAATTAAGTGACGGTTGTCTTTTTTATTGACAGCTGTAATTTTTGTTGACAGCTGTCATTATTTTTGACATCTGTCATTTTTATTGACAACTTTCGCTTATATTGACAGCTGTCATTTATATTGATAGCTGTCATTTTTATTGACAGCTGTCATTTATATTGACAGCTGTCATTTATATTGACAGCTGTCATTTATATTGACAGCTGTCATTTATATTGACAGCTGTCATTTATATTGACAGCTTTATATTGACAGTCATTTATATTGACAGCTGTCATTTTTTACTGATAGCTGTCATTTATATTGACAGCTGACATTTTTTACTGATAGCTGTCATTTATATTGACAGCTGTCATTTTTATTGACAGCTGTCATTTTTATTGACAGCTGTCATTTTTATTGACAGCTGTCAGTTATATTGACAGCTGTCATTTTTATTGGCAGCTGTCATTTATATTGACAGCTGTCATTTATATTGACAGCTATCATTTTTATTGGCAGCTGTCATTTATATTGACAGCTGTCATTTTTATTGGAAGCTGTCATTTATATTGACAACTGTCATTTATATTGACAGCTGTCATTTATATTGACAACTGTCATTTTTTACTGATAGCTGTCATTTTTATTGACAGCTGTCATTTTATATTGACAGCTGTCAGTTATATTGACAGCTGTCATTTTTATTGGCAGCTGTCATTTATATTGACAGCTGTCATTTATATTGACAGCTGTCATTTATATTGACAGCTATCATTTTTATTGGCAGCTGTCATTTATATTGACAGCTGTCATTTTTATTGGAAGCTGTCATTTATATTGACAGCTGTCAGTTATATTGACAGCTGTCATTTTATATTGACAGCTGTCAGTTATATTGACAGCTGTCATTTTATATTGACAGCTTTTTTTTTTGCAATTGTAATTTTTATTGACAGCTTTTTTTTTTGCAATTGTAATTTTTATTGACAGCTGTCATTTTTATTGCCAACTGTCAATTTTATTGACAGCTGTCATTTTGTAGACAGTTATTTTTCTGACAGCTGTCACTTTTATTGACATCCAGTAGGTTAATCATTCAATTGATGATTTACTTTCTGGTAGAATTTTCTGGCGTTATTTCTATTTTCATCCCCCCTCAATCTCTTCCATTTCTCTATTCCTTCTTTGGAAGAGACGAACTTAAGGAATCGCTCCGGTACAGTCCTCATCATACCATTGCCTCCGATGGGGCGACTTTTGGTATTACTTTTTGGTCCTGGAGCTGATAAGGAGTGTTCCCCAGGAGACGTTGAGATATCTTCGTGGAGTCGTAAGTGAAAGCCGTTGTTTAAACTCACTGTTTCGTTTGATGCTGTTTTCAGAAAGTTAACCCTGTTGAAAAGTTAGAACTCGATCAGGCAGTGAGTCCTAGTAAACACACAACTCCGGCACAGCTCGCTGGGAAAACTCCTCTCCCCTCTTTGTGCGTTAATGGAATGTTGAGGGAATACATACGTGTGACGGTTGGAATTTGTCAAGTAATATTTATAATCCCGCCTCTCCTTGGTCGCAAACCTAATAATCATTTCATAATTTTCAATTGCTGCCAAACCTCCGCTGAAGCAAAAACATTTTCCTTCAAGGCAAATGACAGCCCTCATTTGAATCATTTATGTTTTGAAAAAATTCATTGACACATAAACACCCCTCCACCTCTCCACCCCGTATGACCTGCTGGAAGTCGTGCTGCTACTGCTGGGAAACCAATTTGATTATCATATTAAATTGTTACAATAATAATAATAATTTGTTCATCAACCGTTTCCTTCATTTTAGCCATTTTTTTTTTGATAATGTTTTGTTCTTTTGTAGCGGAAATAATTTCCAAACCAGCAGCATTCTCGCATTTTTACGATTATTACTTCAAATTGTTCATAGCTCTCTCTTTATTGTCAATTAAATTAAAACGTATGACATTTTTTTTGGGGGTGGGTGGATTGGAGGCGACGAACGAGCGATTCATGGTGATGCCCGCAAACGGTGTCATTGCATAAAATTCTAATTTGGCCTCGACGAAAAAAAACGAAATTAACTACATTCCGTAGGATAATGGGGGGGGGGGGGGAATGCGGATGTGTGGGTGGTCGTGTGAGGCGTCTGTGGAATTTCATAAACCTAATGTCGACTTTATAGGTTATTATGGGGCAATTGCCACAGAACCGGCAGAAATGCTGATGTTTGCATAACTAAATTGTTTTTCTTTTTTTCGCCTCTCCCTTCCATTTTTTTTCGATTGTGTTTTTGCAGTTGAATTCGTTTGCCTGCCAACGTCCTCAATAATGGGGGGGGGGGGGGAATGTTTTTTTCTAAAATATTTCCTGTAAAGGAAGACTCTATTTCAAAATCCGGGCAAAACGCAGTTTGAGGCGTATGAGTAATTTGAAATGGCTTAAAATCGTTTAACACATTAAGTATACGCCACCGGGGCACACAGTGAAATCCAACAGATTTGCAGCACACTACTCAAACTCATCTTTGCTGATGTCGTCTTGATTCTGAAGACAAAAAAAGAAAACAAATACCAGCTCTATCTTAACCCTCAAACGCCCATATTTTTAAAATCCATCAGAGAATGTGTCACTAAAGGAGTGACTCGAGACACTCCTTTAGCTAAAGAGGATGTCATAGGCAAGCAGGATTCTCTATATTCCGGAGAAAACCCCCAGCTCTATCTTAGAGATGATGTCATAGGCTTTTATTATATTTTTATTAAGTATACGCCACCGATAATCCCAGTGAAATCCCACTGAATGCTTCAAATCTACAGGAAGGAAACATACACAAGTGTACTCTCTCACTGGAAATTTATGGAAATTTTCACAGAGACTATCGGTGGGACACTTGTATTTGCTTTACAACAGCTGACCAGTGTGGTCTCCCCCCGATTATTCCCTTCAGGGTAGTCTGGGCCAATCATCAAATTAAATACTCAATTAAAGTAATTCAATTTAGCAAATGAATGAAGCGGAGGGGGCAGATTTCTTAACACTTGTTAAAGATAACAGACTAGGTGTGAAATTGTTAAACAAATACACACACACATGGACAAATCAAAACAGGCAACCGAACAAAAAATCAATCAAAAGCTAAACGAAAACAAAACAAACAAAAATTGTCAACTGTTTTGACCACAATGTGTTAACCTGGACAATCCTCCATATTAGACACACAAAAAAAAACAGGAAAAAACCAACAAAAACCCAAAAAAAAATAAAAAAATAGAACCACCCAAGGATTGGTTTGCAAAAAAAAGTAGGAAAACTACAAACCAACAAGAAGGTGAATGAAAAATATGATGAAATGATAAGACGCAACGACAGACAGCTGAACGGACATACAGTTGACCAGTTTGGCTCTGCTATACACCAACAAATACAGAGACAGAAACTCAAATAGATTAAACCAGCATACCGAAACAGCCATCACTCATGTCTATTGACACACACTCAGCCGCCGCCGTCTGCCACGAACGCTTCCTTCCGAAGACCTCTCTATGTGTGTTATAATCTCTTTAGTTTTGCAAAGCTACACAGGAACTTCCGGTTGTTTTTCCTGTCTATGTCGGTGTGTGTGGTGTTTTTATGTGGCTGTACAAAGTAACCGTGTGTGAGGGCGTGTGTGTTTTGCGCGCACAACCATTGTCAACAAAAAATACTCGTATTGTGCCAACAATTACCTTATTTCCGGTTTTGACAAGCAAGAATGCTAAGACTACAAACCAGGCAAACAATAATAAAAGGGAAATTGAAAAATGAAAAATAAAAAAAAGGTAAAGGAGTAGAGGGAACACACACAGATATGAGGGTCGTATGTTATAGTTGGTAACAATAAACATTTGACTTATTATTAGGCTAAGCAAAAAATAGGGGATCAAATCAACCAGCACTAGCCAACCACTGGTTGCATTCGGATTTTTGGTCAAAAAAAACTGCCTTGTCTGTGAATTGAAAAATCTTCAAAGAGCTAGAATCATAAGCCGCAAGATTGCTCCAAAAATTATTATACGCATCTGGGGATTGAAAAACTCGCACATGATCGCCGAGAAGCCAATGCCTCAGTGACCCAATTTCTTTGAAAACTGGGTCATTTGGTTAAACCATTTTGTGGCAAATTTTTTGTGGCCGGAAATTAAAGACTTGCAAAGGGATGACATTTGGCTTGAAAAGGATCGGCGGGTCAGTCCATCACAATCGCTCATTTGAGCACCAAGTTGGCTAATTGTGTTGTCAGCTGTCTGAGCGATTTCAATTGCCACCTCGGAGCTTTGATTTAATGCCCTCCAACTCGTTTTTTTTTTTGTGGAGTAAAAAATTAAAAAATGGATATAATTAAAATAAAAAATAAACAAAAATTGAAGGCAACCGTCGATAAAAAAATAAATAAAAATGGAAGTTTTTAAAAAAAACTTTTTTTAAAAAATTAATATAATTAAAATGGAAAATTAAACAAAAATCAAAGGCAACTGTCGATTTGACAGAAAACATTTTAAAAAACTATTTAAAAAATTAAATAGGTGACATCTGTCTTTTTTTTAAATTGAAATTTTTTACAAAAAACATTTTAAAAAAATATATAAAATTTTTGTCAAAATTGGAAATAATTAAAATAAAAAAATAAATAAAAATGGAAGTTTTTAAAAAAAAAACTTTTTTTTAAAAAATTAATATAATTAAAATGGAAAGTTAAACAAAAATCAAAGGCAACCGTCGATTTGACAGAAAAGATTTTAAAAAATATTTAAAAAATGAAATAGGTGACATCTGCCTTTTTTTTAAATTGAATTTTTTTACAAAAAACATTTTAAAAAAATATATAAAATTTTTGTCAAAATTGGAAATAATTAAAAAAAAAGAATAAATAAAAATTGAAGTTTTTAAAAAAAAACTTTTTTTTAAAAATTAATATAATTAAAATGGAAAATTAAACAAAAATCAAAGGCAAACGTCGATTTGACAGAAAACATTTTAAAAAAATATTTAAATTATTTTTTATAACATAGAAATTTTTACAGAAAACACTTTAAAAAAATATATAAATTTTTTTTAAGAAATGAAAATAATTAAAATGGAAATAAATAAAAATTTAAGTTTTTAAAAAAAACTTTTTTAAAAAATTAATATAATTAATATGGGAAATTAAACAAAAATCAAAGGCAGCCGTCGATTTGACAGAAAACATTTTCAAAAAATATTTAAATTTTTTTTTTGAAAATTGAGAGGTTTTCAAAGATAACATTTTAAAAAAAAATTTATAAAAAAAATATCGTTTTTAAATTCAAATTCTTAAAGAAAAATTTTTAAAAAATATATTAAATTTTTTTAAAAAGTGTAAACTAATAAAATCGAATAGCTGGTTATGTTTTCGTTAATATGAAACAAGTTTCGTAAAAATCGGTCAATCCGTTTCGGAGCAGGGAAAAAAATTAAAAAAGAAAAATAATTAAAATAGAAAAATAAAAAAAAATCAAAGTCAACCGTCGGATTTTAAAGAAAGCATTTTCAAAAAATATATAAAATCTTTTTAAAAATTTAAGTTTTTAAAGCAAACATATAAAAAATATAAAATATTTTTATAATAAAATGGAAATAAATAAAGTAGCGTGCCTTGTTATATTCTTTTTAATAAGACAGTGAATCTTTTACTCAACGCCCAAAAGTCAGTTTTTGGTCTTTGAATATTTGTGAAGCCCTAAAAGTACAAAAACAAATATTTTTCGAAAACATTCCTACAACCAGTTAGAAACGTTTTATAAACTTTTCCAGCCAAAACAAAATTGCTTAGGGGGAAAAATTTTATTTGCATCACCCTTTATGGTAGTTAAACGACTTCTTACTGAAACATTAAAAAAAACTAAAAAAACCAACAAATAATTTGTTTTCGTTTTTTTTTTGGTTTTCACGTTTTTTCCGTTTTGTGATTTTTTTTCTTTTGACTAAAATACATCATAATACCGTTACTTCCCTTACATGTGAAAAAAAATCCCATTTGCCTTTTACTACACCACCAGAGGGCAATTGAGGCATTTGGTTGTTTTGGGGTTTTTGTTTGAAATGATTTTTGTTTAATTGATTATTGTGGTCGAGTCGCATGTAAATGTTATTTGCTGGTTATTTATTAATAATTAATTTGTAGATTTAACAAAACCAAATGGATTTTTAACATTCATCGAATTCAATTAATAAATAAATCATTACATTAACAGCAACAACAAGCAGGCATTTAATTTCACGCATAAAATATATGCAATCCATTAAAAAAAAACTGACAACAAAAAATTCCAACGAACGAATATTCAAGTGGGTGACGATGGCGATGACGACGACGACTGCACTTGTTTCAATACAATTATTTTTTTTTTTGTACAACGTTGAGTTTTTGTTCACAATTTGCAATAATTTGTTTAAACACACATGTATGTATGTGTGTATTTACACACACACACACACATACATAGTTGGCCAATTCTTCGTTAATGTATTTTTCATAGAGTGAACAAATGACCCAAATATTTACTGGGTGTGTGCGTTTTTTCTTCTGCCTACTCTGTTTGCATAAAAACCGAAAAATGCTGTAGTCTGGTTTATGAGGTCTGGCGGATGCCTCGCACACGTGATGATGACATGTCTGAACTACAGTTTAAATTCGTGTAGATTGGTAGATCAAGAGGCGATGGGCAAAGAATTTAAAGAAACAAACCACAAAAACAGAAAATTAAATGGGCTATGGATAAAGATTCTAAAAAATAAACAAAGATTTTTTAAAAAAAATTCCAGCTTGCAGTATATCCCCACCATATCTGTGGCCCTTTTCTCCATACAAGGATTTGTGAAGAAATGTTTGTTCCTTAACCTAAGTGAACAATTTCTTTCGAATATTTGCCTCCACACACGGATTTGTAAAGAAAAGTTCGTTTGTGAAGACTTTCTTTCGAATTTGGCAAAGAAGGCGAGTAAAATTATTCGAATTTGGATCAGCCATTAAACCAAACGGCGTTATTCCTATTCGAATTTGGATCATCCACTCTACATCTGTCTTCCTTTATCGGTCTCTGAGGCTCTGAGGAATTTGGCAAAGGGTCATGTTCAAAACTGTTACAATATTCTTCCCCGGTTTTTTCTGGTGTACCGTATTTTTATATCACAACACACACATTCACATATCTACTCCGGTATACATGTGTTCTGGTTGGTCATGTTTGCCTCATTCATGTTTTATGCACGCACTGCTGTAATCTTGTGGTTGTGTTTCACAACCTCTCTCTTTTATGTTCGATGTATAGATTTTTCTTGTATACACCTGTTTGTCAACATATCCATCGATGGAGTGTGTGTGTGAAATTGTGTGTATGGGCTTTACTTGATCTACAGTGTAAGAGCAGGTGTGCCGCACATGCTGCCCTCTCTCACACACTCTAGTGCTCTCTGTGTAATGTTTTCGCCTTCAACTCTGTCTAAAGAATGAGGTAAATATTTGAATGTGGTACTCACTTGCAAATGACGTGGTGGCGTGCATTTGAGGTCGACTGAGTATTTGAGTGCGTCTGTGGGTGTGTGTGTGAATGTGAGTCTGTTGGCAATGATTGTTTGTTGAGGGGAATGCAATGTATGTTTGCGAACGCAGGAATACCTAGCATAGTTCAGCAAAGGTGAGATGGGTTTTGCAATTTTGAAAAAAAAAAAATTTGTTGGAAAAAATTATTTTTTAAAAAAAATGATTTTTAAAAAAAAATAATTTTTAAATAAATATAAATTAAAAAAAATATTTTTTTTTTAAAATTTTTCTTATTTCGTTAATTATTTTTTTACAAAACAAATCAAAAAAATTGTACTTGGAAAATTATTTAAAAAAACAAATTTAAAAAAATATTTTATTATTACATTATAGAAAAAAAAAATTTTAAAAAGGAAATTTTTTTTTCCTTTATTATTTTAAAATAATAAAAAAAAATTTTTTTAAAATTATTTCATTTCGATTATTGAAGAGCAGAAAAAGAAATTACAGTTAAATCTCCCATAACAATGTATGCTGGGAATTTGGAAGTTTCACAAAAAAAAAATCCTGAAAAAATATTTTAAAGAAAAAACTTAAAAATATTTTTTTTAACAAAAAAAATTTTGTTTTTTTTAATTGATTTTTTGTAATGAAAAAAACCCAAGTTCAGAAGTTTTTGTGTTTGAATTAAGCGAATTTGAATTAAGCTTCGATTAGTAAGGTTTTGAAATTTCCAAAAAAAAAAAGTTGTACTTGGAAAAAATTATTTAAAAAAAATTTTAAAAAATATTATTATTCGTTTATTATTTTTATACAAAAAAAATCAAAAAAAAATTTTTTTTTTAAAATATTTCATTTCGATTATTGAAGAGCAGAAAAACAAATTACAGTGAAATCTCCCATAACAATGTATGCTGGGAATTTGAAATTTTCACAAAAAAAAAATATTCTTGAAAAATATATATTAAAGAAAAAAAAAATTCAAAACAAAAATTTGGTTTTTTTTAAATTGCTTTTTTGTAATGAAAAAACCCAAGTTCAGAAGTTTTTGTGTTTGAATTAAGCGAATTTGAATTAAGCTTCGATTAGTACGGTTTTGAAATTTCTAAGAAAAAAATTATTTTAAAAAAAAAATATATTTTTTTCAAAAAAAAATATATTTTTTTCTAAAAAAAATATTTTATTTTGTTTATTGTTTTTATACAAAAAAAAATCAAAAACATTTTTTTAAAAAAATATTTCATTTCGATTATTGAAGAGCAGAAAAACAAATTACAGTGAAATCTCTCATAACAATGGGAATTTGAAATTTTTACAAAAAGAAAATATACCTGAAAAAAATATTTTAAAGAAAAAAAAAATTTCACAATAATTTTTTTTAAAAAAAAAAATATATTTTAAAGAAAAAAAAATTTCACAATAATTTTTTTTTAAAAAAAAAATTTGGTTTTTTTAAATTCCTTTTTTGTAATGAAAAAAAACCAATTCAGAAGTTTTTGTGTTCAAATGAAGCGAATTTGAAGAGTATTAGTAGAATTGCTGGTCCTAAGTTCACAATTTCGTTCAAAATTCATAGAAACACTTCGATTAGTAAGTTCACCTTCACCCGCTTTGACCTTAAGGGTTAAAAATATGTTGAGAAATGTTGCCAAAGCAGTAAAGTCTTTAGCTACCGAAATGACAACTATATGTTGCTGCATCATTTGTTGCCAACGCTACTAATTTCGCTCAAAATGCATAATAAAAAATATGTTGGTTAATGTTTACCAAGAAATGTTGCCAATGCAGTATAATCTTTACCCAACGAAAGTTCAACTTCATGTTGATGCAATATTTCCATATTTTTTGGGAAATAATGCCAACACAGAATTAAAATTAAATTTTTTTAAGAAAACATTTTCAAAACATTTACAAGGTTTTTTTAAAAAATGGAAATAAATAAAATTGAATAACTTGTTATGTTTTTGTTAATATGACACAAGTTTCGTAAAAATCGGTTAACCTATACCAGAGCAGTGAATCGTTTAGTAAATGCCAAACAGGAATTTTTTATTCTTTGAAAGCTCTACAAAAAATGTACGTTTTATAAAGTTTTTTTTAGCCAAAAACAATCTGGGTCATGTGCTGGAAAGTCGTGTACTTTCGCTCAAAATCATTATTAAAAACTATGTTGTTTAATGTTTACTACGACATGTTGCTAAAGTCGTAAAATGTTTACCTGACGAACTTTCAACTTCATGTTGCTGCAACATTTCTGTAGACTTTGCTAAATATCCCTCTAGTTCCGATATTTTATTTTTTTTTTTTGCAAAGTAATTATTTCTTTGATATTTCGCTATTTGTCCAACTGAAATTGGCTGCACGTATTAAATAATATGTTGCAAAATGTTCCCCAAGAAATGTTGCCAAAGTAGTCTACTTAATTTTGCTGCAATATTTGTATTCCCTATAGTGCAAACATTTTTTTATTAATTATTTTTTTCATTATTTGCCCATTTTTCCAACTCAAAATGGCTGCCATGATCGGTAATCGTTCTATCAGCCGTCTGAAGTCATTTGAAGTGGTAAAAAAAAGATCGCAGTTTTTAAATGTAACTCTTCGAATTCCAGTTCAATTTCCCCAAAATATCAAGAAAAACCAATGTCCCTTTTGTTGGCATTTTCTTAATTACAGCTATGGCCCTCTCATACCCCCGAACATGCTCGTAACCCGTGTAGAGCCATTACGAGAATTGCTGTTGTTGGCAGTTTTATGTCCGCCTGTCTTTCTATAACAACTTTGTGTGACTATCCTGCATGCTGCATGAAATTGCTGTTCCTGGTAGTGGTACTGCTGGTTATGCCAGTGTTTTCTTTTCTTCGGGAATCATGTTCATATTCATTCGACTGCATAACAACATTATATTCAAATAATCATAAACATCGTTATCAGCATCGTCATCGTCATCGTCATTAACATAATCGTTGTTCTGTCTGTCAGCAGAAACAAACAACATGATGAAGAAGTAAAAACCGAGTTATGTTTTGTGCCACATGTGAAGGATACTGGCAACAACCGTCCTCGAGACCCAGCCGGGCCCAGCTTGCACATGCTGCAACTTCGAATGAAGACAAGAGTAACCCGCCCCAAATCCTCAGTGATGTGCGTGTTATACATATGAGTAGGAGTAGACGTAGACGTAGAAGTAGGAGTCCCAATAATGTCTATGCCTGTGTTAACTTGTTAATGTTTGTTGCACTTTGTTGTCTTATGCGTGTACTGTCGTTTTCTTTCTTCGCCCGGCCATCCATCCTTCCGACTGCCTTAACTATCGTCAGCATGACATGCCATCTCATACTCGGATGACATCAATAAATGTTCAGTCGGTGTCATGTATGTGTAGTACGAGTAGTACTGAACAGAATGATTATTCCAAAAACAAAAAAAGTGAAGCCAGAATATGGACAGACAGAACATCTAGCATACACACTGAAATTTATGAAATTGTTTGTATATGCTGGCACACTTGATATTCCTCTCCTGTTGTCATTTCTGTTACATTCCCGGAAGGAAAATTTCATTTTCACATCATCGAAATGGAAAATAAAGTCGAAATGAGTTTGATCACCCGAAAAAAAAATGAAGTTAGAATGTTTTCAGTTGGCGTTGGCTCATTAAATGAATCGAATGCTGTGAGGAGGGCTACAGACGGACAAAAACGTCAACTGAATGACAGCTGTCCATAAGAATGACAGCTGTCAACAAAAATGACTAAAATGAAAACTGTCACTAAAATGACAACTGTCACTAAAATGACAACTCTCACTAAAATGACAACTGTCACTAAAATGACAACTGTCACTAAAATGACAACTGTCACTAAAATGACAACTGTCACTAAAATGACAACTGTCACTAAAATGACAACTGTCACTAAAATGACAACTGTCACTAAAATGGCAGCTGTCAATGAAAATGACAACTGTCACTAACATGACAACTGTCACTAACATGACAACTGTCACTAACATGACAACTGTCACTAAAATGACACCTGTCACTAAAATGACAACTGTCACTAACATGACAACTGTCACTAAAATGACACCTGTCACTAAAATGACAACTGTCACTAAAATGACAACTGTCACTAAAATTACAACTGTCACTAAAATGACAACTGTCACTAAAATGACAACTGTCACTAAAATGACAACTGTCACTAACATGACAACTGTCACTAAAATGACAACTGTCAATAAAAATTACAGCTGTCAAAAAAAGCCAGCTGTCAATAACAATGACAACTGTCACTAAAGTGACAACTGTCACTAAAATGACAACTGTCACTAAAATGACAACTGTCACTAAAATGACAACTGTCACTAAAATGACAACTGTCACTAAAATGACAATTGTCACTAAAATGACAATTTTCACTAACATGACAACTGTCACTAACATGACAACTGTCACTAACATGACAACTGTCACAAAAATGACAACTGTCAATAAAAATGACAGCTGTCAAAAAAAGCCAGCTGTCAATAACAATGACAACTGTCACTAAAATGACAGAAATGACAAAATTAGGTTTCCCTGTTTGTGTTCACTTTGCCACCTTTTAAAACAACGAAACGAAAAATTCCTTTGTTTCGCTTTTCAACTGCACGTTCTCCACATGCGAAATCACACGATTTTCCCCAATTGCGGTTAACCAAATTGCTTGCTGCTCTGTGTACGGAAACAAATTTTTAATGATTTCAATTGCGCTGCAAATCTTCACAAATACCAACTAACAATTGCAATTTCTTGTCATGCGAGAATTCGTGAAATGTTGTCATCGTCTCGGGTGCCGGTACCCGTCCGTGTCCGTGTCTATCTGCGTTATAGCGAACAACTGGTGATGAACTACTTTAGATTTTTGTTAAGTGGCAAAAAAGTCAAATGTGAACGAAATAATTTTTGAATGAATTGTAGAGTAGAGTGGAACGTACATCAGAGCGTATGAGTAATTTAAAAAGAACGTATGAGTAATTTTAATTGTAATTATTTATATGATTGAAGGGGACATTAAAGAGTGTTGCGTTGAGAAGATGTTTTCCAAACTGAATTTGCCATCGGGGGCGGTCTTGGGCATTAGAGGATTTCAATCTTCCTTGCCCGCCTTAATTTTATTAACATCGTCTGTCTGCTGTAGCGTATGATTGTTATTGATTCCACTGCCATACACCGCTAGTAAAGACTACGCTTTGTCATGGATCATTGTCTGATTGAATTTTTTTACCATAAAAATGAATACTTTATTATTAATATTTTGTTGTTTATCAACAAAAGCCAC
Organism: Hydrotaea cyrtoneurina; assembly: GCA_958296145.1. Taxonomy (NCBI): domain Eukaryota; kingdom Metazoa; phylum Arthropoda; class Insecta; order Diptera; family Muscidae; genus Hydrotaea; species Hydrotaea cyrtoneurina. The sequence continues at coordinate 10,382,930 of OY282516.1, forward strand.
TTAAAACCGGAGAACAGTCCGCCGCCGCCTTTGTTCCACCCTTCCAGACAAAAACAAAATAATTTTGTTTCATCAAGAACAAAAAATTGCACGCACGACGAGTATTCCATTTCCATTAAAATGCCATCAAATGAATATGACTTTCGCATGGAAGAGCAATTATTATTATGTGTGTGTGTGTGTGCGTGTGTATGTAAAAAACTGAATGTATTGTAAAACAAAACACACACACAAGAAGCAACATGTAACCCGGTTGGCTGCAGACACAACAGACACATTTCCACGGAAACTATTCAACCAGCAACAAACGACGCGTCGCCGACGAATGATAACAAAAGCCTTGAACGAATGTCGTGACACGCCAGCTACGCTCTGACAGAGAGTAAAGTATTTGTGTGTTTCGTTTCGTTTGTTTGTTTTGTCTTTTCTGCCATCGAAGCCGACGTAAGCCAAACAATGAACACAGTTTTTAGTAAGGAACATTTCCATAAATGCGTTTTAACGGAATTAAGCATCAACAGCAGATTTGATTCTTTGTCTCTGTACTTTGGTTGTGGCTGATGTAAAGCTTTTTAAAGCATAGACAAATGGGCTGGGGTGAGGGTGGGCAGAGCATTCAGTGGGATACCAATGTGAATCACAAAAAGCAAAAGACTTTAACATACGATAGAAAATGTTCTATTGAAATTTATTGTTTGCATCAAAAATTCTAAAAAAATATCAGAAAAAATATAGAAATAAATCAGTGAGCTCGAACTCGAACAACAGAAAACTAAAAGTGTTTAAAGAAAAAACATCAACAAACACTAAAGAATTTTTTTTTGGAATTCATTCTTATCTGAATGTCGTCAAATATTGTGATTCTGAAAAAACAACTTTAAACCAGTCTGTTCTACCGGAGGGAGACAAGTTTTCTTTTCTCAGACTTCCAGAGTCTCAGACTGTGTTTGGAGAATGACTACCTCAAAATGCATGTTAAAAAATATTGTTGCAAAATGTTTACCAACAAAATATCAACTGCATGTTGCAGCAACATTTCTGTATCCTTTTCTAAATAACCCTTTAATGCCAATATTATTTTTTTCTTTTTTGCCAAATTATTTTCTTTTCTTATTTGGCCACTTTCCCAACTAAAAGTGGCTGCAGCAGCATGTGTTGCCAACTCTACTAGTTTCGCATAATAATTCATATTAAAACCTATGTTGCTAAGTGTTTACGAAGAAATGTTGCCAATGTTGTAAAATGTTTGTCTAACGCAATGTCAGCCTCATGTTGCTGTAACATTTCTATAGTTATTGAGAAATAATGCCAATATAGAGTTTTCATTGAAATTTTTAAAGGAAATATTTTCAAAAAATTTATAAATTTTTTTAAAAAAAAATATTTTTTTTTTTAAATTGTATAATTTTTTTTTTTAAATATGTATAATTTTTTTTTTTAGAAACGTATAATTTTTTTTACAAAAAGTATAATTTTTTTTTGGAAATTTACAATTTTTTTGAAAAATGTATAATTTTTTTAAAAAATTTATAATTTTTGTTTAAAAAATTTATAATTTTTGTTTAAAAAATTTATAATTTTTGTTTAAAAAATTTATACTATTTTTTTATAAAAATGTATAATTTTTTTTTTAAAAAAATTTATATTTTTTTTAAAAAATGTATGATTTTCCTTTAAAAAATTTATAATATTTTTTTAAAAAAAAAACTAGATTGAATCAAAGTCAACGTGAACAAGTTGAATCATGGATACAAGAAAATCCTAATATCACCATTAAGAAATGAGAATGTATAATATTTTTTTTATAAAAATGTATAATTTTTTTTAAAAAAATTTATAATTTTTTTTTAAAAAATTTATAAATTTTTTAAAAAATTATAAATTTTTTATAAATTTTTTAAAAAATGTATAATATTTTTTTTATAAAAATGTATAATTTTTTTTAAAAAATTTATAATTTTTTTTAAAAAATTTATAATTTTTTTTAAAAAATTTATAATTTTTTTTAAAAAATTTATAATTTTTTTTAAAAAATTTATAATTTTTTTTAAATTAGGTATAATTTTTTTTTGAAAAATGTATAATTCTTTTTAAAAAAATTATAAATTTTCTTTAAAAAATTTATAAATTTTCTTTAAAAAATTATAAATTTTTTTTTAAAAAAAATTATAATTTTATTAAAGAAAATTTATAAATTTTTTAAAAAGCTTATTTTTTTTTTAAACAAATTTATAATTTCTTATTTTTTTAATGTATACATTTTTTAAAAAAAATGTATAATTTTTTTTTAAAGAAATGTAAAAATGCTTATTTTTTTTTTAAACAAATTTATAATTTCTTTTTTTTTTTAATGTATACATTTTTTAAAAAAAATGTATAATTTTTTTTTAAAGAAATGTAAAATTTTTTTTTTATAGAATTTATAATTTTTTTTTTTAAAAATATATAATTTTTTTTTAAAAAATTTATAATTTTTTTTTAAAAAAATTTATAATTTTTTTTTAAAAAAATTTATAATTTTTTTTAACAAATTTATAATTTTTTTTAAAGAATTTATAATTTTTTTTAAAAAATTTATAATTTTTTTTTTTAAATGTATAATGTTTTTCAAAAAAATTTATATTTTTTTAAAAAAAATTATAATATTTTTAAAACTGGATTAATTTTTTTTAAAAGGAAAAGTACAAAAACAAATAAAAAATAAAGAATTTTCGTGGTCGTTCATACGATCAATTGCTTAATGTTTACTACGAAATGTTGCTAACGTCGTAAAATGTTTACCTGACGAAATGTCAATTTCATGTTGTTGCAACATGTCCGTAGCCTTTGCTAAATATATTTTTTCCGTTTTTGCAAAATAATTGTTTCCACTTGTTTTCGAACAGAAAGTGGCTGTAGCAACATATGTTGCAAGTCTGCTAGTTTGGCTCAAAATGCATACTACTAAATATGTTGCGAGATGTTTTCGAAGAAATGTTGCGAATGTTGTCAAATGTTTACCCAACGAAATATACACATCAAAAAAAAATAGAAAGTGAATTTTGAATTGTGACACTATTAAGGTAAATGACCGATATAATTTCTTTCCTTTAATCAGTCACAATAGGATGTCGTTGAAAGTCTTTGTCATTTTCGTGTTTTCTACTCAATGTTAAGGTTATGTTTATATTAATTTTATGTTTACATTTTAAACCCAATTATTTACTATCAAACTGATAATTTCAAATATAACAAAAATGTGCCAAAAATTCTCCAAATAATAGCAGTCTGTCCTCATAGTGCATCTCTTTCTAACGCCATTCATTCTTATCCTTCAATGAGTTAGTGCCTCATTGTGTTATCTTATTTGTTTAGCCTACTTTTAGGCATTTAATCTATATTTACATTTTCAGAGTATACCTTGAGGCGTTGGCCATTGTAAGCTCAAGTATTTTAACTGCAGTTAGGCCATTGTTTTGATTGTTTGTTTAGAAAACCTGCAGTTCTCTTTTGTGTTGACTTTTCAAAGAATACAAGAAGGTTTTTTTCTGTTTTCTTGTTTTTTTTTTTGAATACATAAAACTCCAATACAAAAGCCAACCAAGGACAAGGCTTGTTGGCCATAGCCACATAAAGAAAGGGATGCCATAGTTGTGTCTTAAATCGGCCGCATATTAAATTCATAAATAAAGGTAGACGTCACTCCGTGTGAACCCTCACAATAAACTTCAGTTAAGTTATGTGTCTTGTGCGGGCTGCTCATAATGGCCAGTTAGTTAGCACTGACATTTTGCAATTCAATCAAAGACAAGGACATAAATGAGCAATTAAAATCAAAAGCACACATACGTTCGGTGTCATCACTGTCACATCTACACATACCCGTGAACTTTGGCCCATAAACGCCACCCACCACCGCACACGCACACACACACACACACACAGAGACATCGAAGCATTAACGTGACTTTAAACATAGTTGGCCATCCTGATGTCATGTCACCGGTCATTGTTTTGTTGCTGGCAAATGAATGGTGTCGATGTTGTCGATGGCGCATGCAACTTGCCACGTTGTGATTGTGTGTGTGTGTGTTGAGGTTGATTTGATAATACAGTTTTGGAAATTACTTTAGTTAATGAGCAAAATTATGGACATTGCATGGAATTGTGTATGTAAACTGTCATCGTACCGGATATCTAATATATGTGTGTGTGTGTGGATGTCAACGGTGTGTATGTGTTCCATGGCTGTTGTCCTTTTAGTCATTATTTGAAATTGGCCATTAAGGATTAATTAAAGTTAGTAACACCTCTTGCCGGTTGCCGAAGAGCTGATTAAGATATTGCTTCGATTTGTATTTGTCAATGTTTACATTAGAAATTATAATGCCGATTATCCAAGTCATTTCTGTGGTTATTTCGATTTTATTTTATTTATTTATTATTAATTACAATACAAAGTAAATTTATATTATAATTTTGTGTCCAAGGGTAAACCGGGTGACAAAGACCATTTGGCTTGATTTTTGCAGCGACAGACCAAAGCCTCTGGTGGGAATCGAACCCACAACTCCCACGCTGATAGGCAAGCACGCTACCAACTCGCCTACCGGGGCGCCTAAATTATTTCGATATTTATCGATTATAGTCGATATTGGAAGACTGCATAAAACTCTGCTCTTGTCGATTTTAATAAAAAAATTAAATTATGAAGAGAGAACGCCGATTTAGAATTTGACCATGAACTCTATAACGAAGCAAACGTGGATCTTGTCTCAAATCGTGTGACCATGATTAAAATATTTTTCTACAGAAGTTTTACGTGGCTTGGAGATTGCTGTCGCCGGCTGTTACGAGGCACAAATGGAAGTTGTTTTCAAAGTTTCTTGATCTTGACAGGATTTTTGCAGACAAGAACATCCTGGTGAATTAAATAGATCAAGACCACCAAAACCCATTTTGGAGATATTTAAAAAGAACCACCCTGTAATATTTAAAAAGAACCACCCCGAGATATTTAAAAAACAACAGACACTTTTGTATTTAAAAGAACCACCCTGTTGTTATAAAAAACAATGCCGAATTATTTAAAAAATCACGCTGTGATATTTAAAAGAACCACCCTGTGATATTTAAAAGAAATTTTAAAAAGAACCACCCCAAGATATTTATAAGTACCACCCTGTGATATTTAAAAAGAACCACTCTGTGATATGGAAAAAGAACCACCCTCGATATTTAAAAGTACCACCCTGTGATATTTAAAAAGAACCACCCTGTGGTATTTAAAAAGAACCACCTTGTGATATTTGAAAAGAATCACCCGGTGATAATTAAAAAACACGATGTGATATTTAAAAGAACCACCCTGTTATATATTTAACAGAACCACCTCATGATTTCTAAATGAACCACTCTGTGATATAAAAAGAACCACCCCGAGATAATTAAAAAAAACACACTTTTGTATTTAAAAGAACCACCCTGTTGTTATAAAAAAGTATCCCGATATTTAAAAAAGCCACCCGAATTATTTAAAAAATCACGCTGTTTATAGAACCACCCTGTGATAATTTAATATTTAAAAGAACCACCCTGTTATATTTAACAGAACCACCTCATGATTTCTAAATGAACCACTCTGTGATATAAAAAGAACCACCCCGAGATAATTAAAAAAAAAAACACTTTTGTATTTAAAAGAACCACCCAGTTGTTATAAAAAAGTATACCGATATTTAAAAAAGTCACCCCGTATTATTTAAAAAATCACGCTGTTTATAGAACCACCCTGTTGTTATGAAAAAGTATCCCGACATTTAAAAAAGCCACCCCGAATTATTTAAAAAATCACGCTGTTTATAGAACTACCCTGTGATAATTGTGGCCCAAAACCGTTCGGTTTTGTTCAGGCGACATTATCATAATGGTCATAATTTCAAATGGATTTCCTCCGCCAAAGTAAGGGGAGACAACAACGACCATCCACATTTAATCAGCCTAAGTGCAATCACATCAAAAATCATATTTTTGATGATAAGCCAAACAAATAAAACAACAACACAAATAAAACGTCCAAGAACTATGTGGCCATCACCACATATTGCAACGAAAGCCAAACAACAACAACAACAAAATACAACTAAAGGAATCATATGAACCGGGCCTTGATTGAATGTGTCGGAATGTGAATGTGGTTTCAATGGTAGGGTTTTTTTAGTTGGCGTTCTTTTTTTTTGGAAAGATTGCAAACAACGACAATATGAACTGGTAGTAAATGGTAGCCAAAGAAAAACATGCAAAAGCGAAAAAAGTCTAATGGAAAACACGGGCGGCGGCAGTAAAGCTAAGAGGATTGCTTAGAGAAGGAGAGCTAAAATGCGAGGACCGGAAACTCTCACATAAACGGCCATGAAAACAAAAAGATCAAATGCTCTCAAAACAAACAACAACAAAAAAACAAACAAAAAAGAAGTACCAAACTGTAATGAAAACATTTGGGTTATGCATTCAAAATATAACATGAATAGTACCGAATAGATATCCACATATACATAAGGGTGGAGTGAAAGTAGACGAGCATTTATCTAAATGGAAAAATATCTAAGAACGGAGGGTCTTTTAAAAAACACAGGGTGGTCATTTAAGAAACATAGGGTGGTTCTATTAGAAACAGAGGCACTTTTGAAAAACACAGGGTGGAAATTTAAAAAACATAGGGTGGTTGTTGCAAAAACATAGGGTGGTTGTTTCAAAAACACAGGGTGGTCATTTAAAAAACATAGGGTGGTTCTTTTAGAAACAGAGGCTCTTTCAAAAACACAGGGTGGTCATTTAAAAAACATAGGGTGGTTGTTTCAAAAACACAGGGTGGTCATTTAAAAATCATAGGGTGGTTCTATTAGAAACAGAGGCTCATTTGAAAAACACAGAGTGGTCATTTAAAAAACATAGTGTGGTTTTTTCCAAAACACGGGGTGGTCATTTAAAAAACATGGGTGGTTCTTTTAGAAACAGATGCTCTTTCAAAAACATAGGGTGGTTGTTTCAAAAACACAGGGTGGCAATTAAAAACATACGGTGGTTCTTTTAGAAACAGAGGCTCTTTCAAAAACACAGGGTGGTCGTTTAAAAAACATAGGGTGGTTCTTTTAGAAACAGAGGGTGGTCATTTAAAAAAAATAGGGTGGTTGTTTCACAAACACAGGGTGGTCATTAAAAACATAGTGTGCTTCTTTCAAAAACACAGGGTGGTTCTTTCGTAAAGAGAGGGTAGTTTATACCACCGGGTGTTTATTTATAATACCACCAGGTGGTTCTATATAAGTTCTTTTAAATAACACAGGGGGTTCTTTTAAAGAACACAGGCTGTTTCTTTTAAAGAACACAGGCTGTTTCTTTGATCATAGGGCGTTTCTTTAAAAGACCACAGGGCGTTTATTTAAAAGAGCGCCGGCTGTTTCTTTAAAGATCACAGGGTATTTCTTTCGAAGAACACAGTGTGTATCTTTTAAAACCATAGGATGTTTCTTTTAAAACCGCAGGGTGTTTCTTTGAAAAAACACAGGGTGTTTCTTTTAAAAACACAGGGTGTTTCTTTTAAAAACACAGGGTGTTTCTTTTAAAAAAACATATGGTGTTTCTTCGATAGAACACAGGGTGTTCCTTTGAAAAACACAGGGTGTTTCTTTGAAAAGATCACAGGGTGTTTCTTTCGAAGAACACAGTGTGTATCTTTTAAAACCATAGGATGCTTCTTTTAAAACCACAGAGTGTTTCTTTGAAAAACACAGGGTGTCTCTTTGAAAAGATCACAGGGTGTCTCTTTGAAAAACACAGGGTGTTTCTTTTAAAAACACAGGGTGTTTCTTTGAAAGAACACAGGGTGTTTCTTTGTAAAAAACACAGGGTGTTTCTTTGATAGAACATAGGGTGTTTCTTTGAAAAACACAGGGTGTTTCTTTGAAAAAATACAGTTACACACTGTTATTCCAAAGACCACAGGGCGAATCTTATAATGTCCACAACGAACTTCAACACATTATTGCCTTCTAATCCCCTTAGACCACACTCCACCCTAAGACATTCCACCACACATGGCCATACAATGGAGTGGATTATGCAAAAGTTATGAAAAGCCTTTGCCCGCAATGTATGTATGTGTGTGTGTATGTGTGTAGAAGCATCCATGACAATCCGTCTATACTGGTGGATTATTATGTCTGTCGGTGCGGCTCTGTTAGTCAAATCTAAAGTGTGATTACTCGTTTTACACAGACTCTGAATATTGAATACCTTTTATGGAATTTCACCGGCAAGGAATTGGGGGGTGTGTGGGTGTTATTGAAATGGAAGAGCGAAAAAAAAACTACTCGGTAAATGTTTGCTTCGTAACGTATACAATTTTAGATTAAAGAGTTTGCCGGGGAACGTGGCATGAGTTACGCACTATTTTGAGCAGAGAGAGGGGCATGGGGGTAATTTTATACTTTACTGAGGAAGGGAGACCCATGTGATACAATTAAATATTCACTTTGTGAATTTATCATCTTAAAAGAAAGACAGATAATTTTAACAGCGGAATGAAATGTTGTCTTCGATCGATGAATTACTTTTTAAAGATTGTCCATGTGGTCCTACAGTTGGACCATTCTGGCACACTTTTCCTAATATTTCGGACGGAGAGTTTTTGGTTCCAGTACTCCTACAGCCCCTATAGAAATGTATCCCTGATTTGTGTGTTTTTCTTTTATTCCCTGATTGAACCCTATCAAAACGTGGACGGATGGGTTGACATTGTGCTAAAACTGCTTCCACCATTTGGTGTTAAATCGTCACAAGAGTAGAGAGAAGTGTTCGTATTTATTTCAAAAACAGAAGGGATTGGTTGCCTTTACACCATTACGCCCCCATTCGAGCCTAACCCTCCTTAAGGTGTTTCATAAAATCCCAGCATAATCATTTGCGTTCTTTAAATTCTTCTTAAACTCATAGACATTTTCTGAACGGCTTTCCATGTACGTCACGTCACATCTCTTCCGGTCGCAGAAATTCAAATCTTTTGAAGATTACTTAGCCGCCATCTACATTTAAAGAATGCATAAAAACCATATGTAGCTGATGGCTAATAAGACAAGACAGCAACAGAAGAAAAAATAATACTCGGCCAAAGTAGAAACAAAAACAACAGGAACAACAAAAATGCCAAAAAAAAAAACAAGCATCTAAATTGTCATTGAATTGTCAAATCACATTTACTTAGCCGGCTGAAGAAAAAACAACAACAACTAAGACAAGACGACAATTTCATTTATTTGTTGGACACTTTACTTTGTTATGCTACGTATCGTATCGCAACGCATCGCATCGCATCGTTTTGTTAAGTGTCAATGTCAAGTTTAGATGTTTGAATACAAACACACACACTCCCATGCATACATTTATAGCTCTCACATATATATGTTTAAGAGTGTTTGCATATGTGTGACGCTCTAAGTATTCGTGATAAAAATCACACGTTTTTTTTTTCTTTTCTTCTTTTTTTTTTTTGGTGTGTTGGTTTGGTCTCCTTCGGACTTTTATTTCTTGCCATTCAAGTAATTCACCGAACTTTCCCTCGATGCCGCACATTCTTGTCAATATCAATGGCAACCGACGATAAACCCACAAACAGGCGACAACAACGGGCAACGGGCAAATCATGGCCTGGCATCGATAACATTTGGATAAAAGCCCAAACGAATGATAAAAATAGCCCATTCGCCCCGTCTTGTTTGTAGACACACTCAGATTCATATAGAAATCGCTCTACATAAGACGACACACACACACACGCACACCTATACACAGCAACTCGGTGGCTGTTGAAACGTATGCGCTAATACATCGGGAGAACGATAAAGGCAACAAACGATGGTGAGGTGGACCGGGTGAATCAAACGCTTTGGTATAAGGAGGATTAGACAGCGTGTGGTCGTGGTTATTTTGCATAGACTTAAGCTTTCAGTTGGACATCGATGGGACTCAACCCCTCAGCAAGAGTGGACGACAGAGTCCATGGTGAACACCAGATTCCATTGGGATGACACGAAAACTAATCATTACCGCTCCTTTGGAACAAGTCTGATCTAATCTGCCAATGCCAATTCCTACATGTATTTTGGGGGACAGAACTTTCCCCTTGGTGAGGAGTTGAGGACCATCCAAAACCTCTGCTGTTTCCTAACTTCCTGGGGGTCTCTGGACCATCCGCGATCGCCTAAGCCTAAGTGTGAGGGACACCGGGTTTTCCCAATCATTTTCTCCGGCTCATATCTTGCAAACCGTTGGGAATTTTGATTTACGCTCTGAGGCAAAATTGTAGCTCTTGTCATAAAGAACAAAAATTGTATAAATATGAAATAAAACAAGAATGCCATCTTCAGGTTTAAATTACAATTCCAATTCGGTGCGAGCTATTTAAAACAAAAATTACATCAATTCAATTTACTGGCTTTACTTGCATACAACGAAGTTGTTCGTTCGTTACAAATTGTCGTTACAAATTGGATCTTAACCACCTGTACGCATGAGTGCTAGGCTTTCAAAAGAATATTACTCATACGCTCCAAAATTTGGCTAATGCTATTCCAGAAAGCAAATGTGAACTGATACACGTTTAAGAATCATTCCCAGACTGTTCAAATGTTCTAGAAAGTTGTTTACTGAGATCTTTGGTATATTTTTATAGTTTATTGTTTTCTAAAATTTGGAACGGTCTGCTACCTATTGACCAGAACAGGGGAAAAATGGTTACAAAAAATCGAATTTTTTAAAGTTTTGCAATATTGAGCCTGAAGATGATGTTTTTTCGATTTTATTTATTTACAATTTCATATGTGTATGACAAGAGCTACCACTTTGCCTCAGAGAGTATATCGTGGCGCCCGTTGAAATATGGAAAAAAAATGTTGTTGAAAAAAAAAATTTTGTGGAAAAAAAAAAATTTTGTTTAAAAAAAATGTTCTCTTGGAAAAAAAAATTTTTGTTCAAAAAAAAAAATTTTGTTGAAAAAAAAAATTTGTTGAACAAAAAAATTTTCTTGAAAAAAAAAAAAATTTTGTTCAAAAGAAAATTTTTGTTCAAAAAAAAATTTTTGTTGAAAAAAAAATTTTCTTGAAAAAAAAATTTTTTCTTGAAAAAAAATTTTGTTGAAAAAAAAAATTATTGTGGAAAAAAAAAAATTATTGTAAAAAAAAAATTTTGGTAAAAAAAAAATTTGGGGAAAACACAATTTCTGTACAAAAAAAAATATTATTTTTTTTATTATTATTATTTATAGAAAATTATAGAATGCCTATTTAAATTCCTACGTACTGCGTGACAGAGTCAGTGTATCAGTGAATCAGTGTCGAGGGTAAATATATATTAAAAGACTAGTTTCTAATAATCAGCCATACCGAAAGTGGCTTCAGTTACCCCATCCACCTTCCCCTTCCCTTTCCCGCTCTCCCAGAACTTCTCTTGGCATTTCTAGCAATTAAATGCTTTTGACTTTTAGTCTTCCTCTGTCCGGGTTTTTTTAAACAGCATTTATGCGTTTCTGTATTGCAGTCACCAATTTCCCAAGTGCCTGAGCACAGCGGCTGCCTTAGAATTTACCTTACTCGCAATTCTCTGCTACTTTTGTGCAACGCATAAATGTTGAAAGGAAATGAAGTTTTCTTTTTTGTCTTTGTTTATTAATTAAATAAACCATTATGTGGCTTTGGTTTAGCACCCAGCAGATCATGCAAGCGTCGCCTGTGCCGACTTTGTTTGTCTTTTTCATTAGCGTAAATGAGTGTGTGAGAGAGTGAGAGAGAGTGTGTGAGTGTAGTTAGGAGTTATGCGGTGAGCTAGGCAAACGAAAAAAACAGAAAGACTAAAACTATTATTACATGAAAGCCAGTCGTGAATTGCCCTTAAGGCTCATTTTTCGGCAGACTTAACGTTGCTTTGCTGGCGTTTCCTTTCCTTTCTCTGTTCTGCTGTTCTGCTGTTTCAGTTTTGCATGTCTGCTAAAACATAAATGGAAATTAGTTTCCTTTTGAGTTGTGCTTTTAATTTTCTCCATAAGGAAATGTGTTGCTGGCGATGAGGGGCGGAGGTGAGAGATAGAGAGTGTACGTTGTGTTAATGGAGTATTTGCACCGGCTCAGACATGTCATTCCTGTTTGAGCATGGCATGGCATTTTAATGACGTTTCTTCCTTTTTTGCTCTTTCAATGTTTATAGCACTGAACCACCGGACGTATGATTAATACGAATTTATTGTTATTACTCATACGTATGTGGTGGCAAAAGTTTTTTACTTAACATTCCATTAACAAAACGAAGCGGATGGGAAGTTCTCTCCAAACAGTGAGTGTGGGCACGCTATAATTTTTCTGTGACAAAATAACAAAACACTGAAATATTCTAGTATGCCAGAGTTTAAGACTAGTCAGGTATACAGACATTCGTTAGGCATGCATGACTGCCCCAGACCAAACCAAACTGTTACTCATCGCTGCTCACTGTCAAATTAAAACGTAAGAGCCATTTTTTTTTTTTAGCAAAACTCCCTTTTTAGTGGATTTCCATCGAAAATTGTCCAACGCTCATAATCCCAAAATATTAAAAATTCAAAAAAATGTATTTACAAAGATATGGTAAATTCAATTTATCTTAATCCCTTCATGACCAAGATATTTTTAAAAAAAAAAGGTTTAGATTTTATAGCTCTTAATCCCAAAATATAAAAATTCAAACATTTTTATTTACAAAGATATGGCAAATTCAATTTATCTTAACCCCTTCATGACCAAGATATTGTTTTAAAAAAAAAATTTATATTTTAACGCTCTTAATCCCAAAATATTAAAAATTCAAAAATTTATATTTACAAAGATATGGCAAATTCAATTTATCTTAACCCCTTCAAGACCAAGATATTTTTTTAAAAAAAAGTTTTACATTTTAACGCTCTTAATCCCAAAATATTAAAAATTCAAAAAAATGTATTTACAAAGATATGGCAAATTCAATTTATCTTAACCCCTTCATGACCAAGATATTTTTAAAAAAAAAAGGTTTAGATTTTATAGCTCTTAATCCCAAAATATAAAAATTCAAACATTTTTATTTACAAAGATATGGCAAATTCAATTTATCTTAACCCCTTCATGACCAAGATATTGTTTTAAAAAAAAAATTTATATTTTAACGCTCTTAATCCCAAAATATTAAAAATTCAAAAATTTATATTTACAAAGATATGGCAAATTCAATTTATCTTAACCCCTTCAAGACCAAGATATTTTTTTAAAAAAAAGTTTTACATTTTAACGCTCTTAATCCCAAAATATTAAAAATTCAAAAAAATGTATTTACAAAGATATGGCAAATTCAATTTATCTTAACCGTTTCATGACCAAGATATTTTTTTAAAAAAAAGTTTTCGATTTTAACGCTCTTAATCCCAAAATATAAAAATTCAAACATTTTTATTTACAAAGATATGGCAAATTAAATTTATCTTAACCCCTTCATGACCAAGATATTTTTTAAAAAAAAAAGGTTTAGATTTTATAGCTCTTAATCCCAAAATATAAAAATTCAAACATTTATATTTACAAAGATATGGCAAATTCAATTTATCTTAACCCAATGATGACCATGACATTTTTTTAAAAAAAAAGGTTTAGATTTTATAGCTCTTAATCCCAAAATATAAAAATTCAAACATTTATATTTACAAAGATATGGCAAATTCAATTTATCTTAACCCCTTCATGACCAAGACATTTTTTTAAAAAAAAAGTTTTATATTTCATAAAAAAAGGCTCAGGGCATATTCAATTTATCTTAACCCCTTCATGACCAAGATATTTTTTTAAAAAAAAGTTTTCGGTTTTAACGCTCTTAATCCAAAAATATAAAAATTCAAACATTTTTATTTACAAAGATATGGCAAATTCAATTTATCTTAACCCCTTCATGACCAAGATATTTTTTAAAAAAAAAGTTTTAGATTTTAACGCTCTTAATACCAAAATATTAAAAATTAAAAAAAAATTATTTACAAACATATGGCAGATTCAAGTTGTCTTTTCAAAATAGTTTTCTATATTAACGCTTTTAATCCAAAAATATTACAAATTCAAAAATTTATATTTACAAAGATATGACCAAGATATTTTTTTAAAAAAAAAAGTTTTATATTTTATATTTTTAACTTTTCAAAATCATTTTCTCTTTGCCATATGGCATCGCCGGCTACGAATGCGTTAAGCATTTTTGCTTGACCACAAACAAAAAACCCTCTCCTGTAAAATTTTCTTTTGGGCGCCCGATATGATTGGAAAAGAAAGCACAGACAATAAAGTTCGCCTGAAAGTAGGTGTTTATTTTGTAATCCAAAAAGAGAACTCAAACTTGAAACCCCCCATCTAAGAATATTTTCAATATTTTATATTTTTTTTTGTAAAATTGTCCACAATTTAACCCTTTCCGTGGTGTCGAATATATTCGACAAATCCACGGAAAAGGTTAAATATTTTGCTAACAACATTTTATACCGATAACTTGTTCCTCAAATTAAAAAGCTCTCAACTCAGCTTTCTGTTTGACTTTCAACGACAATTTATTCGCCTGCCTTATAAACGTTAACTGAACTGATTAAATGGAAATTTGTCCTCATTTCCGGTTGCGCGATCTAAACATCCTTAATAAAAAAAAAAAAACATCCTTATTGCTCTCATATTTTGTCATAAATTATTTAAATTAGATCTCAACCGAGTTGATTAAACAGCGGCAGCAGCAGCAGCAGCTGTTTGCTTTTCTCCCCCCCATTTACTTTTATTATTGCCCTCATATAGTGTGTGAGTGTGATAATTTTTAACTTATTTTGAATTAGTCCCGATGAAGACAAAACAAACAAGAAAAAAAAACGGAAAACTCAACACTCCCCTCCCTCCCCAGTTGACGACTATTAGAGAACATATTGCGAAACGACAGATTCACAGAGGCACACACAAGCCACCTCCATTCACAACCCAAAAGTACTTCTTACACCAACCTAACACACAGTCCCACACACACGTATTCAACACTTATGAGAGTCAGCGGGAAAAAAAAACAACAGCCAAGTGAACAAAACTGTTAACGTCAGCGTCATGTGAGCCCCACAGTGTGAGAGAGAGTGAGAGAAAGGGTGAGCAAGAGTGTCTGCTATGTAATGCAATGAGCCAAAAAGTCACAGAGGGCGAACGGTGCAATATGACAACAGCGCCCGAGACAGTGAAGGTGCATGCAAAAGCAACAACAACAAAAAACGAATGCGACAACGATATTGACAGAGTGCTGGTAAGGGGGGAGGGTAAATTATAAAATATGCAAACTTTTAACTGCAGCTTAACTCAATTTTCATATTGTCGAATGCATGGGTTGGTTGGTTTATAAAAATGTGATTTTAAACATTATTTTACTGCAGTGGAAACTGAACGTTAAAATACCCACACATGAGTGACAATATACACACACACACACACAAACCCACATGTAGGTGCATTGGCATTCTGTCGCATGAAGTGTGTCTCAGTTGGTGGGGGGGTAGTTTCACACTTTAAAGGCATCCTCATTGCTGAAGTTTATCGGGGGGGAAATCTTCAAAGGTGGGCAGAGAAAACAACTCTCATTCAATATTGAAGTTTATCGGGGGGAAAATCTTCAAAGGTGGGGAGAGAGAGCCAAAGAAACCGACTCCCATTCAATATTGACTGGCGAGGCTTGGGATGCCGCACCATTTATATTCTCTGCCCGATAGATAGCGTTTTGAAAAAGAGTATTCATGTTCGTTTCATGGTTTTGTGGAATTTTTAAATCGGAAAAAATTCCCAAAGTCGTTAAATGGTTTTAAATTAAATATTCAATATCCACATTAAGGGGTGAAATTTTTTTTTTTATTCAAAGAAATTATTTTTCATTTTTTATGGAAGATGTATGGAAAGCGATTATAGACAGGGTCTCCTAAAATATTTTAGATAGTTAATTGAAAATTGTATTCTCTCGTCTGGCGACGGCTGACTGTTAAAAACCTCCCACATGAATAAGTGGCATTTTTTTTTAAATTCAAGGACATTATTTTTCTTTTCTTATGAAAGAAATATGATGAAGTGATTCAAGACAGCGTCTCCTAAAATATTTTAGAAAATAAATAGGGCTGAATAAATAGGACCTTCATATAAATTTGATTAAATCCATGATTAGATTCTCGGCATTGGCAGAACAGATTAGCGCTTGACAGATTAGAACATGCGAGACGCATTCACCTCATGAGTTGGAATGGGGTTGAGATTGCAATCCTTAGCCCTGGAATTATGGATCACGACATCCACAGGGTTCAGGATGCTTTCTTTAGCAATGACATTCAGAACCGCGTCTGACCACAACTCACCCACCTTTTTCTAAAGATGGAAGGTGGAGCTTTAGAAGCTGGACGTACCGGGCGGTCTATCTTGTTATTTTGACAGTGACAGCTCTTTCCAGCTATCACTTTCAGACAGTTAATCACAAAAAAAATCCGCTTTGGACTTTCTGACTTTCTGAATTAATTTGTTAATTTCACCACTCTCCAACCAGTTCTGAATTTTGTTGTAGAGTGTTGTCTTTCCTCTTCATTTCTCTGTTCGTTCTAGAAAAAGAATACAGAATTTAGTTTTTTTTTTTTTTTTTGTGGAAAATTATAATTTAATTTCAAACTTAATAAGCGAACAGAGGAAACGCCAGCCAACCAATAAACATAATTATATACCAGCCACCGATTCTATGGCAAACACATGTGTGAGGATAAACACTCGCACTTACCTCGTACTACAGCAACAACAACAACAACAATTTGGCACATGTTTCTCCAACAAAACAATAGGTTGGGGTTTTTTGTTGGCGTTTTTTTTTTTTGCAGAGGATACGGATGTGGTGGAACTTTTTATAAAGTCACGTGCTGTTACACTCACTCGGATATTAATGTATGCAAAATATTGAATACAGACACAACTGGTCAAAAGAAACGCTCACACACACACACACACACACATAGAGAGATATAAGTAGAGGGAAAGAGGCTAGGTAAAAACGTGGCCTGACGGGTTAGTGGCACAAAGGCAGAGTAGCAAACCGAGCAGGACTACAAAATTGCTTTTGTGCTAGCAACACCGGAGTGGTTGTTGTTGTTATTTAATGGCCAAATATATAAACTCAAAAACGTATACAGTCACGCACACATGCCGCCAGCACTTCAGATGCTGGCCAGAAAATAAGATTTTGGCCACAATGGAATAATAACCAAAATCATTGTGAAAGCCAATGGATTTTGTTTTTCCTCTATTCAGCATTATTAAGATTTTACACTC
This sequence comes from Hydrotaea cyrtoneurina, assembly GCA_958296145.1. Lineage (NCBI taxonomy): Eukaryota > Metazoa > Arthropoda > Insecta > Diptera > Muscidae > Hydrotaea > Hydrotaea cyrtoneurina. The sequence goes on from OY282516.1 coordinate 10,400,320, forward strand.
CAGAGCGATGTTGGAAAGGACTTTATGAGTTTGGGCTCAGCTGCGTGAAAGGGTTGACATGGAAGTCTGCACACCCTTATCCCCCGCCTGCCCTGGTTTTCTTCTTTTATTTCAGTACTTTCCGTCGTGCATTTATGGTGCTGGAAAAAAATAACTGATTTGGCAGAATTTGAAGTTTTCCCTGTTTCTTCGTTTGGGTTTCACACCATCTGCATGTGACCCACTATTGTAGTAGTAGGGAGTTTTTAGTCCTACATATGATTTTCTATTTTTTGTTTGGGTATGTGCGATAAAGTCTTAACTTCATAGTTGGCTGTACGAAATCCCCTTCATTTGTCTAATGGTCTTGAAAATATGTTTAAATATGAGCAAAGGATTTGGTCTGATATCCTTCTCGTCCTCCTCCTCCTCCTCCTCCCTGTTCTGGTAGTCTAATGGCATTACTGGTATAATCCACAAACTTCATTAAACTCCAGTAAAACAATATTAGAATAAAGTTAAGATTGATTTAAAAGAAAAAATACCAACAAACAAAAGCAAACTGGTTTGTTTTGGATTTTGAAGATAATGATCTTGCAAAAGTGTCAATTTGTGTTAGTTAAAGATACAGGGGTGGGAAGGAGACTTTATGCTAAAGGGGTAAGAAGACGAAAAAAAGAATAGAAGGGAGCCTGAAATCGATGCGATTACTTCATACCCGATTAGTATTGTTAGTCGCCTCTAGAGGGAGGCTGAAATCGATACGAATGTGATAGCCACATTCTCGTCTGTACACACCCGGCAATGACGGGCACGGCGACTTTCATGGCAATCTCCTGAACCCGCTAAACGTTGTTCTCTAGAAAATCTTTAGCCCTGCGGAGGCTTCGTCAAACATAGGGTCACAATCAATAGAAATGTGCAAAAAATTATTTTTTTTTTTTTTTTGCAAAATCTAAAAAAAAAACAATAACATGTAGTGTTGCATTTGGTGTGACAACATTGGGTTGTATTTATCTAAAGCAGGGAGGTTCAATTTGGTTAAAAGATTGTTTTATTCGTTCGGAGTTTTTTTGATCAAATTCAAATCAAATTCAGCATCACATCCAAGTATTTTACGAAGCAACAACTGAGTTGGCCAGGATGGCATTTGTCTAAAGCAGGGGTGGTCAATTGTTTTCGGATGGCAATTTACAGATGGACATTCTTAGCTGGACATTTTTAGAAAAACAATTTTAAGATACAAATTTTTTTAAAAAAAGAAAAGTTTAGAAAACAATTTAAAAAAAAAAAATTGTTGATCCTTGATAAATAAAGTGGACAAATATTCATTATGAATTTGTCTGCAATGAAATGAAAACTAAAATTTTTTTAAAAAAAAAAGTATTTTTTGAAAAAAAAAAGTATATTTTGAAAAAAAAAGGTATATTTTGAAAAAAAAATTTTAGAAAACAAATTTTAAAAATGTTTAGAAAAGCTTTTAAAAAAAAATTTTGATCCTTGATTTGTCCACATTATTTAGGACAAATATTAATTATGAATTTGTGTGTTCATCTTCAATGCAAATGTAAAATCAATTTTTTTTAAAAAAAATGTGTATAATAATATTTTTTTAAAATTTTTTTTTTATAATAAATCTTAATATTAAAAAAAATAATTATAAATAATGTTTAGACAATTTTTCATCAGAGAAAATGGAATTTTTCTGATCATCTTCGAAGCAAATGTAGCCTCAATTTTTTTTTAAAAAAAATATTTTTTTAAAAATAAAATTTTTTTTTTATAAAATTCAATGTATTCTCAAATTTTTTTTAACAAAAAATATTTTTTTAAAAAAAAATGTGTAGACAAATTTTAAGAAAAAGTTTAGCTAATTATTTATAAAAAAAATTATAAATAATGTTTAGAAAATTTTTTCATCATAGATAAAATTTGATTATTATTATTACATAAATTATTATTATGAATCTGTCTGTTCATCTTCGAACCAAAAGTAGCCTACAACTTTTTTGAATTTTTTTTTTAAATCAAATGTGTAGAAAACTTTTCAAATTTTCATTAAAAAAAATGTTTAGCAGAATATTTAAAAAAAAAGAATTTATAATAATGTTTAGAAACATTTTCAAAGTTTTTTTAAATTATTTTTTTTAAAAAAAAATTTTAGCAGAAAATTTGAAAAAACAAATTATAAATAATGTTTATAATTTTTCATCATAGATAAAGAAAGTGGACAAATATTCATTATGAATTTGTCTGTTCGTCCTCGAACCAAAGGTAGTCTCAAATTTTTTTTAAAAAAAATATTTTTTTGACAAATTAAAAAAAAAAAAAAAATTTATTTTTTTTTTTAAATTTTTTTAGAAAAACTAAAAGAAAATTAAAAAAAAAATTTAAAAAAAAAAAAAAAAAAAAAAAACATCCAATCGAGCTGATTTTTAGCAGGCAAACTGGTGGAAAAGTCTGTATCACGTCAAATTTTTTAAAAAATAGATTTTTATCAATTCTCAGATTTTCTTAAATTGGTTCATAGGACAGAAAAAAATCCATTTTTTGTAACACGGTGTTATGAATTTGTCTGTTCATCTTCGAAGAAAATGTAGTCTCAAATATATTTTTTTTTAAAAATATTTTTTTTTTTAAATTTTTTTTAGAAAAATGTAAAAAAAAAATGTTAAGACAATTTTTTTTTAAAAAAAATGTTTAGAAAATTTAAAAAAAAATTTAATTCGACCTTAAATAAAAAAATTTAAAAAAAAAATAAAAGTAAGAACAAATATCCAACTTAGTTCTTATTATTATCTGCTTGCCCTTCTTCTACCGACAATTCTCCACATGCAGAGGAAATCGCGAAAAAATTTTACATTTCCCTTTTATGACAATTTACAATTCATATTCCGCCTTCAAATGAACGAGATAGAAATCGTTTTCATTTATAAATTGCTTCAAATCTCTTTTTAAGCATTTATCCGATCAGAACAATTTGTGGGGAACATTCATCATTTCCTGCGGAGAGGGGCAGCAGCATGTTCACTTGTTTTCACTACTGAGCACTGCGGCAAAGACCCAACATCCGACCAAGAAACACCTGTCCATTATAAATCAAACCGTTCGCCCCACCCCCCTCACTCTTTGGCCTATAGCCTCCATTTCCCCCCCCCCCACGCTGAGCGAATTTATAACAGAACTCACTGACTGGTGAGCCTTCAAATTTGTAATTGATTTAATTAGTATCGTGTTCATCATTGCAGTCTATCCATTAAATGGCAATAATTGGTCATGTTTGCTAGAGAAGAGCGACAAGATCTGAGTCTGAGAGCATGAAATAGGCCAGAAAGATACTAGATACGGAGGTGACAAATATATGGCATTTGCAGAGGACGATGATGATGAGGCGTGGTGGTTCGATGGGGCGGTGTTGCCATGATTTATTAACTCAGCATTTACACGATCTTAAAAAGATATTTCAGGGATTTGCTTAACAAATTATTCAATAAATTGTGTTTGTCTTTAAATGTATATTCAATAATATCGATAGTATTTATTAATAAATAATAAATCATTCGTTTCTTTTAGAATTGGCACCGGCATTTCCATATCGTGATGTCACCATACAGCGGGATGTGGATGCCCATGAACTGTACGATATACTCGGAGAGGTGGGAAGGTAAGCCAGTAGGATTTCCTTTAAACATGTGGGAATTTAATAAATGTTCCATTTTTTTTTAGAGGAAAATTTGGTGTCGTCTACAAATGCCAGGATAAATGTAACAGCCTCAAATTGGCGGCGAAATTTGTGCCCATTCCGAAGCGCGAAGATCGCCGCAATGTAGAGCGTGAAGTGGAAATTATGAATTCACTGCAGCATCATTTGATAACACAGCTGTATGCGGCCTATGAATACAAGAAGATGATGTGTGTCGTCCAGGAATTGTAAGTGCAAATGTTAATCTTATTGTCCATGAAATCACTCACTAACAGCCAGGGACGACTGTCAGGTCTTGAAGTGTTTCTATTCCTGTTTTGAAAAGTCGCCTGATAGCCACCCTGTGTTAACACCGGCTAAGATACAGGCTGTCAGAATTGTTGAGGGAATTTTTTTGGGGTTTGTGCAGCGATCTTTGCAGTGGTCATATAACTTGTGATCTAAGGAACCTTTTGCATTGGCATAAAATGCAGATATGTAGAGGAGAAGCGGGACTTTCAGAGAAGTCAGTTGGTGAACACCCTGTGTTAACACCGGGTAAGATACAGGCTGTCAAAGTTGTTGAGGTAATTTTTTTTGGAGAGTTTCTGAAGCGATCTTTGATGTGCATTTGCATTTTTTGGAACTAAGGAACATTGTGCTTCGGCATAAAATGCAGATATGTAGAGGAGAAGTTAGACTTTCAGAACTTGGACTTGGTGACCACCCTGCGTGAACACAGCCTGAGAAACTGGCTGTCAAACTAAGTAATTTTTCATTAGTTGGATTTATTTGTTTTTTTCCAAAATATTTGTTCTGGCGTTCGGGGTGAGGGGGTTTCTGGGAGCCTCACTCGCCTTAGCTTAATAAAAAATCCGACGCACCCCACTGTGACATTTGATCCCTCCATTCTATGTGTAAGACAACAGCCCTACATTTTCAAATTCAATCCCCAATTCTATAAAGTATATAATTTGAATTGTAAATATATTTGTGGGCATAAATTAAATATTTATAAATTGCCTGGGTAAATAGTCAAACAATCAAAACAACTGCATTCGCTGTTGTGTTCGGAAACGACAAACTTTAGTCTTTCGGCAAGTGTTTAAAACTAAACAGCGGTTTTTGGAAAATAGCTCAAGTTGTGTTTTTCATTTGCAATAAATCAGACATGTGCATTTGGGCTCTGGCAAAAGAATTGAAGAAGGCATTCAGTATTTTAATTACGGTGAATGTTAACCTTGGCCCGGTATTGGTGGTGGAAGCAGAACGTAGAGATAATCGAGAGACAAATAGACGAAGAACAAAAAGGAAATTTAAAGTAAGTTAAGACTATGACTAGAAACTGTTGGCAAGATTTCGAAGAAGCATGAAAAGAGAAGTGAAAAAATTTAAAAAAAAACTTCGAGTTTTCTAAGAAGACCGAAAAGAGGAGTGAAGAAGCTAGAAAATAAAATATAAAAAATTCTGTAGAAAAACTTCAGCGGTCTATATAACTTTTCACGGTGACGGTGTCTTCAAAAATATAAAAAATAAAAATATAAAAAAAAATAATATAAAAATTTCTTCTCACAAAATTAAAAGTAATGAATTAAAAACTATAAACATATAAAAATATAAAAATATAAAAATATAAAAATAGAAAAATAGAAAAATAGAAAAATATAAAAATATAAAAATATAAAAATATAAAAATATAAAAATGTAAAAATATAAAAATATAAAAATATAAAAATATAAAAATATAAAAATATAAAAATATAAAAATATAAAAATAGAAAAATAGAAAAATATAAAAATATAAAAATATAAAAATATAAAAATATAAAAATATAAAAATATAAAAATATAAAAATATAAAAATATAAAAATATAAAAATATAAAAATATAAAAATATAAAAATATAAAAATATAAAAATATAAAAATATAAAAATATAAAAATATAAAAATATAAAAATATAAAAATATAAAAATATAAAAATATAAAAATATAAAAATATAAAAATATAAAAATATAAAAATATAAAAATATAAAAATATAAAAATATAAAAATATAAAAATATAAAAATATAAAAATATAAAAATATAAAAATATAAAAATATAAAAATATAAAAATATAAAAATAGAAAAATATAAAAATATAAAAATATAAAAATATAAAAATATAAAAATATAAAAATATAAAAATATAAAAATATAAAAATATAAAAATATAAAAATATAAAAATATAAAAATAGAAAAATAGAAAAATAGAAAAATAGAAAAATATAAAAATATAAAAATATAAAAATATAAAAATATAAAAATATAAAAATATAAAAATATAAAAATATAAAAATATAAAAATATAAAAATATAAAAATATAAAAATATAAAAATATAAAAATATAAAAATATAAAAATATAAAAATATAAAAATATAAAAATGTAAAAATATAAAAATATAAAAATATAAAAATATAAAAATATAAAAATATAAAAATATAAAAATATAAAAATATAAAAATATAAAAATATAAAAATATAAAAATATAAAAATATAAAAATATAAAAATATAAAAATATAAAAATATAAAAATATAAAAATATAAAAATATAAAAATATAAAAATATAAAAATATAAAAATATAAAAATATAAAAATATAAAAATATAAAAATATAAAAATATAAAAATATAAAAATATAAAAATATAAAAATATAAAAATATAAAAATATAAAAATATAAAAATATAAAAATATAAAAATATAAAAATATAAAAATATAAAAATATAAAAATATAAAAATATAAAAATATAAAAATATAAAAATATAAAAATATAAAAATATAAAAATATAAAAATATAAAAATATAAAAATATAAAAATATAAAAATATAAAAATATAAAAATATAAAAATATAAAAATATAAAAATATAAAAATATAAAAATATAAAAATATAAAAATATAAAAATATAAAAATATAAAAATATAAAAATATAAAAATATAAAAATATAAAAATATAAAAATATAAAAATATAAAAATATAAAAATATAAAAATATAAAAATATAAAAAAATTCTATAGCGCGGCTCTGTCTTTTCTAACATATAATATATGATTCACTAAGAACATATGATTCACTAAGATCTATCCAAATGGACCACCCCGTATAGGAAAACTTCAGCATCTCTAGACTCAGCTCAGCAAAGCTTTAAGGTTTTATTTTTTTTGTATCAAAAAAAAAAACCATAAAATTCTCCACTTACTTTTTTTTGTTATTTCCCAACGAATTGAAACAATTTAAATTTAGAACTTATTTGTCCTTTCGTATAATCTCTGTTTTTTTTTTTGTTGGTTTGTTTATTTGCATACTTTTGAGATTGTTCCGTTATTCAACCTTGACCCGAATTTATATTTCAATTCTTCAATTGTGCTAGCAAAATATTAATTTATATCCTCAGTTTCGTTCTTGTTGTAATTGTTGCTGCTGTTGTTTGTTTGGAAAATTTTTGTTTCATACAATTTAATTGCACACCGAGACTTGTCCACAATCATAACCACACAGCCAAAGAAAAATCTCAGTCTAGGCTAACAATAAAAAGGGGTCATGACTTCAAATGGGTAAAATTGTCCAACATGTGAAAGAATTTTTCAAATTTTACTTTGGGAGAAAATTAAAAAAAATCTGTGGGTAATTCGATTACACACAATTCTATTAAATTACTGTTGCCATTTTTCCTCGAGTGCATCTGCAAAAGTATTTGAAATGGCCCAAAGTTCCAGTCAGAATAAAAAAATGAAAAACAGACAAACAATGTTGCTTGTTCTTGTTGGTCGTTGGGTTGTTTTCACAAAAGTTTCTTTTTTTTGTGTCTGTTTTTCAAAGACGAGAAATCTTTTTTTTACAAATTTGGTATCATAATAAAATTTATAACATCTTGCAATTTGTCCAAAGGTACAGACGAAAATATTATGACAAATTATGCCCGAGATTGCCATTTTATTGCCGACACACAAATATTTCTATAATACTTAAATTTTCTTACAAATTCAAAATGAGGAATGGTGACATTTTATACCTAAGTCCTGGGGAGCAAAACCAATTTTGTTTAATACATTTTAATTTAAGTTTTGATTTCTTTCAATTTTCTCGGAGACATTCAACAGCAATTACTTAAGCCACATACTGGAATATTTACTTTTCTCATAGCCAAACATTGGGATCAAGAACGGACAACCTCTGGTTTGCCTCAAGGGCCTTTTCATAGAACAAACCTTAAACAATTTAATTAACCGGCTGAATTGAAGTTTTCCTAAAGAAAACCCCATTCAGCCGGGCTGAATTGAAGTTTTCCTAAATAAAACCCCATTCAGCCGGGCTGAATTGAAGTTTTCCTAAAGAAAACCCCATTCAGCCGGGCTGAATTGAAGTTTTCCTAAAGAAAACCCCATTCAGCCGGGCTGAATTGAAGTTTTCCTAAAGAAAACCCCATTCAGCCGGGCTGAATTGAAGTTTTCCTAAAGAAAACCCCATTCAGCCGGGCTGAATTGAAGTTTTCCTAAAGAAAACCCCATTCAGCCGGGCTGAATTGAAGTTTTCCTAAAGAAAACCCCATTCAGCCGGGCTGAATTGAAGTTTTCCTAAAGAAAACCCCATTCAGCCGGGCTGAATTGAAGTTTTCCTAAAGAAAACCCCATTCAGCCGGGCTGAATTGAAGTTTTCCTAAAGAAAACCCCATTCAGCCGGGCTTAATTGAAGTTTTCCTAAAGAAAACCCCATTCAGCCGGGCTGAATTGAAGTTTTCCTAAAGAAAACCCCATTCAGCCGGGCTGAATTGAAGTTTTCCTAAAGAAAACCCCATTCAGCCGGGCTGAATTGAAGTTTTCCTAAAGAAAACCCCATTCAGCCGGGCTGAATTGAAGTTTTCCTAAAGAAAACCCCATTCAGCCGGGCTGAATTGAAGTTTTCCTAAAGAAAACCCCATTCAGCCGGGCTGAATTGAAGTTTTCCTAAAGAAAACCCCATTCAGCCGGGCTGAATTGAAGTTTTCCTAAAGAAAACCCCATTCAGCCGGGCTGAATTGAAGTTTTCCTAAAGAAAACCCCATTCAGCCGGGCTGAATTGAAGTTTTCCTAAAGAAAACCCCATTCAGCCGGGCTGAATTGAAGTTTTCCTAAAGAAAACCCCATTCAGCCGGGCTGAATTGAAGTTTTCCTAAAGAAAACCCCATTCAGCCGGGCTGAATTGAAGTTTTCCTAAAGAAAACCCCATTCAGCCGGGCTGAATTGAAGTTTTCCTAAAGAAAACCCCATTCAGCCGGGCTGAATTGAAGTTTTCCTAAAGAAAACCCCATTCAGCCGGGCTGAATTGAAGTTTTCCTAAAGAAAACCCCATTCAGCCGGGCTGAATTGAAGTTTTCCTAAAGAAAACCCCATTCAGCCGGGCTGAATTGAAGTTTTCCTAAAGAAAACCCCATTCAGCCGGGCTGAATTGAAGTTTTCCTAAAGAAAACCCCATTCAGCCGGGCTGAATTGAAGTTTTCCTAAAGAAAACCCCATTCAGCCGGGCTGAATTGAGATTAGCCCGTTTATATAAAGAATATTCCCTTCTGTTGTTCAGTTTGCCCTCAAGGATGTACATTCCGGTTTCATTCTTTCGTTTTCTTTTTTTTTTGCTGTTGTCTATATTTGGTTAGTAATTGAAAGTGTGTGTGTTTGTGCTGATATGTACATACATATGTAGGCAAGCTCCACAAGGACTTTTTAAATATTTACTAGAAAAAAAATGTTCTAAATTTGCAGTTGCCTTGAAATGTTATTGCAATAGAAGAACAGGGACTCTGCAAAGGACTACGAAGAGTGGCCCATTGAGTGGGGAGTTATTTTGTAAGCCAAATATTCAAGTTCGTTTAAGAACTTATTTATGAGGAGGCTTTTTGTTTTGTCAATAGTTGTGTAAATCAGCTTAGTATGAATTTAAAAAATTTTATTTTATTTTTAAAAATTTTAAAACATTATACTATCTTTATTTTCTTCTTTCACAGAGTAGAAGGTGGTGAACTCTTCGATCGCGTGGTCGATGATGAATTCGTCCTTACCGAACGTGTCTGTGTAGTCTTCATCCGTCAGGTGTGCGAGGCCATGGAGTTCATACACCGCAACAACATTTTACATTTGGACCTGAAACCGGAAAATATATTGTGCCTGACGCAGGAAGGCAACCGCATCAAAATCATCGATTTCGGTCTGGCCCGAAAATTTGATCCAGATAAGAAGCTGCAGGTAATAAACACAACCATAAACATCGTGTATACTCTCCCCTACCCCTTTCAAATTAATTTAAGCCACAAATTAACAACAACCCGAATAGGTTGCAATTATTTGTAGGTAATCCCACAAACAGACACACATATGTTTTATTTTTATGTTCAATCATAAAAGTCTTGTACCTTTTTAAGAGGGTGAGATTTCTGTTGTTGTTTTTTTTTTTTTTGGTAGATGATTTTGTAATCTCATTTCATTTATGGTTTCGGTAGCTAATTAAAAGCAGAGAAAGGAGTTTGGTTTTTGAAAGGGGGTGTCTTGGTGATGAAGTTGAGATGACGACAGGATAACCCAGAGAACAGTGCGATAAGGAGTATACATAAGAAAGAAATGGGCTTCAAGCCAAACTTCCAGTTTAGAAAATATGTCCCTGCAAAAGTTTATTGGTACAGCTACAAAGTATAAGTATAAAAATCCTCCATTTCTCCTCCGTTTACAATCCATAAACATAGTTTGTAAATAATTAACTGTATACGTCTGAAATTGTTCACTGGGTTATCTTGCCATTCGATTGAAACTGCACATTTTCAGTGAAAGGGAATTATTTGTCTCTGCACAACCTTACCGACATTAAGCATTTTGTTCTAAGAGGGGTGCTAACGGGAAACTTTATGCATGAATATTAACTGTGAACAAAATAAAAACTAATTTAAAATATTCGGTTAACAAGATACAAAATGAACGAAAATTCTACAACAAGCCAACAAAAGTTGAAGCTTTTAATTGAAAGACAGTAAAGTAAGTTTGAATATGAACAGAAAAGAATTGAAGTTTTCCTATGGAAAACCCCATTCAGCCGGGCTGAATCGAAGTTTTCCCATGGAAAATCCCATTCAGCCGGGCTGAATCGAAGTTTTCCCATGGAAAATCCCATTCAGCCGGGCTGAATCGAAGTTTTCCCATGGAAAATCCCATTCAGCCGGGCTGAATCGAAGTTTTCCCATGGAAAATCCCATTCAGCCGGGCTGAATCGAAGTTTTCCCATGGAAAATCCCATTCAGCCGGGCTGAATCGAAGTTTTCCCATGGAAAATCCCATTCAGCCGGGCTGAATCGAAGTTTTCCCTTTGGAAAACCCCATTCAGCCGGGCTGAATTCCAATTTTCCTATGGAAAACCCCATTCAGCCGGGCTGAATTGCAATTTTCCTAAAGAAAACCCCATTCAGCCGGGCTGAATTGAAGTTTTCCTAAAGAAAACCCCATTCAGCCGGGCTGAATTGAAGTTTTCCTAAAGAAAACCCCATTCAGCCGGGCTGAATTGAAGTTTTCCTAAAGAAAACCCCATTCAGCCGGGCTGAATTGAAGTTTTCCTAAAGAAAACCCCATTCAGCCGGGCTGAATTGAAGTTTTCCTAAAGAAAACCCCATTCAGCCGGGCTGAATTGAAGTTTTCCTAAAGAAAACCCCATTCAGCCGGGCTGAATTGAAGTTTTCCTAAAGAAAACCCCATTCAGCCGGGCTGAATTGAAGTTTTCCTAAAGAAAACCCCATTCAGCCGGACTGAATTGAAGTTTTCCTAAAGAAAACCCCATTCAGCCGGGCTGAATTGAAGTTTTCCTAAAGAAAACCCCATTCAGCCGGGCTGAATTGAAGTTTTCCTAAAGAAAACCCCATTCAGCCGGGCTGAATTGAAGTTTTCCTAAAGAAAACCCCCATTCAGCCGGGCTGAATTGAAGTTTTCCTAAAGAAAACCCCCATTCAGCCGGGCTGAATTGAAGTTTTCCTAAAGAAAATCCCCATTCAGCCGGGCTGAATTGAAGTTTTCCTAAAGAAAACCCCCATTCAGCCGGGCTGAATTGAAGTTTTCCTAAAGAAAACCCCCATTCAGCCGGGCTGAATTGAAGTTTTCCTAAAGAAAACCCCCATTCAGCCGGGCTGAATTGAAGTTTTCCTAAAGAAAACCCCCATTCAGCCGGGCTGAATTGAAGTTTTCCTAAAGAAAACCCCCATTCAGCCGGGCTGAATTGAAGTTTTCCTAAAGAAAACCCCCATTCAGCCGGGCTGAATTGAAGTTTTCCTAAAGAAAACCCCCATTCAGCCGGGCTGAATTGAAGTTTTCCTAAAGAAAACCCCCATTCAGCCGGGCTGAATTGAAGTTTTCCTAAAGAAAACCCCCATTCAGCCGGGCTGAATTGAAGTTTTCCTAAAGAAAACCCCATTCAGCCGGGCTGAATTGAAGTTTTCCTAAAGAAAACCCCATTCAGCCGGGCTGAATTGAAGTTTTCCTAAAGAAAACCCCATTCAGCCGGGCTGAATTGAAGTTTTCCTAAAGAAAACCCCATTCAGCCGGGCTGAATTGAAGTTTTCCTAAAGAAAACCCCATTCAGCCGGGCTGAATTGAAGTTTTCCTAAAGAAAACCCCATTCAGCCGGGCTGAATTGAAGTTTTCCTAAAGAAAACCCCATTCAGCCGGGCTGAATTGAAGTTTTCCTAAAGAAAACCCCATTCAGCCGGGCTGAATTGAAGTTTTCCTAAAGAAAACCCCATTCAGCCGGGCTGAATTGCAATTTTCCTATGGAAAACCCCATTCAGCCGGGCTGAATTGCACCTATTCAAATTCCCTCGACTGTATACTTTAAATGGAACATAATTCCATTAATTTCCTTTACGTATTTTTCACAATTGACTCAGTCATACATTAAAAACACCGCACACACATGACAATAGAACCTTTGTGTGTGTGTGTGTGTGTGTTCTTGGTTAAATTAAAATACGAAAACATATGAAACAACATTAAGAAATACACATTTTAAATGAACTTCTTTCTTGCTTATTCTCTTCCACCCCACAACAATTGCCTTTCAGATCCTTTTTGGTACACCGGAATTTGTGGCTCCCGAGGTTGTTAACTTTGATTGCATCTCATATGGAACGGATATGTGGAGTGTGGGTGTCATTACATACGTACTGTAAGTATATTTTGAAATAATTCAATTTTGATTTTATTGTTTGGTCTGACAACTAAACCAACGCTTACTGGCGGGAAGAAGGTGTTAAAGTGTGTGTGTGTGTGTGTGTGTGTGTGGTAAGAAATGTTATTAAATCCTAATTAAAATCCTGTTAATTAAGTTTTCTTGCCGTTTGGTCATTTCGAGAGGTGCTCTTGAGTTGGCTTTTTGATTAAAATATTTGGGTGTTAATTTTGTATTGATTGGAGAGGTTGGAAATTAAAAAAACACACACACACCACAACAAACTCGTGTCGGCTTTGGAAACTAATTAAAAAGTTTCCGTGTTTTTTTATTTCTTGTGATGTGGAAAATTAATCTCTTGCGAAATTATGAGTCGGCTACTTTTTCATTATCTTGTTGGTTTTTTTTATTTGTATTTCAAAATGGTTTTCATTTTGTCTAGGAAGTCAAGGAATTTGTAGGAATGATCGGAGTACGGTATGATAAGAATGGTCGAGCATCGCCTATAAAAGAAAAGTGCCGGGAACATCATCATACTTATTTTTCATTGATTTGTTCTGTTTTTTTCGCTCTGTGATGAATACTCAAACAGTATCGTGTACTTCTTTAATGATTCACTTAGAGTGAAATAGTTGCGTCAGCCATTTGTTGTATAGATGACAAGCAACATATGAAGGATATGGAATACATATTTATATTTAGAAAGGAACAGACAACATGAAATTTATTTCTGCCAATCACATTTTTGTGAAAGAAACGGAGAATGCTGAATAACATAGCAAATGTTTTTAGTTGCCTCTGCCATTTATTAACTCTGATAACTAATAACAAAAAAATTTTTTTTGTTGTCACTATGTTGTTGCAAAGAAAAAAACATTGGGACGGTAAAATATTAAAAAAAAATTTTTAGTTGCCTCAACCATTTTTTTATGTCTGAAAACAAAACAAATGAATCATGTGGGGAATATAATTATGCCGAACATATTGTGGTGAAATGAATTGAGAACTGAATATTTAAAATTATATAGCAACTAGTAAGTTGTAATGCGCCTATGGCGCCCGTTGAAATATGGAAAAAAAATTTTGTTGAAAAAAAAAATTTTGTTGAAAAAAAAAATTTGTAAAAAAAAAAATTTGTAAAAAAAAAATTTTGTAAAAAAAAAATTTTGGTAAAAAAAAAATTTGGGGAAAACACAATTTCTGTACAAAAAAAAAATATTATTTCTTTTATTATTATTATTTATAAAAAAAAGAAAATTATAGAATGCCTATTTAAATTCCTACGTACTGCGTGACAGAGTCATTGAATCAGTGTCGAGGGTAAATATATATTAATATTTTTTAGTTGCCTCTGCCATTTGCTCGGCTTGTTAACCATTAAATGCAAAATAGGGAATATATTTGTGCTGTCGCTATGTTGGTGCTAGTTCAGTGAATAGAACTGGTAAACTATTACAAAAAAAAAAATTTAGTTGCCTCTACCATTTATTATGTGCGATAAAAAACCAAATGGAAATTGGGAGAAATATATTTATGCCGACCATATTATGGTGAAATGAATTGACAACTGAATATTTGAATTATATAGAATTTTTAGTTTTTTAGTTGCCTCAACCATTTATGGTATCTGATAAGAAACGTCGATAACATGTATGTGGTCGCTATGTTCTTACAGGGAACTTATAATTGAGTTTGTGAAATATTATAAAAAAAAAAATTTAGTTGCTTCTACCATTTATTGTATCAAATGAAAAATGTGGGGAATAGTTTTTATGACGGCCTTATTTTGGTGAAATGAATTATATAGCAATTTTTTTAGTTGCCTCAACCATTTATTGTGTTTGATAGTTGTTGTAAGGAACTAACAATTGAGCTTGTAAAATATTATAACAAAAAATTGTTAGTTGCCTCTACCATTTCTTTGGATATCTGACATTGACAATAAATGAGTTCTTTTCACAATAATATATTCCATATTATTGTGAAATAAACTAACCGTTGAATATATAAAATAATAGAGCATTTTTTTTTAGTTGCCTCTACCATTTTTGTAACTGATAGCCAACCAATGAAACATGCACTTATGCTCTCCCTACGCTGTTGTCAGGAACTAACAATTGAGCTTGTAAAATATTATAACAAAAAATTGTTAGCTGCCTCTGCCATTTGTGGTTTTGGGAAAACCAACAAATGAAAATGGTTGACTGCTCAAATCTGATTGAAAATTTTAGCCAAATTCATTTTTATTCACTTATAACTTTATAATTCCCCAACTGAATAAAGCCAAACTTCTCTATAGAGAAATTTTTGAATTTCTTCTCACACTTTTTAACACCTCCCTCCTTCGACAACGCCCCCAGTAAGTATTTAGCTTTAAGATTAAATTTCTCTAGTTAGTTTTCTGTTAATTTTTAAATGATATTTTCTACATGATTCTCGTTTCCTGTTTTTCTTTCTCCCCACCCCCATCGATTCCTGGGACTTTGACTTTGTCGTAACAAAAACTACAACACACAACACACAAAACAAAAACCATTTTCATTACATTCGGCTATTACCAAAAAATGACTTAACAACAATTGCTGCAATAACAACATCAACAACAAAATGACTCACTTGAACTACAACCATGTAACAACATAATTACACGCTCCTGCCGGAAACCACCTCAAAAAAAAAAATACCGGGGACCGAACGTCACAAACGCCCAAACGCAATCTTCTACAACACAACATCATCATCGGCAACAACACACACTCTACACTGAATTGGCATCGCCACCATTGGAATTATCTCACTGCCCGCACCCCCACTCCACACTCATCCACCACCAAATCACATCCCCAACTGTGGCATCGAATGCCACGTTGGAACTTTTACATTTGTGCTGCTTTGTTGGATAAACGATTTCAGCATTTCTGGTCTTTCGCCGTTTATGGGCGAGACCGACATTGAAACAATGGCCAATGTAACAATAGCCAAATATGATTTCGAGGATGAATCCTTTAGTAGCGTCTCACCGGACTGCATTGACTTCATATCGAAGCTTTTGGTAAAAGACTTGGGGTAAGTGTTTTTTCCTTACCGCCAACCGGCAAAGAAAGTTGATTTGCAATTGTTGGCTGTCTTTCAGCACCCGCATGACCGCCGAACAGTGCATGAAACACAAATGGCTTCAGAGACGTCCGAAAAGTCCGCCAAAGGTCCTGCCGAAACCCGTTAACATACCAGCCGCATCACTGAAAGCCGCCACGCCCTCCCCCATACCACCCAGCATCGATGGTGATCATAATTCGGACGAGGTAACGGAAGAAAATGAGGATAGTGATGACATAACAGGGGTGAGTACAAAGCAAAAACTAAGAACAGCGCCTCAAGATCAAACAAAAAAAAAATAAAGCTTGTAAGATAGTATAAACAACATTTTCTAGTGGCCTCTACCATTTGTGGTTTGGGAAAACCAACAAATGGAAATGGATGACTGCTCTAATCTGATTGAAAATTTAAGTCTAATTCATTTTTATTCACTTTAGTATGAGAAAAAAAATATTACAAATAATTTTTTTTTTTTACAATACAAATTTTTTTTCTGCAGAATAAAAATTTAAGCTGTAAAAAAAAATTTAATTAAAATTAATTTTTTTTTTTTTTAAATAAAATTGTTTTGCAATATAATTTTTCTTCTTTCAAAATAAAATAAGATTTAGCAAATTTCCTGTTCAGAAAATCAGTTTTGTAAAAGAATTATGTTTCTAGTTTCCAGGATTACTGTAATGGGTTGTTTTCCAGAAAAACTGTTGCAAAAGCTTTTTTATTACAAAATAAAAAATTTTAAAAAAAAAATTTACAAAATAATTTTTGTAAAAAGTACAATTTTCTGTTTTACAAAATACATTTTTTTATATAATATTTATTTTTTTTGCAAAATATTTTTTTACTAAAAATAAGAATACGCTCTGCTAATTTTCTTTAAAGAAAATCAGTTCTGTAAAAAATGCAGTCACTAGTTTCTTGGATTAATGAAATAATAAACAAAAAATTTACGATTTTTTTTAAAAACTTTTTTTTTTTTTAAAATAAAGAATTTTTTTTTTCAATAAATTTTTTTTTTTGCAAAATATTTTTTTTTACTACAAATAAGAATAAGATCTGCAAAGTAAATTTTCTTTAAAGAAAATCAGTTCTGTAAAAGAATTCCGTCACTACTTTTTTGGATTACTGAAATAATAAACAAAAAATTTACGAAATACAATTTTTTTTCACAAAATAATTTTTTTTTTACAAAATAAAATTTTTTTTTATAAAATAAAATTTTTTTTTATAAAATAAAATTTTTTTTATAAAATAATTTTTTTTTTTTATAAAATAATTTTTTTTTTTTATAAAATACATTTTTTTTTACAAAAAAATATTTTTGTTCTATGAATAAAATTTTTCCCTTCAAAAATAATTTTTTTTTTTACAAAATATAATATGAATGAGAGAATTTCCTTTTTAAGAAAATCATTTTTGTAAAAGAATTCTGTCTCTAGTTTCTTAGATTACTGAAATTGGTTGTTTTGCAGAAAGACTGTTGCAAAAGCTTTTTTTATTATAAAATAATAAAAAAATATGAAAAATAAAATATAACACAAAAAATAAGTTTTTAAAAAAAAAATAACGAAGTTTTTTTTACAAAACAAAAACATTTTTTTTAATTTTTTTTTGTTCCAAACAATTTTTTTTCGATATTTAAGAAATTTAGGAAAATCCTTTTTGTAAAAGTATTCGGCCTCTAGTTTCTCGGATTAATAGTCGTTTTTCTGAAATACTATTTCAAAGGCTTTTTATGTTATAAAATATTATATATTCTACATTCTGTAAAAAAAAATTGTCTTATTTTGTAAACAAAATATTTTTTTTTGTAAAAAAAAAAATATTAAAAAAATTATTTTTTTTTTCCTAAAAACAAATTATTTTGTAAAAAAAATTATTTTGTAAAAAAAATTATTATTTAAAAAAAAGCTTTTTAAAAAAGTAACATTCAATAAATACATTTTTTTGTTTACAAAATATTTTTTTTTTACAAAATTAAATAGATTAAAAAGATTTTTTTATTTCGTAAAAAAAAAATATTTTATAAAAAAAAATTATTCTGTAAAAAACTTGTTTTTTTTTGTAAACAAAATATTTTTTTTTGTAAAAAAAATATTTTTTTTTTGTAAAAAACAAATTCTTTTTTAAAAAAGAATTATTTTGTAAAAAAACAAATTATTATTTAAAAAAAGCTTTTTAAAAAAGTAACATTCAATAAATACATTTTTTATTTACAAAATATTTTTTTTTACAAAATTAAATTGTTTTTTCTAGATTAAATAGATTTTGTTTATTTTGTAAAAAAAAATTATTCTGTAAAAAAAAAATTATTTTCTAAAAAAAAAATTATATCCTAACAAAAAATTATTTTGTAACAAAAATTTTCATTTCATTTTTATTCATCTTTACTTGTAATTTAAAGCCTTACGGCCAATTTAAGATAAATTACAAAATGCATTTATAAAACAGCAAATCGCACCTACTCAACTTTATTTTGTAAAAAAAAAATTACTTTGTAAAAAAGCTTTTTAAAAAAGTAACTTTCCATAATTATTTGCTCCGAAGCTTTACATTTACAAATTAGCTGTGGAAGAACTTTGCAAACTTATATTCTATTTAAAAAATAAGCTTTTCAAATACTTCTTTCTACAAACGATTTCTATTTATAAAAACAGCTTGCAAGCTGTTGAAAACAATTGTATGATACGAGTGCCGTTCAAAGTAATTTCCTATAAAATAATATACTTTTATTTGAAAAAAGGAAGCTCTTGCGAAACATTTATCAGTTTTAAGTCACTTCCAAGACGCTTGAAGCTTGAAAAAACTAATCCAAAAAAAAATGTATTTTTGAAAATTTTAATTTTCTTAAAAGTATTCTGTGAAATTTTTAATTTTCTTAAAACTATTCTGTGAAAACGAAAGTTTATCTTTCGTATGGAAACAAAGGTGTTTTCATTTTTGCAATAAAAATAACTGGCAAACTTATCAAAAACATATGTAGCACTTCCCTACGCTTGCCACGTAATGGCGGACTATTGAGTCAACTTTGTATGAAATAGTTCTTCTAATGTTCCTTTGACGAAAACGCAGTGTTAAAGTGTATTAGAACATATTGCTGAGTTTGGTTATATTTAAAAAAGACAAACACAATCGCTTGCTGAGTGGATTTACCTTCCCCCCTTGCGTCTGCTTATGGAAATAAATATATGACATTCATCCTCAATAGCTGCGGTCAAACTTTCACAACTCGAACCACCATTATCCCGTAGAAAAGTTCGACTTACGGAGACTTTGAGCTGTGGAATTACTTATGGAATTGTTTAAGAGACTTTGTCTTCTCGACGGCCTCTAGAAGTGCTTGGACTTAAAGAAAATTCGACTTATGGCAGTTTCACTGCAATTGAAACCTTCCACAGGAGAGGTTATTGTCCTTTATTTCCTAGACAAGCACTTGCAACTCACATCCGTTGACTTCATTACAAATGCATTCCCTCGTCTTGTTTATTTCGTTTGCGTATCAAAACATTTTGGATGTGCATTCTAATTAAGGCAACTCCAAATCGTTCGTAGACACGTCATTTTTTTTTAAATAAATAATATTGTTTTTCTTGTCAAACTCTCTTCCGCTGTCGTTATTTTGTTCTCAAGTTTTTTTGTTGTTGTCTCCTCTACAGACAAAAGAATTGGATACAACAAAAGACAATCTGAAAAATTTCATAGAACGCTGGGAGGAACATCCGAACAGTCCGTATGTTTTCGATGTCGAGGGAAATGTTATAGCGCCGCTCAGTGAGACCGAGTACACGATGAAGGCTCATGCTCCCGACAGCATATCATCGTCAAGAGGTGAGTACCGTATGACAGCAAAGGAGGCGACGACGGCGGCGACGGCGCCGCCAACAACCCCAACAGCAACAACGGTGCCGGCAAACAAAAGAACAAAAACAGCTGAAAAGCAAACGACGACAACTGCGACGACGGCAAATGCTGAACTGGTGTCGTCGGTGACGGCAAACGAAACGCCGACAGCAACATCAGCCACAGCCACTGCGACAGCAACATCATTGTCACAAAGGCAGCAGCAACATTTAATAAGAAGCGCATAGCCAAAGCAAAAACAAAAACCAAAACCCCTTTAACACCAGCACAAATCCCTGAAACGGAAACAAAAAGCGGTGCCCAATTTAAAACATCGCCTAGCCAAAGGGGCCAGGGACACGCTGGAAGTGTCTGAACCTCTTTTTGTTTTTGCAATTTCGTGGGAGCGGTTTTCCGTTGCGATGTTGTGAGCTGCTGTGTTTTTATAATTTAAGCCAAAGATTAAGTTTTAGTTTTATGTTTTTTCAAACTACAATTTTTTATATTTTTTTTTTATTGTTTTTGTTATTCTAACTAACCTCATTATTGTTTTTTTTTTTGTATCTTTTTAACACACAATGTTTATGTTTCGTTGAATTTTCGTTTTCTTTTGTTACACCTCCCCCCCCCCCCCCCCCCTGGCCCCACTTTTTGTTGTTATACGTACTTGTGTATGTACTGTGATAAGTATTATAAATATTTTATCGTATAAGGAATCAAGAGAAAATCAACCACAACAAATACTGTGAAATTAATAAAATATCGTAGGAAATTGTAAACTCTTTCTTAACATTTTGTTTCTTCTTCTCCGTCTCTGTCTATACTCATCCTGTATTCTGCATAGTTTCTATCTGTATTGTAAATAAATATTGTCCTCAACAAACTACATGCATCGCAACTAACCCAACAAAACTTTTCCCGGGGCTTCGATAAATGAATGAGGAGATGAACAACAATAGTTGAAAATAGTACAAAACATGCGAACGAAAGCCAGTTACTGACTTTCACATAAAAAAAACAGCTTTAACTCTTCGTTGTTGGCCGATCAACAACCCAGAAAAACGCTGAATGTCTACATTTCTCAAGAACAAAAAAAAACCGCCAAGTTGACGCCACCGTTCAGCTCAGCTGTAACAACAAGAAATGTAAATAAACAACAATTAGGTGTTGATTTTTTTATTATCAAAAATATGATTTTTTTTAGGAAATAATACGAGCAGGAATTTTACCTTTACCCTGTTCTTTTCAAAGGAGACTGAAGTTCAAGTTCCCAGTAGGAGTTTACGAAGCTGAACTCTTTTTGAGGCACTGGTAGCCATGGGAAATTAACAGCCAACGCTGTGTGTCCTCTAGCGGGCCTGAGGATTTAACCTCGTTTGGATAGCTAGACCAATGCCCATGACAAAAGTCAAATATTTGGGAAATTTGTATGTCTCCACGGGATTGCCCACATTCGCATAAAGTCTCCTAGAGGCGACCACAACAAATGGAGGACTTTTCTGGATTTCATAGGATGTGTTGATAGAATCCAAAACTGCATCAAGTCTCTAGGATCGTTTGTTCTTTTGTCCATCGAAAGACAAAACACAAGTGAGTGCGGTTGCCATTTGCATTCGCTTAGGTGACAGAAAAGGAGATAGCGGACCCCAGTTTTGTACGGAAATGCCTACATTTTCTATGGATCGCATAGATTTTCATTAGCTTTGTCGTTCTGGTGACAGCGTTTCCTTTTTTTTTTATTAAACGAAAGACAAAACACAAGTGAGTGCATTCGCTTAGTCGAAAGGAAAAACAAGTTGGTGCACCACGATTTTATACAGAAATGCTTACGTTTTCTATCGTTCGCATAGACTTTCGTTCGCTTTGTCGTTCTGGTGACAGCTTTTGCTTTTTTTTATTAAACGAAAGACAAAACACAAGTGAGTGCGGTTGACATTTGCGTTCGCTTAAGTGACAGAAAAGAAGATAGCGGACCCCAATTTTGTAAAAGCCTACATTTTCTATGGTTTGCACAGATTTTCATTCGCTTTGTCGTCCTGGTGACAGCGTTTGTTTTTCAGTCATAGATTAACTGTAGTTTAATTTTAGTTTAATCGAACAAGGAAGAACAACCTCGACATTTGTTGGGCCTCAGAAAACTCAGCATCTAATTTAAAAAAAAAAACATTTTAGTTTAGACAGTTTCAACATAATTTATATACACTTTTTTTTCTCTCCAACCAATCTATTCTTTGGTCCTCTGTCACCGGTATTATGTCTATAAAGTTTTGTTGGGCTGTTGTGCTGTTTAACCACGTTTTTTTTTCCCCCTTTCTTTGTATTGTTGTCGAGTTATTTTTACTATATTTTTGTTGTTCGGTTTTGTGTGTGTTTTATGTTGTATACATGTGTATGCATGTGTTGTAATCCACTGTATTGTATGGAACGATACTTGTAAGCTGTCCTTAAGCGCCTTAAGCCTAATTTTTTATTTTATACAGCCATCACCGTCCGGACAGCGACACCAGCAGCTCTCTGCCCGTCGCAGCAACAGACTGCGAATGTGTGCGCAGAGCAAACGGCAGCAAGTGGCAACTAGCAAATCATCATTTAGAAAGAACACAACGGCCGCGTCGGACGTCGACTGCAGCAAATAAACCAAAAAAATGCAAATCTTATTTCTATTTGAGCAAAAAAAAAAAACAATTTTGTTTTCTATTTGAGCAAAAGAAAAACAAAAAAATCGAAAAATGCCATGTGAAAGGACACTGATTGTTAACAAGGATTTGTGCTAGTTTTTCTTTCCATTTCTCCATCCCCTCCCCCCCACCCTTTTGTATACCGCTTCCCCATTGAGGGTCAAATGTCATTTGGCTCTTCCATCCACACCGACCTCCCTGCGCCACGCCCTCAATTTCCCCATTACATTGGCTGTGGTTTTTTTCAACTTCTTAACGCCCCTTTTTTCCCTTTTTTGGTATTTGTGTATGTGAGTGTGTGTGTTGAGATCTTAATCTTTGATTCATACTTTCTTTTTCTTTTTTTCCTTTTATTTCTCTCTCTCTCTCTCTCTCTCTGTGTGTTTCTGTGTCTCTGCGCGGTTATTATCCATTTAAGTTTATAAACATTTCCAAATTGGTACACAAATACTGCAGCATAATCTCTAGCAATCTGTTGCCCCAGCTAAATCTGAAACCCTGAAACAATATTTAAATTCTAGCAAAAACCAAAAAACAAACAAAAAGTTTAAGGAAAAGTTTCGCTACTCACACTACTTTCTCTCTTACACAATAACACACATATCAGAAACAAGACGACAAGGTAAGAAATGCAAAAACAAAACAAACAAACCAAAAAAAAAAAAAGCCTAAACAATTAAATTGTAATTTACAAAAATAATTTAGCACAAATATTCTGCAACAATCTGCACACACTCAAAAAAAAAAAACAATTTTTGTACAAAAAAAAAAGTTCACAGTTTTTGTCCAAACATTTCATTTCATGCGTATTTTCCTGGACATGCGACAAATTGGAAAATGTGAAAAAAAATGTAGTTTTGGTAATGGTTTGCGTTTCGCCTCAAGCTTTAATGGCATTGGTTACATTGAAATTTCATTTGCATCGCTCATATTCGTAAAAGTTCAACCGAATTAAATTCAAGTTTGGGTTCAACCTAAAACTGAGACTTATTCGCTAAAACGCCACATGAAAGCTTTACAAAAATAACAAAAATTTCTGTTGCAAAAAAAAAGCTTTCAAGTTGCGTTTTACGATAGACGGGAAATACATTTGTAGCTCTCATTGCTTGTTAATCTTTTCGAAGCTTTTCATATCACTATCAACTATTTTTAATTTATTGAAAAACTACTAAGCTACATAGCTTTAATTTTGTAAACGCTTAACATCTCTGCATTTTTTTCACTAGTGCGGCATAAAATGGCGGAAGGAATGACGTCTCTGGACTGACATGTCACAGGAATCGAAAATCAGAATACGGTTGACCGGTAGGTCAATTAATGAGAAACGTTCCAATAGACCTAAATAACGTCTCTGGACTGAGACAGGAATCGAAAACGTTTGACCTGTAGATCAATTGATCAGAAACGTTCCAATAGACCGGCAACCTTAAAACAAAAAAGGCAATATGACAATTGAGGCTAAAAAAATTTAAAAAAAAAAATATTTGCAGTCCGCTTAGAATTTGTACTCCGCCGTTTTGATGTTCCAAATAACCCAGGATATACACATACATTTAAAGAAACTTTTCTTTTCACACAAGTCATTGCTTTCTCCTACTTTTTTGCCCAAAATCCCTTTTAGAATGCATTCTATTAGTTTAATATGGCAGCAGTCCGCTCCACTTGGCTCCATCTGGAGGTCTAGCTGTGATTCCAAACTATTTACTATGCTTCGTGATTCATGGCACAATTCTAATCAGCCTTCTATTATTGTGCCATGGCCGTTTGCCTTCAATGCCTGCTCCAACTAAACCTCCATGCACCACTTAAGAGCACAATCGTTACCTCAAATTCGCCAAGTGCTGGTGCAGTTGCCGTGAACGACCAACTGACAAATTTTGATCTTCATGAATGTTTTCAATTGAACGCGTTCGGGACGAATATGCAGGGGTGTTTCTTTGTCTTGTGCCGGCTCTAACTTTTCAATGCACTCTCGTGTTGGACGATTGTAAAATGCAAATGTTGACCGACACGTTTTGTTATGTGAAAAGATAGACTTGGTAAAAATTTTGTTTTTAGAAAGCCCTAAATATATTTTGAATCTACAAGGAAAGGCCTCTAAAAGGTCTTTTATGAGATGACCCTGAGGAATTACTTGCTGTGTTGCTTAGACGATTAAATGTCAAATAGATAATCCGCTTACTCTCCACGTAAATTTTGTAAAAAAAAATATATATGTTGCAATTATTTTCTCCAAAAAATTTGATTTTCTTAAGGTCAACGCATCAAGGCTATTGAATTTGAAAAAACTCGGTTAAGAAGTGGATGTAACTCAAAGAAATGTAGCTCCTAATTACAAAGTCCCGTAAAATGGGGTCGAATATCTCATACTATTTAGCTTTAAGCTCACATGGCTCTAGGAGTCAATTAACAAACTGACAGTTTTCGTTTTAAACGCAAAAAAATTTATGTTTTTTTTTGGAAATGAACATGTATTCCTTATACAGTGTACTGCCTACTAACGGACATCTCTATTAAGCGGACACCTCACATCAACGGACACATTTTTCGGTACCATTGTAATAAGCGGAGATTGGGGTCATCTGCCCTCTGAATGGTATTTGTCCAGAATAAATACAATTACAAGTTGAGGTCATAACATTGAGCTCCAGCTGGTTGCACTGATTGTGACCTTGAAAAGACAGCTCCTAACACATAATGTTCTTTTAAAGATAAACATGTCATTGTAGGTCATGCATTCATTGGTGAAATAACCCATAAGCTGGAAGGCTGCTTTAGAAGGGTTGGTTCTATGTCAGCGTGAGATCAGTCGCTGTTAAATCTAGCAAATCTATTGAGTGTCACCAGCTTTATTCCTGGCCCCCCAAACTGGGAAGAAACATTCCCTTTTTAGTGTATTATTTGTAAAAATAAATGAATTAATGCCAGATGAACTTACCCGCCTTGTAACTCAGGTTCTGACGAAATCAGGAGCGCACAACAGGCCGAATTGCTGGCCTAGATGTATGTCAATGACATGAGACGGTCATGGTGCATGACCGATCCTCCATTCAACCTAACCTAACTCAGGTTCTTGTGTAATTGTTGTCACACCACTGATGATCGCACTTCCGCCTTTGCCCTTTGCAGGGACACAGTTCGGTTGTATTGATTTCCATGAGAAGGCGAATGGAATTTTCTTAATCCAAGTCCATATTCCAAATTAACAGTGTGCAGAAATCGAACATTTTTATATAAACACTCTTTTTTCTGATTTTCTTTTTCTTTTTGAGCTTATTTCCTGAATATATCACACAGAATTGAATTCGTTGTGTTCGAGAAAGAAGTGACAAAAGTAACTACACAAAACCAATTCAGTGGGGCCAACTTTGTTTCAGCCATGAAAAACGTCAAATTCGATTTTCTTTTGGCGATTTTTTGCGGATGAAAGCTAATTTACATTTGGAATGGGAGAAATGTCGAAGAAAGTGGCAACACTGGAGTGGAGTAAGAAGTTTCAGTGGCAGCCCCACACAGTTCGGTAGGAGGGATCGAAGCAAAGAGCAGAGAATAAGTATAGGGAATCAAAAGGACATGGGAAAAAGACGACTTGGAGCGGAATTAACGGGCAAGAATTTTTTAAACTTTCGTTTCTCTTTCATAACAGGAACAGCTGTTAGAAGTTGTCATCTAAATGTGGTCAGAGGACGAAGGGATCGAAGCAAAAAGCAGAGAATGAGTATAGTAAATCAAATGGACCGGGGAAAAAGACGAGTTGGTGCAGAATTAACGGGCAAGAATTTTGTTTCGTTTCTCTTTCGTAACAGTAACAGCTGTTAGAAGTTGTCATCTAAATGTGGGCAGAGGGCGAAGGGATCGAAGCAAAAAGCAGAGAATAACGATAGGGAATCAAAAGAACCGTGGAAAAAGACGACTTGGTGCGGAATTAACGGGCAAGAATTTTTTAAACTTTCGTTTCTCTTTCGTAACAGGAACAGCTGTGAGAAGTTGACATCGAAATATCGTAAGCAGAGGTCGTAGACGATCAAAATTTAAGGTGGTGGCGTTTTGGCCTATAAACGAAGACCACATTAAAAAAATCATTTTAGAGAAATAACGAATTAACGATTAATACACACTTTCTATTTCACACCTCCTCATCATCTTCCATTTCTTATCATGTATTGTTGTCTTGTTGTTTTGTGTGTCATTTGGAATTTGCTTTAAGAATCTACGCCTACAAATCCTTGTAAAAGTGTCCTTTCCTACGTCTACTCCTTGGCCTGAAGCTTGGCTTTTAAAACATGATAAATTTCTCTTTATTCGTTTTTTTTTGTTAATAAATTTTAATATTTATGTTCTGCTTTCTCGCTCTCTCTTCTGCAGTCTGCTCACCCTCGCCCTGTGAGTCGCTGGACACCATCACCGACGATGAATCCTGCTATCCCGACATCAACAATGGCACGGACGAACCGCCCACACCGATCAACGAATCCCGTGAATATTTGTTCCCCATGTCGGCCAGTGGTGCGGCCACACCCACGCCTCAGTCCATGGCAAATCCGTTTGGCAGCCGTGTCGATGAATTCAATGGCAGTTCCCTGAATTTGCAGCAACGTTCTATGAAATCATATCTGCATACATTCGATCGTCGCAATTCGGATACGAATTATTTGCTGGGCCGGCGATCGTCGGGTGAGCGTGTCAATCTGGCGGATGAAATCAAGAAATTATCCGATCATTTAATGATGTTGGCCCAGATCAATACAAAACTCGGCAAAGAGGCGGATAAACAAAAGGATGTGGAGGGGGCCGGGGACGATCGAAAAGAGAAAAAGCCAAAGACTAAAAAACCCAAAGAAACGTCGGCTGGTGAAAAGAAATCTGCGGGGAAAGCAGAAACGTCCCCTAAGGCGGCGACAGCGACGAAAGACACAGAAACCAAGTCTTCGAAGGCAGCCAACACCAAAACCACTACAACAACAACTACCTCAAGCAAACTAACAAATGCATCAACTGCTGTTACCTCCAATTCAACAGCAGCAACATCGTCATCATCCTCGACCACCAACAACTTTTTCAATAACCTCAATCCCGGCAAAAGCCGGACAAGCACTTTGTCGTGGCGCCTGCAACAGTCCATTGAGGAAACGCCCAAACTTATTACCAACAACAACAACAGCAATAGTTCGCCCTCCACCACCACCAACACCACTGTCACCAGCAACAGCTCCCGCAAATCGTCGGTCAACACCATTACCACGGGTAATGCCAAAACATCAGCGGATCGACTTCAGGAGGCGGCCAGCATAAAACGTGCCAAATTCCGCATCAATCAGATGAGTCGTGATGTACCGGTGGGCCTGCCCAATACCCATCAAACGGTCAATCTGGAAGAAGCCGCCAACAATACCAAGGACTGTCTGCTACATTTGCTGGAGAAGTACAACGAGTCCAAGACCCGCAATCCGCTGGGACGCCACCAGAGCATTAGTGTCGACTGGAATGTCAGCGATAATTTGGAATATCGTTCGATGAGCTCCATCAATGCGTTCTTCCAGCGTCACAATAACAACGGCGGCATGGTCAAACAATTGCAGGCCCAGCTTAAGGAAAAGACGGGGAACGGCGATTAGTACGCGGCCAACCGTTGCACTGTCTACATGCATGTGTGGGCGGCCGATGGAATGGAATTCCTTTTGATTTGTCCTTCAAAATCCAACAAACAGAAGAAAAAAAAACGAAAATACTCTTAGCTAAAATTGATTTGTATTGTGAAGAAAGATTTACAGAAAAAAAAACAACAAAATGTTAATTTAATGCTTAAGCAAATTTATTTAATTATTTATTCATATACTCGTATTTTATGTTGTTACATTATTCAAATTGACATTATTAGAATTATTATTTATGCTTTGATTTATCTATTTTTTTAGTTAGATTTGTAAATAAAGTGATTTTTTTTTGTGACGTGTATAAAAGTCGGTCTTTGCTTTTGGTATTTTTCTTAAGACAGGTCTGGGAATTGAAGGTTGTCAGACAGATTTCTGCTTTCAGAAAAGGAAGTACAATATTTCCGGCCTTGAATCAAAACTTTTAACTTTTCTGACAAAACTAGGGATTTGTTTCAAAAGATTTTCATATGCTCTTCAATTTTACCAAGTTTTTTTTTATTATTATTATTTTAAATTAAAATGCTAAACTTGAAGAAATGTTCTTTAACAAATCACCAATTGTTTTTAGAGTTAACGATTTATTTTTATTTATTTATTTATTATTATTATTAATCAACCAACGCCCTTAAGGACAACATGTTGATAGATATTGTAACAAAATTAAGACAAATTAATTTAATTTTCCAAATTTTCTGCGCTTACATAACCTCAAATATTTGAACTATAGATTTTTTCTTATTGGAATCTAACACACCAACAAATTTACTTGTGGATGTTGCCACCTAGTCGAAATAAATGAATAGCACGTTCAAGAATCATAAATATCAATTGTGGACTTAGTGAAACCGGCAACCATTTTTTTTATCGATAACCAACTTGATATTCTGCTATCGTTGACAGTTAGCAGTTGCAGCTCTGCCGTTTCCATTTCCGCTTTGCTAACATGCCTTCTCCCATGTGTTGCCATATTGTTGTGTTGAATTGCTGGCGCAAAGTGAGGTGGCAGAAAAATAAAACAAATTTAAACTAAATAGTCTCTTTCTTGTAAATGAAAAATAAAGTAAATTCGTAATACAATTATTCAAATCAACATGGACTTCAAAATCTTGTGAAAATCCAGTGAACAGTTGTTCACTTCGAAACAGCTGATTTGATACGTACTTAAAGGAAATGTGCCGATTGATTGAGAGAGATTAGCCAAAAAGTCTATTAATTAAGATCATTCAGGACTATGTGGTCCCCGGGACAGCGAAAACGTACCTGGTGCCGGTGTTGGTTAGACTGGTCCTAAACGCGAACATCTTTAGGCCCAGCCGAAGTTCGGGAGACTACTAGGAGAAGTTGGAATGTAAGAGGAGCAGCCCTTGTCCATCGACACTTATGTATGTGACAGTGGAGGTGGAATTTCCCTATAAACATGTATTTGAAAAATCTCTATAATATGAAAGAGACCGTATTTACTTTGGGCCGAATGGACAGCATTTTCGTCGTATTTTCTTCGCGGAACTTCCAAATAAATGTAAGTACGAAAAACTAAAATTGATAATTGATTGATTTTACAAAAAAAAAAATATTTCTACAAATTTTATAAAAAAAAAAAAAATTTACAAATTTTATAAAAAAAATTGTCCACAAATTTTATAAAAAAAAAATCTGCTTACAAATTTAAAAAAAAAAAAATGTGTACAAATTTTTTTAAAAAAAAATATTTCTACAAATTTTATAAAAAAAAAAATTGTCTAAAAATTTTATAAAAAAAATTTTATAAAAAAAATGTGTACAAATTTTATAAAAAAAAAATCTGTTTACAAATTTTACAAAAAAAAATATTTCTACAAATTTTATAAAAAAAATTCTGTTAATTTTTTTATAGATGAAAATCTGCCCAATTTTTTTTTTTGTAAAATTTTACAAAAAAAAAAATTTTCTACAAATTTTATAAAAAAAAAATTGTCTACAAATTTTATAAAAAAAAAATTGTCTACAAATTTTATAAAAAAAATTCGTCTAAAAATTTTATAAAAAAAAATGTGTACAAATTTTATAAAAAAAAAATCTGTTTACAAATTTTACAAAACAAAAAATATTTCTACAAATTTTATAAAAAAAAAATTGTCTACAAATTTTATAAAAAAAAATTGTCCACAAATTTTATAAAAAAAAAATCTGCTTACAAATTTAAAAAAAAAAAAATGTGTACAAATTTTATAAAAAAAAAATTGTCTACAAATTCCACAAAAAAAAATATTTCTACAAATTTTATAAAAAAAAATTGTCTACAAATTTTATAAAAAAAAAATTTATAAAATCTTTTTTTTTTTATAAAATTTGTACACATTTTTTTTATATAAAATTTGTAAACTGATTTTGTTTTTATAAAATTTGTAGACAATTTTTTTTTATAAAATTTGTAGAAATATTTTTTTTTGTGGAATTTGTACACATTTTTTTTTTATAAAATTTGTAGACAATTTTTTTTTTATAAAATTTGTAGACAATTTTTTTTTTATAAAATTTTTAGAAATATATTTTTTTTGGAAAATTTTACAAAAAAAAAAATTGGGCAGATTTTCCATCTATAAAAAAATTAACAGAAAAAAAATCAAAGAATTTGTATTTTGATCGAAAATGGGGCTGCGAAGATTGTCGTCTATAAAAAACACTTTAATATTTGGAACTATTCCTAGCCAATCAGAGAGGTAGTGTAGAGTCACTTTACTTAGAATTTATAGTGGTAATCGCACAGTAGTCAGGTTCAGGTCCAATTTTTAATTCCCATACAGCCAGTGGCTGATGGTCGATTTTGTGTTCCTCTTTCGTATTCGAGTCCATCCAAATGTTTTGGTGTTGCGTTAAACAAATACTTGGCTCTTTTGGTAATAAAAACAATTTCTTGTAAGTTTTTGAATTGGTTTCTTATTTTCAATTACTTTTCTGATTTTCTTTTTTCGTTTTCTCCTTAAATCTTCTTTAAATACGAGTACATGTATTTATTACTATCGTGTTAATATTATGGGGTACAAAAAGTGTTTAGCATACTTCTTTTTTTAACTTTAATACAATTTTGTGGGAAAATATATTCTTATGTGTTAATTCAGAATTTAAATGAATGATGATGCAGTTATGTTTTGTTCTTTTTGCCAAGAAGAGAAAATAGAAAAAGTATTTATAAAATATGATGAAAATGGATGAAACTATCAAGCATAGTGTGTTAGGAAATGAAATCTGTATTTATATATTCTTACAATATATTTTACTAGGCTACAATTAAATATACGAATTATAAATTAAGGAAATTAAAAGGCTCTGCCTACGAAAAAAAAAATTATACAATTTACAAAAGTTTGGTGGTTCATGGGAGGGGAGGGGAGGGGAAAAGGGCAGGTGTCAAAAAGAAATTGCCGATTTAAAGTCCTTTCCACAAAGACTTAAAAAAGGGGATTTCTTTTTTTAAGAAACGGGTAAAAAATTCTTTCGAATGGCAAATTTTCATAAAATTCAAGAGATTCAAGAGAATTTTCTTACAGTTAAAAAATGTACACAAAATTTATGAAAAATTGAAAACATACAATTAATGCAACTCAATAAAATACAATTTTACATGAAATCTAGAAAAAAAATGTCCAAGACAGACTCAGTTCAAATCTTTAAAACTTGAGAGTTATTTGCATAACTTTGTGTGAATGTTAAAAGATTTCAATTTGAGTCTGCTTTTCAAAGGTAGCATTAACAAATTCCTTAAATAAAATATTCCTTTTTGAATATTTCTTTACGATTTTCATTTCAAGGATTTTCGGTAAAATTTCTTGTTTTAACTTTTTCATTTTTGAAAAAAAGTTCAAGTTTTGTTTGAGGTTCTCGTTAAATGTTTTCTGTTTTGAAGTTTCATAAATTTGTCAATTCTTTAGCCGTTGGTGGGGCATGTTTTATATAGTTCAATTATTTGAGGTTATGTAGGCGCAGAAAATTTGGAAAATCTTTAACTCTAAAAACAATTGGTGATTGGTTAAAGAACATTTCTTCAGGTTTAGCATTTTAGTTTAAAATAATAAAAACAAAATTGGTAAACATGAAGGAATTCTTTAAAAACAAAAAAACCTTGGCTTTGCAAGAAAAGTTAAAAGTTTTGAAATTTTGTTAAGACGGAAAGAAATTGTACTTTAAAAGGTCTGGCAGATATTTTTTGTATGAATTACTTCAAAGGGAAAATATCGGCCAAAGCTTTTAAAATGATTTTGGTGGATGTTCTAATCATCATTGTTCAAATTCAGTAATTCAAAAAAAACTTGTTCGTTCGCTCTACAAACTAAATTTCAAAGGAATATTTTTGGTTTCTTCTTGTGAACTAGAGTTGGTGGAGGTAGAAGGATGAATCATTTGGGTAAAAAAAAATAATAAAACTTAAAATAAGGACTTGTTGTTCATATGCCTTAAGACTTAAAGGGGGCGGGTGGGGGATGGATGGTTTTCCTTAAAACTAGCAAACTAACAAGAAAAATACTTACAAAATTAATTAGTTAATAACTACAAAAAAAGAACTTAGTTTATGGCATTCAGTGTGTGTTTAGGTGAGTTTAAAAATAGGTTTTCTGTGGCGAGGCTATAGAAAAAAATAAAACTTTTTTCTTACGCGCACCACAACTCTTCGAAGGATGAGGATGGCGACTAGCGAGATCAGATCCTCTCCTCCTCGGCTTTATAATAATTATAAATATTAAGGTTAGAGCTTGTAAAATACATACATATGTAGATAGAAATGTAAGTGAGTTAGTGGAAAATAATAGATTGCAATCATTGATTTTTGAATTTTCTTGTTTACGGTTTAAAAACTAAATATGTTATCGGTTTTACACTAATTTTGACGTGTTCGTAGAGAGAAATGCGCTGCTATGCTGTTGGGATTGGCGGCATGACTAACGGAGGACGACGACGAGCCGGATGAGGTGCGCATACGCTTGGCGGGAGAGACTTTCTTGGGTGTTTGAGCCAAACGTTTGCGTTCCTTCATGTATTCTAAAAATAGACAGGATAAGAAAATAAAGAATTAGTTGGGGTTTTTTTTTAAAAAAAAAAAAAATAATAAGAAAAGAGGGTAGGAAAAAGGACTATAAGATAAACAAAAGTGTTTTCGCTGGCAAAGAAAAGGTCAATAGTCTTTCAAAAAAAAAAAGGGAAAGTTCCTATAAGAAACGGCGGAGGACCTCATGCAAAGAAGGAGAAAATAATGGTTATCCAATAAGAAGAGCCTCCTACGGAGTAATTCTATTTAAAGAAGCCAAAGGACTACTGATGGACCTCAAACACAACGAAGGAAAATCGTCAGATCAACGCGACTTCGTGTCTAAGCAAATGTTTCCATATACTGCAAAGCCATGGGATTCAATAGATGATCTCTCTGGGTTCCAATCAAAAAATCAACCAAGGAAAATTGTTTATTAAACAACAATTCCTTTTCCTTGCGTGGATTTCTCTCCTTCCTTCTCTCTCTATACAAAACCAATGTTGACATACATTTTCTAACTTCCCTTGAGTTGTATTGTTTTTTGTGTAGATTTTCCCTTAGTTTGTTGGTAAAAACCCCAATCTTGCCAACTGATCGTTTTCCATCCCTTGCATTTCATAATTTTCCTTCAAATGTAATCCTTATTCTCATCTCATCCCCTACAATATAAAAATTCGCCCGTGTGCATCCCTCAAAAATGTGTCTGGGTTTTTTTGTGTTGCCAAATATTTCACCCGAAACGAACAGGAGGAGAATGAAAAGGTGATGTCGAGTCGAGCTGAATTGAAAGTGTGCAGTGGCGCTAGGAAATGGCACGTGCACAGCACAGGACGAAGGATAACAAAGACACTCAAAAATAGGCAGACGGACAGGCATTTTAGATAGTTAGCAAAGGGCTGAGTCAATTCAGGAAAGACAAATTAAATGGGAAGATTAGAAGAAAAGAAAAGTGTGATCGTTGATAGATTTTTGGATAGAGCAAATGGTGCGCTGGATAGAGCACAGGCGAGATCCATTGAAACCCCAGATCCCAGACAGATCCAAAGACATGTTGAAAGACCATTCGATTTCAAGGAGAAGGCAAAAACTACAGAACTCAGTCAATTGCGAATGGAAGAAAGATTAAGAGAAATGATTTTTAAAACATTATTGCGGTGCTAGTTTACTTTTTAGAATTCACAAGGAAAATGTTGGCCAAATTTTGAAAAATGTTTAAAGACTTTGTCTTTTTCACTAAAAAGCAAGAAAGATTGAAATCAGTTTAGATTTAGAGGGAAAAACTACGGGTCATTGATTGGACAAATTTGATTTGAAATCGATGGAAATCTGCGGGTAAATTAGGAACAAATGGGGAACAATGAGGCATAAACTGAATAATAGTTTTCAAATGGTAAGCAAAATATATTCTAAAGCCGGAAACTAAAGAATATTTTCGAATTTGTTTTACCAAATTTTGTATAGGGAAAGTTTTAAAACGCAATTCAATAAATGAAAGAAAGGTGGCATTTTTAGCATGTGCTTTATCCCGAACATCTTTAATTCACAAATAATTATGCTGTAGTTTAGAGATTTTCTCTAATTTGATAAGGGCTGTTGAGAGATTCGTACAACATAAAGGCCATGTGTGAATGTGATGGATGCATCTACTTTAGGGGGAAATTTTAAACATCTGTTTGTAGTTTTTCCTAAACCTGAAACAGAAGTTTTTCCAACAAGATCATTACCACACACGCACACACACTCGCTCATGATAATATTCATCCATCATCGAGGACTTGCAAGGGATGTTTCTCTTTCTGTTTCTATTTCGGCTGCTCAATGGCAGGCAAAACTTTTATGACACACGCGATTTAAACAACTACCTTCATCGCCAAGGTAGAACTGGGAGGACAAGCAACCAACCAACAAACAAATGGAATGTAAATTCATTTATATGGGGGTTCATTTATAGATACCAGACATGCCGTACAACACAGCTGGCCTCCGGAATATTTATTAAACAAAAAGAAATCACTTGTGCTTTAGATTCCACATATTGGACAAGGATTTCATACAGTAAAGTATGCACACACGAAAGCAACCCTTTTGTTGGCAGAGAAAAAGATCATACTTTGATTGTACTGAAGGTACTTCAAACAGTGATCGAATGGAGAATAACCACGACCAGTGTTTCGGGGGTAGACACATAACTGTCAGAGGTTTTCGTTTAAAAGCAAAAGCGGAAATAAAACAAATCCAAAGCTATTAAATCAGTAACCGCAAACAAAACAAGTCCAAAGGAGCACTAAAAAAAAGCCTATTAAAAGGCGGTTCGTGCAAAAAACAAAAATAAACAATGATACCCTACAAAACTAAAGCAACGCCCACACCCTTTTCCTAAAAACCAGAAAGGTTTTGTTTAATTTTGACCGTTACTTAACAGCAGAAAATTAACCCTCCTATTATGGCCGTAATTTTAAAAAAAAAAAATGTGTAGGGGGTGGAAAAAAACGTATTGATTGGCTTTTGGAAATTATTGAAATGTTATGGGAGAGTGGCTGAAAAGCAAACACACCTACCACAAATAAGTAACGTTTCCTTTCCCAGGGAAGAGACATACTTCAATACAGTTCAATTTTTGTTTAATTGGAAGTATTTTGCTTGACACGAAGGGGATTTGTTTAAAAAAAGGAAATTGGCTTTTAGGGCCTGTTTGAAAGCGTGTGAAATTTTCAAAGGAAGTGAGTGTGTGCTAGAAAAACCCACCGGAGTGGAAAAAAGTCAATTCATTTCACTTATTTCTTACAGCTTTGTAATTTTAAGCCTTCGGGCAGCTTAAAAGCAACTTACACAAGTCATAAAGAAATCTTTCTTAGCACAGCTAAAGAAACTATTACAATAAATTCTCAGATGGGCCACCTAAGACTTGAATAGAGAGGACATTAATCGTCCTAATAACTATTTGGCAGAGCCCTCGGAAGAATACGCTAACAGGGATTTTAAGATGAGTAAGATGTAAGCATTTTAGTTTAGCTGCAGACAGACACAAGATTTTGTAATCCCATGACCAGCTGCTCTTGGAATAGAACTAGGAGGCCAGCGCCAAAATCCTAACAGTCCTTTGAATATGTTTATGTTTTTAGTTTACGTCTCTCAATCACATTTCGAGTCGGCCAAACTTCTCTACTATGATGACCGGATCAAGAGTTTTTCAATTAGCTGCTCTTGGACTATAATTAGCCAGCAAGTGCCAAAATCCTAACAGTCCTTTGAATATGTTTATGTTTTTAGTTTTAATCTCTCAATTACACATCTATCTGTTTAATTACCTGTAATTTTTGGCTGTCTCTTGCGCAATTGTGTCTTGCGCGGCACCATCAAGGTGGCCTCGGGATTATTGGGTCCGGCAGGAACTTTGAAGACGACCATTGTCGACTCATCTTGACTGTCATCGCATGAGTCGGTATCGGTTACCGACGACTGGGACAAATTAATAAAGTTTTCACGATCGGCCCGCTCATCCATTAACGTCTCCAAATTGGTTGTCGCAGCAGGGGCTGGGCGAACATGGGCGGCGCGTGTCAGTGTATACATTTCGGGGGCAATGTGACTCTCTTGGCTGGATACACGCTCCCAAATATACTGGGAGTTGTTGGTTGAGGGTGAACCGGAACGAAAATCGAAACCCCATTTGCGTGAGGCCCTTTCTTGGTATTTCTCCAATTCCTCATTGAAGATTCTAAAGATGAGGGAAACATAAAAACATTGCAATGATTAGTTTAAAGTTCTCTAATGTTCCAGGGGGGAGGGGGGTGAAACAGTTAAGGACGGAGTTTGGGTGGGTGTTTAACTTACTTATTGGTTTCAATGGGATTGACTGGTCCGAAAAGATCTCTCTTGATGCGATTCAATTGTCGTCCACATGTCAGATTACTGCGCATTGCTGCTGGACTGGCGGTGATTTTGCAGATCTCATTGATCATGGGATTCAAGACACGGGCGGCCGACATATTTTCAGATTTTTCTTAAAGTTCTCGGGTGGGTTTGGCGGAAACTTTGATTGATTAGCCTTCACTCTCTTAATTCACTTGTCTGCTGTTTTTTTTTCCTTCTGTGTTATTTTTTTTTTTTTGTGTGTGTCTTTTAATTGTATGTATGGTGGTGTTCTAATGTTTTTTTGCGTCTCGTCTTTTCTTCGCGTTTCACAACTGGGAACTGTCAGTTTTTGGCGCCAAAATCACTGACAATTTCTTTCCCCAACGCAAAAGCTTTGCTCCACCTTGTTGTCAAACTACGTACGTACAGTCGTCACCTCCAAGAAACAACAACTCTGCGCTCGTCTGACTTTGACACACAAAACAATAGCCACAACAATACGCAAATGTGAGGTTAAAAATGAACTGTTTTCAAACACTGCGATTTTAAATTGTCATCAATTCAAGAATTGTTCAAATTGTATTAAATATTTTATTGAAATTCTATCAAAATTTAGGATATTTTCGTTAATTTCGTTATCAGTTTTATATTTTCTTGTTATTTATCAATTTGGCCACTCTTTCTCTCGCTCTTTTGTAACTTTGAAGCAAAAGCTGTTTTTTCTGTTTATGCTCTCACAATGTTTAGCTTTCGCTCTCACACTTGGTCAGAGTGTGTTTTCTTTTTATATTCGTACAAATAATATTTCAACACTGAAATAATTGATTGTTTTTTTTCGGGTTTTTATTGATTTCACAAATTTATATTATTAAATATATTTTTGTTTTTATATATAGATATATATGAACTCCGTTGATATATCAAATGCAGATACTTTGAAAATGCGTCCGTAATACAAAAAATAACTCAAGTCTTCAACACGAAACAAATTGTGATGTTAACTCGCTGAGTAGTTTCTATTAACTAACTTTATTAAATTCGATGTTACTCTTACTTGCCACTGAACTGAATCTACAACGCTCTTTTTCTCTTCATTCCGTGTTGTTGTTGTATTATTGTAAGATGTAAAGAAATAGGGATGGGAGAGATGGTAGTGCGAGAAGAGTGATATACACACGCACACAAATTGTGTTATTGTTGTCCCTTTCGGTTTTCATCCACCATCCACCAACCGATGTCTGTTAAATGACAACAGGCATGTTAAAGTTATGGGAGGAATTGTTGAAATGTTAACAGACTGCACAGCGTTGTAATTTTTAGGTAGCATGCGGAACATCAAGAGCATTCATTTCGTTACAGTGGGATAATTTAGGCATTTAGTTAGTCAATTCAGTTTCGTAATATAACATGAAATTCAAAAATATATAAACATATTAAAAATATTAAAAATATAACGGCGTATTCAGAAAAATGTATAACAGCTAAAAAAAATGTGTGAAAATACAATTTTCACCAATTGTTCTTATCAAAGGTTTTTTAAAGCTGCTATACAATTTTTTAATACAGGGGCTAATATATAGTATTTCTAGTGATCCCAGAGTTACTAACTCAGCCTATATCATACATTACATAAAAGTAAACACATATATATGGGTGAATAATCTTAAATGACTCCTTTCTGTGTCCGGCTGTTTAAAATTGTGTTGTATTAACTAATTTTTTTTATAAATATGTTCTAAGCAGCTTATTATATTTGTTAAAATAACCCACGTATTAGTTTTTAAAATTTTTAATTTGTTAATATCGAAAAAAGGAAAACAGTACATGTAGTCTCAGTCCCGTGGCGTGTCCAAAACCGACTCAGCAAAATAAACCGTACTTATTATGTATGTAAATATTAAAAATCTGTAATTGCATTCAAATGAATTTATGCACTATCACTTCAAGTCACATATACTCTTTTTTTGATTTAATTAAATTAATTTTAAGAAATTATAAAAATCATTGACTTTTGTCCGGAACATTTTCTCTCAGTCCCGTGCCTGGTGTGGTTTTCTGCTTAAAAAAAGGTAACGTTCAATTTGTAGTGTTTCTCTCGCGCTGAAGTATTGTTCTCTTCGAAGGTTCTCGAATAAACTCTACTTCTATTTGAGTTTGCGAATTATTTTCGTCGGAGTGGTCGGAGACTGTCCCCTTTTTCGCAAAGAAAAGAGTCATTTCAGATTATTCACCCATATATATATACTGCGTCATTTTCATTCCATTTACTTTCTATTCTTTCGTTTTTGAAGTCTTTTTTTGGATACCTGGGGGCATTTCCCCCTTCTGATACCGGTTTTTGTAATCAGTGGGCAATTCTGAAGGCTGTGGCGCCTTGGGGGGTGGGGGGCCTTACGCCCGGTAAAGTGCATGTCAGCCATATTTTGGAATTTTTGTCAAGGCGGCCTTGTCCCCGCCGAACTTCCAACATTTTCTATTAAAAGTCCATAGGCTACACCCTCTTTTTGTTTCTCTAACAAAAATATTGTTTTCATATTTTTCGTAATTAAATGTAACGAAATTTATCACTGAGAACATATTTATTTAATTTGATTTTTTTTTTTTTTGCACTGACTAAGTCGAATTTCCAATTGGCTTCTCTCATATTAACGCAGAATACATATTATTGAACGGCAAACTCTTTATTGAGCCCACTGTCTATACCATCTCTTCTAACCACAGTCATTATCATTTGAATATCACTCGGCTCTGCTCTCTCTCCCTCTCCAGAATACACATCGGTTTTTTGGTTTTTTTCTTCTATTTCTATTTTTATTTACATTTTTGTTTTTTTGGTTGCCTCTGACATTGCCTCTCCCTCAACGTTTCGTCTCGTTTTTTGTTTTGTCCCTGCTGTACTTTTCGCCTTCAACGAAATAAAAATAAAATTCGAGTTTTTCCTACGTCATTTTCATTGTGCCTGCTTTATCAGAGGGATTTTTTTTTGTTGTTATCTCTATTTTGTTTTCATTCTACAATTTGTCTGGGTTTTCAGTTTATTTTGATTATGAAAATTCTTATTTTCGTTTCTTATTGTTCTCGGTTTTGCTGTTTGTGGAATTCTTCTTGGATTCTATTTTAAGATTTTCGGTTTTTCTAGAGTTCTTATTGCAAAAGACGACTCGTCGTTCGTTGAACGGACGATGACCAGTTTCGTTTCGATTTTTTTTTTCTGTTGTCTTTCACACTGTGAAGTGGTTTATCTGTGGTCTCTTTTGTGGGGAAGGTCAGGGTCAGTTGCTTGGCGAGATTAGAATACGACGTAATTAAAAAAGGTTTTGTTTGGAGCCGAGCCGGTCATCTAAGCCGGCATCAGTGGGGGTATTTTTTTTTATCGGCGACACAGTCGACCATTGTTAATGAAATGAAATGGAATTTCCAACTGACTGAGTTTTGTATTGGGAACGTTTTCCAGAAATTGTATTGTAAGTATATTATATTCGCTTTAAAGAATGATCTGCTT
This sequence comes from Hydrotaea cyrtoneurina, assembly GCA_958296145.1. Lineage (NCBI taxonomy): Eukaryota > Metazoa > Arthropoda > Insecta > Diptera > Muscidae > Hydrotaea > Hydrotaea cyrtoneurina. The sequence continues at coordinate 10,440,829 of OY282516.1, forward strand.
ATTTATTTATTGCATGACATCAGACAAACTCTGGATGCGGAATTGCAAAGAACAGCTAAGAAGTGTTTGTGGCAATGTCAGCTTGTAATCATCTTGGAGGGCCTACGCTGAATTACGACAGAATTCTTCTACTTTTCATTGAAAGAAGAAGCACGGAAGTTTATGTTCATTGGAATGATGTGAATTGCAAGCCCCAGCTATTTATGATGGGTAATGACAACACTACGAACATATTGCAGTTCGATTTTGATATGATGTACCCACGTCTTCATACTCTGGTTTCAATTGTGGAAATTCAACCAGACGGCCGAAGTGTCTGCGCAATCTGAAGTTACGAATTACAACAGAATTCGTCTACTTTTCATAGAAAAGAGGAACCCAAGTTTATGATGGCTATGACAACGCCATGAACATATTGGCTTTGGATTTTGAAAATTCGATGTACCCATGTCTTCATACTCTGGTTTCAATTGTGGAAATTCAACCAGACGGCCGAAGTGTCTGCGCAATTTGAAGTTAAACATGGTGCCCATCTTTTTTTTTTGCACTTGTACAGTTAACGGAAGTGTATGGACGGAGTGATAAAGCAGGTATGTACTTTTGTATTGGATGAACTTAATGGAAAATAAGAAGATAGTAAAACCAAACTTGTATCCATTGTAGAAGTCGGCGACTGTAGTTGATTCGCAGACTTCGACAAGAAGATAAACCTTTATAAAGATTTCGATATTAAAAACTCTGAAAAGAAGATCAACATTGACTCATTTGGGCTTTAGTATCGAAGCAGGGGCCAAATCATGGCATCCGTTATTGACAGTTGTCGCTCGTAAACTTCGCATTTTGGATCACGGCTGTCGTTTTCGAAAAATCTGTCGACAGATCAGCTGCTATCAGACGTAAAATGATAAGAAACTATGACAAATTTCAATCTGAAGCCGTGATACAAAGAAGTCGAAGCAAAGCCAATTATGTCCACATGAAAATGTTGTCGATCCATTGAAGAAATTTTCATGTTTTTTCTTTTTGAGGAATTTTTCATATATTTTTGGGAATTCTTCATCTTTTTTGGGGTCATAGAGACTCCGTTTGCGTTTTTGTGATCTCAAGTTCAGGGTCGTGGTGTGGTAGGCAGTGTGTGCGACTATCACACTTTAAACGCTGGTTCGATACCTGCCAAGACCATCAAACACTTTTCAGCGCCTCTTTCCACCTTTAGGAATATGAAAGTAATTCTCTGGAAAACCATAAGTCATTCGGAGTCTGCTTTAGGCAGTAGGTCAGAGTCAGTGGCAAACAAGTTTGCGTAAAACGAATTCGTTCGTTCCAAATTATCAAAATTTAAGTGGCAATAAAATGAATTATTCCCAGTAATGAAAACCAATTCTTTGGGTATATGTTCCATATGTCGATATCTAAAATACATATATCTGAAAACCAGAATTTAATGGAAAAACATTAGCCGTCCACAGCCTGCTCTAAACAGTTGGCCAGAGTCAGTTAGCATACAAATTAACGGCCAGTTTGCGTAAAACGAATTCGTTCGTTCCAAATTATCAAAAAATGAAATGAATTATTCCCGGGAATGAGTACTCATTCTTTTGGTAATGTGTTCCATATGTCGATAGCTACAATATATCTCAAAAGCAGAATTTAATGAAGTCGGACACCGATATAGTTTCCGATTATAACACCAGCGTGTAAATCGCTTCAAAATGATGCATTTTTCTGTAGGGTCTGCTATGGTTTCGATTCTCCTTCTGTGACAATGTTGTTTATTAGCAAATCCTTTAAGCCAAAAATGTGCCTCACACTTACACACACTGGATGTATTTTTTGAAAATGTTTCTTTGGTTTCCTTGTACTCACCCAAGTAGCATTAAATAAGAATTATATCCAGTGAAATACGTCCTGGATGTTTGATACAATTCTCGGCTGCTTAAAATATTGTAGCTTGTACGATTACTTTATTGAGCCACTGTAAGTGTGCCATCAAAATCGCGATTAGTTGCCCGAATCGATGACTGTAATTCAAAGAAAATTTGGATAATTTGAAAGCGTCGTTCAATCGTAATTCAAAGAAAATTTGAATAATTTGAAAACGTTGTTCAATCGGGAATCTATTCATAATGATTTGTCAAAGTATATGGATCGTAAATGTCACAAAGTGAGTGCAGTATGAGGCTGACTTCCAAAATGTTAGTTGCTTTGTATTTGAACGAAGTTTAGTGTTTCAATGAGTATTTCCAACGCACTTAAAAAGCAATCAAGCATCGGTTTTATAGTTGATGCATTGTAAGAGAACCTTGCATATATACGAATTTAAATACCGTAGCAGACTTGCATACAAACAATCACTTCTTTCTTCTCGGTTTGTGAATCTAAGCTAATTTACTATGGGTTGTTCAAATTTAGCCCCAACTGTATTTAAATGAAAGTGTTAAGGCTTTATTCAGAGTCTGATTTCTGACAGAGAAAGCTACTTGTTTCTCCAAAGACAATCTAACGGACAGGCGGCCAAAATCTGTATGCAGAACTATTAATCTAGATGTCACTAAGTCTTTCACAGAAAATCATTGCCATGTTATTAGAAACATCGTAGCTGTCGTTTATAATGAACCCGTCTGTCGACTGCTTGCTTTCTATGGTCTGCAAGGAAATGTCGTTGCATTTGAGTACCCACATGTCATGTTTGACATCAGCAATCCGTTCGAATCCTGTCTGACTAGCCCCCATAACAATGTCTTGCCGAAAGGACAACTAATTTCGTTCATGTTTCGGCTCCTATAAAATAAACAACTATTTGTATTCGTTATACCCCCCTTAAAATAAAATCCCTCAATGTTTTAGGGCCATTGTGGACTTTTCCAGCTATTTCATACATTTTCAATTCCATCCAACGCAGAGTAATACAATCCCGCATTTAATCCTTTTGAATTGAAATGAAACTAATTAACAAACGATGACAACAAATTCGACGAATCAATACCGGACGATAAAAACCCGCACGTTCCTTGATGGCCCAAACCAAACCCTCTTCAGTTCAATATCCTGGCAAAAGATAACAACAACAACAACCGCCTGATAGAGACAAGCCATTGGAACCACCTTAACAATTATTTCAACACGTATGACAAAATTATATCCTTTTACATTTTCAAGACGGGGAGAAAAAAAAAACAACATTCACAAAAGGAACCACTTGAACTAAATACTCAAGAGTTTGTTTGTATGCCTTTCTATTCGGCTACAAGTATTTACTTTTTTTTTTGTGTGAAATGTTTATTCAAACCATTTTCCCTTTACAACAGGATACAACAACAAAATGCAACAATTTTTTTGTATGAAAACATCACGTTTTTACACTCACTTAAAGAGAACAATGGCAAAGAAATGCTGGCTGGCTGGCATCTCATCCTCATCCTTTCCGGTGCCAAAAGAAACCCCTTCTCGTAGTTGTCCTTCTTCTGCTACGTGGACTACAGGGAAAGGGAAACCTGAAAACTACTACTGGGTAAATAATTGCCGAGTAACCGAACAATGATCACAAGTAGTAAATTAAGTAAAAAAGCCATAAAATTTGTTTTCCTTTTGCCGGCGAAAGGAGAAATCGACAAAAAGGATCTTTTTTTTTGGAGAAAAGACAATTTTGAAAATTTATAGAACAAAATACAATAAAAAAAAACTCGAAATATTTTGTGTGCATAATGAATGTCTCGTAATAAAAAATTCTGAGGGTGTGTCCCATAAACAACAACCCAGCGACGAGTCGTGCAGCCGAGTTAGGTAATTCCTTCAAGGTGGTTGTTGGTGTTTTGCCAGTATCACGTCACACATTGTAGTAGCAGCCGCAGCAGCAGCTCAGTGTGATCAACTGCGATGATGATCTTTACTGTGTGGTTGATTTTTCTCCTCAAGCTGTCTGTCCGCCCGCCCGTCCGTCTGTCTGCTGGACAGTGGTTCAACAGGACTTGCGGGAGAAAAACAGTTGTAAAGAGGAGCGTTTAGAGAAAGGTTTGAGTGATAAATTATAATTTCTTATACAGGGTTGCCACATTACCTTCGCTGAGGACTTACTGCGTGGGCTAACTCATGTGATATCAGATCCTGGGAATACAAATCGCATAAATTCAATGTACAATGGGGAATTTTTTAAAACTTTGTGACTAAATCTCTTATTTCTAAACAACTGGTCGGATTTTTATGAAATTTCAAAAGTATTCACTGGAAGTTACTTTGAGTTTCAAGCATGGAATTAGTTTGGATTAGAATTTCCGTGTGACTAAAGAGTTACATACATGTAAAGACCGGAATTCATTTGGAACAGAATTGTGGTGTCCCTTTCTGTTTCCTAATTTGTTCGGGTAAATGTTATTATTATCGATTTTATGTTTATATGTTTTCACATTTCCTCTTTGCCATTTCCTAGAGAGAAATTATTTTTCATCAAAATAACAGAAAAAAGATTTCTGCAAAAAAAAAATTTCCTAAAATTTAAATTTTTTTTATTTTCATTTATTTTTCCTCGAAATACGAGAAAAGATTTTTGAAAAAAAAAAAAAAAATTTGACTAAAAAAGATTTTTGAAAATAAAAAAAATTTCAATTTTTTTATTAAAATTTATTTTCCCTCAAAGTATGAAAAAATAAAAAAAAAATTTTCCTAAACTCCATTTTTTTTTATTAAAATTTATTTTTCCTCGAAATACGAAAAAAGATTTTTGAAAAAAAAATTTAACTAAATTCCAATTTTTTTTTTATTAAAATTTATTTTTCCTCGAGATACGAAAAAAGATTTTTTCAAAAAAAAAAAAATGCTAAAATTCATATTTTTCAAAAAATTGGAAAAAATTTCTGTAACATTTCAATTTTTTTTTATTAAAAAAAAAAATGGCTATTTGCATTAAAATACCTGAAAAAAGATTTTTGCAAAAAAAAAATAAAATTAACACAAAATTCCAAAAAAAAAATTTATTAAAATTCCCAAAAGTTTTGCATATAACCGACAATCAGAAGATTTAGGGTTAACGATAATGGACGGAGTTAACTCTTTTGAATTTATCATATTTTTGTAATTTTTAAAAATTTTTTGTATTCCAAACCACTGTGCGCCTCTGTCTATCTGATGTTTGGTTAGTTTTTTACCATTTTTTTGTGTGTGTACTGATCGTGCGATTGATAGCAGCTCAAAATCCAAGCAAACCTCTCCTTGCCTTTGTCTTCATGCCATGATGATGATGATGGTGATGATGACGATGAGAAGGAGCTGTGATGATGAGTGACTGACTGGATAGATGCTGGCTGGTCGATGTCGTTGATGCACAACACATAACTTTGTGACCCTTGAGCAGAGACAGCATCAGTTGATTCTTTTTTTTTGTCTCAAAATAAGGGTTTGCTTTCATAATGTAACGTTCGTTCGTTTTCTATTCTGTAACAATTTCCACTTTCATAAAGTAGCATTTACATACATGACACTGTTTTCTTCTTAATGTAATTTAAGAGTTTATTTTTTAACACACGAAACACAGAACAAAAATCTATTCATTATGACAGTCTACATTCTTAAGTCTCTGACCCCTAGATTTTTCAAATTTCCATTTCCTTTGTTGTTACAAAATTTTAATTGCTTAACAGAAGAAGAAAAAAAAAATATCAAAAACTTTTCACTAAATATTTTCGGTTGTTTTGAGACAATTTATGATGTTTTTTTTTTGTATGACGTTTTTCCCCCCATTTTGCACAACATTTTCCTTCCCTCCCTGGTGTGGTGTGTGTAAAAAATATTTATGACTTTTAGTTTTACAAATTTACTTGTGTGCATCGGAAACTGCCATAAAAAAAGTTCAAAAGTCTTTTGTAATATTTACGTAAATTACAATAAATAGTCATAAATATTTCCAATAAATTTCGATAAAAATCGTGTTGATTTCCAAAAGTATTGTTGATTGGATGGGATTTTTTGTAGTTATTAGCACTTTTCAAGTGGTCGTTACACTCCATGAATGGCATCATAAAAAAACAAAAACAAAAAAACTCAAGTTTTCTTTTGTCCGCCAAGATTTATGTTTTCCTTTTTTTTTTCGTGGGGGTTATTTCCTTTGGGGGGAGAATGGCACAAATGTGGCTATAAGTCATAGTGGCGACAGGGAAAGACTTGAGGGTTTCACAATGAAAAGTTTTCTCGTCACGTTTTAATGGGAAATACCGGAGTTTTTGCTGAACACCGCAACATGTTGTTCAAGAGACAAATACTGAAATATTTTTGGGGATCGGAACAAATATTTACCCCAGTATTCAGAAAAATTTATAAAAAATTTTAAGAAATACATATATCTTCTTAATATATATTTACCCTCGACACTGATTCACTGACACACTGATTCACTGACTCTGTCACGCAGTACGTAGGAATTTAAATAGGCATTCTCTAATTTTCTATAAATAATAATAATAAAAAAAATAATATTTTTTTTGTACAGAAATTGTGTTTTCCCCAAATTTTTTTTTACCAAAAATTTTTTTTTTTCCAAATTTTTTTTTTACAAAAATTTTTTTTTTCTGCAAAATTTTTTTTTCAACAAAAATTTTTTTTTTTACAAAAATTTTTTTTTTCCAAATTTTTTTTTTTCAACAAATTTTTTTTTTTTCAACAAAATTTTTTTTTTTAACAAAGTTTTTTTTTTCCACAAAATTTTTTTTTCCATATTTAATTTTTCACAAATTTTTCTTCAATTTTTTTTTGTTTTACATTTTTATGAATATGGAGGAAGGTGAGAGGTTTTAATTTGTTTTATACATTTTTTAAAATCGCATAAATCGTGTTTTTGATTTGATTTCTTTTTAAATTACCTAAAGTCAGTCGTGTGACACATCCTATTGTGATTGAAGTAATCCGCAAAATCCACCAGCAACTGACAATCGGACAGCGATCATTTGGATGCTCACAGTTCGGATTATCGCTATCAGCCCCAAGGTACAGGATTCTCCAACAAGAGATGTTATTTTGAATCACCCGGTATTTCGGTAGCGGTCACTTTTGAAACTTTTATTCTCTGACATTTGACAAGTAAGAAACTATGGATAAACGGGCTAGAAAACAGTCCTACGACAGCCCTGGATGCCAAGTCATCGTGTTAATCGTATCTAAGTTAAAAGACTTGCTTACATTTCCTTAAAAGATTTTTTAACAATTGTTTTTTTTTCCTAATTTCTTTATAGATTTCATTTTTCCATCAGCAGTTTCAATCAACACGTATTTTCCTTTTTTTTTTTTTTGAAATTCTTGGTTTCCCCAAACTAATCCCATCATACACATATTATTCCCAGATAGCTTTAAACCATCCCAGATTTATTATCTCCCCCCCAACGACAGCAATCTTCAATACGGTGGCATGCCGCTTCCTTTTTTTTAACTCCCCCATCCCTAATCCCATATAAACTTGTAAGTTTCTCAATCCAATCTTCATGTTCCCCATAATTGTGCCTTCTTCGCCGTTGGGTTATTTGGAATTTGTTACAATTTGTGTATCTTCCTCGGTGTGATTGGAATGACCAGGTCAGGCTGGGTTGGCTGGCTGGCTTATTAATTTGAATATGCCTCGATCTGTTGGCAGTGTCCCTTATCTTGATGATTTTTCGAAAGATGAATTTTATTTATTACGCCGCATACGTACGTGATCATCCAGCTACCTGAAGATTACAGCCTTTGTCTTTTGCTGTCGTTTGTGGGGGATTCGTGGTTTTGGTTTCGTTGTCCTCTCCTTGGTTTGGGTTGGAGTTTATCGAAAGATGAAATCATCTTATTTGTTGTTTGGTTGGTATGCTTTTTGTTCTTCTTCTTAATGTTTTTTATTTGAATATATTATCGGGATGATGTTTAATAAGAAGTCGTTTTATTTTTTTTTCTCTTACCTGTGAAATGTCTCAAATTAGAAAGGTAATTTTGGAAAATTGTTAAAGATTTTTCAGAGCACAAACATAGTTGGGCCAGAAGATTTGTATTTTACAGGGCAAGCGTTTAGTAAATGATCTGAAATGTGTATCTCGTTAAAGGGGAAAAACTAAAAACCTTCATATGCATTTTCTCACATTATTTGAATGTTTTTTTTTTTTTTTTTTTGAATTTCATATAATTCCTCTTCGATTTTCAACGGAAAGTCTTGTCTTTGAGAGAAGTGGACAAATAAAGGAGGCCCTGCTGCTTTATAAGTGAAGATATTCAACACAAGGTTAGCGTGAAATTTGGGGAATTACAGTGCATAGGAAAAAGAAGGGAAAAGGCCAAGGTCTGCGAGTAATCCTATGGTAACATGTGGTAGGGGAGAGGACCCCCACTGATGCTGAAAAACATCATCAGCCAAATGGCCACCACGACTACGCTTGCAGGACCCATATACATTTCATGAAATTAGCCATAACAAAATCGCACAGTGGCTGCCCTATGTCCGCTATATTTGAGGTCGACTTGAAACGACGCTGGGCTGTTGGCATGGACCTTATCTTTCACGTGGCCCCCAAAGGAGGAAGTCGCAAGATCTTTAATCACAAGATCTCGTTGGCCAATTGTGATCAGCTCTTCGAGAGATAACACGGTCGGCAAACTTTTTCCTTAAAAGAGCAATGGTTTCGTTGCTTGTGTGGCACGTTGTACAGTCTTGTTGAAAGTAAACGTTGTCCAGTTCAATATCATCCAACTCCGACCATAAAACAAATCATTGATCATCTCTCGCTAGCGCAAATCCATTGACCGTAACTGTTGATCGCATTCTGATTTTCGAAAATGGGAGGTGTGGACCATAAACCGCTCGAAACAGTGACGCGTTGAGGATGGAGAGGCTTCTCAACAATAACTCTTGGGGTTTCAGAGCCCCAAATGCGATAATTTTTTCCGTCCAAAGCAAGCTCTTGGTGGTGTCGGCTCTAGGGTGCGATCAATCCCAGCTTGTCTTTCTGGCATTGGGGGTTTCACACTCAACAGCTACATATTTATGTTTCGGGTATTCTATCGGGTACTGATGCTATGCCAATTAAATTCCCTGCCGCTACCTTAACGAGTTTTTGATGATATGACCTGTGCTGGCTTTCGATCCATTCGTCCACTGCTTTGAGTCTCATATCTAATCTGTATCTCTATTGGTTGGACATTTAAAATTCTCCCCAATGCCCTAGTATATGTGGTCCTTATTGCTCCGCTTGGGCCGAGTCAACACATTCGTTGGACGTTTTGTAATATTTTTCTGTTGCACTTCTTTGCTATTGATGTCTACCATAGGACTGATGCATAATTATGCTTTTGTAGAGCCAGTGTGTCATCCTTTTTGTCCATTATCTTATCTTTTGTCCATTATCTTAATATATATTTACCCTCGACACTGATTCACTGACTCTGTCACGCAGTACGTAGGAATTTAAATAGGCATTCTATAATTTTCTATAAATAATAATAATAAAAAAAATAATATTTTTTTTTTTGTACAGAAAATGTGTTTTCCCCAAATTTTTTTTTTATCAAAATTTTTTTTTTCCAAAAATTTTTTTTTACAATTTTTTTTTTTTTACAAAAATTTTTTTTTCTACAAAAATTTTTTTTTTTCTACAAAATTTTTTTTTCAACAAAATTTGTTTTTTCCACAAAATTTTTTTTTCCACAAAATTTTTTTTTTCAACAAAATTTTTTTTTCATATTTCTACGGCGCCATAGGCGCAGTACAACTTACTAGTTTTCTCATTTTGTTCCATGTTTTTTTTTTTGTAAGTAAGTTTCAATTGTTTTCTTCTTCTTTTTAACGAAAAAAATGCCCAAAGAACTATTAGCCCATATGTTTTGTGTTTACAAAAAAAAAACAAGAAAATATGGTAACAAAAAGAGAGGGAGATAGAGAGAGAGTATCAACAATTCAGAGCGTTAGAAAATCCGCAGAGAAATTAAAAATAGATTTAATTATTGCGGTTTCGCCTCTCAGTTGACAACCGCTGCCGCAGCTGCACTGTTCCGTTTCTACACTAATTGAGTGCGGTTTTCCCCATGAATTTGGCAACCGCAGCCGCACTTTTCTGTGTCTACACCAACACCGTGAGTATTCTCTGGTCAAATAAGCAAAAGTATAGCTGTTCATTTTATTATCACATTGAAGGACAATAAATGTCTAGTATAAATTAAAACCTTTTCATATTTCTAGTCTCACCTTAAATGAATGTCCTGGCCGTATATCACCTGCCTGGCCAGCCTTTTTCAAAACACTTTCGAGACCATCATCACCCACAAATTTTCAGTGAGTGACCCACTTGTGTGTGGTTACAGACTGTTGCATATTTTATGGGTGGGTTTTTCTGGTCGTTGTTGGTGTTGTCGTATTCTTAGTCGCCGACTGCATATGAAATTTCCGTAAAGGAAACCCACTGTTGTAATGCTAATTTCTTATAATGGCATTTCGTTCTGTTCGTCTGAAAACTAATTTCCTTTTTCCGACCAAAAGAACAACAAAACACAAGCAGAAAAGAACGTTAAACAAAACAACAACAAATAATATTTAAATTTGTACGTTACAATCGAGCAAAACGGCGTAAACATTTTTATTACATTCTGTACGGTGGCCGTCTGTCTGCCCATGTCCGTCCGTGTGCTTGCATTTCTTTGCCGTTACGGTTTATGATTTTTCCGCAACGATATGAAAGTCCGAGCGCATTAATCAGCCAAGCAGTTGTACGTTCTTAGGCCTGCCTGCCAACCATAGACAGGGAGTGAGGGAGTGTAGTGGTGGCTTAGCATTGAATTGGCTTGAAGTGACCGTTTGCTTTGGGCAGTGTCTTGAGTTTGATTTACATAAAATACACCCCTACTTTTTGTTGGGCTTCTTTGTTTGCCGGCGACGGCATGTGGCGGAAAACGCACGTGTCACCTTATTCGGGAATTGAAGAAAAGCATTTTCAACATTTTTATTTCATGCTTTTACAATACATTTTTTTGGGTGGATTGTATAAGACAAAGTGGTGCAAGACAAATGGAATTTTTAATGAGTGTAACGTATTTTTTGTTTTCAAATTTTCAAATTAAATATTAAAAATGAAAATGCCCAAGAATTTGTGCCTGAGCTAAGTAGAGACCTGGGGTTCAAGGACAGCGTAGCTTGGTGAGTCTCTCATTCAACTTTTGTCCTCGACTTCCAGAGTGCCGGCCTTGTCCGAACCCAATAGGTCGTCAATGAATATTAGAAATAGAGGGCGAGCGATAACAAAACCATGTGCTACTCCTGCAATCAAAATATTTGCAAATCAGATCGAAGAAGAAGACTCCTTTGAATCACTCGGTATTTCGGTAGCTGTCACTTTGGAAGCGAGAGATAACAGAGAGCAAATGACATCGAAGAATAAGACTCTTTTGAATCACTCGATATTTTGGTAGCTGTCACTTTTGAAGCGAGAGATAACAGATCCGTGTGCTGCTCCTGCGATCAAAATATTTGCAAATGAGATCGAAGAAGAAGACTCTTTTGAATCACTCGGTATTTCGGTAGCTGTCACTTTTGAAGCTTTTATTCAAGACCTTAAATTTAGAATTCGTCCGGCTATGGCGGACATAGGGCAGCGACTTTGCGATTTGGTTAGAAAAAAAAAAAAACCGTGTTACAAAAAATCGATTTTTTTCTGTCCTATGAACCAAATGCACATATTCGGAAGGAGGGGAAAAAATAAAAATACACGTGTATCGGCGATTTTCATGTACACGTCAGAATTTTTTTTTTTTTAAGTTTGAAGTGTATGAAAGCCTTTCAACCGATTTTTAACCCTTTTGCAGTTATCCAATCGAGCTGATTTTTTGCAGGCAGACTCGTGGAAATGTCTGTATCACATCAAATTTTTTTAAAAAAATTTAGATTTTATCAATTCTCCGATTTTCCAAATATTTTTTTTTTTAAAAAACATTTTTTTTTCGTAACGCTTAAGTAGTTTAAAAATTTGGAGTCTCTTCAAGTTATGCTAAGAAAAGTGCAAAAAAAAATATTTTTTTTTTCAAAAATAATAAAAATTGGGGAAAATCTGAGAATTGATAAAAATTGTTTTTAAAAAATTTGACGTGATACAGACATTTCCACGAGTCTGCCTGCCAAAAATCAGCTCGATTGGATCACTGAAAAAAAAAACAATGTACAATTAATCAATTTTAATTAAAAATAAATTTTATGTTTTAGCTCAAGTCAAACAAATAAACCAAGGAGATCTGTGAAATGAGAAGAAAAACCACTGACGCAGCCGTTGTCATTTAAATCACTGAACGAAAGGCCGGACAAGCAACAAATCATTGTGCTGACTCCATGGCACGCTGTAAGTAACGTTTATTTTTCTTCAAAATCCTCTAACAATATTCCTGAAATATTCATATTCCGTGAGCCTTTTCATCTCAAAAATATTAAAATTAATTATCCTTTGAGCATTGGCACTAATTTTCAATAATATTTAGCTTTAATACAGACAAAACAAAACGAAACAAACTCCTGACAATCCCTCTAAGGTTTTCGAGGGGGGGGGCTATTAACAAATTAACCACCGGCAACAAACCATAAATTTCGCCAATGTGCGTGTGTGTGTGGTATAAAAATTCAATTTTTAATTAACACCAAATATTCTCCTTCTCTCTCGCTCTCTTGCTTACAACCTATAAAGCCAAGTTTCATCATCAATACTTTAATGAATGACTCGCCTGAAAATTTCAAATAAAATGCATTTTTTTTTTTGGAGAACACCTCTTCAAATTTCCACAAAGCCTTGAAAAAGGACCACTCAGCGTATTGGAAAGATTGTTTAACAATTAATACTTCTAAATGATGATTATGTGTATTTTCAATTGCATTGCACAAATTCAGTTTTGTTTCGTTTCGTTTCGTTTTTTTTTTTTTTGCTGACCAATGACCCGAAGGAAACCTCGCAAGATAAGAAAAATTGCTTCATCACAGGATCTTCAAAACGACGAAATCAACTACAACAACAACAAAAAACAGAAAACAGAACAGAAACAGAAAAAGGTCTTACAGGATGCCTTGCTGTGGCAGGCTAATGATCCAGAAAAGAAAACGCACAACGAAGGTCTATGTGTGTGTGTCTGGCCTTGGTAAAATGTGAAAAAAGATCATTAGTCAAATGTTCACTAAACCTTCAGGAGTATTCGGCATCTCTCACACTTGATCCAGGTGCAAGAGGGAGAGAACGAAAATTGTAGAGTTTAAAGGTCCTTTATTGAAAACCAAAAAGTCATTTTTCAAAACGCCTTTGGAATGTCGTCCTTTCACCAGAGATCAATAAGATTAGAAGTATTTTGATTGCTAATACGAAGTTTAGTGAAAATAAATCATTTATCACGATTTGGACGGAATCTTGTTGGTGATCTTTTGTTTTTTTTTTTTGAAATGCTAATGGTCATATGAATAATTACAAAAGGATAACGGATAATTAGTTTCCTAGATACAATTTAAATTAATTGAGAATATTTTAAGAAAATCATATCAAAAGATAAGATGCTCAACTTCAGAAAAACTTTAAAACTGAGACAGAAATCACAATTTTTACAAAGGAAAACTCTGGGGAAAATTAAAATTTTAAAATTTAAAAAAACATTTTTTTTACATTGTCAAGATAATATCGAGCATATCTCACTGGCATTGGAGATGTCCCTCGTCTATTCCTGAACAGAATATTCAGAGAAAGCAAGAGCTGTTGGAAAACAGTCACGAAATGGAAATTGAAGGGGATATTTAAAATTTTGTTTTACATTGTCAATATTAAATTGAAATGGAAATTGGGGGGAAATTTGACTTTTTAAAGCTAAAAAAAAAATTGTTACCAAAAGGGGTTTCAATGGAAAATGCCTAGAAAAACCCTAGGGGGAAAAGTCATGGTGTAAATTGGGACTAATGCAAATAATATTTGTTTTTCTATTTTTTTTCTAGATGATTTTCAACTTATTTTTCTATACAAAAACATATTATTTGCATTATTCCCAATTTATGCGATGACTTTTCCCCCTTGGGGTTTTCTTGGCATTTTCCATTGAAACCCCTTTGTTAACAACTTTTTTTTTAGCTTCAAAAAGTCAAATTTCCCCCCCCCAATTTCCATTTCAAATTAATATTGACAATGTAAAACAAAATTTTAAATTTCCCCTTCAATTTTGCATTTCGTGACTGTTTTCCATTCTGTTCAGGAATAGACGAGGAACATCGCTAATGCCAGTGAGATCGGCTCGATATTCTCTTGACCTACTGGCTAAAGTGTTTCTGGAAAAGGTCGCCAGTATTTATGAGACCCATGCGGTCGCTGAAAATGTCTGACGGTCATTACCGGTTTCGAACCAGGATTTGTGTTGGTACCACAGCCTACCGTTCTACATTATTTTATTTATTTTTTGCACTTGTTTACTTCCGATAAAGTTTTGTCAGCACTCAATACTGATCTTTTTTTATTGATCTCTGAATTTTGTAACTGGTGTTAAACGCCTGCAGTTGTCTAAGCTCCACTTGTAATTGTCCAGGCTCTGCCTGCAATCTTTTCAGCTCCACTTGCCACAGTCTAGGCTCTGCCTTTAATTATCCAGGCTCCGTCTGCAATTCTCTAGGCCACACTTGCCCTAGAAAATTGCCTATGCTGACTCAAAGTAAGTCCGATTTTGGCTTTCTTAGTCTGAAATGTCTATGCGAAATTTTGATAATTTGTTGTTGCTCGCGAAATATGAAACCGTGTCTTAACCTTCTCTTTTCCTGACCATGGAACTGCCTAGGCTTCGCCTGCAATTGTCTTGGTGCCATCTACAATTTAGACCACACTTACATTTGTGTGGATTCCACCCGCAAATGTCTAGACTCCACTTGCAATTGTCTAGGCTCCATCTGGAATTGTTTAGGTTTCGCCTGTGATTGTGTAGACTTTGCCTAGGACCTTGCCGATGTTTACTCAAAGTTAATCCGGCTTTGGTTTTCTTAGTCTGAAAAGTCTATGCGAAATGTTGATGTTATTTTATTGTTATCTTTGATAACGCCTGCCATTCTCTAGGCTCTATCTGCAATTGTCTAATGAAGTTGTCTTTTACTTTCTCTTTCCCAATTTCCCCAAATTACTTTTGACGGGAGATCTGGCAACTGCAATCAATTCCAAATTTGTCAACCATACAGAATTCTTACAGATTATTTTCTTTTTTTTTGCATTTAGCAAAATCGCATTAAAAGAGCACATCGCTGTCACACGTGGTTCGCGTTAACATTATAATTCGGATAATTACCCGAATGAGGTATTTAAACGAATTCGGTTAATTGTCTTAAGCGGATAATTACTCACATCTTCATTTCTTCGTAAATGTGCCGCCTCGAAGATTTTTAAAAAAAAAAATTCAGTGAAATGTGATTTTTTTCATATACAGTGGAACTTCCATAACTAGACCTTACAGAGGTCGAAGCACTTCTGGTGGCAGTTAAGGTTCCAGTTAACCATACAATTGGGATAATTACCCAAATGAGGTATTTAAGTGAATTCGGTTAATTGCCTTAACCGGTTAATTACTCATGTCGTATGTTGTTTGTAAATGTGCCGCCTCGAAGATTTTTTCTAGTAGCAGTTAATGTTAATTCGGATATGTTAATTCATAATATTAATTAGGATAATTACCCAAATGAGGTATTTAAGCGAATTCGTTTAATTGCCTTAAGCGGATAATTACTCTTTTTTTCTTCGCAAGAAGAAATTTTAATATTTTCCCTTGAGAACCCACAATTCTAAAATCATAGCTGGACACTAAAGACTGCCAAGTTAGAAGTTTTGATTACGGAGGGAGTCTTTACCATAATACACAACCTCAAATTTATTAAAGCCTTTTCTACTTAATTGTTGTCCTAAAAACACTCATTCCATTTCCTTGTTTAAAACAATTTTCAAAAGGTAAACAAACAAAACTAAAAACAACCCTTTTGCGCGGACCAATCCCCCCAAATCACAATGGTTGATGTCCCCCCTCAAATCTCATTTCACGCAACAACAACGAAATACGTTACAAACAAAAAACAGAGAAATCTTTACAATAAAAACCCCCGAAATCTTTACAAACCACCATAAAAAAATCACGCAGGTATCCTTTGTCGTTCGTTTTCTTGAGCCGTCTCAACTGTACCGCTCGCCGACTCGCTTAATCGACAGAACGAAAAACGCGATGGAGAGAAAACAAACCTCAATGCCGCGTCGCGCACTTCATTTAAATTTGTTTACCATTTCGATGTGTAAAAAGAAATGCACGTGTTTTACCAACACGGCCAGACAGGAGAAGCGCACGAAAGGAAAGATTCATCTTCAAATACTCAACAAACAGAGAGAGAGAGACAGAGAAATCTCGCCAACGCTGGAAGAGAACCTCAAGGAAATCATGAGACATTGTTCTAAACAAATACAAATACAGAACACACAGTAAATCAAAAAGACAGACAGACAGACGGACGGACGGACAAACCACGCATAGACAATGTCCGACCATGGACAAAATTGTTTAATTTCCAATCTTGATAACCTGACAGGGCAAACAACATTTTCATAAAGAATAAATATCGCAGACAGGAATCCATACAAACACTTATACACACATACAGAGAGGGAGAGAGAGCGAGAGAGAAAAGGGACCTTAGAATTAAATCTTTACAAAGTAGCCAGACGGACACACACATTATCAAACTCTCTGCTTGTGTTCGATTCAAAGACGCGCCTTTTCTCGATGCCCCCAAAAAATACGTCTAAGCATTTGTGATGCGCATGCTCAGCGCACTTGTGGGATTTTTCTGTACGTGTGGGTAGGTTTTATTATGCCAAACAAATGATCGTTAACACAACAGGAAAAAAGGGATTCTCTCAAACATTAAAACGTCCTTAATCAAAATTACACATTTGAGGCTTCACACATGCAACTCACAGGCTCACTCATGCAGACATGGCATCAATTGACGTGTCCCCCACCCGCTTAGGTTTTAAAGAACAGAAAACAACAAAGGAACAACTCTGAGACTCACACGCATACGCACACTGGCAACAAGGAACAAACGAAGGATGGCATGATTGAAACCTCTAATCTGGGAAACCTGTTGTGTTAATGGATTTTATAGTTAAATAAGGCCCACCAATTTTAGGATCGGTCTACATGACTTGGCGGTGCGCTATGAAAAGTTGTAGGTTGTACTCTGAGCTAGAAAAGAGAGAGATATGTTACTTTCTGTTGTTTCGCGTTAGCAAAGCAAATTTAACGGCAATTAAGGTTTTTTTTATAATTAGAAATCGGCTCTTAATTCCCGAAAGTCAAATCTAAAAGGAATGAAATCAAGTACACATATTCCAAACTGTAGCAAAATCCGTCGATTTGTCAAAATGTTATTTAGTTGTTATCGCAATTCCCAGTGGTTCGTGTTTTATCGCTGAGTTGGTCATCTCTAGTATTTTTTTTTTTTTTTTGGGCTGAAATCGATAATGAGTCATTTACCGCTACAACAACGTATCATTATTGTCTTAGTATCAAACTAAAGGGTCTGAAGCTCCAGTTTGTAATAGAAATTTGTGGTCTATTGGTGCTTTCACGTGAAATAAAGTCCTTTACCCTTAACCCATTAATGTCCAGCGATTTTTTTCTTTCGTATTTGTTAGTTATCGATTTATCGAACGCTGGGTCAATGTGGGTTAAATATCACAATTTTCTGTATTTTTTAAATTTTTAAAATGCCGGTTTGTGTTTTTTTTGCAATTGTAGGCCAAAAAATTTATGGCCATATAATTCGGATAATTACCCAACTGAGGTATTTAAGTGAATTCGTTTAATTGCCTTAACCGGATAATTACTCACATCTTATTTTATTTGTAAATGTGCCGCCTCGAAGATTTTCTAAAAAAAAATTCAGCGAAATGTGTTTTTTTCCATATACAGAGAAACTTCCAGACCTTACATAGATTGTGTTTGAGTTATCGATTAATCCAGTAATCGATTAATCCAATAAATGATTTTTAAGCATTTCTATTTTTGCTCTCTGTCGGAAAAAACCGCTTGTGTCTCAGATCCTTTGGAATCTAGATTGTGTTTGAGTTATCGATTAATCCAGTAATCGATTAATCCAATAAATGATTTTTAAGCATTTCCAGTATCGGAAAAAACCCGTTTGTGTCTCAAGATCCTCTGGTATCTAGATTGTGTTATCGATTTAGATTATCGATTAATCCTGTAAATGATTTTTAAGCATTTCTATTTTTGCTCTCTGTCGGAAAAAAAACCGCTTGTGTCTCAAGATCCTCTGGAATCTAGATTCTGTTCGCGTTATCGATTAATCCAGTAATCGATTAATCCAATAAATGATTTTTAAGCATTTCTATTTTTGCTCTCTGTCGGAAAAAACACTTGTGCCTCAGATCCTCGGTAATCTGGATTGTGTTTGAGTTATCGATTAATCCAATAAATGATTTTTTTCTATTTTTGCTCTCTGTCGGAAAAACCCACTTGTGTCTCAGATCCTCGGTAATCTGGATTGTGTTTGAGTTATGGATTAATCCAGTAATCGAATAATCCAGTAAATGATTTTTAAGCATTTGTATTTTTGCTCTCTGTCGGAAAAAACCCCATCTGTGTCTCAAGATCCTCTGGAATCCAGATTGTGTTATCGATTTAGATTATCGATTAATCCTGTAAATGATTTTTAAGCATTTTTATTTTAGCTTTCTATCAGTAAAAACCCGTTTGTGTCTCAAGATACTCTGGAATCTAAATTGTGTTTGAGTTATCGATTAATCCAGTAATCGATTAATCCAATAATTGATTTTTAAGCATTTCTATTTTTGCTCTCTGTCGGAAAAAACCGCTTGTGTCTCAAGATCCTCTGGAATCCAGATTGTGTTATCGATTTAGATTATCGATTAATCCTGTAAATGATTTTTAAGCATTTTTATGTTTGCTCTCTGTCGGAAAAAACCGCTTGTGTCTCTGATCCTCGGGAATCTGGATTGTGTTTGAGTTATCGATTAATCCAGTAATCGATTAATCCAATAAATGATTTTAAAGCATTTCTATTTTTGCTCTCTGTCGGAAAAAACCGCTTGTGTCTTAAGACCCTCTAGAATCTAGATTGTGTTTGAGTTATCGATTAATCGAATATCCACTAACTGATTTTTAATTATTGTTGTTATTTATTTTTGTCTGTTGAAGCCCACTCTCTCCCTACTGTGACAACCATGACTTGGTGTAGGGTGGCCACTAGCATCATCATTAAACGGCTATTGCGTGTTTAACTTGTTCGTTTCGTTGTTCGTACCCATCCCCAGGATTCAATTGTATTTGATTTAGTAAACAAAAATTTCAATTCCTAAACCTGTTTGTATTTATTTTCCGATTGTTTCCCTTGCATCCATTTGTCTGCAGGTTCTTTTTCTTCTTCTTCTTGTTGTTCGTTCTCCCTTGCGTTGTTGCCTGTCCGACATTAGGTGAGGATTATGGTCGTTGTTCTTTGTCGCAGCCTTCCAACAATTTAAGGTTTGGATGATTTTAACACAGAGAATGGCAGGAGTTTTGACCGATGGCTGTTTAAAAAGGATTCCTCTCTAATGTCTTTAATATCACGCAGCGTCTTTCACATCACTTCGATGGACGATGGCTGCCATAGAATGGATACAATACTAATTTGTTTGATTTGTTTAGCTTGCCTCGCAGTAAAGGCTGTCCAAAACGAAAACGAAAACAAAAAACATTCAAAATTACTCAATATTTGTTATAAAATCGTAAATTTCATTTTTGTTTTGGATTCCTTTAATTCTTACAATGTTTGCTTTAGGAAAACCTTTTTCTTTTCAATTTCAATTTTTTGTGTACGGTGTTTTGGGGGAAAAGTCGTAAGGCTCTCCTCGTGGCTCTTTGATAAGATTGAAATGTTCTCTTGCCGTTGGTTTGGAACATTTCTCCAAAAAAAAAAAAAAATGCTGATAATATTAAACAAATAAAATGGTTGTTGTTGTTGTTGGTAAACGGGGAAAGTGTATTCAGTTATTAATGTCGTTTTATATTTTATTGTATTTATATAATATTTACAGTAATTATAACATGACTGTACACGCTGGCTCAGATAAGATAAGCCATAAATCGTCAATGGGCAATGTGCAGTAGTTGTTTATCCCGCAAAGGAGTAACTGACTGTACTTTTTGTTGACATTTTTTTAAATGTTTTTGAAGTAACGGAAAACACGGTTTTGAAAAGTAACAAGTGGGGGCTTTATTTGGGCCGGTCGGATGTGTTCTTTAGCAAATGACTTCAATTAATAACTTTAAAAAAAAATGTTTGAAAAAAGATTGTTTAGTAAAAACATTATCAGTTTGACAATTTGCAATTGATTTGTTTTTTGCAAAGCCTTCAATTCAATAGCAATTTTCTCCAAAGCGACAATTTCGTCATTGACCCTTTTATCACTAAGCCACAGAAATATAATGGACGTAGTTCCCAGGAAATTTGCCGATTTTTTACTTCCCGATTCACGGAATTATTGGTCGGCAGTCCCGTGAATAAAATACTGCCAAAAATTAAACTATGTACGATTGTTTCCAATTTTTACGATTGTTTCCAATTTTTATTTAATTTTTTGTGGTTTATACGATTTCCTGAACTAACGAGTGGTTACATTTAAAGGGCCGTTATTGATTTTGAATAGAACACAAATTATTTAGGTCATATTGGCATTTCTTTTTATTATTATAATATTGGTATGGTTCAATTATGTATGGAACAAAATATTGGCCAAATGACCGCCCGGCCTCGGCGGCACACCTCCAACCCATTGTCCAAACTTTCGATGACACTGAGGCATAATTGAGATTCTATGTGCCGAGTTATCTCTTCCTTTAGCTCTTGAAATGTTGTTGGCTTATCGACGTACACCCTTCTTTCAAATAACCCCAAAGAAAAAAGTTCAACAGTGATCGTGGCGGCCACTTAACATCGCCACGACCTGAGATAAAGAGCCCTTAGTTAGTTGATCTTATTATTGTTAAGGATTTTTAATTAATTGCCTAGAATTTTTAATTAAAGTTTAATTAATCTTTTCAAGTTTTTAACATATCTAAAATATTTATATATTTAGGTTTTGGTTAAAAAAAAACAATAAAATTTACAGCCTTCGGCCCACATTTTGCCATTCTGCTTTATGGCATACCCATTGAGTATTGCCGCCGAAGAAAATATTTCGTAATCTTCTTCCAGCTTCTCTAAGGCCGATGTATACCTTTAGACTGAGATCCTAACGTGAAATCTTCCAGGTGGTCGAATAACTCAAACTCAATTGCTGTGATCCAAGACGCACAGTGGTCCAAAATCGACTGCTATCGTTAAAAAAGTCTATAACTTTTGATCTAGTAAACATTTTTGAGTTCTGTTAAAAATAAGTCGTAGGCAAGGACTTGGAGATTATTTTATGGTACTAGCATACAAAGTGGGACAAGTCAGTATATTTTTAAAATAATTTTGTGAATTTGGAGGTGAAAACAAATTTATATTTTTGGTTTTGTTTTTTTATTAACGTTTCCAAAAAATGTATATATTTTTAATTTTTTTAAGAATTAAATTTATTTGATATTAAATTTTTTTTATCTTTTTGATTATTATCGTTTAAAGTGGGATACATTTTAAAAATATTTCCGTTCGATACATTTTAAAAATATTTCCATAGTTGACTACTTCTTGTATTTTTCAATTTTAGAGATGAAAAAAAATTTGACTTTAAGAATTACATTTATTTTATATTAAAAATGTTCGAATCTCTCAAGTTGACAACTTTTTGTATTTTTCGATTTTATTACAAAATTATGTTTTTTGTTTTTAAGAATTTCATTGGTTTTATATTGAACAATTTCACCTTATTGATTTTTAGCATTCAAAATAGGACATTTCGATATATTTTAGAAATATTTCCAAAGTTGACTAGTTTTCGTACATTTTGATTTTTGAAGCAAAAACAAATGTATATTTTTTCTTGTATGTGTTTTTTAAAATTAAATTTGTTTAAAATATTATATAAGTGGAACAATTCAATATATTTTCGAAATATTTCCAAAGTCGACTACTTTTAGTATTTTTCGTTTTTAGAGGTGGGACAATTCGATATTTTTTTAGAAATATTTCCAAAGTTGGCGACTTTTCATATTTTTCAATTTAGAGGTGAAAAAAAAATAATATTTTTTTTTATCTTTTGTTCTTAAGAATTGAATTCATTTTATATTGAAAATCCTGAGATAGAAAGTCACAAGCGTCATAATTTTAAAAGTGATATAAGGCCAGATTCGGAACCTCGATTGAGATTCAGATTTTTCTGTAAAGCTAACAAGAACCATTTTCAAATGGAATCTAATTTAAAAACACTTTTTAAATTTTTAAATAATATTTACAGTCGAACGACAACGTTCGCATACTCTCTAAGCAACAAACAGCTGATTAGTAGCTTCGATATCAGCTGTTTATTGCTGAGGAAGCATGCAAACGTTATCGTTCGACTGCAAATATTTTTTAAAAAATTAAAAATGTATTATAGGTTTGATCCCAAAAATATTTACAGTCGAACGATAACGTTCTTATGCTTTCTAAGCAACAAACAGCCGATTAGTAGCTTCGATATCAGCTGTTTATGGCTTAGAAAGCATGCGAACGTTGTCGTTCGACTGTAAATATTTTTTAAAAAATTAAAAAACTTATTTTAGGTTTGATCCCAAAAATATTTACGGTCGAACGATAACGTTCTTATGTTTTCTAAGCAACAAACAGCCGATTAGTAGCTTCGATATCAGCTGTTTATGGCTTAGAAAGCATGCGAACGTTGTCGTTCGACTGCATATATTTTTTAAAAAATTAAAAAGTTATTTTAGGTTTGATCCCAAAAATATTTACATTCGAAGGATAACGTTCTTATGCTTTCTAAGCAACAAACAGCTGATTTGTAGCTTCGATATCAGCTGTTTATTGCTTAGAAAGCATGCGAACGTTGTCGTTCGACTGTAAATATTTTTTAAAAAATTAAAAAGTTATTTTAGGTTTGATCCCAAAAATATTTACAGTCGAACGAAAACGTTCGCGTACTCTCTAAGCAACAAACAGCTGATTAGTAGCTTCGATATCAGCTGTTTATTGCTGAGAAAGCATGCGAACGTTATCGTTCGACTGTAAATATTTTTTAAAAAATTAAAAAGTTATTTTAGGTGAGATCGTGGCTTAGGCTGTGCAAAAGAAATGAAATTAGGAATTTTTAAAAAATATTTAAAAGATATGAGGCATAAAAACTGTCTCAAAACTACTGAACTGCAGATGTGACTTTCTTTCTTAAAGGGGCAAAATAATAGAAATCAAAATTTTGAACACTTTAAGACTTTGATAAAGAGGTTTTCCATTGACATATTTTTTTTTTTTCTAATATTTTGTTTGCATTAAATGTATAAAATGTGTGTTGAGCACTTTAATCTGTGCCCAGCTCCAGTTCATAAGTAAGGTTGAATACATTTTCGAAACCCAGCTCATCTGAAGTCTCTTAAGGAAAACATATGTTTGCACTTCAAGGGTATGCTGTAAGTAGTTTTAAGATTTCTCCTCGTAATCCTTTTCAATTGCAAAGTTCAATAACCTCTTTGGTAGGCAAAACTCACAAATCTAAATTTAAACTAAATTCTTGGGGAAAATATGTTTACATGTCAGAAAACCGGCCAAACATTTTTCCAAACGAAATAAGGGATCTTTTGAAAGTAGTTTAAGAAAAAAAAAAACGAGAAAAACTAAAAATAGAAAATTCAAAAATATTCAATTTAAAAGAAATTTGAAAATTACAAATTACGTTGTTTGAAGCAAAAAACAAAACAATGACAAGGAAGGAATGCATTAACATATTATCCAATGGTATTGTTGTGGAAAGTAAGCCCAACAACAACAACAACAGGCATTTGAAATGTTTAGAAAATTCAATGTCAATTTTCCTTTTTGAAGCGACAGCCCGAAGATGGACGGACGCATATCTTAACGAAATTACTCACCGAGGCTGAATGCCGGAATGAGGGTGGAATTTGGTTTTGTAACGATCGAAATTCCATTTGACAGGCACATGTATGTGCGTCGGAGTTGCTGTCACTGTTTACCCTAAGACTTTCCGATAAAGTCACCTTAAAAGGTAAATAATTACCCTAAGCACTCGTCGCATAGACGTACGTACGTATGAGCTCATGGGCCACATTTACATCTAACAAACATCTTCCTGCGGAGCTGTTTTTCTTTTTCAGGATGATAAAAAGAAAAAAAAACCAAACCTGCACTCGTACTTTGTTAATGTCAATATTTATTGTTCTAGAGAACATCCTGTCGTGTTGATAAAAAAAAAACACACACGAAATTACTGCTGTCGTCGTTTTGGGTGTGCGACACTTTCGAGCGTAATTTCCCAAAAAATTTCCCACTTACACATTTGCATTTGCACAAACCAAAAAAAGTGAAAAAAAAAAGGGAATGTGGAATACCAGGAGCCATCTAATTGCTTGAACAAATATACAGTTCAAAAATTACACGTGTTTTCGTGGAAGGATTTCTTTTTTTCTTCGTCTTGTTGTTATTTGCCGTATTTGTCCAGGCTAGCTAGCCCGTGATAGTCGTGCTCATACAACTGGTTTCTCTTTTTGTTTTTGTTTTTTTTCGCTTACTTGCCGTTCAAAAGTGTTAAAAGGCTTCTGAGGAATCCTGCTGCTGACCTGCGGATAATCTTAAAGTCATGTTTGTTTACATGTTGTAGTCGTTCCTTTGGAGAATTATTTGTGTACATATTAGTGACTCCTTGGGATTTGCCGCACACACACACACACACTGGCGTCTGTCTGTTCGAGAGTGAATGGAAAAATGATTGATTGTTATGGATGGTGGCTGAATTGAAATTGTACAAGTGTTCGAGATATTAAAGTGTGGGAAAAAAGGATGAGATTTCGAAAGAAATCCTGTTTCGTCTTAAACTCCGCAAAAGAAAAAAAATACAATAAAGACACGATTGGTTTCCGTTGGTTTTCGGGGTAGACAGACATAGCTGTCTGGCCATTGCATTAGGACATCTTATGTCTGGAACCACAGCTCTGTGATAATGTTGTTTGGTTATCTCTCTATACTGCGTTTGCATAGGCATCCAAAACCGTGTTAGACGAATTACATATTTTCCCTAACATGACATGAGGTAATTTCTCTTAAATTAGTGAATCTGTATGTCGAGAGTGGCACCGCCGCTGCCACATTCGCTGAGGAACAGTTTTTCTTTGAAACGCCAACTAAACGGCTTTCCAACAAGAGGTGTTATTTTGAATCACCCGGTATTTCGGTAGCTGTCACTTTTGAAGCTTTTATTCATTTGACAAGTAGAAACTAGAGAAACTGAGAAAATTACTGAAAATGCAACGAGACACGCTTCAACAATGCATTGAAATTATTAAAAATTCACCACAAAAATTGAGAAAATCTTGCAGTCACAGTTCGCATTTTGGGTCGTGGTGAAGCACCTTGTCGGCACCGCAATTGATGGATAAATTCGAGCTGTTGCAACAAGCGAGTGATGTGAAGAATAAAATCCCCATGCACGTCGCTCAAGATCAACTGAGAATATTCCGGCTGTAGTCCACAGAGTGTTCAAGAAAATTGCGAATTCCACAATCGCCCATTACACCGTATTTTTGGCATAAAGACTTGTGTCTTAGGGCTAATAATACCAAAATAACACCTCTTGTTGGAGAACCCTGTACAATTGTTTAATGGAATTTGTCTCCTTAACTTCCACTAGAAGCTCTTCGACTTATGGACGTTCCACTGTATTTGTATGGAGCAATTCCCGTTTAAAATGTGTTTTTGTTGATCTTTTGTAGACGATGCCGGTCAAGTGGGTGGGTGCCGCGTTTAATTATGTTAACTATGTTAATTTGATCTTATTTTCATTTCTGATGTCGTCGTTGGCGAGATGTTCGCAGGATAATGTCGTCTCTGGCAAGAACTTTGGTCAGTGATAATGTCATGGGAACCTTGGTCGGTTATTTTCCCTTTTTCGTTTGAACATTTTACTGGCCCGGTGGGTGGCGCGTTTAATGATGACCACTTCAGCATATTTTACCTCATTTTCAATCATTCTGGTGACAAGTTCGGGCGAGGATTTCTGATCTGAGGCTAGAATACAAAAATTCAAAAAATTCCCGATTAAAAAGCCAAAACTTTACAATAGACGTAACGGCGCTCAGGCTTGACAATTTTTCTTATCAGAGTAGCTAACGTTTGATGTACTTCACTGCAGTTAATGAATTTGTGTATCAGGAGCCACTTCTACAACCGCAGCCGACTGCAAATCCGAAAAAGAATTAAACTTCCTTATTTTTTTTTTATAAATTTGTCTACTTTTATTTTTGTTAATTTTTTTTATTTACTGTTTTTGGATTGTATTTTTGCCATTTCCCAGGGAAACAACTTTGCTCGCACTGGCAATTCCTTTGGTGGTTTGTCGCAGTGTGAAGTTGGCTGCAGATCATTGTGACATTTTGAAAGAAATGTGCATTTGAAAAGTCAAAAAGGCGAGGTCAGTTTTCGTTTTAGTAGAGCAACACATGGGAATTCACCAGTGACTAGGGCACCCGATACCGATAATATGGAATCGAAATCAGAATGAAAATTTGCCGAAACCGCGGCACAGGAGTCTAGTTCAAAAGAGAACCATAGAAATTTCGGCAAGTAAAATTGCCTAGAGTGAATCGGGAACAAGGCTTTAAAAAGATGTTCGTTCAAATTTGTTCAATTTGAAAATGGCAAACATTCAAAAATCATCCTTTGCAGCTCCGCCTAATGTGTCAATTATTTTAAAGACATTTGAAGTAGTTTTTCCCCACTAGCATTCTGAATTTCTCTCTGTGTTTATTTTTTTTTCGTTTTTCAATTTAATATCTCATTAATCAGCATTAAAATGAAAAACGCAATAGATATTTCATTGAAAACTGCAACACTCAAAAATTGTCATTTCCCATCAACGGAAAGCTGACAATTAAAGGAAATGTGTCGTGTCTGTCGTCGATCGCTTAGTTGGCAACGATAGAGGCGTAACTTCCGCTCGGAATTGTTCGGCACAACATTTCGCCATCCCGCAGTTTTTCAACGCTTTGCAATGCAAACATTTGACAATTTTAGCATTTTCGTTTTGGTTCATAAAAATTATCCAAAAAAAATAACCGATCCAAATATTTTCACAAAAATTGGTGCCATAAAATTGTAAACTTTACGACTTTGATGTGACAGTTTGGCCAAACACTTTTAAAAATCCAATAAATTGTGTAATTTTTATTACTTTTCCCGCAGGGCAAACGTGTAACACTTTAGCAGAGTTTTTAGTATGCCAGCAATTTGATGAAACAATAGCAACGGGGTTTCCCCGTGACTTTCTTCCAGTCTCCCCCCCCCCTATGCCCAACACTGACAATTTCAATTATATTCTCCCATTGCTGGTACGTGTACTTTCTCACCTTTTGGGTGGTGTGATAAAAAATGATTTCATCCACACCCATTCATAATTTGCGAAATAGATTCGCATCTCTGGCGCAAATGACGACACAACGAAAGACAAAAACAAAAAAAATTGATTTTCCACACAAAACGAAAAAAGGGATCATCCCGAAAATATTGTCTGACAAGACAAATCAATAAACATTGAATTTTATTGGCCGTTGGCTGCCATTTGAGCAGCACTGATACCGATCTGTCAAATTGTCCATTGTTTGTTGGCAGACAATTGTGTTAACTGACACATCACTCACAGCAGACTCTGAGACGCTCTCATTTCGTTTACGTTTACGTCACCGTCGTGAGTCTTTGCCATTGTGACACTCGAACAATGAAATTGTTTATGTCACTCTTTTGCTTCGATCATCTTCGTCCAATATCTTTAAGGGTGATCTTCTTGTGTTAAATGCTGTTTTTGCAAAATTATGATTTGTTTTAGAGATGTTTTTTTTTTTCTAGTTTGTGTTTTTTCTTTCTGCTTCTCATCTTTGGTGTCATGCATCATTGAGTTTTGTTTTCTCGACGCCGAGGGTAAACACACACCTTTCGCCGGCAAAGATCATCAATGTTTATCCGTAATCCCTTTAAAGTGGTGTATTTTTTGAATGATCTTTCAACCAAATGGGTCAAGATGTTAGTCGGGCATTTTTAATTTTATTTTTTTCGCTGACATTTCATGACGCGAGTGTGTGATAAGAATGTGACAGAATGGATGGGCATGGAGCAGCTTTTCGGTGACAAATGGAAAGTAAATTCAATGTGAGGCTGAATTGGGAAATTTTCTTTTCAAAAAGGCGAGGTTAGGTTTCGATAAAGTAGTCGATTTCCGATAATAGGAAATCGAAATCAGAATGTCACAATTCGGAGATTTTCTTTTTCAGTGAGCGACTGAGTGGGGAGAGTTTCTTTGAAAATATGTGGTACTTTGTGGATCAAGTAGACAGGCACATCGGAAATCTGTGAAGAAGTGAAAATTGTGTCTTATTTTGTTTTAATGTACCAATCCGCTTCAGTCCTCTTATGTACTTATCTCATAAACGGACACCTCTCATAAGCGGACACCTAAGGGACTGAGAATAAGAGGACTGAAGCGGATTGTTACGGAAAAAGGTGAATGAAGTGGCTTCTCAACAATAACTCTGGGGTTTTCCGAGCCCCAGATGCGAAAATTTTGCTTGTTGACATAGCCACCGAGGTGGAAATGGGCCTGCTCAGTCAAGATAATTTTTCGATGGAATTCCGGATCATTGTCATGCATTTCCAGGACCCAATCAGCAAAGACACGACGTTGTTGATGATCGGCCGGCCGGCTTGAGTTCTTGTGTTAACTGAACTTTATATGTCTAACGATCCAAAAATACGGTGTAATGGGCGATTGTGGATTGGCCAATTCCCAAGAACGACAAGGAATGGACGAACCTTGGTTTTCTTCCACACTCTGTGGTCCACAGCCGGAATATTCTCCGTTGTTCTTGAGCGACGTGCATGGGGGTTTTATTCTTCACATCACTCGCTTGTCGCAACAGCTCGAATTTGTCCATCAATTTCTGTATTGCGGTCCCGCTTCACCACGACTCAAAAATAGGTTTACGCTGCTCATATTTTGTAGTAAAATCACTTCAGCCTAAAACAACAACAAAAAAACCCTATCCAATTACAATATTCCTTTTGATAGTTTTGAATCAAAGATGATTTTACCGCAATATATTTAATTAACATTTTTATATGAACTGTCCCACCCCTCCCTCTACAAAGATCATGGTCTCTTTGCTGGGAGGCGGTGTGAACAGTAATAATTTTCAAATAGTCCAGATTTAATTGCTTGTTTTATTAGACCGATTGATGGGTGGAATCAATAGAAACGGCCATAAAATTTGAATAAACAATTGTGCTGGCAATGTTTTCCCTCTTCTAATGAAGAAGATGTTGTAAAAGAGAAATGAAAACTACCAACAGATGGTCTTTAAAGCCCCCCCCCCCTTCCTTTTGAAATGTGAGCTCGTAAAGGAATTTAAAATTATTGGAAATTATTTCCAAAAAAAAAAAAATGGGGGATGGGAGGTTTTGAAATGGCTGGCAGACACGCGGTAGTCTTGCTATTGGGAAAAGTAACGACATATGAAATGTTTTTGAAATGCTTAACAAACCGATTAAACTCTTGAGTTTATCTCAAAGAATTGTTAAAGCGCAGAAGTGGCAAAACAGCTGTTTTATGTCAAGAAGCTGAGATGTTGTGGCGAACGACTTTCAGACACATCTTTTAAAGCATTTCTCACAGCAAAGTTTAACAAAAAGAAGAGGCTCGTAGTTTCAAAACCGATTTATTTCATATTTAATGAAATTCACCCCCTTTTCTCTACATTTCTTTTGAAAATTGTTTTTTTTTTTGTTTTTCGTTACATCCACTTCCCGTTTTTATGACAACATGGAGTTTGGAAATTCCCACGCATGGCTTGTTAGAAAACATGTTGCCTTGTTTGTTAGATTCAATGTAATTATATTATTTTTAATTTCCCCCTCATCTGGACTTGTTTTCGGTGATCGAATTGCTGGAAAATGCCTACACCCGTTTTCGTTGAACTTTTATCGCTGCCTTAATGTGAGGAAATGTTATTTGATTTGATTTTTTCATTCTCCACTGCTATAATTACCTTATAATGACCATTGTCGGCGTCACTCACGATAGCCGCTGTTGAGATTGAGATTTTCCGTGTGTTGTTGTTTTTATTTTTTTTATTTTTCATTACGACTACATGTGTTAATTACATGAAAACTTCCGATTTGTAACACGTTTTCCATCCGTCTTCTTTAAAACGGCGGATTTTCGGTTACAAACAAACACCGGGTTTAGATGGCAGGAAATGCCAGCCAGTGTGATTAACTTGGTCGGATATCAAAAAGGCTTCAAAAAGGCGCCGAGTGTGAGTGAAAAAATGTAACGACTTTTCGTAGAGTCTCTCAACGGAATGTGATTTTACAACGATTGCTAACTTCGATATACGGACTAGTACAGTTACAACTCGTATTACATTAGTTAATTATCAATAAAAAAATAATATTAAAAATCAGATTGTACATTTCGAAAACAGGAAGTGGAACGAATTACGTTCTTTGTGGCCAAAATATTTTTTTTTAAATTCTTAAAAAAAAAAATACATAAAACAGAAAAAAATTTGATCTGAAAAAAAAAAGTTTTTTGTGGCCAAAATAAATTTTTTAAAATTCTTAAAAAATTAAATTAAAAATTAACAAGAAAAAATTTCGTAATCTGAAAAAAATACGTATCTTAGTATCCAAAATAAATTTTTTAAAATTCAGATTTTTTTAAAATTCTTAAAAAATAAAAAAAAATTAAAAAAAAAAACAATTTCGAAATCTGAAAAAAATTACGTTTTTTTTTGTGGCCAAACCAATTTTTTTCATAATCTGAAAAAAACTACATTCCTTTGTGGCAAAATAAAGTTTTTAAAATTCTTAAAAAAATTAAATTAAGAATTAAAAAGAAAAAAAATTTGACCTGAAAAAAATTACGTTTTGTGGGCAAAATATTTTTTTTTCAAATTCAGATTGTACATTTCGAAAATAGGAAAAGAACATTTTTCATAATCTGAAAATAATTACCTTCTTTTGTGGCCAAAGTAAATTTTTTAAAATTCTTAAAAATAAAAAAAAATTAATTAAAAAGAAAAAAATTTGATCTGAAAAAAATTACGTTCTTTTCTGGCCAAAATATTTTTTTTATAATTCAGATTTTACATTTCAAAAATAGAAAAAGAAAATTTGTCGTAATCGGAAAAAAATTACGTTTTTTTGTGGCCAAAGTAAATTTTTTAAAATTCTTAAGAAATAAAAAAACAAAATTAAAAAGAAAAAAATTTGACGTGAAAAAAACTACGTTTTTTTTATAATTTTTTTAAAAATTTTAAAAAATAAAAACAAATTTGATCTGAAAAAAAATTACGTTTTTTTGTGGCCAAAGTAAATTTTTTAAAATTCTTAAGAAATAAAAAAACAAAATTAAAAAGAAAAAAATTTGACGTGAAATAAACTACGTTTTTTTTGTGGTCAAAATATTTTTTTTAAAATTCAGATTGTACAAATATGGAAAGAAACAATTTTTCATAAATTATTAAAAATATTTATTAATTTATTAATAATAATTTATTTATTTATTTATTTATTTATTTATTTATTTATTTATTTATTTATTTATTTATTTATTTATTTATTTATTTATTTATTTATTTATTTATTTATTTATTTATTTATTTATTTATTTATTTATTTATTTATTTATTTATTTATTTATTTATTTATTTATTTATTTATTTATTTATTTATTTATTTATTTATTTATTTATTATTAATTACAATACAAAGTAAATTTATATTCTAATTTTTGGGTCCAAGAGTAAACCGGGTGACACAGACCATATGTTTAGATTTTTGCAGCGACAGACCAAAGCCTCTGGTGGGAATCGAACCCACAACCCCCACGCTGATAGGCAAGCACGCTACCAACTCGCCTACCGGGGCGCTTTTAATAATTTATATTTAAAAATAACGTTCATTTGTGGTCAAAATATTTTTTTTTTAAATTCTTAAAAATTAAAAAAAAAGAAAAAAAATCAGAAAAATTTAAAACAGCTTTACAAACCTTTGTTAAGAAAAATGTGTTAAAATGGTTTTTTGTATTTTCATTTGTGAAAATGTATTAGTATTTTCACAAATTTTTCTTAACAAAGGGATGTAAAGCTGCTTTAAATTTTTATGAATACAGAGATTAGACGGCAAGCACAAATTTGGAGATTTATTTGGAGATTTTTTATGTTTATTTAATATTTTTATTTTTTAAGAATTTTAAAAAAATTATTTTGGCCACAAAATATTTTTTTTTTGGTCACGAAAATGTTATTTTTTCTTCTTTCGAAATGGACCATCTTAATTTTAATATTAGCATCCTCTGAAAATTCCATAAGAATTTCCATTTGTGTTTCCGGGGTGTGATTATTCCACAATGCACTTCAATACTAATTTGTATCCTTCAATATTCCAGCATTAATTAGTATCCTTTATTTATCTCCGCTGCGATGGACAATGTTGCATTGAAGCGACTCAATTAACTAAGGCAGCCCCTCCCACTTAACAAAATAATAACAACAAGACGTAAAAAGAAAAGCAAAGGAACAGACACCTACACTGAAACGTCTGGCACACGTACCAGATTTCCAAGTAATTTAACAAACACAGCCTTTTTAATTAAATTAAGACTTCCCAGGAACAAAAGGAGAGGCAACAACTTAAGACTGAAACTAAATCCAGTTAACTAAAAATACGTGACTAAAACACTTTTCACAAAAACAAAAAAAAAAAAAGAAGGAGGAAGCGACACCAAAAGCAAACTACCTGCCACAGGACACAGGACCAGAGATAGAGGAAAACTCACAACAACAAAAAAATAGAATCAAGGAAACATCATCCGAAAACAAACTAATGACAAAGGTGTCATGTTGTTGCACAAGATGCCAACAGACAAAACAGAAGCCCAATTGCAATCTTCTTAAAACCAAAACAAACAAGAAAATTGAGTAAATCCTGCAGTAGAACGGGGATGAGATAACAAACAGCACGCGTTCTCAGATCTGCGTGTGCCAAAAGAACGAAGACATCAGCGGTGGCCACAAGAAGAACGCCTCCGTTTGTCGGAGTACCTGCAACACCATAAAGGACTTGTTGTGTGTGATGGCTTACAAGACACCCGAGACATGTGTTTGACAACATTCAACAAAATTGTGAAAACCGCAAACAAAACTAAAACAGGCTAATTGTACGCAGTAAGAGAACGACGATGACAGTGACGGTGAGGGAAGATAGAGAATTACGGCTGACAAGTGTATTAAACAGGATGAAGAAATGAACTCAAAGATTTCCTTTTTTTTTCGCCAACTCGTCTGTTTAATACACTTGTCAACTGTCAGCGTTACTTCTTTGTGGCATAAAGAAGATTTTCGATTTGAAAATGTCATAACTTGCCAGGGTTTTGGATGAAGGACTCTGGTAATTCATATTTCATGGGCAGGCTTGAGATTGAGATTTCAAATACACAAATACTCTAAATTGCTAAGCCCTAATTTATTGAGGATTTTCCAGCTGGAGCTGAATTTCATCTCCTAAAAATTTGTGTGATTTCTTAAGAAATTTCTCACTTTTTTCTCAATCCCCCCCCCCCAAAAAAAGGAAATCAATGAGGATTCACAATGATTTTTTTATAACGTTTTTCTGTTTTGTGTGTTCTTTCACAAATACTTTTTAGAACGTGTTTTTGTGTGTGTTTCTTTTGTTGTTGTCTAAAGGATCATAATCAAAACGAAAAAAACACGTTACAAAACGTGATTTCCGTCAGGTGGATATACTCGCTCACCGCTGATAAATGACTTGACAAAATGTTTGTTATTTGTTTTTCCTTCGGAAGGAGCATTGCAACGACTTGATTTTATTAAAGGACACATATTTAATTCATTGTCTGTCCCTTTGTATTCTGAAGATCACGACAAAAGGTCTGACGCAGACATGAGATGAATATGGATTTTTTTTTTATCTATTTGTAAAATGACAAACAGCTTGGAGGAACAATAGTT
The DNA here is from genome assembly GCA_958296145.1 of Hydrotaea cyrtoneurina. NCBI lineage: Eukaryota > Metazoa > Arthropoda > Insecta > Diptera > Muscidae > Hydrotaea > Hydrotaea cyrtoneurina. Next base: position 10,475,032 of record OY282516.1, read on the forward strand.
GCAGTCAATTGCTCATTTTCATCTCTTGTGTATGAAATCCTCGAAACACTTGTACGCCTTGTTGGATAGCGAGTGGACTTCTAGATAGTGAATGACTGGCCTTAAATCCCTCAGATATCTCAGGCCAGACTGATATGACAGCCTGTCGTGCAAATATGGCAACACTCTGATGGAGAAAAAAATTGAAAAACTCCAAATGTAAAAAACGCCTGTGAGCGAATGTCATTGAAGTCGTCGGGACTATAGAGCGGGTTGGAAAGGACGAATTTTCCAGACATGGGATGTGATGGGATGAACGAGGACGAAAAGGAACTTATGATTATGACAACTAAAGATAATCTAGTGGATAGAGGTCCTGAGACAGATGAGAACTTTACCAAAAAGAGGACAGCTCTATGAAAAATCACCCCCCCAAAAAAAAACCATACGAAATTGGGGAATTTTTTATAATGAAAAAATTGCGGGGTTATTCATAATGAAAAAATGAAGGAGTTTTTCATAATGAAAAAAATTAAAGAGTTTTTTTATTTTATTTAGTTTTAGTATTAGGTAATATTTCATGTCCCAAAAAATGGCCAATAAAAAATTTCCCAATTTTTTTTTTTTTGGGAAGTTTTTCTTTTTTTTTTAGGGGAAATTTTCAACAACAAAAATTTATAATGTTGTTTTTTTGAGGTATTTTTCATAATATTTGGGGCATTTTGAATTAAATAAATCGTTCATATTTTTTTGGGGGATTTTTCAGAATTTTTGGGGATCTTTTCATACTGGGCTTTTGGGGAGATTTTTCATTTATTTTGGGCAGTTCTTCATTTTTAACATTCTTAATTTTTTCTTTTTGGGTATTTTTCATAGAGGCGAAAAATGCCCCAAAAAATTAACAATAAAAAATTCCCCCTTTTTCATTGTTCGGGGTTTTTTTTTTTATATATTTTTCATAATATTTGGGGGATTTTCAATTGGATACATTTTTTTATAAATTATTTCGGGTATTTTATAGAATTTTTGTGGAATTTTTCATATTGGACTTTTGGTTGGATTCTTCATTTTCATTTTTTTCTGGTATTTTTCATAGAGTCGAAAAATGCCCCAAAAAATTAACAATGAAAAATACCCCAATGTTTTAATTTTGAAGAATTATTTTTTATAATGTTGTTTTTTTATATTTTTTTTATAATATTTCTATTGGATACATTTTTTTCATAAATTATTTGGGGGATTTTTCAGAATTTTGCGGGAATTTTTCATATTGGGTTAGTGGAGATTTTTCATTTATTTTGGGGAATTCTTCATTTGGGACATTCTTTATTTTTTTTCTGGTATTTTTCATAGAGACGAAAAATGCGGATTTTTTTTAATTTGGGGATTTTTTTTTTTAGATATTTTTCATAATATTTGGGGGATTTTCAATTGGATACATTTTTTTATAAATTATTTGGGGTATTTTATAGAATTTTTGTGGAATTTTTCATATTGGACTTTTGGTTGGATTCTTCATTTTCATTTTTTTCTGGTATTTTTCATAGAGTCGAAAAATGCCCCGAAAAATTAACAATGAAAAATACCCCAATGTTTTAATTTTGAAGAATTTTTTTTTATAATGTTGTTTTTTTTATATTTTTTTATAATATTTGATTGATTTCTATTGGATACATTTTTTCATAAATTATTTGGGGGATTTTTCAGAATTTTGAGGGAATTTTTCATATTGGGCTTGGGGAGATTTTTCATTTATTTTAGGGAGTTCTTCATTTGGGACATTCTTTATTTTTTTCTGGTATTTTTCATAGAGTCGAAAAATGTCTCAAAAAATTAACAATGAAAAATTCCCCAACTTTTTTACTTTACATGACTTTACGGGTAGAAGCCATGTAAAAACATCTCTAAAGAAGTTTCCCATCTGTTCCCCATTGGTTACAATCTATTGCGCAAGCTGTAAGAAAAACATTATTATTATTTCACGCCAATATTTCTAACCTAAAAAAATCCGTTGCATAAATTATCGTAAACAAAAAAAAAAAAAACATAAACTGTCATTAAAAAATGCTATCGCTCATTCAATGAAACGGAAGACATCAACTAAACATCGTCACCTCAATAAACCCCAAAAACAAAACAGATAAATCCATCAAAAACAACAACATTTAAACAGATGACGGCCCAACCCCAGCAGGACGCATGGGCCTCACAAATGTGTAACGCGAAAAAGTGTAAAAAGTAAATGTGTCACAAATGCAACGAAATGATCATAATTAAAATAAAATACAAAAAAATACCTACAACCTTAGGAATATTTTTTGCTTACAACTATTACACAACACAACTAGTTTTGTTGTTGTTATTGTTTTCATAACCGGGTGACAAGCGAAGAAGTAATCAATTCCCGGGAAAAAATATTTTCCTTTTTGACAGTTACCACAGCAGCGTTTTGGCTGTTAACGTGTGAGCTGGGAGAGTGCGAGCGTTTGCCGCCGTTTTAGTGCAATCGTTGTGTCATACATGAAACTAAATCAATCAAAATTCGTCATGCTGTCAGGAATTATGTCACTGAAGTGTCTCAAATTGCAATATTACAGAAGGAAAGTACAACACCGTACACAATACACACACGAAGGATGTTGTGTTTTATAGCTGCAAGGATATTACTACTGCTGATTTGCATAAGATGCCTCTTTTGGTTTTTTTTTGGATTTTCTCTTGGGACAGAAATAGGAGAACGCAATGTGTCAAGAGATTGAAGTAAAGAACTGGATTTCTTTTTTTTTTTGCAATGAAAATGAAGGGGAAAGTTTACAATGAAAACCGTTACTAGAATTTAACGGCTTGGGAAAAAATGAAAAGACGAAATCGGAATTAATTGGAAATAATGGAAAACATTTGGCCACATGATCCAATTTATCGTAAACATTTTTTGCAAATCCTATTATCTGTTCTTTGTCATGACATCGTTTCGATGAACGGTTCGATAGTGATTAGTAAACAAAGCTGTGAATCGATTTGCAACTAGCCGAAGAACAAATTGCTGTTTAGTTTACATAATCGATTAATCGGAGTTGAGAACCTAGTATCGATTAATTTAATGCGGTTATGTTATGGTTCAATGACATACTCACTAGGGTGGAGTGAAAACATGCTTTTTTTTTAATTTGAAAAAGTTAACCTCGGAAAGAGATGTAGTCTGGGGTCCTAATGAGGGGAAAAATAAAGAAAAAAATTTTAAAAAATTTTTAGGGGTCGCGCCACTCCCTCGAAATTTGGAAATTATCGCTAGTTTGGCGTTGATTTTAGAAAAATCCTAAAAATTAACGACTTAACTTATTCGAAATTTAAAAGTTTGAGCTTGTTCAGTGCCCAAACGAAAGTATTTGAGGCAAATATGAGGATAATCGACTAATATTTGTAGCTTTGGTGGCGATTTCATTGTTCAGTCAATTTTCTGAAGAAGGGACGATTTGACTTATTTTACTTTTTGAATTTTTTGAACAATGAGACATTTTTTTTTAAATTTTTTCATGCCCTTATTTCATTGTTTACGCTATTGCAAACATTTATTGACACAAAACTTTTTAGGATTTTTCTAAAATCAACGCCACAATAGCGATAATTTCCAAATTTCGAGGGAGTGGCGCGACCCCTAAAATTTTTTTAAAACTTTTTTCTTTATTTTTCCCCTCATTAGGACCCCAGACTACATCTCTTTCCGAGGTTAACTTTTTTTTTTGAATTTCACTCCACCCTATTACTCACATTCTGGTGTCTTTTTCAGTTGATTTCTTTTGCCAGGTCTCAAAGAGAAAGTGTACAATTTACAAGCATTTCAATTTCACTCGAGAAGCGTATAAAAAATATTTAAAATCTACCACGAATATGTTGGATCTGAATACAAAATTTTGTAAAATTATGGATATCCCACCAGAGGCTGGTATGTGCTAGTCATATGAATGGCGTTGTGTTCAACGTTTCCAGAAAAAACGGATATTTTAAAAAAATGTATCAGTACTTTTCTTTTATAGGCAATTTAAATGTTAAATTTAAATTACGAATTTTTAAGGCTTTTTTCCTTTTTTTTGGCATCTGCCTCAACAATTTTTTTTATTTATTCTTATTTACATTTTCATAATTAAGATTTTCCACAAAATAAATTAGCCCAAGAATTCTGCCTACATTTTTTTTTTTATTCTTATTTACATTTTCATAATTTCGATTTTCACACAAAATAAATTAGCCCAAGAATTCTGCCTAAATTTTCTATTTTATTCTTATTTACATTTTCATAATTTCGATTTTCACACAAAATTCTGCCTAAATTTTCTTTTTTATTCTTATTTACATTTTCATAATTAAGATTTTCTATAAAATAAATTAGCCCAAGAATTCTGCCTAAATGTTCTTTTTTATTCTTATTTACATTTTCATAATTAAGATTTTCTATAAAATAAATTAGCCCAAGAATTCTGCCTAAATTTTCTTTTTTATTCTTATTTACATTTTCATAATTAAGATTTTCCACAAAATAAATTAGCCCAAGAATTCTGCCTAAATTTTCTTTTTTATTCTTATTTACATTTTCATAATTTCGATTTTCACACAAAATAAATTAGTCCAAGAATTCTGCCTAAATTTTCTTTTTTATTGTTATTTACATTTTCATAATTAAGATTTTCCACAAAATAAATTAGCCCAAGAATTCTGCCTAAATTTTCTTTTTTTTTCTTATTTACATTTTCATAATTTCGATTTTCACACAAAATTCTGCCTAAATTTCCTTTTTTATTCTTTTTTACATTTTCATAATTTCGATTTTCACACAAAATAAATTAGTCCAAGAATTCTGCCTACATTTTTTTTTTATTCTTATTTACATTTTCATAATTAAGATTTTCACACAAAATAAATTAGTCCAAGAATTCTGCCTACATTTTTTTTATTCTTATTTACATTTTCATAATTAAGATTTTCTATAAAATAAATTAGCCCAAGAATTCTGCCTAAATTTTCTTTTTTATTCTTATTTACATTTTCATAATTTCGATTTTCACACAAAATTCTGCCTAAATTTTCTTTTTTATTCTTATTTTCATAATTTCGATTTTCACATAAAATAAATTAGTCCAAGAATTCTGCCTAAATTTTTTTATTCTTATTTACATTTTCATAATTAAGATTTTCACACAAAATTCCGCCTAAATTTTCTTTTTTATTCTTATTTTCATAATTTCGATTTTCACACAAAATAAATTAGTCCAAGAATTCTGTCTACATTTTTTTTTTATTCTTATTTACATTTTCATAATTAAGATTTTCCACAAAATAAATTAGCCCAAGAATTCTGCCTAAATTTTCTTTTTTATTCTTATTTACATTTTCATAAGTAGGATTTTCACACAAAGTTCTGCCTAAATTTTCTTTTTTATTCTTATTTTTATAATTTCGATTTTCACACAAAATAAATTAGTCCAAGAATTCTGCCTACATTTTTTTTTATTCTTATTTACATTTTCATAATTTCGATTTTCACACAAAAATAAATTAGCCCAAGAATTCCGCCTAAATTTTCTTTTTTATTCTTATTTACATTTTCATAATTAGGATTTTCACACAAAATTCTGCCTAAATTTTCTTTTTTATTCTTATTTTCATAATTTCTATTTTCACACAAAATAAATTAGTCCAAGAATTCTGCCTACATTTTTTATTCTTATTTACATTTTCATAATTAAGATTTTCCACAAAATAAATTAGCCCAAGAATTCTGCCAAAATTTTCTTTTTTATTCTTATTTACATTTTCATAATTAGGATTTTCACACAAAATTCTGCCTAAATTTTCTTTTTTATTCTTATTTTCATAATTTCGATTTTCACACAAAATAAATTAGCCCAAGAATTCTGCCTAAATTTTCTTTTTTATTCTTTTTTACATTTTCATAATTAAGATTTTCCACAAAATAAATTAGCCCAAGAATTTGGATGGTTTTATGCAAAATGTTTGTATTTAATTAAAATTGTCATACGATACTCTTCCCATACATTCCTACACATTAAGAATCCTTTACCGTTTAATCCTTTCGTTACTTGAAATCCAACTGAAATTTGATATCTTTCGTTCACAATTTACGCTGCACACAAAAAAGAAATGTAACGAAAAAATCAACGCTTGTTAGATGATTTTTGTTTTTGTTGTCTTCTTCTTTGAAATCCTTTAAATCCAAAACTGACACTTCACATCAATTCCTGACGGCAACAACAATATCAGCCAGTTGAAGCCTCAACTGTTACCGTTTACATGTCAACAGTGTAACGTAAAATACTTTGGAAAATACATGTGGCCTAAGAAGGACATCCCGGTCGGTCGATCGGTCGGCCGGCGTTAGAGTTTAGTGTAATGTTACATTTGCGTGATGTTATCGTCAGCGGGGGGGAAATTGTTAAATGAAAATATTTCAACTGTAGATCAACCGATTGAAAGCATTTTGTGGTTGATTGTCAGCCGAAGAATGGAAGAAGGTAATCCTTCATTAAAAAAAAAAAAAAAGAACTGAAACTGAAAAGAAAGAACAAAACCAAACTAAAGAAAGGATAAAGAAGGCTCCTTCGTTATCGTTGTAGGAGAGTCATTTTACATTCGACATGTTACATTTCAGTTTTGAGTAAAATTCTCTTGCCCTGCCTTTTGATGAAGATTAACGATCTTTTAAATTCTTTGTTTTCAATTTCATTTTCATCCAACAATTAAAACGTTTTGTTTCCAACGCTGCTCTGCTATTTGAACAAAAAAAAACTCCATTTTATGGCGGCTTTCCTTTCCTCAAGCCTTTGTGTTGCGACAGAGCGTTATAAAAAAAAGTCTTTGAAAAAAAAATGCCCATAAAAAGGATTTCGTTCTCCAACACTTTGATAACGCAGCGTTCGTTCTTAGCACTTGATAAGATTTTCTCTTCTTTTTTCAGTTACTGTTTCGTTGTGGTCATAAATTTTTATGATGAATTCGAAAAAAAAACGAATATAGTTTTGTATAGATCTGTAATAAGCATTAATGTCACATAAATTATGTCAGTGCTACACATAATAAGCGGAGCTGCAGTTTTATCTTAAATGGCTGAAGCATTTTTGTTTTTCAAATCCCTGACTCCATGTGATGTTAATATTTTGTTATCGCCCGTGAAAATACAACGCTGGGTTGGAGATTATTTTCAACCGTTTAGTTTGTGAACATTTTAATGGGTTGTAGTGAATTTCGAATGGACTGAGTGAAAGAAAAATTAATTAATATTAAATTTTAAAAATGTTTTCCACAAATGGTCTCATTAATGAACGGCGAACTGGCGGTGTGAACGGTGTACGATAACCACGGAGAGAGAGAGAGAGAGAGAAGGAGAGGGAGTGATGTACACAGTTCCAAAATGTATTCAACGGCTTTGTCCTCTAAAATTATGTTTAAATTTAGAATCGAGTGTAAAGTTTGGATGGAGTGTTGGATTGGAGAGATCCATTGTGAATGGAGTCTACAAAAAACGACCGATTTCACCAGATGATGTCTTGGCCAAATGGAATTTTAAGGGACCCAACTCGTTTTAAAGCTTATTTCAAAGAGTACTGCATATTTTTGTTTTATTTTGAAAGTGGATCTTATAAAAGTCAGTTTTGCCGGCGTTTGTAATAATAATCATCGAAGTGGTGGATATGTTTGTGGGCTCAGTAACTGTTTTTGAAAGCCTAACGGGTAGCTAAGCTGACGGGTATGCCTGAAAACACTTAACAAGTCATGCGATGGATATGGTTCAAACAGACCTAGGATCACAATTGACTTAAAACCTTTGGCTCCCAAAGAACTACCCTGCCCCGTCAGGGTCAGGGTAGGCATTCTGCCATCTTTTCGGACAAAATCCCTTAGTTAAGGAACACTGGATGGACATCTCTATTCCATATCCAGTCCCATAAACTCATTAGAACTCTGCTGCTCACATTTAAAACCAACCAAACTGCGGAAAACCATTTAAAATCACCTTAAATACTTTTGTATTCCATAAATAATGAAATATTTATGAAATTTTGCAGCCATAACGAAACAATCAAACAAAGTGAATGAATGACCCGTCCGTCTATAGGAGACAATAGGCCCTCTTGTTTCCTCTTCCTCTTCTCAGCATGCAACAAAATCAATTAGTCACAAAACCCGGACTTAGGCCAGACCTTCGCATATAATTCACATTTAGTATTTCACTAATAACATTTTGTTTTTCTTTCTTGTATTTTTAGCTAAGCCTGATTGTGTGGAAAAGGTCCTGCCGGTATGCCGCAAATGCAAAAATATCAAAAAAAAAAAAGAGAAAGAAACTGTCCATAGGGGTGTTAATTGTGCTGAACTGAAAAAGTCGTCGGTGGAGGTTTTAGTCCATGTAACTGTCATTTGGCTGTTTTGGGTGAGTGTTAGCAATAGTTTCAGCTCAAATGTTAAATGGAAAATGTGCCCTTATGTTAGTTTGTTAATACCTCTCTATCTCTCTCTCCCTCTCTCTCTGTGTTTCGCTGTCCTCCAGCTCTGTGTCCTTCCTTGGCTTGGCTAGCCTCATTAATTGTGTGATGCTTCTAAAAACTATTACAACAAATTAAAATTTGCCATCGTTTTGCTTGTGATCCCCTGAACCTTATCATCGTTTGTCTTCTTCTTCTTCCCGGCGTTTTGTGCCAGCTAGTTCTTGTTATTTGTCTTTGTAATTTCCGCTTCCTTGTCGTGTTTTTCTTTTTATTTGTTTGTCAGTTGTTGTTGTTGTTACTGTTGTGCCGTGTCTTGTCTTTAATGTCCTTCCTGTTTGTTGCGTACGAATAAATTGGTATTAATTACCGGGTTTCCTTTTCTTAAGTTTTGATGTTCTTGTTCCCCTTACATTAGTTTAAGGTTCTACTAGATTGGATTGTAAGGGTCTTTTTCAGGATTTGCGCATGAAGGCAATTTGCCATGGTTAACATTGAACGAGGCCACTTGAACATTCAAATCAAGAAATTTAATATCCGCATTTACTTCAGTACTAAATAATGATTTCCATTATTTAAGAATTCAATGTGTACGATTAGGACAATATTTACTTTTTTACTCAAGTATCAACGCAAATCCTCTTCACCATCACCTCTTGGCGCCCACCTCCAAAATAATAAAAAATATGCAGTTCGCTTTGTTTGAAGCTGCTCGAAATAAACAGCGATTGTGATTAAAAAAAAAATCATGATTTCTACCAAAACGTAGTTTCATCTCGGCAGCAAAACAACAACATCGCTGGGCACAGCAAACTCCTCACTTCGATCATCTCGAAGCCAATACATTCTCAGAGAGTGAGAGTGAGAGTTTGATGCAGATTTGGTTTTCATTTGGTTTCAGCAGAGTGACAAGCCATTTCACTCGTGTTATCGTTCATCTCGATGACCGTTGGCCACCACAGAGCCGCGAATTGACGCCGTTCGATTTCCGTTTTGTGCGGCTACCGTGAAATATCGTTGTAATAGGAACAGTACATTAACAATTCAGAACCGTAAGGGGTATATCGAACAAGTTATTTGTCGGATAGAGGCAGATACCTTAACTATGGTCTAGGAAAATTTGGTAGCGCATCCAACTGCGAAGCCAGCTGAGGTATTTTTTTAGAACCTTGTTAAAATCGAATATATTTTAAAGAGTAAAATTGCACAATTTTTCTCAATGTAAGTAAATTTTTTATATTTAGCGCTATTGGGCCTTGGGTCGAAATCGTCGATTATCGATAACTATTTGAAAATCTTGCAGTCACAGTTCGCAAAATTCATCCTTGTCGGACCACAATACAGAAATTGGTGGACATATTCGAGCGGTTGGGACAAGTTAGTGATGTGAAGAATAAAATCCGTGCACGTCGCTCAAAACAAATTGAGAATATTCCGGCTGTAGCCCAAAGAGTGTTGAAGAAAACCTATAGGTTTGTCCATTCCTAGTCGTTCTTTGGAATTGGGCATTCCACAAACGTCATTACACCGTATTTTGCAAAAAACACTTATAAAGTTCAGTTAACACATGAACTCAAGCCGGCCGATCATCAACCATGGCGTGTCTTTGCTGATTGGGTCCTTTAAATGCATGAAAATGATCCGGAATTCCATAGAAAAATCATTTTGACTGAGGAGGCCCATTTAAAGCTCGCTGGCTAAGTCAACAAGCTAAATTGTCGCATCTGGGGCTCGGAAAAACCAAGAGTTATTGTTGAGAAGCCACTCCATCCTCAACGTGTGACTGTATGGTGCGGATTATGGACCTTACTTTTTCGAAAATGAGGTTGGATGAACAGTTCTGGTGAATGGATTGCGTCATCGAGAGATGATTAATGATTTTTTATGGTCGGAGTTGGATGATATTGATCTGAACAACGTTTACTTTCAACAAGACGGCGCAACGTGCCACACAAGCAACGACACCATTGCTCTTTTACGGGAAAAGTTCCCGGACTGTGTTATCTCTCGAAGAGGCCACCGAGATCTTGTGATTTAACACCTTGCGACTTCTTTCTTTGAGGCCACGTGAAAGATTACGTCCATCCCAATAGCCCAGCGTCGGTTCAAGACCTCAAAGATAGAATATAGAGAACCTTAGAGCCACTTTGCGATTTTGTTATTGAACATTTCATGAAAAGGATGTGGTCCTGTAAGCGTGGTCATGGTGGCCATTTGGCTGATGTTGTCTTTCATTATTAACGGCATACCTTCCTCTTTATTATGAAATAATCATCCGAACATTTATCCCAAAACATTATCTCTGAATACCAAAATAACACCTCTTGTTGGCGAACCCTGTATATACGTCCTAAAGGCTCGGTTACCTTTGGAATAGCAATAAATGAAATGAAACATGATTTTATGTTTCTTATTTTTTTTTTTCTTCAAACAACGCCTACCCAAAGTATAAATGCAAATCTCGGCAACTCTGTTATGACTTCATCACAGGACAATCAAATATCCCTAGACAACTTAATAGTTTTGTCACACAGTTCCATCTTAATCAGCAGACAAAGCCCCGAAAAAATCTCAAAAACATTCATGCAAAGGAAAAACTGGAGCAATGACTACCGATCAATATCAAATATCGATTTATGCCACAGATAAATGACGCTATTCCGACAGTCAATCCGTGTTTAATGATGGGCCATAACAATCATAAAGGCATCAACAGATGAGAACAAAACCAGGAATGACAAAAAGAAAAGTCGAAAAGAAAAGCCAGTCAAACGTTTCCCCCCCTCCTCCCATTCGCCAACATTCAGTCAGTCGGAAACGGTAGTAAATCAATCATATGTCATTCTCCCGCCAAAGGCAAACAAAAACTTTGAATTATATTTATGTAATAGTGAGGAGAAGAACTTTAACCGAAAATGAAGCCATTTAGATGTGAGGACCGACACGAACAACAACAAAAGACAGAGACAAAGTCATAAATATTGAAGGATTTACCAAACAATTTGATACACTTTCATTGTATACGATGGGGAGTTACGGCCATTGATGGTATCACAATTTTTCCCAACATATGTCCATCAGTTTCAATCAATTTCCTCTTCTTCGACTTGGACTTTGGCTTGTAAATTGGATAAAAATCATAAACATTTATTAACGCAACAAAAGGTATCGGACACAGTTTTTCTCTTTTCTCTTTTTTTTTTTTGCGTGAATGGAATCGTATGGAATGTGTGAAATGAAAGTCCCATGTTTATGACCATAAGAAATTGTAAGTAGCCGGTATGTATGTCGGAATCCAACACACACACACACAAGGATTACATCATGGACAACAACAGCTGTGCCAGTGGCTGATAAGACGATCGGCCGCTCTCAATGCGGACATGGGACAACAAGCGAATGACAGGCGGCGTTCGTGTGCGGTGATGTTGACGAGAGTAGGACAAGGATAAAACGTAAGTTACGAGCTGTAACTAAATTTGGTGGAAGTATAATTGAATTTCCTTCAATTGTAGAATTTTTAAAAGTAAGGACATCAGAACGTTTGTCAAAAATACAGCTGGTGAAAGTGAGCGGATAAAAGATTTATGAAAGTGGAAGCGGGCATAAATACATAAGTACTCTCTCTCCTTGCAGAGTCCTCTCTTAAGCGGTCACTTTTTTCATTACCAATCATGGCACAATAACTAAACGTAGAGGCATGCAAACAGCTGATTACAATTTTTGCATTTTGACAGAATTTTGATTGTCAAACTTATTGTTTACATTTCAATTGGTTTCCATAAACGAATTTTACAAATCGTCAATATTGGAATCGTTATAAAATGGATTTCAGACATTATTAAATTCTGGTTTTCAGATATATGTCAGATATCGATATATATGGAAAACAAACGGAAAAGAACAGGCTCTCATTACAGGAAAAAATCCATTTCATTGCGCCTTCAATTTTGACAATTTGTTACGAAGTTACGAGTTATTTTTCTTATCAACTTTCGAATACATTTTCGTATTAAACATTTTAATTAAAGAAATGGAATACAAAAAGCCAAACAAAGCATTTAAAAATAATGTTATAGTTCGCTAAAAAATTGTGCAGCGAGTTGTAACTGTCTGCCATTTATTCTCTTTAATTACAATACAAAGTAAATTGATATTCCAATTTTGGGTCCAAGGGTAAACCGGGTGACACAGATCTGGTGGGAATCGAAACCACAACCCCCACACTGGTAGGCAAGCACGCTACCAACTCGCCTTTCTGCCATTTATATATTTATTCTACAGGGTTCCCCAACAAGAGCTGTTATTTTGGTATTCAAAGAACCCCAAGTGAGTAGCCACTGGAGGTGCTCCTATACACTGACATGCCTGGCAACTCCCGATATGAGTCTTGCGCAGACAATGCTGTGATATCTCAAACTGTCTGTTGTCTGGCAATCAATTGTAAGCGAATCAAAAACAGCAAGCATCTCTCTCTCTCTCTCTCTCAAATATGTGAATTTTATCTTAATATATATTTACCCTCGACACTGATTCACTGATACACTGATACACTGATTCACTGACTCTGTCACGCAGTACGTAGGAATTTAAATAGGCATTCTATAATTCTATAATAAATAATAAAAAAAATAATATTTTTTTTTGTACAGAAATTCTGTTTTTCCCAAATTTTTTTTTACCAATATTTTTTTTTTCCAAAATTTTTTTTTTAACAATTTTTTTTGTATACAAAATTTTTTTTTTTACAAAAATTTTTTTTTTATAAAATTTTTTTTCCAATTTTTTTTTTCAAAAAATTTTTTTTTTCCACAATATTTTTTTTTTCAACAAAATTTTTTTTTTCCACAAAATTTTTTTTTTTCAAGAAATTTTTTTTTTCAAAAAATTTTTTTTTTTATGAAAAATTTTTTCTTTTATGAAAAATTTTTTTTTTCAACAAAATTTTTTTTTTCCACAAAATTTTTTTTTTTTCAACAAAATTTTTTTTCCATATTTCAACGGGCGCCATACAACTTACTAGTTTAAAATATTTTCGTTAAGACAAAGTCTGCCGCCCCTCTCTCATTGGGAATTCTACTTTGATTATGTCCCTTAAGATGAAGTCTCTTGCCCCTCTCTCATTGGGAATTCTATTTAGAATATGTCCCTTTAGACAAAGTTTCCCGCCTCTTCTCTTAAAAGAATGTCGAAATATCCTTTAACTAACATGATTAAATAATAAAAAAAAATAGAAAAACAGACAAGAGTCATAAAAAGTGTTTCCTCTAAATCCAATGATCTTTAACGTAACCATCAACCCGAATAAATGTCCACCAACAGGATGTAATGAAAGTCGCAGATAGAAAATGATGAGAAAACTGAAAGGATTTATCACTTTTGATGGCAAGTAATAAACTGTAGTAAGTCTATTAAAGCGTTGACAAGAGGATTTAAAACGAATTTTCTCAAGACACAGGCACCGACACAAGAACGACGAAGCCGGGCAGAAGGATCATCAGCATCATCATTGATGTCAGTCATTATTTGATGTTTAATGCCAAGGCAAACGAACGGATGAAAGAAAGTAGAAAAGGCCATTAAAAGGATTAGGTATGGCCCATAAATGTGGCAGTAAACTGCTAAGAAAACTCTTCTTCCTTAACAATGCAACGAGGAGAGCACTTCGATAGGACATCAGAGGATATGCAAAATGAAAAAAGCAAGGGTTGTTTCTTTGGATTCCACTACGAAAAAGAAAATCTGCATGCAAATCGTATTAAAACGCTCTGTCAGTTTAAAAAGTATCACACAAGCATCAACCGACAATGATCATCCCAAAACCACCCCCCTCCCTCCTGAAATGCATATTGACATTTGGCAACACACACACACTTTCCTTCTCAGGTTAAGGCAAAATCAAAGGGTTGCCCGAATTTCCTTTTTGCCAAAATAAAAAAAGGTTTTTCTTCCTTTCTTGTTTCTTTTTTCGCACAAACAAAACACACATGCCCAGGATGATCCTCATTGTACCTTGTAGTAATTGATGTTGTTGTTATCCTTTATCTCCACACCTTTGTTATTTTTTGGAAAAGTGTCAGTTGTCGAGATTTACATGTTTTGATCGACACATTTGCAAATTATTTGAAGGTTTTATGAAATGCTGCTGACAAAGGTCCAGGCAAAAATTTCCCCGTTTACATGTTGGCAAATTTGTTCGGAACGAATGTAAAAAACAAACGGGGAAAAGGGATCGAAAAGGATTCGATGTTATACTCGTAGACAGTGGCTCGTTTTCGCATTTAAATGTAATTTAAGATAATTTATTCGTGTCGCTACCAACTTCGGCAGGGTATTATTAATGATTTGTTGTCAGTCGTAGTGTCTGATCATTTCATAATTCCTTCAATTGCCCGATACATGAGTTGAATTTTAAATTGAAATGTTTATGGGTTTCTTGTATTTTGTTTTGATTTGTTGGCAAATATTCAAATTTTAGGTTTTCCGATAAGGTGAGAATTGCTAAATAAAAAGGAACAAAATTGATCGAAGTGTTGATATTAAGAAAGTAGCTTCTCAAGTCATCTTAAAAGCAGAAGAGTGGGGTAGTCTCCCATTAAACGTGCAAAATTTACAGTCCGGCTCAACTTCATAGGTTTTGTTCAAATTTATGCCGATGGTTGATGTTTTTACTCTGAGGCTTTTGTTAGAAACCCATACTTCCCCATAACACCGTGTTACAAAAAATAGATTTTTTTCTATGCACATATTCGGAAAGAGGGAAAAAAATAAAAATACACGTGTATCGGCGATTTTCATGTACACGTCAGAATTTTTTTTTTTTAAGTTTGAAGTATGAAGCTCGTAGTGGCCTGTGTGAAAGCCTTTCGACCGATTTTTAACCCTTTTTCAGTGATCCAATCGAGCTGATTTTTGGCAGGCAGACTCGTGGAAATGTCTGTATCAAGTCAAATTTTTTAAAAAATAGATTTTTATCAATTCTCAGATTTTCCTAATTTTTTTTTAAAATGGTTATCGTTTTTTTTTAAGGTTTCAGTTCAAAAAACATTTTTTTTCGTAACGCTTAAGTAGTTTAAAAATTTGGAGTCTCTTCAAGTTATGCTAAGAAAAGTGAAAAAAATGTTTTTTTTTCAAAAATAATAAAAATTGGGGAAAATCTGTGAATTGATAAAAATTGTTTTTAAAAAATTTGACGTGATACAGACATTTCCACGAGTCTGCCTGCAAAAAACAGCTCGATTGGATCACTGAAAAAGGGTTAAAAATCGGTCGAAAGGCTGGTGATCAGATCCGCGGTCTTCATTCGCTGTAGATTTTAGCCCACTCTTCATCAGAGCATGTATATTTTAAAATGCCAAATAGGCGCCCCGGTGGGCGAGTTGGTAGGGTGCTTGCTTATCAGTGTGAAGATTGTGGGTTCGATTCCCACCAGAGGCTTTCGTCTGTTGGTGCAAAAATCTTTATTTTTCCATCAGACCATCAGAATTATCTAAATCAACGTCGGGGGCCTGCTATACAGCTAATTCAGTTTTTGCTCCGAGTTTAAGCAAATCGTTTCCCATAATCTGACAGAGACTGTCTTACGTTTATTCTAATCATAAATTACGTTAAACATTTTGCCTGTACAAGACATTTACAAAATTCTCGTTTTTCTCTCACTGTCTCTCAATATTTTATGGCTTCATTGCTTTAATCCACTTCATGTTGTTTCTCGTTCATCGTTTCATTTCGCTCAGCTTTCAGGACATTAAATGCAGTTTTGTGGTTTTATCCTTTCAATAAAAATATCAAATTTCTAAATGCAGTCTGTTTTTGTTTTGTTTTTGTTTTTTTGCCATCTTCTTCTTCCAAGCTTTGTGCTGTGTAAGAATATACTGCGATAAAACCAGCCAAGCATGCCCCATCAACCGTTAACACACGCACATATGGACAGTAAAACAGACGGTAAAATCAGAAACACTGAACCGGGCCAGAGAATGTGACAGATGTTGTGGTGGCAACGCATAAAAGGAGAATTCTTTTTTTTTTTATAGAGTGTGTAATGGGCTTAAAAAGGAAATTGTATTAAATGCCAGATAGAATAAAACAGGATAATAAAAGGAGTGTTGAATTTTTCACAATGGCTAGTCTATAGTCTTTGCGAAAAGGATATTGAGGGCGAAGGGAGGGGTTTACATTTATTCAATTCTGGGGTAAAATCTTCAAGAACTGTCATATCTGAAAGGGGAATTGAAAGTCTAAAATCAAAATCAAACAAATTAAAAAAAAAATTACGAAACATAAAAAAAAATTTACAAAAAATAAAAAAAAAAATTTAAAAATAAAGTTTTTACAAATCGATAGTTTTTGTATAAAAAATACTAAAACATAAAAAAAAATAACCATTTTTTTTTAATTTTTGGGCATTTGTAGGATGTTGTTAAAAACAGATTTCGATTTGTAGACACTTTATTTAAAAAAAATGTTGACATTTAAAAAAATATCGACATTTTTTTTTAAAAAATATTGAAATTTTTGTAAAAAAAAAATGAAAATTTGTTTAGGGGTTTGTTAAAAAACGATATCATTTCCAAAAAATTACCTTTTTTAATTTTTGGGCATTTTTAGGATGTTGTTAAAAACAGATTTCGATTTGTACACACTTTATTAAAAAAAAATGTTGACATTTAAAAAAAAATATTGAAATTTTTGTAAAAAAAAAAAAAAATTTAAATTTTTTTAGGAGTTTGTTAAAAAAAGATATCATTATGAATAACTCTATATTTTAAAAAAAAATTTAATTTTTTTTTAGGAGTTTGTTAAAAAAAGATATCATTTTGAAAAACAATATATTTAAAAAAAAAATATTTTTAAAAAATTTAAGAAAAGGAAATAACCTCTTAGTCAAGTTTTCTCTTCTACAATTAAATTTTTTGGAAGTTTTATTGTTTTTTAAACAATAGACCTCGATTTGTAAAAACTTTATTTTAAATTTTTTAATTTTTTTTTAAAAAAACTTTTAAAAATTATTTTTTTTTTTAAATTTTGTTGTTTTATTGTTTTTTTAAAAATTGACGTCGATTTGTAAAAACTTTATTTTAATTTTTTTTTATTTTTTTTTAAAAACTAAATAAAGTTTTTTTAAAAACTTTTTTTTTACAAAAATTTAAAAAAACAAAAATTCTTTTATGTTTCAAAAAGAAATTTTATTAATATTTTAATAACAATTTTTTTTTTAAAAAATTAATTTTTTGAAGAAAAAAACAAAGCTTTTACAAATCGAGGTCTATGCTAAAAAAAACAATAAAACTTCCAAAAATTTAAAAAATTTAAAAGAAAAATGTAACTGTGGAAGAGAAAGTTTGACTAAGAAATTATTTCCTTTTCTTAAATTTAAAAACAAAATTGAAAATAGAGTTTTTCAAGCCGATATATGTTTTTAACAAACCCTTAAAAATTGTTTTCAATATTTTGTTTTTTTTTTTAAATTTCAATTTTTTTTTAAAAAAATTTCAATTTTTTTTTTTAAAAATTATAATATTTTTTTTTTTAAATTCAATATTTTTAAAAAAAAATGTCCAAAAAAATTTTTTTTTTTATATGTCAACATTTTTTTTTAAACAAAGTGTTTACAAATCGAAATCTGTTTTTAACAACATCCTAACCTTAGAATAGAAGAATTAAACCCAATCGCCTTTATCTTTATTTCCTCAGTCATGTGTCCTTCTTCGAGGCTTCGTCAAGCCCACGATTTCGGATTTGAATCAGTTTCAGCTGGTTGACTAAAAATCACGGTTCAATCTCTCCCCCTCTCTAATCCATCTTTCCTTATTTGCTCCTTTTAATCCATGTAATCACTGCCAAAGGAAATTTTTTTTAAAATTTTGTTAAAAAAAATTGTTTTTAAAAAAATTCGACCCAGTCGGCTTAATCATTATTTCCTCGTCGGAGTTAACTCCTCTGTTAACATCATTTTAAACTGGTTGACTAAAAACGCTTCACTCTTTCCCTCTCTCTACTCCATCTCTCAAGACCTCTGAGTATCTTAACTCTCCTATTTACTCCTTCGAATCCTTGTAATTCCAGTCACAACAACAATTTTAAAAGTTTGCCAAAAAAAGAATTTTTTTTTAAATCCTAACCTTTGAAAAAAAAGATTTCAACCCAATAGCCTTAATCTTTATTTCCTCAGTCGTGTGCAAGCCTTGGTTAAACCCACGACTTCGGATTTAAATCCTCTGTTAACATCAGTTTTAGTTGGTTCACTAAAAACGCTTCACTCTTTCCCTTTCTCTACTCCATGTCTCAAGGACTCTGACTACCTTAACTCTCCTATTTACTCCTTCTAATCCATGTAATCCCTGTCGCACACCTTTTTGACTTATCAAAATATTTAAATAATATCATTTAACCGAACAATATCACTGCCAGGCAAACAAAATCTCAACAGCAATAAAATCAAAGGACATCTCTTGAAGCAGCGAACGAGCGACACAAACGGTGGAAAAAAAAGGTGTGAACCCAAAAGGACAAGAAGTTAAATATACCCGCAGTGTCAAAACTTCCATAACAATTGAATGCCAAACAAAACAGGAAGACTGGCAAATCCTTTACATTACCAGAGCAGCAAGGAGCTGGGGGAATAGTGCTGGCCACAGCGCCTCAAGGTACAATTTACAAAATATTCTAAACGAAAACAAAAACCCGAAGAAGAGTGAAAAGAAAAGAATGCAAGGGTAAAGCTGCAAAACTGCAGTGGACGGAAACTCCAATTTCAGCGTTTGTTAGAAAACTCCTGCAAGGATAGAAAATGCAAATGTTCTCAAAACAACAACAAACAAAGTGAGCAGTCGAAATACAGCTCACAGGAAAAATGGGTGTTGGTTGTTGTTCATCTTAAAGAGTTAAAATATTTGTGTTGTGTCATTTAAGGGGATTTTCCTCTGGAGTGCCCAGGGAAAGCGCGCACACACACATTGTTTGTCTGATGGAGAAACGCACAAGATTAATGTCCGAAAAATGATAATTTGTATGCATACACTTGGATTTATTCCCCGGCCCGGTTCGTCTGCCTGGCTGTCCGTCCCAGTTACAGAACATCTTGTTTTTCACCACCCCTTTTGTCAGGCATTGCTCTGCGCTCCCCTTCTGTTGGTGAGACAGTCAGAGGTTTATGCAAACGTCTTGGCACTGCAATGAAGTTGTAATCATTAGAAGTTGTTTTTGTTGTTGTGTCGAATGTCCTTTGTTGGCTGTCCTTTAATGTTTTCATTCACTGTGTCCGTCCGTCCGTTTACGGGGTTCACAATAAAAATTTCTCAAGTACTTTCTTGTTGTTGCTTTTTTGTTTTTTTTATTAAAACTACACCTAAGGGACACCGTTTGGCTGATTGTTGTAAATATATAATTTACAGGAGTCAAAGGATTGTCACACCTTTCGCTTGTTGTTGTTGCTATTATCATTCCTCCAATAGCCCGACAACAACAACAAAAACGGAAGTCTGTGCATTGTCCTTAACAAAACGACACATTTGTTTTGTAAATATTGCGTACATTATTAATGATCCTTCAGACGCTTTTCATGTTTTCCAGCTACACGTCCGACCGACGACAACCCGAAAAAAAATTGCTGCATTTCCTAATAGATTTCCATTGGAAAACTAGGATAATTTTTTTTTCCTACCGTAATACAGAATACAGAAAATTTATAAATTTGCATATGACACACATTTGTCATTTTCTGTTGATAAATAATTTCGGAAAATTCCGTTTGAGACTGCCAGCAATTTGCATGTGAAAGGAGTTACCGAGAGTTACAAGATTAATGAGTTCTTAATTTCATTTCGGAATCTGTAAAGGAATCTCATTTTTTCTAAGATTTAAGAAAAGCAAATGGAAAATTTGCATAATATTGAATGTGTTAAGGATGGGGAAATCTATAAAGAAAGAATCATTAGGACAAGATGTGATTTTTTTTAAATTTTCATTTTTGATAGTTCATATAGTTAGAGTGGCCGTTATTCTGAAACTTTGTATGCCCTTTACAGAGTTGTCCAATTTTGCTGATTTGTTTAACGGTCCAGAAATGTGGAATTCGAAAATAAACCAGAAGTGCTGAAGATCTTAAAATGTGTTGAGAAAATATTAATATGGCTCTATAAAAAATACCCCAAACAAAAATGTAGAAAATCTCATACAAAATTGTGAAAAAATTCCCAAAAAAATAGACAATAACAAATTCTCCAATTTCTCATTTTTGGGGAATTTTTAGTTTTTTTTTGGGGTATTTTCACAACAAAAGCGAATCGAATATAGCGCGCATCCACACGCGATTTGTTTTTTGTGGAATTTTTCATAATAATTGGGGGATTTTGCATTGGGTAATTTTTAATAAATTGTTTAGGGGATTATTCAGCATTTTTGGGGAAATTTTCATATTATTCTTAAATTTTTTTTTGGGAGTTTTTCATGTGGGTTATTTTTCATACAGCCGTCTGTTCATGATGTAACAGAAGGGACACTTCTATCAAATCACCTATTTTGATATACACCTTGGCCGAAACCTACAATATAAATCTGGCTTAGATTGGCCAGTGCTTCTACTAGAGAAGTTTAATACGCGGTGGGTCAATAATAAGTCCCGATTCACACTAGGCAATTTCTATGATTCCCTATTGAGCTTGACTTCTGTGCCTCGGTTTCAGAAATTTTCATTTTATTGACTTTTTATATGACACAACAATCTGCAGCCAACTTCACACTGCTAAAAACACTAAAGGAATTGCCACTTCTTTCAAATCACTGAGCGGTTCATCACCTTGGCCGAAATCCACAGCATACAGCTGACTCCGATTGTCTAATGCTTCTTCTACACGGTGTGTCAATAGTAAGTCCCGATTCACACTATTCAATTTCTATGATTCCCTTTTGAGCTTGACTTCTGTGCCTCGGTTTCAGCAATTTTCATTATTGACTTTTCAAATGCAAATGCCTTTCAAAATAACAAAACAATCTGCAGCCAACTTCACACTGCGAAAACCACAAAAGGAATTGCCACTTCTTTCAAATCACTGAGCGGTTCATCACCTACCTACTTCGATATACACCTTGGCCGAAACCTACAGCATACAGCTGACTCCGATTATCTAATGCTTCTTCTACACGGTGTGTCAATAGTAAGTCCCGATTCACACTAGGCAATTTCTATGATTCCCTTTTGAGCTTGAATTCTGTGCCTCGGTTTCAGCAGTTTTCATTATTGACTTTTCAAATGCAAATGCCTTTGAAAATAACAAAACAATCTGCAGCCAACTTCACACTGCTAAAAACACTAAAGGAATTGCCAGTATGAGCAAGTTTTTCCCTTTCGATTCCCACAAACTGAGAATTGCGGCATTTAAAATTGCCTCTAGTGGGAATCGATAACGATTACTCGATTATTGGAAAACGCTGAGAATATTGGCCAATATGTCGAAGAGGAGCCCGGAACATCGACCAGGCGACGTGCCATGGAATTGGGCGGTACCTACGCAGAATTCTGGTGCCAGAAGAGCAGAAAGTGCATCAGCTGAAAACTGTTGACTGCCAACTTACAGCAAAAGAACTTTGGGTGGGGTTACTTTTATACTCGTAGACCCAATAAATGAGAACATGTTTTAACCACGACTATGTTAAACTCAGTTTCCAATAAAACTCAGTTTAAACTTTAAGCGCGTTTTTGACTGGTCAATCAAATAATCCACACTTTCGGCTGTTGACATTACTGGCGACACTAACAGTTTTATCAGAAAACACATGTTTCCGCTGAATAATTAAAACTAACAACACTATATTTTTAGAAAATTATATGAGAATTAAAACACTACTAAATAAACTTTGACACGGGCAAAAGACCCACGTATATAAGTTTAATCAGTATATAATCAGATAATTGGCTTCGAAATCAGATGTTTGTCGAACGACAACGACACGACAACGTTCGAATGCTTTCTATGCAACAAACAGCTGATAATTGATTTTGAAATCAGCTGTTTGTCGCTTAGAAAGCATGCGAAAGTTGTTGTGCCGTTGTCGTTCGACATCGTGGCTTAGGCTGGTAATTTATTTTATTTGTGGAAGTTGGCGGACCTCAAAATTTTGATTCTTCTTCTTATTTCGGTGATTGCTGTCACAATCATATGGCTTTATTTATGGAGATATTTTCACTCAAAATATCTCCTTGGTACTTAAGCTTGAATTGTACAAAAATGATCAAATTCCATTCTTAATTCAAATTTAAATTATTGTAAAATACGTTACATTTTGTGCCCACAACAAATCGCATTAAAAAGGAACACTTGTTGGGAAATAAATGAAACTGAAATTATTCTCCTTAATATAAAAAAAAAAAACTAGGGGTCATAAAACAAAACTTCCTTTCAACCTTATCGCACACTCTCGTACACACAGAAGGACATTAAAAATTATAATTACTTTCCCTGCCTTAAAGAAAATCTTCGGCTCCTTGGACGAGTCGAGCCGACAAATATTTCATATTATGATCTAAAAGTAACGTATTTTTTCGTTTTTTCTCAAGCAATTACATTTGAGAACGAAAAAGATTTTTGATCTTGATAAAAAAAAAAACGACAAGACAAGAAGAAGGGCAAGAGACAATGACAAAAACAGCAAGAACAATGCTATCATGGTGGTGTTTTTTTATTTTGTTGTTGTTATAACGCACCAGGAAACCTTACAACAGTATTATGATGACCCCTCGTCTGTCCGCTCAACACAATTATGATGGTCATCGTGTCTTCGTAGGCAAGTTGTATCCGATGGTTAATAAGTAGTACAAGCAGAATTTTGCTTAGTTTTTTTTTTAAATTTTACAAAAGGTTGACATTCTCTTAAATGTCTTAAGGGGGGACGACATTTCAGTTTCTTCCGTTGTTTTTTATTTAAGAGCCGCTTGTAGGTGTGTTCTGCTTGTTGCACAACGTGTGAAGTTCGTGTAAAGACTACCCGCCAAGTGAACACAATTTTCACTTGCATTTTGTTGTGGTTTGCATGGCTTTGAGATTCGTTGCCATCATCATTACCTTTAAAGTGTTTGGCCATTCAGGTAACAGGTGAGTCAACACGGCAGTCACATCAACAAGTTGGCCATCGAAGCGTTGGAGAGTGGTTTCTGTTGAGTTTCATAAAATAGGGGTCCTTGTATTTTGCGCATCAGCTACTGAGTAATTGTTTGTATTTAGTCTGAAAGGTGTTCATAAGATTGTCTTAATTGTACGTAGTTGATATCGTTTAAGTTAGGGGAGGCTCTATCACGGGCGTGGGAACGTCTGTATCGGCTGGGAAGTCATACTAAGTAGTATTTTGTCGATAGCCATCTTTAAATGCGACGTTTTAACATGTTTACCTGTTTAAAAATGTGTAATTTTTATAGACTGCCTGAAAATCGAAGTTTTCGTTTTTTTTTTGTATTAAAGAGTAACAGGTTTTGGCCCAAAAGTTATTAAATTCGATTGAAGATAAAATGCCAAAAGAATTTCTTTAATGTTTACAACTTTGAGTTGGTAACACTTATTTATTTGACAATCGATTTAACAGCTGATGGGCGATTTTTGTTTGGTATGTGTTGTCATTTCATCGTGATTAGACTTTTACTAGAACAAAGCTTGCAAATTGTTGAAATTTCATTCAACAAGCTAATAGAAAATAAAGAAAAAATATGCTGTTCTTTTCGAAATGTTAAAAATGTAATTTGAGGCTGAGGCCCAGGACATTTAAAAAAAAACGACCCGGCCAACCTATTTGAACAATAGGCTACTCAAATGAAAGTAGCCTTAAAGTGACTAGAAATACTCGGTGCTTAACATATCGCCCATTAACTTCAATAGTGTCACAATTCAAAATTAACTTTTTATTTTGTTGCTCAAGAAAAAGCTGTAAATCTCTTATTTAAATTACTTCTGTCACAGCTCACAGTTTATTCGGGGAACCTATGAGTTTTCCCTATATTTCCTCATTAAGTTGCAATGGAAAACTTTAAAAGACTCTCCTGAAAAAATCGTTGTTTGAGTTGCGACACTATTAAAGTAAATAGGCGATATTTTCTCACTTACCACAGTTCGATCTTGGCGTCTGTATTCACAAGCCAAAGTGTTGCATCTGGTGATGGAAAATCTAACACAAAGATTGGCAGTTTGGTGGTGGCATCATTGAGCCATTTTCTTCTTAAAAATGCTGCTGAAAACGTTTTTTTTTTGGTTAAAGCTGAGCTCTACAGAGGTTTAATAAGCTAGAGATAGAAGATTTGGCCTTGAATGATCTTTGTTTTCTTTGGTTGGCTTGCTGTGTGCCTCACAGCTCACGCCACAGTTGAATAATCGTGTTATCGGTAATTGTTTTATCGGTTGTATCGGCGATGTGATTGAGCCAGCTGGGGGCTGTGATTTGACGCCGTTAGCTTATTTTTGGTGGGGGCCCATGTTGTGTGAATAATCCAGCTGTCATTCAGGCACTAATGGGGACTATTGAGCAATCCTTTTGGGGAGATCGGGCCAGTATCCAAGGTCTTAACAAATTGGGTTGAGAGTTAATGCGCTACCGCTAATAGAAATGCATTTTTTTTTAAATAAACAAGTATTTGAAACTCCCTTTACTGCCATGATATTCCGATAGACTGTCAAAATGTTATCATTATTTTTTTTTTTTCAGGGAACTTATGCAGAAGGTGGGCGGCCGTGGTGTGTTAGGTAGTGTGTGCGACTAACACACAGAAGAACCCGAGTTCGAAATCGGGTAAGACCATCAAACATTTTTTGGCGGCTGTTTCCATCTCGTAAATGTTGGCGACTTTACGAGTGAGAGCGCAATCTCTAAGCCATGTAAAACTTCTCTAGAAAAGTATTAGCCGTTCGGAGACGGCTTTAAACAGTAGGTCCCGGTCACAAATTATATCGTACATTCCCGTCGTAAGTTCCCCGTCTGTTCCTTCATGGAATGTTAAGGGAAATAAGCAAGTAAGTACTTATGCAGAAGACAACGTATGAATGGCAATTCGAAGTACTTACCATAGGGTTTTCAACTACGTTCAAAATCAAAACATCTCCGGACAACTTTAATAAAATTTGACTTCCTGGAAACCGTGCAAATGAAAGTATTCCTCTTTATGCTTTTATAAGACTTCTTTCACACAATTATTCGGTTATAGACAGAAGTCCTTTGTAACTGACAAATTAAAAAATCAGAAAAAGAACATCGTTAGTCAGATTTACCTACCAGCCCCTCTGAAAACATCCGTCCATCAATACTGCATGATTGTCTTTGAAAAATGGCTAAGAAAATGCTGACTTCTGTTTTAATAAAGGATTACAAGCAGCTTACAAAGGACTTAGGATGCTGTCTACTTAATCATCTCACAAAAAAGAATTCCAATCAAATCAACAAGACAGGAGGAGGGAGGCTCTTCCTGTTTCCCAAAATCTGTTACATGTTTCAAAGTCAAGTTTTCCCAACAAAAAAAAAAAAAAAAAGTAGTTGCTGTAATAAATGACCACCGAGCACAAGGACTGTTCTTCGAGACGAGAGGATAAGGTAAGAAACAGCTGGCGGCTGTCTCCGTATTCCATCAAGAAGAGGCTTCGGGGAAATAAAAGTAACCCTTTTTAATAGAAGGCCGAGGACCAGTCTGGCCATAAGGGGTGTTTCCCAAATTACAACTTTGTTGTAGTTGTTTTACATCCATCGTAGCCAGAGAAAACAAAAGGCACTGTAATGATTCAATTAATGTTGGACATGTTGACCAAAAAGTTAAATAAAATATTCAAAAGGCCTCCTTGTTGTCCAACGTTGGGGAGGTTTACAGTTTCGTTTGCTTAGCCGGGAGATTCCCCGAAAAGGGTGGTTTGTTGTGTCCTTAATCGTTTTGAGCAATTTGAGTCGCAGACTTGTCATAATTGTGAAAATTTATGATGCACAAACATCAGCCCTGGCCCTTGGACAAGAAAAACCGTTGTAATCTTCTAAACTATCGTTGCATGGATGCACCTTTTGAGTTGGTAATCCTTGTTTAATGGTCATTTGATAGTTTTGGTTTTTTTTTTCTTTGAAAAATTTAAAAATAATTTGGGAACCAACGAAAGAATTTAAACTTTAATTATATTAAATGAACTATAATTATTCATCATGAGATATTAGGTTTCATTATGGCTTTTTTGATTTGATGTACGACAGTTGTGTCCTATAGGTCCAGCTTAATCGGCTGGCCAAACATTTTGGAATACTCGCTCGTTGATATTTTAAGCTACAGCTGCGAAACTTCGTCAGCGTGATCGATGGTCGACATACTGAATATATTTATGACTGAAAGGAAAAACGACTCAAAGGACGAAAACTATCGTATTTTTCAACATGCAGAACTACAGTATTATCCGCTTTATTGTCATTATAATTAATTGACTTTCTTGCGAATTTTCCTTAGATTTTGAAGTTTTTTTTTTTAAACCACGGCTAATTTCCCATTTCGTTTAGTTAACCAAAGAATTTGTTTCCCTGGAATGTCTGTGAATTTCATTCGGATGTTTATCCGAAATAACTGTTGACTACAGATCTGGCAACCAAAATCAGTTCCCGTTTGTCAAATATATAGAACTAGTAAGTTGTAATGCGCCTATGGTGCCCGTTGAAATATGGAAAAAAAACATTTTGTGGAAAAAAAAAATTTGTTGCAAAAAAAAAAATTTTGTGGAAAAAAAAAATTTTTATAAAAAAAAAAATTTTGTTAAAAAAAAAAAAAATTTGTAAAAAAAATAAATTTGTGGAAAAAAAAAATTGTAAAAAAAAATTTTGAAAAACAAAAAAAATTTTGGAAAAAAAAAATTTGGGGAAAACACAATTTCTGTACAAAAAAAAAATATTATTTTTTTTATTATTATCTTAATATATATTTACCCTCGACACTGATTCACTGACTCTGTCACGCAGTACAAAGGAATTTAAATAGGCATTCTATAATAATTCTATAAATAATAATAAAAAAAATAATATTTTTTTTTTGTACAGAAATTGTGGTTTTCCCAAATTTTTTTTTTACCAAAATTTTTTTGTTTTCCAAAATTTTTTTCAACAAAAATTTTTTTTTCAACAAAATTTTTTTTTTCCACAAAAATTTTTTTTTCAACAAACATTTTTTTTCAACAAAATTTTTTTTTTTCACAAAAATTTTTTTTTCAACTGAATTTTTTTTTTTAACATAAATTTTTTTTTTCAGCAAACATTTTTTTTTTTCAACAAAAATTTTGTTTTTCTACAAACATTTTTTTTTTCAACAAAATATTTTTTTTTCCACAAAAATTTTTTTTTAAACAAATTTTTTTTTTTCCAACATTTTTTTTTTCAACAAAAATTTTTTTTTTCAGCAAAATTTTTTTTCCACAATTTTTTTTTTTCCAATTTTATTTTTTTCCGAAATTTTTTTTTACAAAATAGTTTTCTCAAAATATTTTTTACAAAATTTTTAAAATTAAGTAACAAATACTTTCTCAAGCAAATTAACGGGCGCCATAGGCGCATTACAACTTACTAGTTATTTATACAAAATTATAGAATGCCTATTTAAATTCCTAATTACTGCGTGACAGAGTCAGTGAATCAGTGTAGAGGGTAAATATATATTAAGATTCTTAGCAAATACATTTTTTTTTGATATTTGAATTTAAGAGAAAATAACACATCGTTAGCAATGCGAATTATTTTTAAATAGAAATATAAAAAAATGTATTTTCTAAACGTATTGGTATTTAACCGTATTCGTATAAATACCCTCATCGAGGCAATTAAGCGAATTCGTTTAATTACCCTAACCGGATAATTATTCAAAAAGCTGGAGGTTTTCAACAAATTAATTATGTGTGGTATTCCTCAAAAACATGAGATCGTCCGCGGGGTAATTAAGCGGGTTTTACTGTAAATGCCAATGTAAATTACCGACGACTTTGGATAACTACAATCTATTCGACAGAAAAATATCCCATAACTGAATCTGAACTGAAAGCCCCCAAACAAATTCTGCTTTTGTTCACAAAAATTGCTTCGCAGAAACTTTAATGTTCAAGAAGTTAAGAAATTCAAAGTTTTTTTTTCACTTTTTTTTTAGTTTGCGAAATAAAAAAAAAAAATTAATCTCCTTATAAAAATATCTCAAGTTCGTTTGGAAAGAGGAAATACGCTGTGAAACGATAACGTTCGCACAGCTGATTAGCGGCATCCAAAATCAGCTGTTTGTCACTTAGAAAGCCTGTGAACTTTGTCGTTCGACATCGTGGCTTAGGCTGTTAGTTTCAGTTACACAACAGTCCTCTTAATATTCTAATCAGTTAAATATTTCGAAGGACAGACAGTTCCTACAAATCAATCCGTAATACTTGAAAACAAAATAGTACAATGACTCGTTTTTTCTGCAGTTCAAAATGGAAAACAAAGAAAAATCATATGACTCCTCATTGCAGACGCTACCCATCAATTACACTCCGACAATGGAAATCCTCACAAAACTGGCATATGAGAGTCTGTTTTTGAATTTATCGTAACGTTCTCCTGGCACGGATATATTACAAACTGCATGGAGTGTTGTTGGTGGCGGTGGCGATGCCACTGCAGCAGTGAAAAACGGAAAAACATGCGCAATATGGCACGAGCTGCGAGCCTCTTGAAGGGCAAAAAGGCGCAGGCGTATCACAACAATCGAAAATGACAGCAGCGCATTAACAACTACAACAACGGCGCTACCATGAATACGGAACAAGGATGAAGTAATAAACACTAAAAATAGACATTTTCAAACCGCAACAACAGATGTTGCCGGCGATCTCCTAAGCCCGAGCATTCATTGCACAAAGGAGACTGTGAGGATGGCTGACAGACGGTTGGTGAAATATAAGCGTATAGAAGTGTGCAAAACAAAACACCCCCTCCCTCACACACAGCCAGAAAAGGAAAAGTGAACTGTCCTTTAAAGAGGGAAAATGGATGAAATGAAAGAGTAGAGAGAGAGAAATATATTCATTCATGCATCCACAAGAATGAAAAGGATTCAAACCTTATCCTTTTGTTAGAAGTCAGGAGGTGCTGTTTTTCAATCGATAGATTTGCTCACCGCCTAAATGTCATGTCCCTCATTAAGGACTTGCATATGTTAACCCGTATGTTTCTCCAACCGTAGGACAAACGATGTTAGGGCACATGAAATGTTCCCTTGAATGAAATGCATGCGAAAGGTGTTTTTGTTTTATTGACGACTTTCCAGAACAAAATGTCAGCTGATGGTTTGTGGACCATCAGCTGAGAATTTTCACGTTGGCACGAGGCTTAAAATTAAAATAGACCAATTTGTAAGGTGTCAAAGACCACACGGGGAGTTTTCGCAGTTACGAAGCAAAGTATTTGGTAAAATATAACGGTTGGTTCATCTAAAGGTTTTTTTTTCTTTTCTTTATTTTGACAGTGACAATTTTTCCCCCCCTAGAAATCTTGGCAGAAAGTCACCATTTTTTTCGCCCTCGCAACCATTGTTGTTTTCGCACCATGTCCAGTAATCGTGTTGTCAGACGTCTCGTCAGCGTCAATTGGCCCCTTCGGAGCTGTGATTTAACAACGTTTAGACTTCTTGTGGTGTCCCCGACCGATGTAATCCGAATAATTCAGGACCGCATGGCGAATATCCAAGATGATGAGGCATGAAACCATCTCCAGGGTCATGGAAAATTTCATTGACGGAATACGGTACAACGAAGTCAGGCAAAATTTTATAGAAATTTTATTATTTTATAGAAAATTTCGTAGAAATTATCTTATAGAAAATTTCGTAGAAATTCTCTTATGGAAAATTTCGTCGAAATTATGTTATAGAAAATTATGTTATTTAATCGAAAATTTCGTAAAAAATTCGTTATAGTCGAAATAAATAAAATTTGTATTCCTTTATAGGAAATTTATTTGTTATATAAACATTTCGTCGAAATTATTTTATTTTATAGAAAATTTTGTACAATTTTTATTTTATAGAAAATTTTGTCAAATTTGTATTTTATAGAAAATTTTGTAAAATTTTTAGAAAATTTCGATGAAATTCTTTTTTTTTATAGAACATTTCGTCAAATTTTTATACTTTTATAGGACATTTTTTAGTTTCATAAAAATTTTATATTTTTTTTATAGAAAATTTCATTGAAATTTTATATTTTTTTTATAGAAAATTTCATTGAAATTTTATATTTTTTTTATAGAAAATTTCATTGAAATTTTATATTTTTTTTGTAGAAAATTTCATTGAAATTTTATATAGAAAATTTTTTTATAGAAAATTTCATTGAAATTTTATATTTTTTTTATAGAAAATTTCATTGTTATTTTATGTTTTTATAGAAAATTTCATTGAAATTTTATATTTTTTTTATAGAAAATTTCATTGAAATTTTATATTTTTTTTATAGAAAATTTCATTGAAATTTTATATTTTTTTTATAGAAAATTTCATTGAAATTTTATATTTTTTTTATAGAAAATTTCATTGAAATTTTATATTTTTTTTATAGAAAATTTCATTGAAATTTTATATTTTTTTTATAGAAAATTTCATTGAAATTTTATATTTTTTTTATAGAAAATTTCATTGAAATTTTATATTTTTTTTATAGAAAATTTCATTGAAATTTTATATTTTTTTTATAGAAAATTTCATTGTAATTTTATATTTTTTTTATAGAAAATTTCATTGAAATTTTATATTTTTTTTATAGAAAATTTCATTGAAATTTTATATTTTTTTTATAGAAAATTTCATTGAAATTTTATATTTTTTTTATAGAAAATTTCATTGAAATTTTATATTTTTTTTATAGAAAATTTCATTGAAATTTTATATTTTTTTTATAGAAAATTTCATTGAAATTTTATATTTTTTTTATAGAAAATTTCATTGAAATTTTATATTTTTTTTATAGAAAATTTCATTGAAATTTTATATTTTTATAGAAAATTGAAATTGAAATTTTATATTTTTATAGAAAATATCGTCAATTTTTTTTTTTAAATATTCTACATATTCTATATTTTTTTTATAGAAAATTTCATTGAAATTTTATATTTTTTTTATAGAAAATTTCATTGAAATTTTATATTTTTTATATAGAAAATTTCATTGAAATTTTATATTTTTTTTATAGAAAATTTCATTGTAATTTTATATTTTTTTTATAGAAAATTTCATTGAAATTTTATATTTTTTTTATAGAAAATTTCATTGAAATTTTATATTTTTTTTATAGAAAATTTCATTGAAATTTTGTATTTTTTTTATAGAAAATTTCATTGAAATTTTATATTTTTTTTATAGAAAATTTCATTGAAATTTTATATTTTTTTTATAGAAAATTTCATTGAAATTTTATATTTTTTTTATAGAAAATTTCATTGAAATTTTATATTTTTTTTATAGAAAATTTCATTGAAATTTTATATTTTTTTTATAGAAAATTTCATTGAAATTTTATATTTTTTTTATAGAAAATTTCATTGAAATTTTATATTTTTTTTATAGAAAATTTCATTGAAATTTTATATTTTTTTTATAGAAAATTTCATTGAAATTTTATATTTTTTTTATAGAAAATTTCATTGAAATTTTATATTTTTTTTATAGAAAATTTCATTGAAATTTTATATTTTTTTTATAGAAAATTTCATTGAAATTTTATATTTTTTTTATAGAAAATTTCATTGAAATTTTATATTTTTTTTTATAGAAAATTTCATTGAAATTTTATATTTTTTTTATAGAAAATTTCATTGAAATTTTATATTTTTTTTATAGAAAATTTCATTGAAATTTTATATTTTTTTTATAGAAAATTTCATTGAAATTTTATATTTTTTTTATAGAAAATTTCATTGAAATTTTATATTTTTTTTATAGAAAATTTCATTGAAATTTTATATTTTTTTTATAGAAAATTTCATTGAAATTTTATATTTTTTTTATAGAAAATTTCATTGAAATTTTATATTTTTTTTATAGAAAATTTCATTGAAATTTTATATTTCTTTTATGGAAAATTTCATTGAAATTTTATATTTCTTTTATAGAAAATTTCATTGAAATTTTATGTTTTTTTCATAGAAAATTTCATTGAAATTTTATATTTTTTTCATAGAAAATTTCATTGAAATTTTATATTTTTTTCATACAAAATTTCATTGAAATTTTATATTTTTTTTTAGAAAATTTCCTTCGAAATTTTGTATTTTTTTTATAGAAAATTTCATTGAAATTTTATATTTTTTTTATAGAAAATTTCATTGAAATTTTATATTTTTTTTATAGAAAATTTCATTGAAATTTTATATTTTTTTTATAGAAAATTTCATTGAAATTTTATATTTTTTTTTATAGAAAATTTCCTTCGAAATTTTATATTTTTATAGAAAATTTCCTTCGATATTTTATATTTTTAAAGAAAATTACTTCTAAATTTGGAGTTTTATAAAAAATATCATTGAAATTTCATCATTTTATATTTTTTTTATAGAAAATTTCATTGAAATTTTATATTTTTTTTAATAGAAAATTTCATTGAAATTTTATATTTTTTTTAATAGAAAATTTCCTTCGAAATTTTATATTTTTTTTAATAGAAAATTTCATTGAAATTTTATATTTTTTTTATAGAAAATTTCATTGAAATTTTATATTTTTTTTAATAGAAAATTTCATTGAAATTTTATATTTTTTTTAATAGAAAATTTCATTGAAATTTTATATTTTTTTTAATAGAAAATTTCATTGAAATTTTATATTTTTTTTAATAGAAAATTTCCTTCGAAATTTTATATTTTTTTTATAGAAAATTTCCTTGGAAATTTTATATTTTTAAAGAAAATTACTTCTAAATTTGGAGTTTTATAAAAAATATCGTCAATTTTTTATATTTTTCTAAAAATATTCTACAATCCGACATCTGGAAAATATTTTCACAAAATTCCAGCTGTTGGATTTTTGGTAGATCATTTCGTATTCTAGACATGTCTGATGTGTCTTTTGTTTTTTTTTTTGGCACGGGGTTGATATGCTAATTTTGTCAATTGGGTTGGTTGGCCGAACACCACACAATGTCATTTGTACATGAATGGTGC
This sequence comes from Hydrotaea cyrtoneurina, assembly GCA_958296145.1. Lineage (NCBI taxonomy): Eukaryota > Metazoa > Arthropoda > Insecta > Diptera > Muscidae > Hydrotaea > Hydrotaea cyrtoneurina. The sequence goes on from OY282516.1 coordinate 10,508,661, forward strand.
CGGTGCGTGGTTGGTGTCTCTGTCTCTGGTTCTCGTTCTGGTTATGTGCCTGCAACATACCGCAATATGCCACCTAACATTACCCACTTTTTGCTGATAATCAACCCAATTCGTCGAAAGTTTAACTTAAAACACAAACGCGACATTTATCTTTCGTTTTAGATCTTGACACGAGCCCTAAATATCAGACTACATATGTAGGGAATGTGTGTGTGTGTGTGTTTTGTTTTATGTTTTGTGTAAATGAAAATGCATTTTACGCATATGTCTCATGTGGGATGTCTATGGAATGGGTTGGTTAAAAAATGTAAATTCTCCATGGCCACTCGTCACTTTATTACTTATTAAGTAGCTGGGATCATATGCTGTCGTGGGCTGGAGCAGCTGTTGGTTTCAAACACTACTCGACTCCTACTCCTCCTCCTCCTTACACAAGGTAACAAATGTCGATGCTGAACGCCACCACCAACAACCAGCCAGCTACCACCACCGTCATCACCGCTCTAAACTAACACTTTAACACTGGCTGGCAGAACCGTTTGAAATTTACACCCTCCTCCTCCTGTGGCTCGTATTTCGTAATTTATCCGAAGGATTTCTATTGTTAGTTTGTCCCTAGTTTATTTTTTCTATAAATTACGCATTTTTATGCTTCGACTACATTGCCCAGAAAAAAAAAAGAATACTGAAAATATCCCAAAAGGATAATGAACTCTAGTTCTAGGAACTCCAGTGGCAGTCGACTCGTGCTCTATTATATTCTTCTTTGTTTTCTCTGTCGCTTAACATTCTTCCGCTCCACTTTCGGTTTCCTTTCGATTTGTGTTTACTCTCGTGCCACTGGGTTTTCTGTTAGTTTTTAGTTTTGCTTCCTGTAGAGTTCCTATCTGAAAACCACAGGATACATGACCATGGCTGATAGTCAGTTGTCCACACTAAGTAATTGGGATCTGAAGTCACCCTCGCTTACGCTCTCTCTCTCTCACTCTCTCGCTCTGTGTCAATTGTTCGATATTTACTTTTCAATTTAGATTTCCTTTCCTTTAATGATCTTTCAATAACTTCCGTCCATTTCAAATGGAAAGTAATTAAAGGTGTTAATTTTTTGTTTGCTTAAATAAAGACATTTTTCCATTTCCTTCATTGACTGTCCTCAGCATGATTTCGAGTGAAAATGAAATGTTTTAGCTTCAGACTGTGTCACTGATATTGAGACTTCCGGTTTTATAATTGCAAAGATCTAAACGAATTTTCGAAAATAATTAGCGAATATGGATTTGAGGTGGAGACTATGAACACAGACTATTTGTCTAATTGATACTCAGCTTTATTAAGAACGTATGAAATGGGTGGGGATGTTTCTATGCGAGCTACATAAAAAATTCAACCGACAATGTCCAACTACACCCTGATTGGATATGGATGTACGTATTTCCCTACACATTCTATGAGGAAACAAGCGTGGACCTTTTCTGAAATCTATGAGCTCTGCACAATATACTTTTTGTAATCACAGGGCAGGACCATACTGCTTTAAGCCATCTTCGACTGTCTTATGTTTTTTTTGGATAAGTTTCTCATGGCATAGAGACTAATCATTTAATTATCGCTATGATTTTCGATGAGGAAACGGACACCGAAAAAGGTTTGACGATCCTACCAGGATACAAACCTGCGATTGTTGTGTGACAGTTGTACACACTGTATCTGAATTTCTATTGTTGTATTTTTTTACAACCCACGTTCCCGTGATGTTGAAGGTACAGAATAGAAATGTTAAAGAGAGAGATTATCCCCCGGATATCATAAACTATCCCCATGAAAATATTTATAGAATTCCCTTTAACACATTCTTTTTCTAGCTAATGTAAGACATTATAAGGAAGAAGAACACACGATAACTCTGTTTTAATTGAAACATTAATTGCATCAATTGCAAATGAATTCATTTCCAAACCGCAAAGATTCCCATTAAAAAGATTGAGTAACAGTAAATTTTCTTCAATCTCTTCCGACCCCTGTCGGTCGAACAGCAAACTACAGAATAAAATTGTACACAGTGGCAACTACGCTGTCGGTTTGTAGATATGATTAAACCTTCACTAGTCACCACCAGGTGCCTCAATTGGTCGAAAACAACCAGTGGGTGACACAATATCGTAATCTTGCGGTTTTGCCAATTTTGATTCTCATTGGAATTTTTATTTTTTTTTTATTGAGTTCTTTTTTTTTGGTCACATGTGAATTTTAAGTGAGAGAGTGACAGAGATTACTTAGAACTGTATTTGAAATTTTAGTTGACATGGCAATCCAGCCGACGTTTCACATTTAATCAGCATGACTTTTGAATTTTGCGGTACTAGTCCAATTGAGAATAATATAATCACCTACATACACCAAATACTATGTAGAGGGAATACGGCCACCGTCTACACCTTCTAGTCAGTAGGATTTTTGATAAATAATTGAGCATAGACTTTATTTCCCAATGGTGTGGTTTTTGTAAGACTAAGTATATTTTGACAGTCCGTTTCTAAACAGACGAAGTCCGTATTCCTTGGATTCCGCGAAATCTTTTACAATTTGTATGGAAATTAACATTGCAATACGATTTTTTTTTGTATATGCGACCATGCGAGCTAATCCAACAATTTTTAAAACAAAAATTAACTCAAATTTTTTTAATGACCATGGCACAATCAAGTGCTGGTTTCAGTCGATTGACCGTGTATGGGCTTGTGGTGTGATTGTGCTACTTTTTGGTGCCATATCAGAGCGAGTTTGATATTTTGTATGATTGCCGCAGTTTGTGGTGTCGTATATTATGAAATTTTCGCATTTGAGCAGACAATGTCAAACAGGTAACATCGTTCGACTATGAAATCGAAAGAAAAAAAAAAAAAACATAAAAAAAAATTATTTCGATCTCGACTAACAAAAAATAATTTAAAACAATTTTTGACACTACTTGCTAATTCATTTAGAAGTTTATGTCACATTATTATTATCTTTATTCATCCGAACATGCCTTTACAACGACCTTTTCCACTCACTATTTGAAAGGAAATTAATATTGCACCAATATGATGGGGTGGTATGTGCTTAAGCTTATTGGCACAATCACTTAATTGCTGGTACTGTGTTGCGTTTCTATTATACAAACGATTAAACGTCATAATCGATTTTGAACGAAAACTGTTATCGACTGTAATATTCCAATATTTGCGGGCTCCATAATCACATCATGCCGCCGAAACATGTAATGGGAGAATCGAAGAATCAACGTTTCATTCCATTCAGTTCCATTGCTCAGCGGAACTATGCAACTAACTAGTTTTTTTCAGAGTCATCTCATTGCCGGCTGGTGCAACAGATCAAGTTGGACAGGTTGCAGGCAGGTTGGATGGAATGAGATTGGATACGTACAACGTGATAATAATAATAATATTATAATATTAATATATCATATTATTTTATTATATTATTATTAAATGATATCGAGCCCCCTTACCATGTCATGTCATCGTTGCACGTTGCATGTTGAGATTGGATACGAAGATCGACCAACTTTGGTTTATATCAATCATATCATCATATCAAATTAAAATTTATATATTTATATATATTATATAATTTATATTATATTATTATATTTATTGTATATTATTTATTTATCGTTGTTAACATTACATTGCCTCATTACATTTAAAAAAAGTAATCGCTTAAAAACAGAAACCAAATATAACCGTTATCGTTTAATAAAATCGAAATTAGTATTAATAGCTGAAGAGAATAGGATCTTAAAGGAAAAACTTTTGGATGCAAATTCAATTCTGGAAACTGCCATAGTCCCCAGTCAAAATTGTAGTAAAGCTGCCCTAGATCTTGCCCGTGTAATAACCGGTGCACATCCGAATAATTATTCCGCTGATGACAAGGCGATTATTCAAAAAATTCTTCTTCTTTCATAATAATCGGTTAATAGATCATACGATTAATTGAAACGACCGATTATTAATTGCAATTAATTCAAAACAATTAATCGGTATTTTCAGCTAAAATTTAAAATGATAATAAATAAGAAAAATTTGCTCTTAGTAATTAAACACAACTTTTTCCGTATTTATTCAATTTGTACAAAATAATTATTTGTTAAATACAGAGTTTAGAAACAAAAGTTTTGATAAGCGTTTCGTTGTTAAAGGATTCCGAGTTTCGATTATTGTTGCACCCGCTTTAGAAAAAAGCCGCTCTGAGGGTACAGCTTTCATTTCTTCCCAGGCGTCAAACACATTGCGTTTTAATTCGAGTACTAAAGTGCCATTTAAGTTGGAAAATATAATGATAAATGGTCGCTTTTCCGTATTTTGCTTTGTTATTCATCCTTTGCGTTTTTTTAAGTGATGGGATGTTTAACGATTAATTTGGGAATAATCGATTAATTTTCCAATTAATCGCAATAGAAATTTCGATACAATCAAATCGCTAATTGAAAGAAAATAACCGATGGCCACGTGCCATCCCTAACTATTGCTGTCATTTCTCAAGCAAGAGAGGTGCTGCTCTATTTTTCTCGTTGGGGGTTGATCAATGTATTAGAACAAGACGAATATAGTTCTAAGTTTTAAATGTCATTTAAATACTGTCATTTCTCATTCTGAGAGCTGCTGCTCGCTCGAAAAACAAAATAAGCATAAGCTAGAAAGAACGAGGCAAACGGACAGTAGAATAAATCAATCTTTCAATCGGGAATGAATAAAAAATAAAATTTACGTATTTCTCGCGATAACTCGTATTCTGAATACGAATGAATGAGCTGAAAAATATTGGATGTATGTAAAATGGATTCAGTGTTTAAATCTCCGAAAGGAAAATTGTGTGTGATTAATCAAAAAAGAAGAGAAAATGAAAAGTGAAATTTTAGCAAAGCCGCCGCCGCCGCGATTCTAGTTAATTCCCCCCTACCACCCTCCATACAAAAAATCTAAAATTGACAACACCTTATATTTTTATGCGAGCCAAGGAGTTTTCGGTGATAATGCTAATCGGGGAAAATGCGACCAGTCAATTTAAATTTATTCATTTAGTCATTTCCACCTTGTTTTTTTTGTTGCTGTCGTAGTTCGTTGCACCTTTTTTTCGCTCTGCTTCTTTCTCTTGTTCTGTGAATTCATGTTGTTGTTGCTTGCAATCATGCTCGAGTCGGGGCGGCCGGCCCTTTAGCAACAATGACGGGGGGAATAAACGGGAAGAATGAAATGGCAAGTTGCACCCAGCAACGTACATTCTGAGTCTGAGTGCATGAATTTCCCTTTGAAAACGAGTTTTCCAATTGTGTGTTTGTGGTGCTTTCTGCTGTTTTCTCACATCATTGCCAGCCATCATCTTCGCCGTCCAGCACCATCATAATCTCGCTCTATGGCCCATACAATAAATCTCAATTGTAGGAATTAAATTGAAATGATTTCCTATTTTTTTGTTTGAAGTGCATTTCTCGCATGTTTTGTTGTTGATGAATTCTTGCTCATTCAATCATCCACCATCACCCAAACTCCCAATGACACCCGCCTTTTATTTTTCTCGATTGAAACACGCACAGGGCCGGTCTCTCGCGCATACATTCAAAGTTGTCGTCGCCCCATAACACCAACAACTGCCTGCAACCACCAACAGAGTCAGTCATTCATCTCTCATCCAGCTTCGTGCGGGGTTTCCTCTTCTAAAAATAATAATCCGTTGAACAAACGATAAACGTCAATTCAATAATAATAAAAAATAAAAAAAAAAAAATATTTTCACCAAGACCCAAAAACAATTTTCACATCTTTCATTTTCTCACATACTTCATCATTATCATTACTATCATCTCAACGTCATTATTATCATGCTCTCATCCATTTTGGTTTTTGTTGTGGGGAGAGGCTGCTTCTTCTTGAGAATGTAGAAGCAACAAAAAAAGTATAAACATAGAACCCGAAAAAAACAATACACACACAAAAAATGTTCGAGAACTGACAAAATAAGAACAACACAGCAACGGGCAGCAACAACAACAATGGACACCACAACAACAAAAATTTAATTTCGGCGAACCGACCAAGCGACACACAACCAAACTGCAGCAACAAACAACCAAACAAATAAATACAAGCAACAACATGTCGTGGGGGGAAATGCTTTGAGAACATAACACAGCAAACTAAACAACGACGTCATTGTCAGGCATTGCCAGATGTAAGATTTGAGGGAATTACGATACGATTTTTTATGGGTGATATTAAAATATAATGACCAATTTCGCAGAGGCGGTAGTATTTAAAATTGTTATAGGTTTATCCAAAACATGCGAGTGAAACAAGTTGTCATTATATGGCACCATATATATCTATATTTCCAATTGCTTATCCATTCGGCAATTTGTGGGTGGTGCCGTTAGTTGCTACTGTATTAAACCGACTGAACATAATTTTGTATTGGCAATTTTAAGGAGTACTCTTTTTTTTCGGTTTCTTTGATTCTCATTTTAGTTAATATATACCAAAGATTAATGTGCTGAGCGTGTTTTGTTTGATAAGCTTTATCATTTTCCATTATTTGCCGCTTATTTTTAGAACAGATAAAAAATTTGCCTGTTTAGCGTGTTTTGTTTGATAAGCTTACTCGTTTTACCGCTTATTTTTGGCACATATTAAAAAAAATCTTCGTGAGATGCTCGATTGTCAAATAATATACTTCTATTGATATACATACCTACATAGTTGCGTCAACAGAAAGAATATTCAAGTCGAGCATTTTTTATATAAATCGATTTGTATTGACCTTATTTTCTATTTTGGGTTGTTTTCTAATTTTATGTATACAAAACAATGTGCTCCAAAAACTTTAGCTGCCGTTTTCCATAGAATGAATTTGGTCGTTCGTTACAAATTGTCAAAAATTACTGCCTGTTTCCATAAAACGAATTTTTTCGTTCGTTACAAATTGTCAAAAAATAAAGCACAGTAAAATGGATTTTTATCACTATCAAGAGCTTATTATTTTTTGTTTAGTATGTCGATATACAACGTATTTCTGAAAACCAGAATTGAATCAGACATCCATTTTATAAAGCTTCCAATATTTTCAATGGTTTAAAATTTAACTGGAAAACTAAATTTGTAATGTATGTCTAGTGTAACTAATCTCTTTTCTGGGTCATGGACTGTTTTTAAAATCACTAACAACTTACCAACTTACGTTTAATCTTTAAACTGAAAAACGTTGATGTCAATTGATGTGTATCAAACAAACGATTAGTATCTCCCATTTAAGGCTGTTGATAAAGCTTTAATGTTTGCAAACAGTCTCATTTGTTTATCTGGACAAATAATTTATTAAACAAACAATAAGTCAGTTACAGATTTACTTAATATAAATGTTAGAAGGTCCTTCTGTGAATTTAGCTTCATACGTTGTTTTTAATTTTAGGCACAGACTTGTTTTGTTTCATCTGGCAATACTCTGCAGGTATTTGGTAGTCCGTCACATGCTGCTGCTTGCTGTCAATGTTCTCTTTCTCTCTCGCAGTGAGCTCCACGCTCACCGCAAGCCCCCCACCCTAACAAACACCAACAGCCGACTCAATATACAATAACGACATATAGCACGTAACTTAGCTGCTGGTTGGTCTGGTGGTGGCAGTCGGTGGATTTACTTATTTTTTTTGTTTCTCGTGTGTTTTTGTGAGTTTCTCGAATAAATTTTTTTTGTCGGTTTTTTTTTATTTATTGTTTAAACAAACCGAAAAAAATATTCGTGTGTTCCCAATGTCTGTCGCCTAAAGTGATTGGTGTCATTTCATCACTACTGCATCACACACAGCGCACATTTGATAAAAATAAAACTATACTTGATTAAAAGTAAAAAAAAAACGCTACAGAAAGAAGTGGTTGCCAAAAAAAAAGAAAGCAAAAAAAGTCATGACAGCAGCCACACATAATTTAGATAAAAATAAATCAAGAGGAAATAAATGAAAAATACAAAAAAGAAGATTCTTAAGAGTTAAATTAAATATTAAGTGTATCAAAGATTAGTTTGTCCAATAATCAATAATTGTTGTGTTCTTTTTTGTTTTAATAAATGCAAGATACAAATTCAAGAGAAATATAAAGAAAAGAAATACAAATTAATGATTGTGCTAATAATTGTTGACAACAATAACAACGAAAGTTGATAGCAAGTAAACAAAAATAAGAAAAATACAAAAAATATATAAACAAAGGAAAAGGAAGGTTCTATACTTGGTCGCTGTTCCCTGCTTCACTCAATCACACATAACGTACACACACACACACTCATTCACTCTCATACACACCCCGAAGAAGCAGCCGAGAAAAAAAGATAAGAAATACCATAAACAAAGGATTAAAGCACAAAAACAACAAAATTTTACCACAAAAAACATCAGCAGCAAACAACCACGCCAACATCAACAACACACAACAATGGAAGCAGTTGCCAAACATGATTTCTCAGCAACGGCTGACGATGAGCTCAGTTTTCGTAAAAATCAAATCTTAAAGGTGAGTGTGAGTACTAACTTACTATTTCATCCATCCATCCAAACATAGATAAAGAAACCGCACACACGCATACACATATGACTACGAAAGAATTTCAGGTAAAGTAACCCTTAAACTAAACATAAGATGACAGATGATCATAGCTCAGGTGACATGAGGATGATGTTGCCTTATTTCCTTGGGCTAGGAAATGCTTTATGAATCAATCAGATCATTGATGCTTTGCCGGATGTTGTTTTGTTTAGTCAAAATATCTTCTCCCTGTGGTTCCAGTCGAAAAACCAATTGAAATTCTCTCCTACACATCCTACTACAAATCTGCAGTTATTTCCAGTCACTCTTAGGGAAGGTACGACGACACGTTCAACAAAAACCATCATTTAAAGATGCATCACTGCAAAATACTATCTACCTCGATGTGGAACTTTAAAAAGGTCGTAGGCTTTCTAAACATTTCCATTGTCGTACTTGTTTTCCACTTGTTAAATTCCACAGATTTTAATCTTACGTTAAAACAAGCACCCATAGGCAAAAAGGCTAACCTTTTCCTTCGAAGTCAGAACGAAGACCGTCTATGCACAGAACTATATTTTGTTGAAGTCGGTGTTTGGAACGAACTGAAGAAAGAAAGCATTACCTATCTAGACTGGCTAAGCGTAAAGTTTATTTGCCTATATGCGTTTGGACTATTTATCAATATCCCTTTCATTTTAGAAATCAGATCTGGAATTTGTGTTTTCTTCAAACTGATGTTGAAAGTCTAGCTGATCATAGGAGCTTCGAAATTCAATTATCTTGTGTTCTGCAGCGGCATCCAATATTTCATTTCACCTTTAAAGATCGGTTCATATTCGAAGCAGGCAAATATTTTTAATAGACACAATGGGTGAAACATCGCCATTGCTATACAGTTTGACAGGCACGACAAATTCTTAATGCTGCGTTCCAGAATATGATCGCCATTCCATTTTTCGGATGTTGTTCTGAAATCCATCTAAAACCTATCGGGGATTTCCTGTACTAATTGAGATTTGCAAAATGCTGCTTGATTCTCGGGACATTAAATCACTAAATGCCCTCATTTCATTCCTGGAAAGTTATTACAAATTCAGACCTAGCAACACTAGCTGTATGACAAATACAAATGGCTTTTCATAACATAATATGATAAACATAGGAACATGAGGAATAATTATTAATTTAATAATGCGAGTGCCGATTTAATTTTATGTTTGATTTGACTGACGAAAGGTAAAAGACGGGTGTGGCCCATACACCATCACCAATCCCTTAAACATTTATCAGGTGATGCCATAAAGCATTCAAGTGCGGTACTGTTTGCCCATTACCACATACTATGTGCAAAGGTTTATCTAGGGCTAACAGCAAATGTGGATTCTAGATCCAGAGTACCTCAAATCGGGACATTTCTATTGGGTTATTGCAGTAAACTGAGCGCTATTTGTTTAAGATCATACTTCTTATGTAGCTTCTACAGCGTTAGCATTTGAGAAATGGTAATTCTGATTGCTCATCGTAACCGCAGAGTTAAAAATGTGCTGTGGGACAAAAGTTATATTTGATTGTATGTAAAATTTGCCAAGCTGCCGAGGGGCGTCCCACTGTCTACTCAGCGAAAATTGTGCAAGGGTTATTGAATCATTGCACATTACCTATATATAGCTGATAAGAAACAAACCTTGCGTCATGATATGAATGATAATGATTGACGCTATCAAATTGCTTGTTTTTCTCCGACCCCTTTAAGAAACAGGCGTGTGCTACTCTTTGGATATGACAAATAGCCCAGACACCTACCGTTTATAGTCTACGAGGAAGAGCAATCTGAAACCTAGAAAATATTTCTGCTTATTCTTAAGAATAATTTCCCTTAAAGGGCATGGATTGATTAATAATAAAATAATAATAATATTTTACATTAATATTCAGGGCAATAGTAGATATCTCCAAAAAGTTATATTATTAAATATTTTGCTCTATTTCTTAACGAGACAATAAAATTCCACCATTTTTTTTTGCCTTGGGGGGAATTTATTTTTGAATATAGTGAATCTCTCTAATATGAGTAAATTCCCACTTCTAATGTCAATGAATCTCTGCGGTTTTAAATTATATTATTAGCGTACACGATATGCATTCCACTCTTGTTAAATGTATCATTCTGAAATAACTCAAAATGTTTAATAACAAAATAAATTCATCTTGGCAAACACATATTCCTACATATCTAAAAAAAAACAAAACAGATACAAAAAATGTACTCGTGTGTCGGTTGCAATGACTCACTCACTACAGTATCATTTGTTTAATTGTTTCTTTCTTACCAGGAAATTTCGCAAACAAAAAAACGAACCGGCGACGACGATAAAGCAACGGCAACAAAAGAATTTCCTTAAAAAAAAAATAGTTGACCTCTTTTCAATGGAATCGCATAGTACGTGTACCCAGCCTAAGACGGCGTTTGTTCTTTACTCTAGAACCTGTAATATCGCAATACGCTCGTTTGGGTTTAAAAATAGAAATAATTTTTATTAACTATTTGCTTGTTACGGTTTGGGGGGCTATTTAATTATTTTGTATGTGTCTGCTTTTTTATGAAAGTTAATTTAGCATGTGAATGTAAAGAAAATGACTTAATACATTTTAAAAGTATGTAATTTATTTGATGGGAATATAAAATTTTAATATTTTTGTTGTTGTTTTTCTTAATTAATTACTATTATTAATATTATTTTGCAATTAGTATTGTCTGAGACGAAGGTAACCGCAAGTACGGAAATGTTTTAATAACAACTTTTTAAAAATATCAGAGCTTTTGTTTTGAAATCTTCTTCTGACATATTGATAAAATGTCAATTTCACCCTTTTTGTGGTGAACACAGGTAAATAAATAAATACTTAAGAAGTATAGGCGCCCCGGTAGGCGAGTTGGTAGCGTGATTGTGGGTTCGTTTCCCAACAGAGGCTTTGGTCTGCCGTTGCAAAATTCAATCCAAATGGTCTGTTTCACCCAGTTTACACTTGGAAATTAGAATAGAAATTTACTTTGTATTGTAATTAATAATAAATAAATAAAATAAAAAAAATCTAAAGTGTATGGGTTCAGCATCTCTTACTCAGAATGGTTCATATGATAATGAACATTTCACTGTTGTCATTGACAAAAATTAAAAATATTTTCATGTGTTTGTTTTCATTTTAATAATATTAACGATGATATTATCAAACCGCAAACAGTATTTTTTTTTAAAAAAATATCAATTCCACTTGCGGTTTTGTAAATGAGACGTTTCGAGGTTCAGTTCGTAAGAAATATCAAACAATTAAATACTGAAGACAATTAATACGTAGTTGTCATGATCAAACTTCATTACAGGTTGTTATATTATGTGACAGTTGCATTACTTTAATTCAAAATAATTAATTCTGTTCAATTTTGAAAGCAAATGATGGCTTAGCTCACAAACTTAGGGACAACGACTATCAAGGGGATGGACAACCAAACTCTGCAGAAGTAGTTCTACGTCAGCAAATCACTAATGGGCTTCTTAACCCGCTAAGACCGTCTACAAACGGTCATCGCTAACAGTCGTCATTATCATATGCGAATTATTCGCTTCTTTTTGGACATTCGCAACCGCATTCGCACTCGCAAAAAACATTATTTTATTATTCGCTCTCGCATTCGCATTCGCAAAAAAACTATTTCCACATTCGCATTCGCGGAAACATTTAGGCCAAGTCATTTAAACTATTAGTTTTCCAATCTAACAACAAATTTTTGTTAAATTTTTGTTACTTTGAAATAAATTTTTGTTACTTTGAAATAAATATTACTGGAAATAAGTACTGCATAATTAACTGTGACATTCCCAAAGATTTTCGCATTCGTTAAACGATTCCTTGTAATATTTACATTAGCTAAAAGTAATTTTTACTATTGGCTTTCGCATTCGCTTTCGCATCCGCATTCGCTAAAAAAAAATTTTACCTTTCGCATCCGCATTCGCTAAAAAAATTTTTTACTATTCGCTTTCGCATTCGCTTTCGCTAAACACACATTCGTTACATCCCTACTCAAAACATAAAACTGCACCTTACACTATCAGATATGCATGTTTGTCAAATACCAGTGTTGGACCAACATGTGTAAGGTGCCCTTAAAGCCCTTCTTACACCTGCAAACATGTTTGCCAACACAATGTTTCACATGAAAACATAAAAATATCAATGTAGTTTTGATATTCGTCTCTCAAACACCTTACACTATCAAATATCGTCGTCAAACAACAATGTTTGACCAATATGTATGCACGAGTAAGGTGGGCTTAATACTCAAAGCGAATTTGTGATACAGCTCTCCTTTGACTTAGAATATTTTGCTCTGTAGATAGATGTCTTTTTCTTGTGCCAAGGGGATCCGTAGTCAATTCTTGCCTACCCTAATTATTTTAACTCAGCTTTCGGGTTCAGAGATGATTTCCAGAAATCCCTAATTGGATAATTGGGGGAAACAGTAAGGTAGCATTTAAGCAAATTGCCACCAGCCACTTGCATTGTTAAAGGCCAATGTCGCCATAGTGACTCCCGTAACGTAGGTACTGAAACAGCTGACTCGTTATGACGTTGTGTACTGAACAATTACAATGTGACATGCATATATAGATGTAATGATGACGTTGAGAACTACACAAAGCAGATTTAAAGACTGAGCAGCAACGTCAAATATTGAGTAAACCTCTATATGTTAACAAAAACGTAACAGTAGCCAAACAAAAGCTAAAGGTTATGAAAACCGCAGTTGTCACTGGAGTAATTTATTAATTGAAACAAACTGATTAATAAGCAAAACCTAAATTGACAATCTATTTCAAGATAGACTCGTCAAAAGCCAGTTCATTTCAAATTTTTGCCTAATCAGTTAAACGCTATTGGTAAATGAATGGAAAAAAAATATAGATGGAAATGATAAAACTTGCAAACTCAATGTGGGCGAATTAGTTTGCAAACAAACTCCGAGTAGGCGAAATAGGGGTGGATGGGCGTTATGTGATAGGTAGTGTGTGTTCTACTATTACACAGGTTCACATCCTGATAAGATCAAATTTAAATGTTGAGACTTATTTATTAACGAACATTTTTAGCAACGCAGACGGCTTTAAAATGTAAATCTCGGTGATTTTCGGTACAAAATATATCCGCACAGCTAGCTCACTGATTTGAGAGAAGGTCCTCCGTCAGTTTCTTTATGGAAAGCTAGGGAAAATACGGATGTAAGCCTAGCAGGAGTTGGTGAAGGTACGATTGTATGCAAACATTATAATCAAACGTCAGTTAGTCACATATTAATATATAATGAATCGGAACTGTTTGTAGGAAGCGCCAACGAATTTCGGAAAACCTACAGCTCATATGTGAGTAGAGGATGATAATCCTGCAATCGTGTGAAAAACGATAATAATGTTATGTTGTCATGGCAACGATTTCGTTGGGCTATTTCGCTCCAAACGTTCGCAAAATATTCCCGATAATGGTTATCACTTTTCCAGATTGGGAAGGCAAATAACTTCTAGAGCAGCCCAACAGAAACAGTAGCTAGTATATACAATTTGTGGTTGATAGATGGAAGTGCGCCTGAGTATCACACAACAAAACTTAGCTTCAAACCCGATGCAGATCATTTCACATTTCCAAGTCGCATGTCTCGTTCGCAAAAAAAAAACTATTCGTGACAATTATATTACTTGCCAAATTGCGACATACAGAAGAAATCTCTGCTTTCGAAACGGTTGCCCTTCTAAAAAAATACTATAATCTTCCATCTAACATTAAGTGGGATATGGATACATTTTATACAGTATACAATGCGTCCCACTTACAGACTACTAGATAGTAAAACGTTCCATTTTCATTTAATTTGAACAAAATCTAATTTGCACTAAAATTAAAGCAAATGTGACGTTTCATATTTCCATCACTATGATTGACAACTTTTTTATTTATTTATTTTTTTAATAAGATAGTTTTGGGATATAATCTGTATTCAATTTTAAATAAGTACAGTTTAATCTATTCTTGCTGACACCTCTCATAAAGGGACAATATTTTCAATACCAAATTAGTTTAAAACTACAGCAGTAGCAAAGGAAAAAATATTAATTTGCTTTAACTAACACTCTTCGGATTCATAAATTATCATAATATTACTAACCATTACTATCTACGGGGCTAAGTGTTAGGCTATCCAGAAAGAAAGATACATGTGTTGTTTGTTATTTTCTCTTCCTTTACAGCTTACTTAACAGTTTCACATAAAACGTACGTCGTCGTACGTAAGAAAACAAAAGAAACTCAAACGGAGCAAAAAAAAAATCAAAAACCAACTGCCATCATTAAATGTCTGTGGCCCAGTGCGATAGAGAGGCGGTTACAGAGCAAAGTCGAGTGTATAAGAAACAAAAATTGATAAGACACGTGTAATTGACTTGAATTGACCCATTTTTCATCAGTCAATAAATAAATAAATAAACAACACCAAAATGCAAATGCGAATAACGACAGTGGGCTTCAAACGCAGACGTGAGTCAGTGGTGAGACAAGGGGAAGGGGACATTGCCGTCTCATAACTCCTGCAGTTTTGTGGAATGCTATTGACAATGTCCGGAAAAGAACAGATTGTATAAAGCAGAAATGATATAAAACAGATGTAGTTTTTCAAAATGTTTACTTCGATATAAAAAAAAAATTATAAACAATTTAACGCACAACAAATATTCCAGGAAAGTATTTTTTTGTGTGAATTGTACTCAATGCAAACGAAAACGTAAACATTTCTGTATTAAATCGGGACCAATTAAAATTTTCTTTCTGTTATCTGTGCAAACACAATTGTCAAAAATAGTCATTTTTTGTTTTGGATTTTGTGTAGAGGCTTTCGCCAATAATCCTGCTGAGCGATGACATTCCTGTTGGGGACAAACTTTCGTTGCTTAGTGTTTGTTGATAGCTCCCAGTGGTCACAAAGCTCATAAATTCTGCATGTCCGGTACACTTGATCATGCTCTTTGGTCTCCGCCAAAAAATTATCATATTGTTAGTTTTAATCGCAAATCAAAGACTCTACCGGTGGCGTATTAAAAATTGTTGTTGTTGTTTGCTACCAGCTATTGAAATCCGGTGCAGAGTTGTAATTCAATTGGTAGTGCTTTTTTTTTGGGAATTTTTGTTTCTACATTGTTGATTTGTCAATGTAATTCAAATGACTTGCGATATTCGCAGCGAAAGTGACTGGCTTTCGTTGGCATACTTTTTTCTTTCAAGATTGTTAGTTCTACAAGTATTGAATATAATTAAGAAATAAACGTTTATATATTAGAACACAATCGAATGGAAACGAACCGAGAGGAGGACTGATATATAAAGATTTCTTTTTTGAATTTCTTTGACTTCGACAGCTGAAGGTATTTAGTATCACTGATTCCATCATAAATCTGTCATCTTCATCTTTATTTTTTATTATAATATTTTCCTTCATATTATTCATTCCCGATCTTACGACACACACAACACAAATTGACCCATTTTTTTGAATTCTCTTTTTTTTTATCAAATCACCCCACAATTTGAATACACTCAATTCCTGAGCGCAGTTGCCCATACACATGTATAATATGAATGCGTGTGAGTATGCAAAAGAAATAGCTCTATGATGACTTTCTTAATTGAAATTGAAAGCTTTCAACTTTGTTTCTTGATTATGACCGACGAGTACGAGAGTAGGAAATACAAACCAAAAAAAATCTCATACGAAAGGAAACCAGTTAACCAAATGAAAGCGAAACTGCAACAACATGAACGACAACGAAATGAAACATGTTTCAATCAATTACGACAAAAGTCTTCGGCAAATTGGGGCTGGATCAAATACCAATAACAAAAACGCGTCATTGCCCAAGAAACCTCAACAACATAATAACACAGCAAATCAACCAAACGGACAACCCAAAAAGAAAAAAAACTAATGGTTACTTTTTGGGGTGTCAAACATTATGCAAAACCCAAAACGAAAAGAAAAAAAAAACTGAAATTATATTTTTTACATTCTAAACACGTTTGTTTCACTAAATTAAAAATAACACACACACGCGCAAAAAATATAACGAAAATATCACACAGCAAAAAAAAAAAAACTAACCAATAATAACCACAAAACGTGTATGGGTCATGCAATTGCATGCGGTGTTTTATTGTTTTTGTTTTGCCAACTGATTTTCTTTTGCAGTAGTTATTGTGTGTGTGTCGTTGTTACGGTTGTCGAAATAACCTTCCTCAAGTTAATAATGGTCAAAATAAAGTGTTTGAATTATTATAAATTACTTGAAAACAAAAAGTAGTACTTTATGTGAACAGTGCATTGCAAAAGTTGTCAACTGGTGGGGATTATAACAAAATACCAAATTTTGTAAACTGTGATACGGATGTGAGTTCACCCAACATATCGAATGCAGTCAATCCAATCCTCAGGGTCGAAGATTTGTGTTTAGAGGACACACGTTGGTTAGTAGCTTCCTGTAAAATTTTCCTTTTGACGCTCGATACACTCTCACTCTCAAAACGTATGTTTGTGACTGTTTGTTACCCAACATATCAAATGCAGTCAATCCAATCCTCAGGGTCGAAGATTTGTGTTTAGAGGACACTCGTTGGTTAGTGGCTTCCTGCATACCCTCTCCTGTAAATTTTTCTTTTTGACGTTCGATATACTCTCACTCTCAAAACGTATGTTTGTGACTGGGTCCCTTATCTATGCGAAAGTTCTGTTCGACATCATGGACCAGGCAGTTTATGACAAAAAGCCCTTTACTGGCCAAGTGTGGTTGTACTTTCTGTATTTCAACGAAGAATTTTCCACTAAGGTCGCATCATAAACTCGTATAATTCTATAGTCGATTTGGTACCATACCTTTTGCCTTCCAAAAAAACAGTCGCCATTCCACCACTTTTTACCTTCTTCGGTTGACTTGAAATAGTTTGATTGTTCTATTCTAGCAGGTGTGTGTTGACGAATCTTTGTTTCATCAAAGTTTATGAATCGACTTAAAAATTCAGTGTAAACATACCAAATATTGCCATAATTCAACGTTTTTTTTTTTTTTTTGATCGTGTGTCCCATTTTGCTGACAGCTTTTTCATATGCAAATAGTCTTACCCAATATATTCCAGTTGATTAAGTTACATTCAGCGATTGTCCCATTGTGCGGACGTCTTTTTCATATGCAAATGCCTGCCTGCATAGCAAATGTAATGTAATTTGGTTGAGATTTTGCAGAACGATATTCTGGATTTAACAATCATTAGTGTTGATGTGACTCCTTTTGATTAATATGAACGGTGTCAACTGTGATTATACGACCATGGCTAAGTTCTGCAAGCTATTAAACCACATTTGTTTTCGAATGAAACAGATGTGTCATAATTTTGATCAAGTTATGAGAGTTTTAATCGCAGTAAAATCAGAAATCTCTGTACCGAGTTTGTTTTTATCTGCTATTTAACCCTGCCATTACACCTACATCTAATTTGTTGCCAGTTGAGCACACATATACTCTTCGAAACAGAAACCAAATATCGAAAATCATCAGAAAAATCATTTCAAAAATGTCGTCACAAGAGTAACTTCTCTTGTTGTTGTTACCGTCCGCAGCAGCAAACAAAAACTCAATGTTACCCCACACCACAAATTGTCAAAGCATTAGGGGAAAAGTATGGACACGCAAATTTGTTTTCATAAATACGTCTAAATTTTGTTCTTTGTACTTCAAACAAGTCTGAAAAATACTTCGTTGATAACAATTCACAAAATATAACTGTTTTTATTACGACAAAACGGTCAAAACACAATTACACAATAAAATTATCCCATAAATTGACACAAAAAATATGTTGGGGGAACTCTAACATTCGTTTCTGCTGCATGTGCCAAAATTTTACTGCCATTGAATAGCAAAAATGTGTGTGTATTGGTAAAAAAGTGTGAGTGTGTTGAGTTTTTCGAACAATTACTGCCCTGTCTAATGGCTGGGTTAAAAAATCTTTAGTTATTCCTTTTTTCGGTTGTCAATTAGTTTTTATTAGACAAGAGTTATTCAGATTCATTGGTCTGCGAACTAATTCTGGAAAATCGGGCATGATCTTCAACTAATCTTTTCCTTCAATCCGTTGTCCGTGTAACCATCTCGTGATAATCGACTACTATTTAAACTAATTCTCATATAATATAATTTTCGTGCTTTCCAACTAATCTTTTATGAGAGTGCTCGCTTGCTCATCAAATAATATATATAAATGCTACTGCACGAAGATTAATATTTCAACGCAGGAATTTCCATCTGTTCACTTTGTATGTTTTCTTGAAAAGCAAAACTGACCATAAATAATGTACGATAGACTTTTAAATAGTATTATTACATCATTAACAATATTAGGCTAGTCGCAGCAGCAGCAGCAGGAAATATTTCGAAAACGAAGAGAGAAGAAAATGCAAAGAATTATGTATGACGGCAAAATGATCAATCCCATCTATTCTAGTTATAAACACACATCACTGCTGCCAAAATATTCGTACAACAAGCGAATATCGTCAAAGGCGCCGAGACCGCCACCGCCACTACCAATACCATTACCGGGCACCATTGACCGAAAAATTCTGTATCAAAAATAGGCAAAAGCTGTGCCTACGCCCATGCCTCGATTTACACGGATTTGTCATTTTTAAGAGCCATTACTGCTATGTAAATTCTTTTGTGTAGATTCTTTTTTTTATAAAGTCTGTGAGTACACCTGTTATATAGTTCACAGCTCAGTTCTTAAAGGAATAGACTATTAAAATAAATTATTTCAAAAACAAATTCACATTTAACCCGAATCACACTGAAATTTTTTGCTTCGTTTATTTGAGTCCAAATTTGCAACCTTATGATATGAGAACTAATAACACGATTGTAACAAACGACCACTTTTTAGAAAGACACACATCACACGTGTCAAAAACATCAAGTTGTACACTATAATGTCAAACCGTTGCAATTTAATGTCAACACCAGGGCGATTCGGGTTAAACCTTTATGTGTGGTGTTGTTCTCGTCCTTCTTGTCTGTTTCAACAGAACAGCCGATCTACTTATTGTCTTTACCAATTAACACTGAAAAGTGCTTTTATTTTCTTCATATCACACTTCGCCTCATGAATAGTCATGGCAATTCTGTACCCAAATGTAAACAAATGAAATCGGCCAATCAGTTACGTCTTTAGTGCATAAGGATCAAATTCTACAAAGTAAACTTGTTAACCGGGGTACGAGAGTGGGTTACAAGGTATCATAGGCCATTTGGCCTAGTACGAACAATACATAAAACTTGTACGGCCAATTTGCCAGAAAGACCTTCAGTGTTTCTCGAACTATACAATACATGCAATGACTTGTGTTTTGAATAAACTAAATCAAATAATAAAACCTATAACTACATCTTTTTGATTTCCCAGAACTTTTTTTTAAATTAGTATTTACATTTATGCTAACGTGGTATAGTGTTCCACATTATTCGCCCGGGGTGTTCCACATTACCCTCCAATTTTTATACACGCTTTTCTGAGAAATCCATCTACTCCGTAAATCAAGGGATAGGTTTATAAACATTGGAAATATGCGTGCATGTTGTGTTGGCGTATTAAAAACATTTTAGTTGGGGGGCAAAAATACTCATATTTGTATGTGTGTATGTGTGTGCATGATTTTGTGTCAAAATCTAAACAAGTGAAAGAAATAATACTGCGAAAACGTCTATAAAACAACATTGTGAATTTTTTAAACAAACATAAAAATGGTTTTGTTCAGGTTATCGCTTTGACGCATAAAATGTTATGAGTATCGTCAATATCGAAAGGTTTACAATTTGTCCACGACACAACAACTGCAAAAAGCGCGCTAATCTCGAAAATACGTCTGAACGATCCAGTCATAGGTTTTTTTCTATGTAAATATACTGAATAGTTTAGTGAACCTTTACTACTCGCTTATATTTAGAAATTGGCTACAGCTGCTGATATGAGACATATCTGTACGTCCGTCCAGCTTCAGTGTTGTTCTTGGTCCATTCTGTTGTTTTTTTCTGAGATGACTCATGGGAAAAATAATTCATCGTATGTAGTGTGTGGTGGTAATACCCTATTATCTCCGTCATTGAATGTAATAGTAACTATCAGTCGTCGTCAGCCGGTCTGTCTGTCCGTCTGCTGTTCATTCACACATGTCGCTGCTGATTGTTAAACTATTCGCAGTGAAAACTTGTTTGGTTTTTGGAAACAAAAATCAATATCAGCAACAACAATAGCAAACAAACCAAACAAAATAAAAAGAAAACAACAGAATCCAATAACATCCACATTCAATCAGTCAAACGAAACAAATGGCAAATTAAAAAAATGTATTTGGTTAAATATTTGCACGTGTATGTACTTACTCATCTATGTATGATAATATTGGCGGGCACTGGAAGTGAAATTCAATTGGAGGTTAACGTTTTACAAACCAATTTGCTTTTAGCTACACAGGTCCAATTCTGTTTTGTATTTCCACAGCACAATATTCTTTCTGTGTGGCGACTTTTTTTATTTTTAGTCAAACGTATAGAATTCCCCCCTCAATACTTCCCTCTTAACTAAATTTCTGAATGCCCTTTAATTTTAATTGACCAAATGATTTTTTACCGCACTGAAGTTGACTTTGAATTTCTCTCGCTTGTTTACCCGATAATAAAGTTTAACTACAAAACTGGCAATTACAATCATTTCCAAATTGCAAAACCTACAGAAGTCTTAGAAAATTAACAAAATTGTAATTGAATTTAAGAAAATCACGTGAAAAGACAAGATAGCAATAGCCTCACACCCAACATAAGCATACGTTGTAGGTCTTTAACAGTAACTAAGTGAGTGTGTGCGACTATAACTCAGCAAACCCAGATCATCCAAAAACCTTTTTTAGGCAGCCGTTTTCACTTCGTAAATGCCGGAGTAAGACAGAAAACAGTACACCCTCATCTGTGTACGAAACGGAATACTATCCAAGCAATTTACTAATTGAAACAAATATAAAAACTAAAACCTTTGCTAATCCTAACTTTAGTAACTAAATTGAATCTATTGATTAAAAGTTGTTGCTGACTAGGAATAATTAAAGTCACACTCCAAGGAACCGGAACCCTAACTGAGGGTAAAAAGGACGGTGTGCGACTATTGCACAAATCCTGATTCCTCTTCTAGTCAGACCAAATTTAAAGGTTTATCAAATATTTTCAGCAGCCGTTTTACTTCGAATGGCAACATTATGGGCCAGACGGTAGTAAAGCTTCTCCAGAACAAGCATTATCTGTCTTCCCAAATTATATCGCAAACAGCCCACTGGTTTTTCCGCCTGTTCCTTTATGGAATAGTAGGGAAAATAAGTATAGGTATAATTGAATATCACCCGATTGCACTTTTCAAATTGTAACCTCCAATTGAATCACCATTTCTTATTGATAAATTGTAAATCAAATTAATCATCGAGACATCGAGACATGTACAGCTAAATATTTTTATGGAAGGTCTATATTACATCCATTCTATATTTAAAAAAAAGAGAAAGATTCAGAACAACCCTGATAACTGGTTGAAATCACCGTTAGTCCGTTATCACCACTCGATGAGGGATTTGGCATATGTAGCATTTTTGAATGCTAAGAGTGACGATAATTGGAAGATATACTGTAAAGCTAGAAACCGAGCCAAAGCCGTTAAAAGGAAATTGAAACGGGAAGCCCATTCTACTCTCTTTGACAGTTGCGCAAGTGCAAAGTCTCTATGGAATGTTGTTCGTAGTAATGGTCTTATAGAAAGTAACTCTTCAGGGCTAATAAATAACACAGTTGATGATCTTAACAATCTGAACAGATTGTTTGTTGACAATCAACTGGATGTCGTTGGTGATGTTTGTGAGCTTATAACTTCTATTTCCAACAATCAAGGATTCTCCTTTGCTTCAATTTCTTCCGAAGAATTGCTTTCTGCATTTGTTTCAATCAAATCCAATGCTCCTGGAAACGATGGGTTTCCCTTAAAATTCCTAAGAATTGTATTTCCATATGTGTCAGATTCCTTTTTACACTTAGTGAATACCATTGTCATGACATCAACATTCCCGAGTAAGTGGAAAACTGCTAGGATTAATCCCATTAAGAAGAAATCTGGTTTGGATTCTCCTGCCAATTTTAGACCCATTGCCTTACTTCCCGTCTTGTCCAAAGTTGTAGAGCATGTACTCAAGAACCAACTTGTAAGATACTTTGAAGGTGAAAGATTGCTTAGTGACTACCAATGTGGTTTTCGGAGTTGTAGAAGTACTTCCATGTTATTGGCCGGATTGACTGATTCCATAAGAAAAAACTACGTGAATCAGAAGAGTACAGTTCTACTTTCTTTGGATTTGGAGAAAGCGTTTGACAGGATTGACTATTTTATTCTAGTAAGTAAACTTTCTCGGTTGTATGGGTTCGGGCGGAATGCCTGTATGTTGATTTATTCATATCTGAATAATAGGAAGCAATGTGTTTGTGTTGACGGTGTTATTTCTGGTACTCTGCCAGTGAAAAGTGGAGTCCCGCAAGGATCTGTGCTAGGGCCTTTACTTTTCATAATTTTCATGAATGACCTTTTTCAAAGCATAGATGATTGGTGTTTGCCATTTGCTTACGCCGACGATGTTCAGCTCTTGTTTAATGACGATATCCACAATGTTGATGTATTGCAAGCAAAAGTTGATTATGTTTTGGATACTTTATTTGAGTGGATGAGTTTGAATAATCTTTCCGTCAATGCCTCAAAAACCAAAGCTTTGTTGTTTTCCTCACATGTTTGCAATGATTTGCGACTGAATTATAATGGTGCTGCAATTGAATTTGTCCACAACATGAAATGTCTTGGTGTAGTTTTAGATGATAAGTTGACATTTGAATTACATATTAATAATGTTGTTGCCCATACAACCCTATCTCTTCGTCAGCTCTACACAACAAATTTAGTCATACCTCGCCATGTAAAAATTAAATTAGTACACGCCTTAGTTATGCCCAATATTTTGTACTGTCTAGAAATATTTTGTGGGACTACAAATAGGATTTTTAACAAAATTAGATTATGTATCAACCGAGTAGTTCGTTACATTTTTTCTCTTAGACGGTTTGACCATGTTACCCCATATGTAAATCAATTCTTGGGTTGCTCCTTTCGTGATTTCGTAAATTATCGGTCTCTTCTGTTATTTTACAAAATTTATAAAAATCAAACTCCGGCTTTTCTTGTTGACTCATTTGCATTTTGTCGTTCATCGCGTGCTAACCAACTAATCATTCCCAGAGCGGATGGTCATATGGATAAGTCCTTTCGAGTTAGAATAGCCAGATTGTTCAATTCACTCCCCGGTACATTGAAAATATTTTCACTGACTAATAATACATTCCGAAAAAAGCTTCTTCAATATTTTTCTTTAATTTAAATTTCGTAATCTATTTAAGAATTATTTGTTCATTCATTAGGGAACTGTAAAATTTGATTGTTTCATTCCTCATTTTCCAATACTGATTGATGTACGCTTTACTGATATTTTGAATTTGATATGTAAATTGCTTTTTTATATTTTATTTTGTATAGCTATATTATTTTTAATTCCACTGTATTTTTATACGCATATTTTTAATTGTTTTTAAATTAACTGAGCAGTAGTATTCAACATGGAGTAGTTTTTATTGTAATTTGTTACAATTGGCCGTAAGGCTTTAAATTACAAAATCTGTGCAAATAAATGAAATGAAAATGAAAAAAAAATTCTCGTTCAACAACGACTGCATTTAAAATGAAAAAATATCACTCATTCAAATTGAATATTATGTAAACTAATTTAAAATAAAGTAGATGCAATATTTATTGTTTACATTTGTACTATTCAACTGAATGCAGATGTAATTAAAAAATAACATTTGTAAGTGTACAGTACGATAGATGGCCACAGTCGTTAGGAATAAAATCTATAAAAAAAAAAAAAGATTTTTATATGATTATTTTCCAAACATTTTCAAGCCTGTCGTTGTGAATGCAATTCCCATCACAATGGATTATCCTCAGCATATTTGAATCGAATTTGGATTTGATCATTAAATTTTTGGAGGCGAAAAAGGAACCTAAAGACAATTTTTGTATTAAATTCCATTTAATTCACGATTTTGACAATTGTCAGGTGTTACTTTACCCTCAATTAAACATGTTTCCATAGCATTAATATTTTTATACTAGTAAGTTTTAATGCGCCTATGGCGCCCGTTAATTTGCTTGAGAAAGTATTTGTTACTTAATTTTAAAAATTTTGTAAAAAATATTTTGAGAAAACTATTTTGTAAAAAAAAATTTCGAAAAAAAAATAAAATTTGCTGAAAAAAAAATTTTTGTTGAAAAAAAAAATTTTTGTGGAAAAAAAAATTTTTGTTGAAAAAAAAAAATTTTGTTGAAAGAAAAAAATTTTGTTGAAAAAAAAAAATTGTTGATAAAAAAAAAATTTGGAAAAAAAAAATTTTTGTAAAAAAAAAAAATTTGTAAAAAGAAAATTTTTGGAAAAAAAAAAATTTTGTTAAAAAAAAATTTTGGGGAAAACACAGTTTCTGTACAAAAAAAAAATATTATTTTTTTTATTATTATTATTTATAGAATTATTATAGAATGCCTATTTAAATTCCTACGTACTGCGTGACAGAGTCAGTGAATCAGGGAATCAGTGTATCAGTGAATCAGTGTCGAGGGTAAATATATATTAAGATTTCCTTCCTCTTTGACTTGGTGATATCTGCTGAGTTTTCTTTTTTAGTCATCGACTGCGTGATATTTCAATCATTTACTTTATGTTGCCATTGAATTTCAGATTTCGCCAACATGAACTTATTTCGAGGCACATCTATTACGTGCCAGTTATTGGTTTTCATTGTTTACATTTTATTTAATGTTATGTTAAAATATGTAAATAATTGTTTTAAATACAACATTTTCAAGTTTTTTGTTTGCTGTTTTTTGTTGAAAGTGCAAATTTTAGCACGAATTGTGTACTCTGTTTATTTTGTTTAAATACATTTGTAATTACAAACATTTATATTTATGCAACATACTCGTATTCAAGTCGAGATTTCGAAATCGAGCTATTAGTGAAAACGCGTGTCATTGAGAAATGACGAGGCTGAAGTAACAAAAAAAAGTGCTACATTTTGTTAGGGAACGGTCAATTGCACAGAGTTGATTTGACTATGGAGGGGAAAAGAAAATTGTAGAGTCAACGTTTGTACTCCACATTTGGACGGGCTCTATGCAAAAGCCCCACAGAAAATGTGGAGATGGTCCAAAAACATCCATACAAAATTTGGACTTTATGATAAATTGTTCCCAAAAATCTGTTTTTCATAACTTTTAAATAATATTTAATTTTTTTTGTTGAGCCAACAAGAAGTGTTCGTGATTTTTTAAATTTATTTTGTGAATTGTCCTGCTGCATATAATAATTTACTCTTGTCAATTGGTTGAAAGTAATCTAACGAACTCACTAAAAAAATTCCTTTGGACTTCAAGAATGGTTTTGTTTCGCAAAACCGATAATTGACATACGAACAGGAGGAAATCCCAAGCATCCATTGGAACGCTTTCTCGAACACCTAGTGAGCAATATTTGGAATGTCTGTTTTGGAAAGCATTTGCTGGCGGCGAACTCGTTACTAGTAATAGTAATAGATTATTCTCTAAAACTCCGTAAAGCTTATCTGGAAAAAGCATTAGCCTTTCTAAGTCGGCTTTAAAATGTAGTCACCATCAATGACTATATATATTTTAATTAAACCATGAATGTTTTAGCATGACCGGTATTGACAGTTCATCCGTCACGTAATAGTCGCGCACTTTAGTGCACCAGTTAAAGAAAAAAATTTTGATTTTACCGTAATAATTGTATACCTTGGTTTGTGGCGAAACTGTAATTTACAAGACTTAAGTTTCTCCGAAAATCTCTCAACACTTGTAATCTTGAATTTGAATGTTACACTACCGTCTCATAATAGGCTAGTGTGGACTACCAAGTTAATTGCAATCCAACGTTTCATTTAGACCAGTTTTTCTACCTGAATCGGTGCTCATGGAATCTAAAGACTAATCCACCCCACCAAAAGGAAATATTTTCATATCTCTGTTCCTACTCGAAAACCAAACATTTCAAGTTTCGACCAAATAACAAACATTGCTTCTCTCTCGCCAACATATGATATATGATGATGGTCCCAAGCAAAAACACTAAGCAGCAGCAACAACAGCGACAACGACAGCGCCTAGCATAACAAACCAAAAAGTCAGAAAAGCTTAATCAAGCAAATATCATTTACTTAATACTCAATAAGTGTTGGTATACATGGCTGTGGCAACAACAGTGGACTAGCACAAGTATTATAAGCGTGTGACCGACCCAGACAGGCAGCCAGCCAGTCAAACATTCAACCGAAAGAGCTGCTACAAACAACTGCAGCCAGCAACAGCAACAACTTGAAAAACGGCAACAACATCACAAAAGTGCATTGGCATCAGCTTAGCCTTGTGCCTGACATGGTCATATTATTATCATTAACAAAGCTACATCATTATCATGTTAACAATACTAAGCACCAGCAGCAACGCCAACAACAGCAACCAACAAACAGCATCAGCAAAACAGCCGCAACATTTAGGCTAGGCCGCCAGCAGCCCTTTTTCGCATATCTTCTGATTGCATTGGAATGGTTGTTGTATTGAATATTTAAATGAGGGTCATATAACAATGTGGGGCATACAGATATAACAAACGAATAAAGGCACTGTTCAGACTTATGTTTTACGGGACCACCTATACCATGTTTTCTCATGTATAATGGCTGGCGTTCTACAGTGTCATGTTATTATCGCAAAAGTAATCAGGAACAAAATACTGTCTCCAATAAGAAAAACAATATGAGTTTAATTAATTAATTTAGTTTTATCAAACAACGGGACGTTTGAAAACGATCAATGTTCACGTCCATCCGTAATGTTCTCCATTGTTGTTTCTATTAAAAAAAATTATCAGATTTAATATGTAATTCACTTAAGTTTATACAAATTATTATTTATGAATTACTTACGTCATCGTTTGTTTCACTGCTGACCCTTAGGATTCCGAAAAATATATGATTTATTTGTAAAGTGCTTCATCTACCAATGCAATCGTGCAACAGTAATGTCCAGTCTCCACCCTGTGCCCATGTTGCTGTTTTAGATGTGTCCCCATTTGCTACCATTCATTGGACACTAGCATTTGTATGTCAGCACCGGGTTAAGTGGTGTTATTGCATCGAGCACTTAGCATCTTTGATTTTCCACTTCTCGGTTCATTGTTGTGTACATTTCAAGGCGCCTTTCACTGACTTCTCGCATTGTCCTCGTACTGAAACTACCACATGCCGACTAGAGAGCGAGAGCTAAAGCGAAAAGAACACAGGAGGCCCACAGAGTATATTTTTTGGAGAACAGAATGTTCGAATTGTTGCTGTTATTGCTGGTGGCGAGGAAGAACAGCTTAAATCTTGTTTGACTAGCATGTGTCACCACCGCCGTCATCGTTGTGCCGTTGTCGTCCCCATCGTCGAGGTATGTAAACCTGATTGCAACACAATACATTTTGTCTGGATTTAGATTTCTCTTCTACGGACTGGTTTTGGAAAAGGGTCTGGTGAGTCTAGAGAATTTTTGTTTGTTTTGGTTGTTTGTTGTTGTTTTCTGGTTCTCCTTTTTTGTTGCAATTCCTTTTCATCAGTTGCCAGGCCAAGAGGCTAATGCTTTTTTCTCTTTCGTGTTGTTGCATTTGTTTAATCAAATTGTGATATTCGTGAAAAGGTCCCAAACAAATTCGCATACAAACATTCTATGGCAGTTTGACAAACATCATTTACTCCCCTATACGGCGATTTACAAATAATCCAGAACTTTTTGATTAGCCTCCAACATTTGCCCTCACTCTTCGGTTTCTATTTGTCTTTTGTGCGTGGGTTTGCTCTATTCTTTGCCTTCGATTTTATTACATTCATTTTGAGGAAACCAAAAATATTGGTTTTATCGACGACACACGGCATTAGTTGTTGTTGCGATTTTTATGTTATTATTATGCACGTATCAGTCTTTAGCTGGTGGGCGAGGAAGAGTATCTACGAAATGACCTTTGAACTTTCCATTCCATTGTTGGCAGAAACCAAAAATTTCGTTGTATCAGCACTTTTCTGATGGCATTGTATTATTTTGATTCTTTTCTTCATTCAACATATGATATTTGTACTAGAGATGCAATATTAATTCACAGCGTCTGTACAAGTGTCAATGTAGTCGAGATAATACATTTATCGATATTAATGATAAAGAGATATGAAGAGGTTCCGTCGTGTTATAAAGATATGTTTTGCTTTTGCAAACGCCGGTCACACTCGTAAAGTTTTACGGTACAGAACCTCTTCTTATTATAAGTCTCTTTGTCAATAACAATTCGTTTTTTGATCGATGTCTCTGAAGGTGAAGGGTGTTATATGTTAAATGCTTTTATTTCGGATTTTCGGAAGTGAAGTGAAAATGATTCATAAACAGGTATTTTTTTTGTCTTAAAATTATTTTTTTTTTCTGTTATAAAATATACACTTAAATGGGTGGAATGAAAAAAAAAAAAACCTTTTTAATATTTATAAATTTACGAACGTCTCATATGTGTGGCCTCTGAAATGTCGACGAAACAGATGTTTCGACCAGTTTCGAAATAAATACATGCCAGCTTAATATGTTTGACAATAAATAACAATTTCTATACGAAATTAAATACTTGAACAATAATAATTGGGAAAAGTGACTCCGACATTTATATTACTGTATAATGTTATACTTTTTAATATTGGTCACACCTAGCCAAAATTGAGTTTTTGGAGAAAATGTAATTAAAATGGTCATCTTTTGTTTTTTTACAGGCAATTCAATACGTCGTAGCAATTTTTTAAATAGGGAATATATATTCATACTGTAATTCTAAATCAGAATTAGCCTGTAGGTTCACTCTGCCTATTCACATTGCTGTTATACATGCTAAATACTAAATTAGCATGTATAAATCTTTAACCGCACGTAATGAGCCGAAACTTTTTTGCGTGTATTTTTTTTTTCTCCAAAAGATTTCTATCGATTTCTAAACTTGGTACACATTTTCTTATCACATTTTAAATGTTGAAATCTTGAATTTCCAACAGAACAACACACTCTTCTAAATATTGTCCATTTCTTAAAAGATTTATTCGAATAATGCCATGCAATAACCCCAAAAAGAACATAAAGAAAGTGGGTCGTTTCTGTAACCCAAATATAACCCCACAAGTAAAATCTCTTGTATTGCCACAAAGAATAATTTTTTTTTTCTTTGTTTATTACAATTTATAAAACAATAGTGAAGAATGAGTTTCCATATATTCCAAATCTAAGCAACAACAAAAGAAACTTTACACAATTCGACAGAGCAGACAGACACCGCACACACGCACACAACACACATACCGACTTGACTTATATTCCCAATTCATTGATAATTTCAATGATGAATGAGACAAAAAAAACCCCATGGAAATATGGGCGCAACACATGGACGGACGCCAGGGAACAAAACACACAAAAAAAATGCCGCCACATTAAGATTACAAATTATATGCAAAAACATCATTAAAATTATATTTTTACTTTCTGCTGTTCCATTTGCGGGTGGAACAGACGACAACACAAAAAATAACATTTTGCATAAATTAATTAAACAGAAAGCAAATAAATAATGCGAAACAATTGAATGGTAGTGGTAGGTTGAATGGATGGATAGACGAATACGTAGACACATGTTCCACATGATTGAAATTATGCCAGAGAACAA
Source organism: Hydrotaea cyrtoneurina (assembly GCA_958296145.1). Taxonomy (NCBI): domain Eukaryota; kingdom Metazoa; phylum Arthropoda; class Insecta; order Diptera; family Muscidae; genus Hydrotaea; species Hydrotaea cyrtoneurina. The sequence goes on from OY282516.1 coordinate 10,539,309, forward strand.
ATGCTAGAATAACAAACAATATGCGAATAAAAATATACTATAAACTATTCCAAGCGATCTATAAACATTTTATGTATTTTGTTGAAAAGTACTGTAGATATTGAGAGGAATGCAAATGTTTTCAATCGTTTCTATTTTTTAGAATATATATTTCATATTTTCCCAAAAAGATTTTTTTTTTAAATATTATAAAAAATATAGAAATAGATTTAGCCGTTACCTTTTAAAACGGGGTAGGGGTCACCAATGTCCCAACAAACAAACAAATTGTAATGCATTCTTAATGAAACTCCCGAATATGGAAACTCCTGGGGAAATTACTTTTTTCAGATAACAATTCTAAACAGACCGGGAATCAAACAAACAGCTTTTTAACATTCCACTGACCAGGACCTAATGTTTGAATCCGGCTCCGAACGGCTAATATTTTTTAGCGAAGTTTATCATGGCTTAGAGATTGCACTCTTACTCGTAAAGTCGCCATCATTTACGTGGTGTAAAGCAGCCGCTTTAATGGTCTTACTCAGTTTTGAACCTGGGTTTACTTGTATGATAGACGCGCACATTACCTACTACACCACGGCCGTCCACGTGATATATTGCTTCCGGATACTACCTTGTGTACAATCTGTCTGAAAAACGTTACATGTAAATAATCTCCGAACGCCCACTTTTGAACGTCAAAACCAGTTCCTGTGCCCACTCCACCGTTAGGTCATCTATCAACATAGAAAGTAAATTTGTGCCGCTTCCGGATACTACCTTCTTTAAAATTTGCATGAAAAACGTTGCATTCATCTGACATTCGAAATGATCTTCTAATGACCACCAGCTCCTCTCCCCACATCCATCATAAAACTGACCGTAAAAATCGCCCAGTACTCGAGTTAGCTTTTCACTTCACCCCTGAGTTCCATAGTCAGAGATCTCCAATCATGGCCGGAAATTATAACTTTTAACTATTATGCTAGAGGAGTTCATTAAGACTGAAAGTGTTGCAAATTTATAGAGGAATTACGTAAAAAAAATTGTGTTCAGCTGTAGCTGTCTTCTTAGATAAAAATCTGAAAGTCCATTTGTTAGGGGTCACATTTAATACATTGGACGAAAAGATAATTTGTCATTGTCAGGTTATCTCTTATATCAAAATATGAATCAGGTCAGACTTACATTAAAATATTAGGTCTTCTTTCCTCCTTCAAAAACATCGATTTTAAAAAGGGTAAATTGCGATATTTCAGTCAAAAATTAGCAATTAATCTTTCCATTTAGAGAACCATCAATTTTACAATACATTCATCCATCTACTTGACCATAATGTCTATCTTATATATTCATATTCATATATATACGTACATACATATAATGTTTTATTCATTATTTACAAATTCTTTAATAGTTTCTCTTTTTCGATGTATCGTCTTTTTTTATTGCAGATTTTAAATATGGAAGATGATTCAAATTGGTATCGCGCCGAACTGGACGGTAAAGAAGGTTTAATTCCCAGCAATTACATAGAAATGAAAAATCATGAGTGAGTTGCCATTTTGCTTTTCTAAATGTCCAACATAATAATTAATTGTATTTTTATTTGCATTTTTCCACAGCTGGTATTATGGTCGCATCACCCGTGCCGATGCAGAGAAATTATTATCGAATAAACATGAAGGCGCTTTCTTAATACGTATCAGTGAATCCAGTCCGGGTGATTTTTCATTATCGGTTAAGTAAGTAACAAACCACCATACAGCTGTTGTTTGTTTGTTTTTTTATATTGAAATTAATTAATTTTTATTTACATTTTCTGTGTGTGTGTTTTATTAGGTGCCCCGATGGTGTTCAACATTTTAAGGTATTACGTGACGCACAAGGTAAATTCTTCCTTTGGGTGGTTAAATTTAATTCTCTCAATGAATTGGTTGAATATCATCGAACGGCAAGTGTATCCAGATCGCAAGATGTCAAATTAAGAGATATGATACCTGAAGAGGTGAGTACAACGAAACCAAGGGGCAATAGTTAGAATACATGTGAAATACTTTTAGGGGATTTTTAATAGTGGACTACCTTTACTGATTCCGAAGCATATAGTATTTAATGTAGAATTTGTGCTCGTTACTTCAGGTGTGGTTACTCCAAGAGATATCTGATATTCTTTGGTAATTAGCTCAGTACGGCCCCCCATAGATTTTTCTCCAAAACACCGCCAACACCTTTTCGTGTGCTTTCGCAAGTACCTATATTTTAGCGCTAAAACAAGCAATGGGCGAACTGCTTGATTTGACCGAAGTCCCTTCGACATGTCAGCACGATTCTTCGCTTTATTTCGATTCTGACATTATTCTTTCTATCGATGACGGAGCCGCTGTAGATGCATTCCACTTCCTCGACTATGTTACCTTTGTGTCTTCATGACGTTTGCCTAATTGTTGCAAGCACAACATTTCTAGTCCTCTTTCGCCAGCAGACTAACCGCTGGTTTCCATAAAACGATGTCGTTCGTTCGTTACAAATCGTCTATATTAGAAGCACTATTAAATGTGTTTCAGACTTCATTCAATTCTGGTTTTCCGATATCGACATATGTATGTAACACACGTCCGAACGAATGACTTTTTATTCCTGGGAAAAAATTGAATGAATAAATTATCAGCCACAGTCGAATCCGCTTAATTGAAATCTGGTTATTTAAACAAAACTCTTATAACAAATTATTAAAATAAATTTAAAAATTCCAATTTTTCATACGTTTTTTTTACATTTACGTTATAAATAGTCTCAGTAGGTTTAAGAAATGTTATAGGGTAGGATGGAGCTGGCAGTGTAACATTTAAAATTTAACTTAATTGGATCCGTTTAATGTTTGTTCTTTCATCCTCTTCTCGTTTTTCAGATGCTTGTACAGGCTTTGTACGATTTTGTGCCACAAGAATCGGGTGAATTGGACTTCAGACGTGGTGATGTAATCACCGTAACAGATCGTTCCGATGAGAATTGGTGGAATGGTGAAATTGGTAATCGTAAGGGCATTTTCCCAGCTACCTATGTAACGCCATATCATTCATAATTATTGCTAAAATACAACAGTCCCCACAAAAACAAAAACAACAACATAAACAAAAACCACAACAACAACAAATTTATACAAAACTAAATCCTATTAAATTATAAACAAAACAAAAAGAAGAAAATCACACACAATTATCGAATAACAAGAAATGTTTAGAAAAGGAAAGTGAAGAAATCTTTGAAATTAAACACCCTCTCTGTCCAACTTACCCTCCTCCCCAAAACAACAACAACAGCAACATTGTAAACACCGTCATTTCAACAACAAACAATTTATTTAAACAAAATAAACGCCACACACACACACATACCATAATAATATTATGTTTAATTAAAAGGAAAACAATATTATAATTATAAAAACAACAAAAACCAACTAAAAACTCCGTAAAAATGCATTTGTTTAGAAGAAGAAAAGAAAAAAGAAACTGAAAACAAAACAACAACAACAAATAAAACAAAATAACAATTTTTTTACTTTAAAGATTTATTGAGAGAAAATATAAAAAAAAAACAAAAAATATTTTTAGTAAACAAAAACAAAAAAAAATACAACTTTTTTTACCTAAAGTTTAAAAAAGTATAAAAACAGAAATATACAAAACGTAATAATTTATATAATTAAAAATAACAAATAATGATAAACAAAACAACCAATCTTAAACTAAATAATATAAATCTACATTATTTTATAACGATTTCAAATCATTGCTAAGAACAACAACAATTTGTCAACACATACAAAAAAAATGAAAATTTCTAAATTCATTGTTTGCTTCCAATTCTCTGTATTCTTTTTTTTCTTGTTTTTAATAAAATACAATTTATTAAACATTAACTATGAAATGCTGTTCAATACAACAACATCAACAACAAATTGCCATATTTTAGAGAAAACAAAGTAAAAAACAAAACAAAAAGTTTTTTTTTTGTGTTAAATAAAAATAATACTTTTGATCTTTACGATGAACTTCCGACGAGATAATTTACGTTTTAAACAGCCAGCAAACAGCTTTAAACAATATTTTCCTATTATTATTTTGTAATGGTTTTCCAAAAGCAAGTCAGCATTTCTTTATACAAAAAAAAAACAAAAACTATTATTAGGCCATATTATTTGTTTTAAATATAAACAAAAAGTCATTTCATGATGATGCCAACAAAGTAAAGTTAGAAACTATTTTAAATTTGTAAATTAAACTAAATGATTTTATATACAATTTATGTATAGAATTAAGAAGGAATTACTAACGCACAATATAAATGTTTGGCCAAAGGAGAAATCCAAAGAAATATTACATCATGGGAAAAAGAATAACGCAAATACAAACGTCCTGATACACCGCATGTTCGCTAGCTTTATATGCGATTAACAGCCGATTTGCTAACGACTAACAGAACGACAAAGAGATAGAGATAGTGAGTCGCTTTTTTATGCGAAAGTAAGCGAGACTTTTTCATGCGACATTAGAGTTACTCAGGCTAATTTTTTGAAATTTCATTTACAGCCTTTGTGATAAAAAGTATCATCTACAGACACTTCATCTTGAAATCCTCACGATCACAACTCAGGCTATTTGTTCATTGCAAGAAGAATTCGTAGAGACTGAATAGTCTTTGACTCAGGCTATCACTGACTCAGGCTATTTGTTTTTTAATCTCAGTCACAGCATTGTTCTTAGCAAAAAGAATTCGTAGAGACTGAATAGTCTTTGACTCAGGCTATTTGTTTTTATCTCAGTCACAGCTTTGTTCATTGCAAGAAGAATTCACAGCAACTGAATCTTTTTCTTTCTTTTTTTTTGTAGGAAATTCATAGGTTGACACATAAGTGTTCTTGAGATCCTAATGATCACTGACTCAGGCTATTTGTTTTTTTAATATCATTCATAGCCCCGTTCATTGTAAGAAACATTCTTATTGACAAACATCCATCTCAAGAGCAGTTGTTGTCTCCCTGAGCAGAAAATTCACATCCACACACAATTCTTCTTGAGAATCTCAGGAACAGTGTCTTAGGCTATTTGGTTTTATAAATCATTCACAACCTTGATAACTGCTGGTTACCATAAAACTAATTCGTTGTTACAAATCATCTATTTACGAACGCTTTAAAATGGGTTTCAGACTTCATTCAATTCGGGTTTTCCCATATATATTTTAGATATCGACAAATGGAACACATATCCAAAAGAATGTGTTGTCATTCCTGGAGAAAAAAAAATGATTTTATTGCGATTACAATTCTGACAACTTGGAACTAACGAACGAATTCGTTTTACGGAAACCAGCAAAAATCTTAGTGATTAAGAATCGTTTTCTTTAAAACAACATTCTGACAGATTTAAAATATACACAGACTGGCGAAATGTTTCTCTAGCCCAGATTCACTGCAATATATACAGCAAAAGTGTGAGAATTTCTTATCGACAGACAATTCTTCTTGAAATTCTCATGTTATCAAGGGCAGATGTCCCAAGTTGCTTTTTGACACATTAGTTCGGCTACACACTCTAGATGCCAGTAATTAGCATGGCAGTATTTGAAAGATTTTCAAAGCAAATTTTGTTTCTTAAACAAATACCGACTTTTTTTTAAAACAAATACCCTCTTGGAGAAGTTCAGCAAATGACTTGGGACGTCTGCCCTCTGTATGGTATTTGATGTTATGTTTTTAATTGTAGTCGCAGACCTCTGTTTAGTAAGAAAAATTTTAATCCTTGTGAAGAAACATTTTCAAGAACAATATTTTGGGCGATATTAATTAAACTAAATTCTCTAATTTTCATTAGCAAAATTCTTAGTGAGACTCTTTGCGATAAAAAAAACTGTTTATGAGATCAGTTTTCTGTCAAAAATGCATTCTGAATTATTTAAAATATTCACACATATGGAATTTTTATTATGCCGGATAATCTGCGATGTATACAAACAATTTGTATCCTCTGCATCCTCAGAAAAAGCTACAGCTTCGACAGAAAGATGAAATTTCGCTAAGGGTCTGTAGTAGTTGCATGGATTTTAATGTGGGAAGGACTGGTTAGTCATTCAACAGATTGCATTTTTTTTAAATTATTTATGAATATTAAACGAATTCCTTCCTTCGTTACAACCCGTCAATTGCATTTGGTTTGTAGAATTATTTAACTTCAGATTTTAAAATATGTGAGAAAGCCACGTAGAAGACCAAACAAATGAGCTGTCATTACTGGGAAAACCCCCAGTAATTTATTGCAATGGCGTAACGGACGATATAATTTCATTTTAAGAAAGCCGATCGTCAATCTCCTAGTCGCTCTATGAAATAGGCCTATACATTTTTGGCGATTTCTAGACGGGACTCTCTGAACTATCGCCTCGAGTCACATGACAAGGGCCAGCTGCTCATCGGCTTCCCTTTGTTTTCAAAGAATGCATTTGATTTTTATAATTAAACAAAAATATGCCGATTTTTGTTTACCACGCTCATTTTTTCTTTTTTTTTTCTCAACGATTTTATTATAAATTTAAAATATTTTCTAACTTTATGTTCACCATTAACGAAAATTTCGATTTTTATGTTTGCTTTATAATTCTCAACACGTTACAAACAAACAAGAAACCGGAAATTGATATTTTTCAATACTAAAAGTAAATAAAATATTAATAAAAAAAAAAAGAAAAAGTAAAAGAATAATGAAAATGAAAATATTTGAAAATAACATGCATGCAGCAATATTCGTATATACACATTCAACAAAAACACAAACAGCAACAGCCGTATGAAAATCATAAAAATACTTATAAATAGCAATTTTTTTAAACTATTTTGCTACGTTCTAAAAGAAAAAGGTTTGCTATTTTTTTTTGTTCTCTTAAACATAAGTGTTTTTTAGTTTTGTTTTAAAGATTATATTTTAAAGATTTTTTTATTTTTTAAAAGAAAAGCTAATTGTGTGTATATTTAAAGTTTTCTTAAAAACAAAAAACTATTTACTTTTCTCCTTCTATCCACCAACACCCCAACCCACCCAATCCATTATTCTCTTTGTTTCTTCTTCCTCTTATTTAAACTTACATATAATGCGCCAAAATCCCTCTCGCAACATTTATGTTCTATGCTTTAAAATAAAAAAAATTAAAAAAACAAAACCTAAAAAAAAAATATAAATTTGTCCTAAAAAAAGTATTTTTTTTTAATTATGAAAAAGTAATTAAAATTGAAAACAAATTTAAATCTTGCTTAGAAATTATACGTTTATATGCCTTTGATATAATCTTAAAAAATATTTAAAACAACAAAAATAAATTAAAATAAAATAAAAAAAATTGAAAAAAAAAACAATTTTATTATTTTTACTAGTTTTTCGTTTTCTTTTAAAGTCTTCGGTTGGCTTTTATTGCTTGTGCATCTGATTGGTAAATTAAATTGATAATTTGTATGTGTTTATGCCAAATATTACAGAAATTGTTTTGTTTTTCCTAAACCGAACTCAAACAGGGAACCTACGGTAGGAATTTCAATAGAGAAAAACTATATACAAATACAAATGAAATAAACGTTAACAGAAGTTTGCAACAAAAACGATAACACCAAGTAATTTTTAAAAATTATAAACAAGAGTCTGTTCGGAAATGCATCTCTGCAAATAAAAAAAACACAAAGAAATTACTTAAATTGTAAAAAAGGACCTGTTCGGAAATGATTTGTGGAATTGGATTCCCTATTTTAATTGGATTTATTTAAACAACAAACGATAATTCGTTCATTTGGGTTTTTGCAACACTAGTCTGTCAAAACTGAAGTTAAATATATTTTGTATAAAATATAACATGTGTAATAAAAACCCAATTTATTTTCATTTCGCCTACTGACGTTTACGCTCGTCTCAGTTGAGATCTTTTTTTTTAAACAGAAAGTTGATATTTTTTTCACGGCTTTGTTCGGAGTCGAATTGTTCGGCCAAATCACATTTTATTTTTATCACTTTAATGTATTGTACGTATACATCCTCAATGCCAACGTATTTATTTGCATATCCGAACAGGTCCAACACATGCATCCTCAGTGCCAAATAATCATAGATGGACAGTTTATTTGCATTTCCGTACAGTATTTCGAACACTTGCCAAACATCATCACCATTGTCATATTTTTAGTTGGTTTTATGGAACACCCAACACTAATAAGAGCTTGATATTACAGGGTGATCCAAATACAAGTATTTTTAGAAATTAAAAAAAATTAACATAAATCCATTTTTTGGAATATTATTGTTTTATACGAAAGAGCAAACCATTTTATTATTTCTGGAAAACGATTTCATTCATGTGGCAGCTTCGGCTGGCATCGCAGTAGCTCGTCCTGCCAATCCAATTGTCCCAGACTGTGGTGCCGATTTCTGGGTCTATTTTAGTAATTACAGTTCCGGGTCATTGAGTATTTGTCTGCATATGTTCCTTGACGTATTTGTCTTCCTTTCCTGCTCAAATGAGTAGTAAATAGAAATATGGAAACCACCCAGCTGTTCGACACGAAGGTTAAGCAAGTGAACAATAAAACTTCTGTGTCGTGAACCGACTGTCATATTCCCACAACAGAACGAGTATTCTTTTTTACAGCAGGCTCTTTTGTATGTTAGTAACAGAGGGGGCGTGTCAAACTCTTACATCTTTCTAATGTACCAAGCGTAATTAAAATATTGCGGAGAATGTTTTCCAAGAGATTGGGTGGAGCGTTTTAACGATATCACACGAGTTCTTGACAAGGGGGAAATGGTACAATGATGTGGGTGCTATCAAAAGGGCGTGTAAACCTGTATTATGTATAAAAAAAATAACGAAAGTCTTGCGGAGTAAATATTTAATTTAAATTGTCATAACCTAGGAAACTAGATTGGACCATTAATTTAGGTGAGTTCTCTGTTTTAATTCCAGCTCATATTTCGTAAGATTTAATTGCAATTTAATAAAGAACTAAAGAAGTTTCTAAATGTTATGGGAAATTTCATTAAAACTATTTATTTGTTCTCAACCACTTTATTCATTTGTCAGACTTTCATCAAACTCAATTCGATTTAAAATGATTCTCCATTGTCCCATTTTTGCTTTTATGTGATTATAAACTTCATCATTTGACTGGAAGTTGGGCGTGACCCAAATCTTTTTACTTGAATATAAGGCTATGAATAATTTTTTTTATATACATATAACTTTACTAGTACTATAAATATGAGGAGGACGAAGGATAACAAAAAGCAAAATAAAGATTAGTCACTACCGCACTTTTTAGTAACGATCAACACACTCGACAACATTTAGGTATACATAAATATTAATAAATAAATAATATATATATAAAAATATGAACATATTATTATATTAACAAAAAAGAAAAAAAACTAAAATATTTTAATAAGCCAACATGAAGCGAATCTTATACAATTTATAACAAAAATAGATATTAAACTCGAATTGAAAGTGTTTAGTGGTTTAATAAACAAAAGGAAATTTTGAAGAAAAAAAAAATAAAACAAATCGAGCGAATATGAAATAAAATTATATATACAAATAAAAAACATTGCTGGTGTTATTTACAAAAGTTGTCTTTTCAACTCAATCATTTTTGGCAACTGTAAGTATTGTCTTTTAATCCACTTCGCATCCTTACCGCTTTCCACAATCCACAATTTTGAGAAATTTAATCAGTTATAATTGGAGTTGTATTATTGTGTTTCCAAATAAATTGGAAAGCTCAAATGAAACTATAATTTTCCAAAACGCTCCAATATTGTTTTTTTAACATTATTCTGCACAATGATTTTAACAGTATTTTTGCTAGTTTAAAGATTTCTTCAAACTTCTGAAGACTGCATAAAAGTTACAGTAATTCAGTTCAGAAATAGTGGGGTTGACGAGCAATTTATTGTCACCCCTAAATCGGCGCCGTCACATAAATTCAAAAAATGTTCAACGCCGTTTTGTACTGAAGCGGCTCCAACTCAGTGTAAATGCAACTCTGACAGTGCTATCAACGCACTCAATAAAAATCGTAACTATGAGTTGGAAGAAAAATCGCTATAAATATAAACGGGTTAATTGTTGCGTCCGTTGCATTAGTATATGAATTAGAGTTCACTCTCTTACAAAAACATACTTTTAATATTACAAGGCAACTCACAAACGATAGCGAACAATGAGCGTTAACATTTTCGATTTATAAGCCCATTTAATAATAAAAAAGCGTTTGTATGCTCCTACATTATTGTCGAAAATATTTTAAAAATCAGTTTTAGTTAGCAGCACTGCTGCGACCGATTACTATTTCCTAGCTGTCACTTCGAGTAGTCGCTCTATGTTCTACATCTCTAATCGCTGAATTCTCAATACTCATTCGATTATTAGCTCTTGTCCGGTTGAAAAATTATTTGCGGCTAAATTAATGAAAAAAAAAGTAAATTGTATAGATGAAAATTAACACGCAAGCAAATATATCACACGTACATATATGAGTATAAAAACGAAGAGTGATAGAAAATAATTAATGAAGTAGAAAAAGTCAATTTGTGCAAAGCAAAGTACAAAAGTCAAACACGTGAAATTGAAGAGAAGAAAAAAAAAATCAAGACAGGGTGAATTGTCTGTCTTCGATCAAGGGTGGAGAAGGAAGGGTTGTATGTGTTTGCAAGTGTGTGAATGTAAAAAAAGTGCATGAAATAAAAAACACACTCCTCGGTATCAAAAAAAAAAGTGCAAACCTTTACAAAAAAAGGAAAATTGAGAAATTAAATGGTTCTTTGAAATAAATCTCCCTCCGTATTAGTTGTTACACCACACCTCATACCACCAGAAAAAAAAACCAAAAATGGCCTACAAAGATCGCATTCTATCGCCGCAACAATTGAGGAAATTGTCCGAACATAAATACTCATGCACCAGTTCAAGTCTAATGGATCCTTGGCTCCAGCCCTGGTGGAATTGGCTGGTGTCAAAGACACCGCTTTGGCTGGCACCAAATCTAATTACAATTGTGGGCCTGATTGTAAATATCATTACAACTTTGATATTGGTGGCGTAAGTATTACCCAAAATAAAAATAACAACAAATTGGTGGAAGTGCAAAACATTTTTTGCGTTGTACATTTGTTCTAATTTGAATGTGGGTTAATTTCACTTATTGACCCTGAAAATTTCGTTTTTTTTTTTTAAATTTGGCGTCCAATGCGATTGTAACACATTCGCAATGTGAATGTGTCCCCCTTCCTGCCCGCCGCTGTACCCACACACATACACACACACGCTTCTTAGATATTCGTCTACTGATGCGGTGCGGAATGAATTGCTATTTTGTTAGATGCTTATCGCTAGTCGAGGACGCAAACGTCATTATTTTAAAATCGTTCGGTCTGTTTTAGGCGTAATCTTTATTTTTATTTGTAAAGTTTTTCGTCGCTACCCGCCTTTTGCATTTCCTGCCGTTTTCCGTTTTCTCATAAAAAAAAATGCAACGGCAGATGTGTGTGTTGAAGACTACGATTTAAATGGGAAAAATTCTGCTGCACAGTGATGGTAAATCATGACATTTTTGTCACAATCAAGTGTTCAGTGGCCCCGTGGCGCACTCGATTCTACTTTGCCATATTTAATATAATTCATATATATTTTTTATTGGAAAATCGTCAAAAGATATATTAGGCTAAAGTGCAGATAACAGGGCGTGACGGAAATTTAAAAAAATATACGCCACCCTGTAGGGATTGGGACGCGAATGTCGAGAAAAATCATGATTAGCCCTCGGCCGAAAGAAAATTTCGCCAGTATTCCAAAAAAAAATTGTATGGATTTTACCCTACCGGTCCGCTTAGGGAAATCATCTGTTTGCCGCTTAGAAATCATGCGAATGTAGACGGTCAGTTGTTCGACATCGTGACTTAGGTTGTCCACGTCTAAACTCGACCAATGTCATCTTCGGATTTAAAAAAGGCAATAAAAATCTTCCCATGTCATAATGAACTTAAGAATAAAAATTCTAATTGGGAAGAGTCAGTGTTGGCACTATTCGAGCACATTCAATCGATCATTGCGGCACAATTTTAAGTTTACAAAATAACAACACTGCTGCTCCATATCATACGAGTGGTGGGGGTATTTCATATGTAGACTTTGATTTTTTTTATTGAGAATAATAAAACCGGCTTATTGTAAAGGGGTGTTTTTTGTATTGTGTAGAACAGAAATTCTATTGAGAACATTCTGCCGACGTTAAGTTTCTCCCCTCTTTTTTTTTTTGTTTTTTTTTTTAATAAATTTTTCTCTCTCACTGCTTAGCAAAAAAAAACTCTGGGCTCTTCTGATAATCAATGTGTCATTTGTTGTTGTTATTCAGTGTTATCTTGAATGAATGTATTACCCTCAGCACACCGTAAAGGTTGGGACGTGAATCTCCTATCAAATCACTGAGCTCGATATGTATACATGGGATGGAACTAACAACTGATGCCTTTTGTAGAGAAGTTTAATTAACATAGAAAATTCTTTCAAACTCGTAAAGTAACCGGCTTTTAGGAGGTGTAAACGGCGGTTAAAAACTCCGAATCTGAACGCGATTTTGTCGTGTAAGAGTCGACAGCATTACCGGCCATTCAGGTCTCTAAATAAGAGGGTGGACGTCTTCTGCTAACGATCTAGCGTTCGATTAGATGTTCTAGACTTTTATGTCGCCATTTGGAATATCCCAAACGACTACGGCACTCTGGTTTTATGTTTGAATCATATCCTATTGTTACACGGTAGTCTTTTTCGTCATCAAAATCGTGATAGTCGCGCAATGAATCGCTTTAAGTTGAACATATTTGGGAACTATTGTGCTGGGTTGATAAACTGTGCGTTTATTGAAAATAATTGCTGTCCGATATGAAGCATACACAGCGTGTGTGCTGTGTCTAATTTTGTTAACTTGACAGTGGACAACTCTCACGGTCCCCATATCTCAAGCAAGCAGCCACTTAATTTGTTAGTCTTACTCGATTTCGAACCTAGGTTCTTCAGTGTGATAGTCAAACACACTACCTACCACACCACGGCTGTTCACAAGGAGATTTTACCCATTAAAATTGCAAACATGTCATCGGAATTCTTAGACAATACGAAGCTACAATTTGACTCCTGAAGATTTTTCGTAAACTCTCAGACATTATCAGCTGTCAAACCATAGCTGTCGATGTCGACAGTTCTCATGCAGCTTTAAAAACACCCTACATATATTTCTTTGCTGCATCTGGTATACCTTTCTTTTTATCATTTAAAAAGATTTTAATAGAGTTAACACGGCCCCATCCCCATTTCTATTTCGCTAAAAATAGAGAGAAGTGTCTTGGTTGCTGTTTAGATTTCGGTGAGGGTAGTTTTAAACATAAATCGCTTTATTGATTTGAGTTTCATTCTTATTCCACCCTTATGCTCCTCATTAAATATGTCGGTGGTAAATAATTTACAGTTTATTTTTATTTTCTACTGTCTTTTCCCTTCCCAACTGCACATATAATTATGAGAAATCTCATACCTGTTCCAACCACCACCACCACCACCAACACAACCAAGAACCATGTACTTCCTACTACCACGCACCAAATACATTCTAAAGAGGTCATTATCACTTTGGTGGTCTACATAAAACGGTTTTTGTCTTTTAAATATCAATTACAGAGAATAAAACGTAAGCCTACAAATCAATTTTGAATGTACATTTTATATTTCATTTTTTAAAGTAATTGTTTTCCACACAACGTGTGTGTTTCACACATTCAGACCACAAAAGAGTTCTGCTGCGGTGGTTGTTGTTATGCTGTGTGGATTTGTGTGCTGCTAGCCCAGTTTCAAAACTGAAAACTGGTATATTTCTATGATGACTTGGCTTTTTGGGGTCACAAAAAGTTGCTTTAGCAAGCAAATAATAAAGTTAAAAACGCGGAACGTAAAACTACTGTAGCGCTACTCTACCCATTCATATTTGCAGCATACATGAGTACATGAGTGTTTTTTTTTTGCAGTAGCATTTTTAAATATTTCAAGTTTTCCTTATTCAGATTCATTGATGATCTTACTTATGCTGCTTGTAAAGATTCTTTAGTTTTCTTTTTTATTATACGTATTTCGGTGTACAATAATTTATTTAAGTAATTCGTGCTTTTTTTTACATTTTTATTGTCGCTGTTGTAAATTGTAAATCATCACTTTTATTTGCCATAAAAAGGAAGTCATAAAAGTATGTGATCGCTTGCAGTGCGAAATGTGTTTGTACACCCAGTTGACCTTTGATTTCGATGACAATCACCATCACAGTGAACTCACTGCTGGCATACTTATGCATATGGGGAGTAATTGGCAATTGTCTACAAACCACATGTAACTGACAGGTGTAATTTGTTGTTAACCGGCGGCATAGTTTTTGTGGTGAATGTATTATGTGTCATGGTGGCATTATACCAATCTAAAGGTCAAAAAAATGTGATTGATGCTAACGAGCGAACTTGATTTTCATAAATAACGGTCGGCAATAATATTCGCAATAGTCAGTCCTTAAAACTAATTGTTCAGACTGAAAGTTCTTTTAATCAAACGGTTTTATTATGTCTTAATCGGAGTTCTAAGCATTTTCATTATTTACGGCACACGATTCCATTTATGTGGCCGAGGCGGCTATCATTATAATTTCGATGCGGTAGGTGCCCCATTTCGACCAGAACTTATTATTTCTTTTGATTCGAAAGGACTACAGTGTTGTTTAAGTTCTGCTGGAAGTTTTCGGACGATACTGAGAATAAAACAAGGAAGTTCTTTTCAAATCAATTCCAGACATTGCATGCCATTACGAAAAAATTGTTTTCATTGAGTACTATAACCCATAGTATCATTTAAATTCAATCACAACTAAACAAACCCATCGCAAATGTGATTTAATTCAATCCTTCGGGCGGTCTATTTAATTTGTTTAACAAAAATTGAACGAACAAAGACTCAATTTAAAAATAATGCCAATAGAGAGACCGACAGAGTCATGTGTTTAACACGTTTTTTGTTTGTTTCTTCTATTGTTTCTATATTTGTTCTTGGTTTTTGTTGATTGTGAATTACGTATATAGTACACATGGATTCCTATGTTTGTCGCCTCTCTCCCTCGCTAGGCAAAAGAAATCGTTGTCGTCGTTAAGTCTGAACAACAAAAATAAAAGCGAAATTAAGCAAAAACAATGAAAGTAAAAAAAAAACGCCACCAATCACCTTCAAAATGATTCATGGCACTTAATTGTCACTCAATAGCGTATATTTGGCAAACTCGTCTCCTTGCTCAGTAATTGCAGCGAAAGCCTAACTGGAGTTAAAACCGCGCTGTATGAACTTCTGGATGCATAAAGAATGTTGTGTTAATATTAACAGAAACCCATGATGTATAACGTTTGCTGTCTTTCCATGCGACAACAAGTTGATTTGCGACAAAGTGAACGAAAGAAAACATATTTATTTCAGTTCAAAATCAAGGTGCACTAAGTTTTTTCTGTCATCTCAGCGAAAGAAAATATTTGTTTCGTTTGATAAAAAAAAATCAAGCAAACAAAATCTTGAGGTCGTCTGCCGGTGACTTGATTCGGGTGTGGGTTCTTCGAACACATTCTATTGTCCCGTCGAGTTAAAAATGCCTCCATTATTTGACGTTCGTCTCTGGGGCTAGGCAAATAGAATCCTCCGATGATTTGGGTGTAGGGGACACATTATTTTGGTAAGACTATACGAACAAAACGTTAACAAATAGTGGATCGGTTTTTTTATACGAAATTAAAACATTCTCATAGATTTTTGTTCGATATCGTGGGCAGTTAATTTCAATATCCATTTTATGAATCATTGGTCGCAGGTTCTTCAGCCTGGAGAGTTAAGGTTTATTCCATCGATATGGGCCGATTAATCCAATAATTTTTCAAATTATTTTTCTCTCACAAACAGCGACGCTTGCCTAGTTTCAAGCATTTCAATATTTTCTACCGACGATGTCTATACGAATAGGATGTGACCTTTTGTGTGGACTGTGATTCCTTTACAAAATTCTGCCTTTCAGAATGTTAGAGAAATTGCAGGATAAGCTATCGCCCTGTCTGAGGCCTCTTGCAGTGGTGAAAGGATCGGAGAGGTATCTGGCCATTGTAAGTAAGGAAATAGTATGACTCCAGGCAATTCTAATTTTTTTTAAAAAAAATACCTTATCTAAGTATATAACAACAGAAAAGGCAAACTAAAAATGTCGTACATGTGATTTGAAGCTGAATAGGTCAAGTTTGCTTCAAAAACATAACTGCTGACCGTGAAAAATTGACGGTCAGCAAGGCAACATGGAGGGCAGGCGAACTAAGTCAATTTGCAGACGTTGCTGTACATCCAAAGACTATACAGAGACGTTCCAAGTTGTTTTTTGACATATTAGTTCGGCTACACACTCTAGATGTCAGTAATTTGAAAGTTTTTCAAAGCAAATAATGTTTTTTTTTTAAACAATTACCTACTTTTTTAAAACAAATACTTGGGACGTCTGCCCTCTGTATGGTCTTTGGTACGTCTGCAAACGATAGATGCCTCACTACGTTTCTGATAGCAAATGTGTGTCGCTGACTCTTTCGTAGAAAAAGCTATTGCTGCCCTGTGCTCTTTGTTATGCTAATTTTCGAAATTTGCTACAATTTCGCCTTCGTTTAGCTGTCATTTATTTGTTTCGAAAACTGTTATTTAATGTAATTTTATTTATTACTTTAGTATTTACTCGTCTTTTTTTTGTTGCTCATCAGACATAGCAAACTGACTGATTTTCCTCCTCTCACATGAGTATGATTTTTGTCTCTTTTCATTTATTTATTATTCATTTATTTAATGAAGAAAAATTCAGAGAATTTGCCTTAAAATTTCATTGACTTTTAGTTGCCCTTTTGGACGATCTTTATTTTTCGACATTTCGATTTGGTTTCGTTTTGCGTTTTCTTTCTATAAACTAAAGTGTAGGCCTTGTTTTATTGGCAATTAAAGAAAAGTGTATAAAGGTGAACAATTTATTTCTTTCATTCTAAATAATTGAACACAGTAATAGTAATTGGTTTTCTATGGAAGTAGAATTAGCGCGAGAATTTTTCCAATAGTTTCTATGAATATTTATTAATTGAAGAATATTTCTAAATTTGTTTCTTTTTTTTTGTCTATTTCATGATACCCAGTGAACATTTTTACTACATTGGTTTTTTAAATCACTGACATGGAAGAAAGCTCTTATAAAATTTTACAACCAGCTGCAACGTGTGAGGGCCGCATAATACTTGCAAGAAAAACGATTTAAAAAACCTATTTGAATATTTTAATATTTAAGAAAAATATTTAGTTTCTATTTTTCTTCTTTTAAACTAGTGTGTGATTAGATACATTTCGAATCATCCCGTGTGTTTCATTTAATTGTCGGTCGTCAACCACTTTCTAATCACATATCAAGCACAAATCATATGCATATATACAACAAAATATTGACACTCGGACTAATGTCAAATAGAAACAGAAACAGTGAACTGATAAGAAATTCATTAATGTCTTTTGATTATTCCACCGGCGACAACAACAAGAGACGATGTCTAAACTACGTCTGTTCCATAAAATACTCAAAAATACATTCAACTTTCAGCCCATCAAAAGTCAGTGCGGATTTATAACCAGAAAATAAAAATACGAAATAAATGAACTTTGGTCATTTTGGCTGGCAATTGAATACTCCCTTTGCTGATTTGAATTTCATACATATTTATTCATGGGCCATAGGAAAGCATACGAGAAGAAACAATAACAGAAAATGTGAGACGATTAATTAGCACAACTGTGCGAAAAAAAAAACATATTAAAACACTTTACAAACATTTAGAAATGTTTAGAGAAAAACGAATGCAAACATGTGAAGGAAATGCACAATGAATGTTTTGTATGCCATGGAGGGGTAGGCATGGATGGATGGCCTTTTATGTCCTCTGTCGTTGTTGGTGAAGCTACGATTTCAATACTTTAATAAAAAAAAAAGAATCATATGAGACAAACACAAAATTTCGAAATGTAATTTTTTATTTTATTATTTATATAAAAATCTAATCTATCCAGTAAACTGATATGTTTTTTTTTGTATACATAGCAATTGCCATAAGCTGCCGGTACAGTAGCGTGTATTTGTATTTCTTCATTATTATGGCGCAAAGTTGTTATCAGTTGAAGACATACAACTTGTATAGAAGAGAAACGTGCACAAATGCGTCAATATGGTGTTCATGACAATGCGTCTATTTATCAAGAAGAAAAAAAACTACTCTTTATAATAATGTCGTATGCGTGCAATAGCAGATAGCAGGTATGCTAAGTGGATCTTAGCGATAACAACAAAACACATGTTTACCCCCAACATCCCATGAAAGAACAAACGGACAACACTCTACAAACCAAATCAGCAAGAACCACAAAAAAAAGTACTACGATGGAGGTTATTTTTGGAGTAATTTCATTAGAAAATGTTGATGGTTTTTCTACTAGTGAGCTAGACAGGAAATTAATTGTACTCTAAATGAGATGACTCCCAAATGATATACTCCTCAAACGAAATAATGAAATGACATCCAACAAATTATGAAAAATCTATTTGGGGATTAGTTCATTGAGGCACTACTGAAATAACCGTCAAACGAAAAAAATGAAACGTTTGGGCGTTATTTACTGCCTGACCCACGAAAACCAATCACTCACTTTCGCACAGAGTTTTCTTTTGAGTTTTCGTGAGAGAGAGTGAAAATATTGCCAGCTCAACAATTCCAAACAACAACAACGCTGTGGGTCATTGTATAATTTTAAACAGTTTTAATTAACACTAACAGTCTAAGCCATGACGACGAACGACAACGAAATGACAACGTTCGCATGGTTAAACAAAAAAGCAATAAACAGCTGATTAGTGGCTTCGAACACAGCTGTTGGTCGCTTAGAAATCGTGCGATATCTTGGCTTAGGCTGTTTAAATTGTTGTCAGTCAATTTACATATAGAATTGTTGTCAGTCAATTTACATATAGAATCAATCATATTTTAATGCATGTATTTGATTTAGTTCCAAATCATTCTCATATTTTAAGTGCACACACTGTTGGTCATATCACACTCTCGAAAATACGTCTAACTCTCTGGACTTTTGTTAAGACTATTTTATTCCATATTTGCCAGTCTGTCGAATTGAATTGAGTCAAGACTGCTGGCGAGTGGTCGACTTTATTCAAGAATTATACGACCTTTAATCAGTAGATACCGAGTGAGTACAAACACTTGTTGATATTTTAAGTGCATATGTACCGTGATCGGTGGCAATTTGATAGGTAGTGAGAGTGTGCGACGACTATCGCACAACAAACCCAAAATGCAAATCCGGGTAAGAACAGCAGATATTTAAAGTTGAATTTTTGTTATCTTTTGTATATTTCTAAAAAGAAAATTTCTAAAAGAAAAAATTTGGGCAGGCGGGGTATTACATTTGTCAGGCACTCACATATATTTAGCCCGATTATGAAAACTCCCAGGGAGATTTTTTGTTTCGAGTATAATATCCTCTTTTTTTAAACAGATCGGGAGAAGAGTGATAAGGGACATACATATTCGATTATTCGGGGTGAGCTTTTTGGTTTGACTCTCGGTCTGTTCAGAATTATAGGATTTTTATCTGAAAAAAGAGTTTGCATAATCGGGCTGATTGTCTCTTTTATTATCAATTTAATTGATGGTGACCCCAAAATCGTATACCAATCTTTCTATTCTGAATCTGAACTTTGTTGAAATTCTAATTAAACTTTTTTCCTATTTCTTTTCCAGTTATGCACCTGATGGCACATCCCCACCACCACGATGGACCTGCCTTGTGTGTGCCTTAGGCTTATTTGTATATCAGAGTTTAGATTCCATCGATGGCAAACAGGCGAGACGTACAAATACATCGTCACCGTTGGGCGAACTGTTCGATCATGGCTGCGATTCCATATCGACCGTGTTCGTTGCGTTATCGGCGTGTTTATCATGTCAATTAGGTCACTATCCAAACTGGCTATTCTTTCAAGTGAGTACGATGAGACTGTATTTGATGTGCTGATTTAATTTAATTAATTCGACTGTTTTGTGTGCAGTGTTTCTGTGCTATAGGTTTATTTTATTGTGCCCATTGGCAGACCTATGTATCGGGTACACTGAGATTTGGCAAAATCGATGTGACAGAAGCTCAATTTACCATTATGGGTATTCATATGATATCGTTTTTCTTTGGTCCCGAAATCTGGATGACTAAGGTGAGTTCGAACGTTTTCCAGGTCGTGTTTTATTGGACTATTTTCTCTTTTTTTTTTGTTTTGTTTTCTTCAAAAAAGTATAATTTCCATTGTTTTTTTTATAATTTTAATGAAATAATATTTCCAGGAGATTATTACATTTTGTGTTTTAAATAATTCCCTTCCCCTTTTTTATAATGTTGCTAAAATATTCCCCGTTTTATGATGAAAAAAAAAATGAAATATATATAAATATATAAAATATATTTATATGCCTATATGTACTATATAAAAGCCTACTACTCCCTCCATTGTATTCCTTAGATATTCGGTATTTTAGAATTATGGTCCACCTTATGCCTAATGACATTAGTTTGTGGTTTATGGTCATTGCGATATATATTCTCTGTTATTTTGGCTGGAGGTGTTGGCAAAAATGGCTCAACAGTTGCCGTAAGTTTTATCCCCCTCACTTAAAACAAATCAAATACAATTTATAGAAAAACAAAGCCAACTTTTAAAAAGAAAAAAAAACAATAATCAGTTTTTTTGTGTTAATTGTACTACTCTCTTTTGGCTAAAAAATTATAACGAAGATGATTTGTTTCATCCTTTCAAAATCAACATCATCTCCTTCTGTTGTTTCCACTTTTCTACCATCTGTACTTCTTTTTTTTCTTCAAAATTCCCTTTTGTGGTCTTGTTTTTCAATGAAACTTTTGTATATTATATATTTCGTTAAATATGAAAAAAGAAAAACATAAATAACAATCGAACGAATCCTCCTGCCTCCTCCTAATCCCTTTTGATCGTCGCTTTTCCTGTCATAGTGGTTAAATGCCGTTTTGTGTTTTGAGATTAATAAAAAAAACCCTTCGTTTAAAGCCCTCTATGTATTTGTTATAAATAATTACCTAATGTTATATATATTAAAACCAGTAGTATTACTTAGTGGTATTTATTGTACAATAATTAATATATTAATTACTAATCTTTTGGGTTTATGTCGACTTCTAAATATAGTAGACCAATAAAACAGAAAAGTTGTTAGAGAAGCCAGAAACAAAATTTGCCAAAGTTTAATGGTTTAAAAAAAATTCTTTTGGCAGTACTTAAACATCGAATTTGTTTCTGTATTTTCTAGCCAATACATTACGGTTTTGTTGAAATTTCCATTTTGAATTATTCGATTGTTCAACTTTTTAAAAATTGTTAACGTTAGCTTCAAATATATAAAGGCTTATTTATGTATTGAGAATATTTTTCTTTTATATCGACTTAACCTTCCCGGTTAACAAGGCTTATTTATGTAATGGGTATATTTTAAATTCGCCTGCGTGTTTTTTTTATAAAAAGAACCAAACCTGTGCGATATTCAAGGTTTATTCCAATTATCCAATTAATTTCGGTGGGTTTGAGTCCCATTTTATGAGAAACTCATTATTTTTGTGGCCTAAGCCTTTTTTTAATTTTTTCGGGAGGGCATTTTTTATAAACAAACAAGTGAAGAAAGCCGACTAATTTCGTTGTCTGTTTTTTTTTAATTTTTTGGGGAGGGTATTTTTTGGTATTAAAAAGTGAAGAAATCTGATTAATTTCGATAGGTACTAATCCCATTTTATCCGCAACTTTAGCGGCCCAATTTTTTTTCGGGAGATTTGTTTCTATGAAATTTCATGAGAAATCGAACACGGCAAATATTTTCCATTTCTAATACTTTATCTAACACCTTACAAGGTCTTACAATTAAAATAAGCCGAAGATCTTGAATATCGATGGAGGGTTTCGCTTTTATTCATAATTGTAGTGGATTTGTTTGTAACATTTTTTAATTGCAAACAAAAAAATCTCTAACAACTTTATGTCATGTTGGTCTTGTAGCCTACAACAAATACTGCTGGCGGTCCAAAGAAGGACATAAGCTTTCAAAAAAATATACAGAAAAAATAAAAAACAACAAAATTTACGTTTGTCACTAAACTCTGAGGAAACGTGCATACATTAATAATGGCCAAGAATTAATTAAAGCTAAGCTTTCAGTATCTTCTAAAAATAAGAACCAGTATTTATTGTAACATTCCGAAAACATACACATACACATATTACATTTATTATATGTACCCGCATACATATATTATAGCTCATAAGAATATCAATTAAACCAAACCTGGAACTATTATATAGCAAGCATTGTTATCAATTCATTATCAGATATTATTTATTGATTTATATATATATATATATTTTTTTGTGTTTAAGAAAAAAGAAGAAATTTTCCAAAAACCTACCTCTACCTATCAACGCAACATTCTATAGAACACGAAGAAACCACATATACTAAATTGATAATAATATTTTCCAAATTTTATTTTGTCTCCTTCTTTATTTAGCTGCCAGTGGTTGGGTTTTATAAGAATTATATTATATTAATTGGTATTAGCGTTTGTTATTTCGTAAATTTTGTGAATTTTTGCAAAATCTTTCTACAAGGCGGCAGTGGCAAAAATGGCTCTTCAGTTGCAGTAAGCATTTTCATAAACAACAAAAAAACAAACAAAAAAAATGGCTTTGATGTACTACAAAAAACCAATACTAAAGTACTAAAACCAAAAGTAAAAATTGTATTAACAATCAATCACCCGGTATTTCTATCCAAGCTAATGGTGTTTTTTCGTTTTAATATTCTTCTCTCACTAAACCTAAATGTTTTGTCAATTTACGTTATATATTTACATATAACGAATACATGTTTCTTGGGGTTTATTTTTTAAACGCTGGAAACATTTGGATTTAGGGCCATTGCTGCGGTCGTGGGGTTTATTTTCCTAGTATTAAAACATCGGAAATCATTAGGTTTACCTAAATTGGGGTAATAACAATCATTTTTTTTTTTTAACTCATTCCTTGGTTACACTTGACTTCATATATATTTTAAATAGTACATGCCATTAATAATTTGGGTTAACCTCATATAAAATGTCAATCATGTTCGGTTTTATTTTTCTAAACGATTCCAACAATCATTTAATTTTAATACATGCCATTTTGGGTGAACCTCATCTCCAATTTCAATCATATTCGGGTTTTTTTTTCCTAAAACAATTCCATAAACTCACTTTAAATTTTGGGAATAACAAATAAATTTAGTTATAATATAATAGATACAATTCAGTCAAACGAAACTTGTTTTTTCGTTTTTATATCTCCACTTCAATCTCATTTTAATTACATATTCTATTTTTAAGCCTCATTTAACAAAGGTTTTTAGATTTTTTTCTTATAAAATTCTGATAATGTAGTGTAATAGTAATAGAAAGAATGTGGGGCAACAAATTGAGTGGAACCGTTTGCCCCCTGAGATCATACCAAATGAACTCTATAGATTGAGAGCTAACAAATCCAATTTTGTTTAAAAAAATTTACCTTTTTTGGAAAGTTTATTAGAAAGGTGCCTTGAAAAGGCACCTTTATGTACTTATAATCCGGGCCCCTACAAAATAAAAATCATAATTAATGGTGGTTATACATTGGAGAAATATTTGGAAAAAGTGTTGTTTTGTAGACCTTTAAATCAGTCAATGAAGAAACAGTCACTAGTTTAGACTTTTCTTAAGACCTTCAACTCAGTCAATGGAGATTTTTTTCTTTCTTGAATATCATGCGGATTTTGAATACCTCAAACATGGAATTTTTGCTTGTTAACTAACGTTTGCGTTTAGCTGAACATGTGCCTTATGGTTTGAGATCCTGTGGAAATTCAATTGTAAAGGCCTGTCTTCTCCACGTTCCACAGCGACAATATTTTCGACCTATTGAAGATTCTGTGACTGGTATCAGATCTTTAACCGCTGCAGTTTGTTTGAATTTCTACAAGCGGTTGATGATTTGATAGGGATGTGGGTTCCTCCAAGGGGGAACTTCTCTTGAATCAATGAGCTGTGCACGATATAATTTGTATGCTTTCTAGAGAAGTGTTACCAGCATTTATGGGGTGGAAGCAGCCGGATGGTCTTACTAGGTTTCGAACCTGGGTTCTGCTGTTGGGTAGTCGCACACACTATCTACCACACCCAGGACGCCCAGCACATCCTATTACACACGAAAATACCACTGTGTCAAAAATGACTCCATTGTTTGGCGTTCGTGCCGGGGCTAGGCTTCCGCCAGCATCTTAAGAATATCTAAGGATGTCCCGAAGGCCCCTCTGTGGAACTCCATTCTCCTCCAAAAGTTAATCGGCAATGGTAAAATTAATTTTGTGTGCTATGTAAAAGAAAAATCTTTCCTAAATATTGGTTTGCTTACACTGTTATCACAGCTGACAGGCAGTGTCGTCAACTTGGCGTTTTCTTTTGTAAACTAAAGACATTTAACGTTTTTTCTTGGCAAATTTCCAATTTATTACTTAACATGTAAATTTATTTTTATATTATTTTTAATGTAATTTATTATACCTAAAAATTGGAGTAGTTTTTATTTCTAATAATTGGCCGTGAGGCTTTAAATAACAAAATCTGAATGAAAATGAAATTTGCGTTTACTTTTGGAGTAACATTTCCACTCAAAGTCTACGCAAGTGACTCGCATTGATTTTCCTTTGACATGGTAGGTCAGGCAATACTTGACAAACATTTCTCCTCAGTTGACCACTAATAACAAATTATATATGTTTAGAAGGTGTTAATTGTTTAAGACACTTTATAAAAACAAAAGAAAACTTATTTCTTTACATCCTACTAAATATGTCCGTTTATTCAATGCTTTAGTCTTTAGTTATCATACAAGAATATTCTTTCTTTTGACATTAAATATATTCATTATTGACCCCTTACTTACTCTAGTCTTAGGGGCTTGCTTTAGAGTCTTATCTAGTTTACATATTCACCTAAAGCCTTATTTTCATAGACTGTTCTTTTAAATGGCTTGCTGACTAGCTTATTTAAATGTTCAGTTATATTATTTTGTACATCTTCTGGAAATTGTTTTGTTTTGCCTTTTTTTTTTGGAAATTTTCTCCAAAATATTAGCTTTATTTTTTTTTTTTGTTGAATTAATTTTGTCCACCTACATAAACTATTAATTTCACAGAACAAACAAATAAATGAACCAAAAAACAATTATCCTTTATTTTCAATTGTTCGGCATCTGATTTGAATCATCAGCTATCTTATGTTGGCTGTGAGTTGCGCATACTGCCATTATATTTTGCCTGTGGCATTGATATTTTGTTAGCCTTGCGCTATGCCAAAGTTATAACAACTGAAGGATGTGGCAAGAATGGATCTTCAGTGGCTGTAAGACATGATTTATTTCTTCTTCTTCTTTTTTTCTTCAAATTATCCTGCAACATTTTACAATTATTATTGCTATTATTATTATTTGAAGAAGTTTTCGTTGTTTCTTAGTGTGTGTGTGTGTATATATATATATTTGTGTTTGTAATCTTCTGAAAGTAGTTAAAGAATATGGCACAGATCACATCATGACAACAGCAGTTATTTAAACAGAAAGTACACTTTACACCTTTTGTGTCTAATCAAGTAAATTATCAGCAATCATACACACGGAGTCATCAAACTTAATACGTTTGAGTTAGGTTTACTTTGAAATTACACAAAAAAAAAAAAAAAAAAAATACAAATTGTTTTAAATTGTCTACACACACCACCCACCTACACACAATTTTCTCCACTTTCCTCCCACACGCACACGAATTACACACAGAATTACATTATCATATTAGAACAGTATCGTTAGTCATTCTAAGTATCGTATGTCTGAACTATGGGTATAGTTAGCACAAACACAGACACAAACACAAAACAAACAACAAAAATTGTTTATTTATTGTCTATATTTATGAAATTGTTATTGTCTATTTTAGAAATGTCCCTATATGTACATCTATATATAATGCAGCGCGCATTTGTCTTTAGTAATCATTAGTTGTCCTAACAGTCTTACCAACTCTGTACCGTACCCGTATCTACTGAACCCCATTAACATGACATGAATATTTAGAAAGTCTTAACTCTAACCTTTGCCTAACCTAACCTACCTACTCATATTCATAACAACAATTTTACTACTTTAATTTTCTAATCTGTGTGCCTAATTTTCCATCTCTTCCCGTACGACGTTTTCATTTCTTCATCCTAACCTCCACAATCTGTTTCCTTCCTTTGTTCACCTCTTAATGTTTCATGTTTCAGTTTTCCTGTTAATAACATACAAACTATGCTTTTTTCCCCTACAAACAACCACTTCTTTTTCTATTTTCTGTTAAATACTGTAATTAATTCGCTATAAAGTACAATAAAAAGCCAAAAGATGTATTACTTACTTGAATTTAATGTTTGCCTTAACAAACAGACACGCACCAAAGAATTGAAATATTTTGCCGGAGTTTTTGAAAGCCTCAAAATATTTCAATTCTTTTAGACAATCGCACCATGTGAAAGGTAGTGAAAATGAAATGAAAGAAATTTGTGATTTTTGTGACTTTTATTTAAATCATTATAGTTTTTAATAGGAATCTTTATTTTTATACTTACAGGCGACTTGTAAGACCTTTGGCTTTCAACAGCAAATTTGTCTGTGGTTTGCATAAACAATCGCCGGTGCCGACAATTCGAAATTTTCGGGAGATTAAAGAAAAAATTATTTAAAAAGATGGGGCTACCAATTTTAGATCTTCTCTCAAATCATTGAGCTAGCTGTATACTTTAACAGGAACAGACGGGGATTTTCTCAAAAAAATTTAAAAAAAAAACTATTAAATCCGCAACAATTAATAAAGGAAAATCTAAAAAACTTATTTTTTTTCTACATTCCTTAATTTTCCTTCCTTAATATTGAATCTTAAATGTAATGTTTAAACAGCAAAACTTTCACTTCATTTTCACTACGGCTTTTATTAAATTTATATATAAATTTCCATCTATTTGAACCATTGCTAATTTTCTGCTTGTTTCTCTTGCTGCTTTTTGTCCTCCTAAAATCACAGGGTACCAGTGTGTTGTCGCCCAGCATACCATTGACATTGGTGGTGCTGCCTGCATTTATAATTGCTCAAAAATCTCCGGAAAACATCTTCACCGAACATTCGGCGCTGTACATAGTAGCATTTGGCATGGTGGGTGCCAAAGTAACCAATAAATTAGTGGTGAGTAGAGACGCAACTCAACAAATACAAATGTTGTAATTTTTATCATTCGTCTTCCGTTCATTTGTTTTCCAGATTGCCCATATGACAAAAGCCGAAATGGAATATTTGGACTGGTCTTTGCTGGGCCCCGCTTTGCTTTTCCTGAATCAATATTTCAATTGTGTGGTGCCGGAAATCTGGTTGCTGTGGTTCACCTTAATCTGGGGCACCCAAGACCTAATCAGATACTGTGCGCAGGTAACTTAAACAAACATTTTAGGAAGCAAAAATAAAAATTAATATGATTATTTTTTTAAAGGTCTGCTTGGAAATCTGTGCCCATTTGCACATACAACTTTTTACTATACCCTATCCCCCCAAGGGCGTCAAAGCTCAGCCCGCCAAAGGTGATGGCGGCCAGTCGACGTCTAGTAAACCC
This sequence comes from Hydrotaea cyrtoneurina, assembly GCA_958296145.1. Classification (NCBI taxonomy): domain Eukaryota; kingdom Metazoa; phylum Arthropoda; class Insecta; order Diptera; family Muscidae; genus Hydrotaea; species Hydrotaea cyrtoneurina. The sequence continues at coordinate 10,567,302 of OY282516.1, forward strand.
AAAACCGTAAAAACTGTTAATCAGGGTACCAATCCCCCCGTCAAATACAAACTGAAAAAAAACTTCAATGATGACACACAAGAGGAAACCACGTACCACACCAACAATGATGTGGGCGTGGTCAACGATTATTTAGATGGCACACAAGAGGAGACAACAAACCACACCAACAATGATGTGTGGGAGCTCAAAGATTCTGCCGATGGAAAGAAGAAAAGAAAAAACCGCAGAAACAACAGTATAGATGATACGTATAAATAATTTCATAATTTCTATTATTTTATTGTTTCTTTTTTTTGTAATAGAATTTATATATTATTAGCATTTCTTGAGTTATTCTCTTGTATGTTTGAGTGAGTGTGTTCCGAAAAAAGAAAAGGAAAAGAAAACAAATTATGAATGGAAACAGAAAACAAATACAAAAACTACAAATACATGAAATCAAATAGTTTTTAGTTTAGAAATATTATGGTAAAGCTGCAAAACAATTAACAATCACAAAACAATAAAGCAAAAACAATTTATAAATCAAAAATGCAATGTACATAAACCGATTATGGCAAGCATACACCATACAAAATTAAATAAAACAAATATTTGATGCTAAAGGAAAAATCCTAAGGGATTTCCAAAATATGACCCGACAAAATGCTATGAAATCTTTCAACAAATAGTGTATGTATCTAACCATACATCTTTACTTTCGACAACTATAAGTATCTAATTTTCTGTATAATGAGAGGATTCTTAATTGACCCTATGGATGAACCATCCTTCCTAACCTAACCTATCCTTTGTTATGGAACTTTTTCATTTATAAAGCTAGAAAGCCATGCGATAACGAATATCTGTTGTCTAAGAACTTATGTTGGGACATTTAGCCACGATTCACGACGCACTATAGAGAAACTTCGTTCTTTACTATTCGTATGCCGAATAGTCTTCCAGCAAGTGTCCTTCCTACTAACTGTGACATTTCTAAATTCAAGAGAAACGCCAACAAACCCTACTGCCTATTGGGAATATAGGGGACAGGGGATTTTTTTGGAGGCCTTGGGGGTGTTAAACTCATATGAAATGATAGATTTTTTAGACTGTCTGTCTTGTCTTAGTGAAAGGTTAGTCCAATAAGAGTAGAACAGATAACTGACGAGATGACCACATAAATGCCGGCGACTTTTGGACTACGAGATTGTTAGCAATCACCATGGGCTAGAAAGCAGTAAATCACAAAGCTAAACGTAACAGTCTCGAATATATAAGGCTTTGTACTTGATTTCATTAAATATCATTATATAGGCGTGCCCTACTATATACATCCGATAGCCAGAACTTTACTCTAACTAAGGGTAAAAGTTTCATCTCAATAGCTGCAGTCGTTATCGAGTTAAAGCGTTTTCAATTTGAGTCACATGTAAAAAATCACCTACTAGAAATTTATGGGCGCCTGGTATCAGAAAATTGAGAATTGACTGTTTTTGGTTTGGTTTTTAATTTCATTATTGTTTCGCAACAAATTGTTTGTTCCGCAACATGTTAGTTCGCAACAAATGTTTGTTTATCAACAAATTGTTTGTTCCGCAACATGTTGTACCGCAACAAATGTTTGTTTTTCAACACATTTTTGTTTATCAACAAATTGTTTGTTCCGCAACAAATTCAGTGGTTCTCAGCTGTTAAGTAAATATTTTGGAAAATAAGCTGTAACTTTCTCGATTTGAGAGCTAAACTTCTTATAATTGGCAAACAGCTAGCAATCACCATGCGCTACAGTTCATTGGAGTAAATCACAAAGCTAAACGTAACAGTTGCGAAGACATAAAGCTTTGTAGGTGATTTCCTGAAATTTTAGTATGTAGGCGTGAATGTGGTCGTTCCTTACTAGGTACATCTGATAGCCAGACCTTTACTCTAACACTATGTAAAAGTTTCATCTCAATAGCTGCAGTAGTTATCGAGTTATAGCGTTTTTAGTTTGAATCACATGTAACAAATCACCTACTACAAAATTCTGGGCGCCTGGTATTAGAAAATTGAGTATGGGCTGTTTTTGGTTTGGTCGGAGGTGGTTTTGATTTCATACTTTATTCAAAGCATACTTTAAGGCTGGAATGTTTATATTCACGCCTAACATCATACTTCGAATCTTAGAGACAAGAATAAAAAGCACGCACTCGCTGGCAGCACAAACAGCAATGGATAGGCAAATTTACCAATTTCCTTATCCACATGATAAGCAAATATGATTTTGCTAAAAATTAAAATAGTCCCATTTATATTAGCTCAACAGTATCATCTGAAAATGTTGAACTCTTTCATCAGAAGTGGATTGTATCGCAATCTCGATTCAAAACCAAAAATATCTTGGGATTTAACTTTTTTAAACATTTTAATATGGGTTTCTAGAACAGAAATTTGAAAATGGTACTTGGACCAACAACATATACATTCTTATAAACAAAAAGAATAATAATAAAAATAAATAAAAAATATAACATTTAAATAAAATCTACTCTTTTTATAAATACATTTTAAGATAATTTATCAATTCCATATCCCGTGCGTCCAGTGTTACGCGACCACGATGCAGCGTCAGCATATACGCATCCTGCATCCGTTGGGTCACATACATTTCCGTAGCCGTCTGCAGTGCCTCCAGTGCGGTCGGTGTTATTTTTAAATCCATGTGTGACGCATCCATCATGATTTCACGAATGACACGCGAAAATGGTTGACGTGGTATCAACAAATCGGTGCGATTTTGTAGTTTTTTTACTTCACGTAAAAAAATCCGATTCAATTGCAGGGGCGTCTTTTGTTTGCGTCCTTTCTTTACGGGTTCGTATGTCGCCGATTTTTCGTTGGTGGATTGTTGATCTGACGCATTTGTGGTATTTTTTGCGGTTCGTGTTTGTTGTAGTCCTTGTGATTGTTGTTGTTTTGTTTTCGGTCGCTCCATTTTCTTTTGTTGGTTTGCCTTTTTTGCGCCTTTTTTTGTTGGAGGTATTGCGGGTATTTCAGTTTCTGTGAAATAAAATGAAATGAAAAAAAAAAAAAAAAAACGATTTATCAACAAACTGAAATATATTTTTGGGTAACTGTAAAAACTACTTATTGTTCCTGGCAATACCCAGGTTGGCCGTAGAATGAAAATAACAAGTTCGCCTTGAATATGAATACGCCCTTAATCAATCTGAGTTTTATTTACAACTTGAGAATGAAAATTGAAAAATACTTCAATTTCTATGTTCAAAAACCGTTGCCAAGATCACTTCATCGGTGCATCCATTATCTACGTCTTCTTATAAGTGTGTTCCTCTTATCTGCTGAATAGAAAACACTTAAACTAAGTATCCTCTGCCCACATAAATGGCACCCAACTCATGGACAAAGTGACGTATTGTCTTAGGTGAGACAATCATGATTTTCTTAATGATTTGATTCATGCGTGCTGAAGTAGCACTTATATTGTGTTGCAGATTAAATTGGCAATGTAGATAATTGTAGCACTGGACAGAAGTGTATATGATGCGGCGTGACCACGAATTAAATAACGTATGACAGTCTCTTCAGAATCCCAAAAATCTAATCCCAGACCTAGGGATAACATAATCCAATCGATAATTTGAGCCAAAAAGAGATATTGATCTTAGGAGCATAAGCGATAAACCGCCAGCCGACAGTGGTTGAGTTTCGGTTTTGGTTTTGTAAGAACGTTTGCTTTGAGTACAATACTAATGTGATGTTATATTGTTTTTAGTATTGTCCCCATAAAGTATTCTTCAATCAATAACATCTACCAAATAAAAAACAGTCACTGTTTAAAAAGCCACTCTATTTAGCACTTACCTTCCTCAGAACTGACTCTCATCCCCCCACCAGTACCAGCATTTCGCCCATCATCGATATCACCAGTGTCATCGATGCTCGTTTCTTTTTCTGTTCTTCTATGCACCGTTTCCCGTTTCTCCTGTGAACTGAGCAGTTTTAATGTTGAACATCGTCTGGGCGATGGGTTCGGTATCTGACTTGTGGTAAATTCAAGGCCATAATCTGTGGCATTTTGATCGTTGTCCGGCGTACGAAATGTGGCTGCTTCACTGGGCTTCCTTCGACTGGAGAGTCGCTGTTCACGAGGTGTGCGATTCTCTTTTTCCTCGAACCCAGCCACAGTGTTATCAGCACTGTCATCATCGCTGGCGCTGCTTTCGCCAAGGCTTCCTCTATTCTGGACAATAACACTGCGTTTGGTGGAACGAGGACCGGGTTTGGGCATTTTAATTTTAGTTTAAAATTATAACTAGAAAATTGAAAAGTTGATGCGCGCATTCGCAATACAGTGTTGGTAAGCGTTGACATTGTAGTCGGTGTTGGTTAACGCTACAAACATTTTAAGGTTGAATTAGTGAAACAAACGTCAGGGAGTCGCGGAAAATGTATTCATCCATTTATCTAAATGTTACTAAATAAAATGAATACATTAAGCGCCCCGGTAGGCGAGTTGGTAGCGTGCTTGCCTATCAGCGTGGGGGTTGTGGGTTCGATTCCCACCAGAGGCTTTGGTCTGTCGCTGCAAAAATCTAAACATATGGTCTGTGTCACCCGGTTTACCCTTGGACCCAAAAATTAGAATATAAATTTACTTTGTGTTGTAATTAATAATAAAGAAATAAAAATGAATACATTTCTCAACTAGAGACTATTTAACCTTACGGTATTCCATAGTAAATTGTACACGTTAATGTGAAACCTTTGTGGGAGTGCATATTGAAATTATCACTTCGGATTTCATTGATCAATTTACATTTTGTACTAGATTTACAATCGAAATGTTTAATGGTCTAATTTCAATATACAGTCCGAAGAAACGATCGAAATCCGAGCATAGCGATGTTGCAATAGATTTATAATTGAAAGAAAAATAAATAAAACATACCGTAAAATAAACATTGGCCGGGTTTTATCAGAAATTTTTCAAATTGTAATAGATTTCTGGACAAAATCCTAAAGAAGTGGAACTTGATTTCTTGGACTTTCAAAAGATGTAAGTGTACTTTCATAAAAAAATAATTTCGTAACAGCCAATTTTGCATAATAGTACAGAATTCTAAAATAATTTTTTCGCATCCAAAATTTGTTCGTTGTTTTTTTTTATCAAAAGCCGTGAACCCTTTGTGACGCACGCTACCGTACGTGACGAACGCTACATTAGTACGCGTTTGCCCATTGAAATACAACTATTGTTTCATAAAAAACATTACTTTGAAGCGAATTTTGCACACAACATAATGCCACAACATATGTAGTTTTTTTTATGAAAATCCGTGAATCCTCTGTGACCCACGCTACTTGAATGAAAAAAATTAAACTCTAATTATATTCACCACAGGCTTTTATCTCGGACGCACGAGAATAAACATCAAAACATATACGGAAAAAATAGCCAGCAAACTGGCGTTTTTTGGCGTAAACACATGAACGCACGCACAGACGCCGGCGTCTACTGGACGACAAGTCGTTCTTTATTAGGCGATGCCGTAATATCGTCCAGCCATAATTCACTGCGAATTGAGTACAACAGAATAAAAAGTTCCTTGTTTTGTTTTCAACACAGATTCTCAACGGGTGTTGTGTTTTCAACTGATTTTCTTATCGGGCGCTGTGTTTTCAACTGATTTTCTTATCGGGCGCTGTGTTTTCAACTCCATTTATTTTCAATCAGTCTGTTTATTGAGTTGCAAGTGAAAGAACGTTGTACGGTAGTTTGCGGTCGTCTGAAAGTAAAAACGCGGTATTTCGCACCCCGAACTAAATATCTTTCAAGATATTGTGGAAAATTCGTTCTCTTTAATTTCCAATGATTATTGTAAAATACAATACCGATGATATTTATTAAATACAGTGTGTGTTGGAGTGCGTGTAGCATTAAAAAGTGATTGTGATTGTTCTACATTAATGCCGCAACAATCGTTTTCGTCATTCGAGTCGCCTAAGAAAGTCTGGACAAAACAAAATCAACAAAAGTCACATTTGACGAAATAAAATAATAATAATAAAAAAAAAAAAAATAATTTTGTGATGGTATGAAGGAAATTTTGGGTGGCTTGTTGCGGAATTTCACTTCTGCTTTTCGGTGTACTTAATAAATTATATTCTTGTTCTTGTTATTTATGATTTTATTTGTTCCTTTGCTTTTCCGTTTTTCCACTTCTTTTTTCCCTCTTTATTTTTGTCTTTTATTTATTTATTTGTCTGTCTCTGTTGTCTGCTCGCTCAATTTATTCATTTTTTTCCTGTGTTGTGTTACAATTTAAATTGTATTTTGTCTCGTTTTTGTTGGTGGGTTGTGCGTGTGTGAGTGTTTTGTTGTCTGGTTCGGTCTTCGTTCGTTCTTTTTCTTTTGTTTGTTTTTTTTTTTCTGACATTTTTACTTGTCGTTTCTTTGACCGTCGCGTTTCTTGTTGTTTTTTGTGTATTCCTTCTGCCCCGTCTTTCCGTCTATTCTTTTCTCTTTCGCCGTTCCTTGTTTTTCTTGGTGTTCTGGGCCTATTTTTCTGTGGAATCACCCAACATATTTCCTCCTCCCCCCCGAAAGTTTGTTTGTGGTTTTTCTCATGAATCCCATAAATGGCTAAAGAATCTCCTCTATTGTTTGTTTTTGTTTCGGTGTTATGGGTCGGTATTATGGGATTATCATGAATTTACCTGAAATCCTCTATTATTACTTTGTCCGTATCCCGCCATACACCCACCATTCACGAAATAAACTGGGTATGGCATGGGGTGGGGGCTGGTGGCAGAGTCTCGTTGTAGTGTGCTCTCATTTCTCGCAGACAGACTTCCTCCATCATCTCGTTGTAGTAGTTGTTGTTGTTACTGCTGCTGTAATCTTCAAAGTTCATGTCGTCGCCGTCACATGTTGTTGTGTGCTCCTTATCCGCCCGCCAGCCAGCCAGCTAGGCCACCCAACAACACTTCACTTCCCCAAACAACCAATCCACGACGCTGCCTCCTCGTCCTCTGGCATCGATTTTTTTCTACGTCGGCGGCGGGGGTTGTGTTTAACAGGTCCAAAGAGGATTTAGTGTATAATTTTTGCAAAGTAGACGTCTGCGGATGTCTGCGTCGGTTTATTTGAAATGAAATGAAAAAAAAATCCAGTGAGTGTGTGTGTATGTTCCTTTGTGTGTGTGTGTGCATGTGTGTGGGTTTTGCTAACTGAGCCAGACAGTGAATTTGGGTCACATGGAGTGAATGTTACGTTCTTTCTGTTGTTTGTCATGTTATTATTGCACAAGTGGCAGCATCACCAGACGCACTTACTCCAAATGCTTGCATACACTTGGCAGGAAAAAAATGCTTTGGCAGATTCTAAAAGAGAGGAAACATTACTGAAGGACTAAAGAAAGAAGTGGGTCATTTTTGGTATCCATGTGAGGGTGGTAGTTTTATTTGTAATGGCTTTTTTGCTTCTACACTAAAATGAGGTCTTGTTTTTCCAAATGAAGAGACTGACAGATGAATGGAAATTGCATACACCAGAGAGAAGTGATCTAGACAATCATTGTGGCTGGGTCTTTCTTGCAGGGAATGACATGCCATGGCTCCCGAAAGGTCAATATATAGTTGGGTAAGCAGGTTTTTATAATAACTGCATAAATATTGTAAGAGCTTTTGTATGTCCTCTGATGTAGATCAGTTAAGAGGGCTCAAATGATCAGTGGTGACAATTTTTTGGGGTGTTGTAAAGGAAGGCACCTCTAGAAAGCTTCTAGCAAACTACAAGACTTTAGCATACTATTACTCTGAAAGCTCGGGCAGATCCTTGGGTATATTCAAAGAGTTTACAAGTAAACCTAGGTATTTCCAAATGATTTTGATTATAAATTAAGATATATGGGATGAGATGCTCTGAAAAGCTGTTAGCAATTTGCCCAAAGATCGTGGGATACGGGATAAGGAGCTCTGAGAAGCTGTTAGAAAACAAGACCTTAGCCTATGATTCCAAGTATTTTTATGGTTTTACTTACTTATTTCCCTTAATATTCCATGTAGGTACAGACAAGTGCAGGGCAACTTCTCTCGAATCAGTGAGTGGTGTACGACCTACTGTTTAAAGCCGGCTCCGAACGGCTAATACTTTTCTATAGAAGTTGTACATGGCTTAGAGATTGCTGTCTTACTCGTAAAGTCGTCAACATTTATGAGGGGGAAACAGCCGCTGATGGTCTTTACCGGGTTTCGGGCGGTCTTCTGTGTGATAGTCGCACACACTACCTACCAAATCACGGCCTTCCATAGGTTTATGGTTTTACCTATGTTTTTTCCTAAGGATCATGGAATACCGATGAGAATCACTAAAAAGCTGTTAGCAAAATACAAGACCTTGCAGTTATGGCCACTTTACAAAATTATATTCGATGGAAGTAGTAAATTGAGTTATTTTACGCCGGCCCACACATTTTTGTTCTGTATAGAATAAAGCTCAACCTTACATTTTCAGAATCAGAATTGGAAACAATCTCAGATAATACAAAATGTGATCATGACGACACCTCAGATTGGCTACTTTTGAAAAGGAGTATTCCATTATGCCAGGAAGACTAACATGTAGTAGGGCAAGGGTGTGAACTTAATTGCATTCATTTAACAAGAGCTTTTATTTTTCTTTTAAAGAAAATTGATAAGACTAGCGCTAGTAGATCTAAAGAATCTTAAAGCAGTCTCCGAGAAACACCATTCGATCTCTGATGATATCCGTCGTTTGTTTTTATTGCATGCAATACGTACACAAATACAAATTTTCGACGTGCTGGTTACGATTAAAAAAATTAATCTCAAAGCCACGTAAAACTTCTATATAGAACAAGCCGAAACACTTTGGAGCACAGGAATTCGAGTTGATTCTGATCAGATCGGCTCGGTTTGCATGCCTGCATAAGAGCAAATTTCAGTCCGTTGTCCGTTTCAATGTGATAACTTGTTTATGGTTACCACCAAAGCAAAACTTCTATTCTATATTTGTGTAGTACATTTCAATTAGAGTGATTCTCCTCGGCATTCAATAGCAAAACCCACGCATAAAAATGTATGCTCAATATGGTAGCTGATTGCATTCAAATTATTTCGCACAATAAATCAGATATGAGTAGAAAAACGACTTATTACTTTTGTGCATGCTTCCCACGTCTTATTCCAGTTATCTGTTATTTCTTAAAACATATCTCGTCCTTCCAACAATTTGTTTTTGGTGCTACTGTAGGAAACTTTGTTTTGAGTAGTTGTCTATTAAAAAAATATATGAAACAGTTGATCAGTCGCCCTTTTTGTCGGCCGGTGTCTTGCTGCTTTAGATAATTATTTCATCGGCTATTTCTAGAACTCACCATTCTCAAATCCTGTGGCCCGCTTTTCCAACAATATAATGCAATGTAATGATCTGTTTTTATTTAATTTTGCAAGTGATAGCAAAAATCCGATAACTGTTATCGACACATCTTTACCCAAAGGTTATTTATCGGAATGGTTGTTGTTTGCAAGTCATTGAAATGTCAAAACCTTACGAAAATAGAACTTTATCTAATACTTGTTGGAATTTTCGAGACAAACGGCTGCTGAAGAATGTCTGATATTCTGATCACCTTTGTTCCCTACGAATTCGTTTGATAGTTGCACAAACAACCTGCCACATTCATGCATTCATCAGTTCTATTTTCATTAATCCTTTTTCGGAATCATGGCTGCATGTCAAATACATTTGTTTGGAATGAAAAAACCCAACTATTATAAAACATTTTCTAAACAAATATTCGTTAAGACTGAAGATCTCTGGATCAACAAACCTCAAATCATAAAATTAATAAATTGTCGCAATTCTTTGCATGTGTATGAGCGTTTTTTGTTGTTGTTACTGGGGTTTTGTGTTTTTTTTTTATCAATTATTAAATATGTATGCTTATCACATACATATACGAGCAGAGACATAATAAATAGTAACTACATACATACACTTTGAAGTAAAGCCGGCCGACCGCCTTCTTCTGTTGATTTGTTGTTCGGTTTCTAGTCGAGTAAAATTTGATTTGCTACTCGTACTACCGCTGCAGCGACACCGCCACCGCCACCAATATTGTATACAATTTTAACTGGAGCTGTAAACCATTTTTAAACGATTATTTGAAATGTACTCTGGTCTGTATTTGTACGCCTAAGAAATCGTGGGAATAAATAGCTACTAATATATGAAAGTATACTATGGAAAATCCTTCATGGAATGTAAGTAACACTTAAGTAGGTGAATTTTCTGAAAACTGACTGATAATCATACATGATTTGGAGGGACCATTGCATACGGGTTATTTTAAAATAAACCGATATGGGTCAACCTTTCCAGATTTGGTTACTAGTTTATCTTAATGTATTGCACAGAATTAGACTTCCGGGCCGAAAAGAATTAAATGCCATGAAGTCTACCTCAAAACATGGACAATTGTTTATCGGTTTCAATAGGTCAGAGTTTAATTGAAATTATCTCCTGAAATGAGCTTTTTGTCACTTAGACATGGTCGTCATGGAATCCAATTGATGTCGGCATTCCAATTAAACCCATAGAAAATAACGATGGTGTCACGAATTCCAATATTATCTGTGTTATATAAAACGGCGTTAGTATCGGTTTTAGGTGTCACAGAGAATTTTTTTTTATCGATTTTTCTATCGAAAACCAAATAACAGCTGACATTTCATTTGCGAGCATTTGTGTATTTATTGAGGTTGGAGGTTTTAAAAATTTGTTAAAATTTCGTAAAAAAAAAACAACAATTATTGAGGTAATTTTGTATTTACTATGGAGCTGGTCTCTTGATCAGCCTTTTTTGGTTGCTTTTCATTTAAATTTACACCCACTGCCGGCATATGAACTGCTCCACACAAGCGCTAAGCACATCATCTGAAATTGTCGAAACCGTGCTTCTACCTAGGCATTCGTTGGATTCGTCCCTCAGCTAAAAAGTGTTATCTTTGCTTTTATTTTTAATACTCTTGCCTAGTCTCTGTCTATCTATCCTTTCAATTCCCACTTCACCAAAAATGGCTTCGTTTTGCTTTGCAATTGCCGGAAAATGCATTTGATTTTCTGCAACAATACACAGACCCCGCCCACTAAACTATCCATTATTTCTTCCTAACGTATAGTGTTGCAAATTATTCATAAATTCATTTATTTAAATTCACAGTAATTACGCAGCATAATAAATAAAGCAATTTACGCAATGATTGCAAACAATTAATGTAACAATACGACGACGACGATCGAATAAGAAAAAAAAGGAAACCATAAAGAAAAGATTAACTTTTATCTGGAATAACAACAATAAAGAAGGCGTCGTCGACGACACAGCGGCAGCGACAGCGACAACAATACACCAGTCGCACACAAAAAGTGTTGCAGAAGTGTGATCCAAAAGTCAACAATAAAAATAAATACACACAACCCAGAAACAACAACAGAAAATTGGCATTAATGCCTGAAAATTTGTAAGACCATGGCTTACGACCAAAAGTCATTTAACAACAATTTGGAGTTACGACAACTTTGCCGGCATAGCCGTAGTAATAGACTTGCGGCGGCCCTATTATTCAAATGTACTAGAAATGGAGGCAAGAACATTAAGGCAGACAACAATGACAATGACAACAACAGCAATAGAGTTTGTAATAAAAGAAATATAATAAAATCTCCAAATGTGTCAAAATCAACAAATGAATTACAGTCAAAAAGTCAGAGTATAATAATAACAACAACGGCGACAACAACAACAACATCAAGAGCGACAACAATAAACAACAATAAGAAGTGTTTGTCACAAAGGCAAACAACAACAGTGCCAACATCGTCTGCAATATTATCATTATCATCATCATCATTACCATCATTGTCGCCATCGTCATCGCCCTCAACATTGGCATCCTTGTCTTCACGTACAAGAGCAACTTTACGTTGTACGTGTGCTTCATCTAATGCCTCCAAAACCACCAGCACCTACATCAACAACTCCTCTGGCTGTGTGTCTGTTGGCAGTATTGGCAGTGTGTGCTCCACAGCAAGCACAACGACGACGATAACAACAGTGCCAGCAACAAATGGCGGCAGTCGTAGCAGCTGTTGTAGCGGCAGCAGCAGCAGCAGTAACACCTTTAAGTGCACATCGACACGTTTCATTATCTTCGTTTTATATTTGGTGTTAACGAGCTGTGTTGGCGTTAGTTTGCAATTAAAAAATGGTAAGTACCACCACAATGTTTCAGCCAAAACCAACCCTTGCCCCCCCACCCCTGTATCTTCAATTAAATTTTGCCAGTTGTCTCTACCCATACCCGGGGTCGGTCTTACACAGATTATTTCTCCATTATCTCTATCTGTTGCTATTGCAATTCCACCACCAACACCATCATCGCCGCACTGTGGTTCACACAGGCAAAAGTCAATAAGTTTTTGGTTCTTTGTGTGTGTGAATTACTCGATTATTCACGTTCGAGGTGTTTGTCTGGAGAAACCAAGTGGCCGGAAGAAAAAACGCATACCAAGTTAACCTAGTAAGCCAATATAGTAATCAGGGAGCACCCCCGGCTACGTTCAAGAAGTTCTTGTGAAGATGAATCCTCCCTGTTCTACCCTTTGAGTGAAAGTCCTCTACTCTACGACCCCTTTCCCAGTTGGTCGGACAGTTTCTATGTTCTTACAGACATCGGTAGCATTACCTTCAGTTCGAAACTACCACACAAGGTATACAATTATATATTTGTTACGATTAATCTTAAATGTATTCCTTCCGATTCAGCAGGAGGATTATATTGTTTCACTTGAGGTCTCCTTTACCCCAACGGAATACTTGCTCTGTTTAACTCTCTAACTTGTTTAGATCGATGGTCTTATTTCTGTATATTCATTATTATTATTATAATCTTTTATCAATTATGCCATATCGCGGTTTAAATTTAGTTACAGGGTATAACGAGTTTAGGAAAATTCAGTATATTTATTGAAAGGGATATACACTTAATTTTTTAGCCCATGATAATCATTTGGGAAATACTGTGCGACGCCTCTACTTTTGTTGAGTTCGTCGTCGCCGCCGCACATTTCACTTTTTGAGTCTGCGTCTCTATTGTGGAGACGTACAGAGAAAGACAATTTTGTTAGCGAAAATTACTTTAATAATTGAACAATTTTCGGTTATGAACACTAGAACAAGAAAAGTATACGTTTGAAATTGGCATTCTTCTGTTTTGGCGCGTGTTTTAGTTTCAGTTTGGTTTGGATTGTCAGATGGATTTGTTGAGCAACAAGTGTGAAAGGTCGTTAACTGTATACTACATTTGTAGGGTTATTCCCAAGATATTGTTATGGATGGTAACAATATGAACAGGTGGACTAAAAACAAAATTCTGACTGTGGTTGGCTTCTTATCTAATATAATTACCCTGCATTGCATTTACGCTATGACCCAATAGGATTATTATTATGTCACTTAACTCTGATTATATTCTACTATAAGATTGGCAAGAAGCTTGTCCTAAGCAAAGACAAACCTAGTAGAAGAGCTCAACTTGTACAAGCCAGAAACATATCTTTGTCGTATTCTTTTAGAAGATATGCATTCACACAACTACCGCTTTACTGATTCAATATAAATCTTCATCTCATCTTCGCTTTACCTGCAATATTTGACTATAATGATTTTTGATTAAAAAATAATGGAACAAGTGATGCAGCTGCATCTCAAAAATCTGACGAGCAAAGCATTATAAGCTTGCATTTTCTGTATCTTAGTATGTTAGTCTGATAATATGATCGCCGGCAGAATATTTTAATTCAAGCCTGGGCTGAATGTGTTCCACAAGTACCTGCAAGGGATGTGATACAGAGAGGCGAGTTCTATGGCAAATGCCATCGCTACTAATCTTGGATTTTATATGGAAGTGAGATGCCTATAAATCACACTCATGCTTATTTTTTCCGTGTTTGAAATCGTAGCTCCATTTTTTTTTTGAATTAAGTTCCCATAATAATGTGATAGTTTTATACGTATTTAGTGCCTTGAGGGGCATCATGTTTTTTCTTTCAAATTCTCGTCCCATTTCCTATTTTATGTATTTAAACTGCACTTCTGATCAGACTTCTTGTAGCTTCTTTTTGCCGCAATTTCCAGGGCAGCCTAAATGATTTTTATTTAATTTTATTTGTTCAGCACAAAATACGTTGTCTCATACAAACCAGATTGAATTAATTCAGAGAGTTGTACCCAGGCATTGAGACATTCAAATATTCACTCTTTGAAGTTTCTCCATAGGAAAGTTGTAACCAAAAAAATATTTGCCGAACAACATTTCTAAAATATATGTCGAATAACATTCGTTTTGAAATAAGTTTTTGAATTAAAATTAATTCCACTTGTCAGCTGTTTTGTTAATTTGTCCATTTTGTTGAAGTAAAGGACAAAATATAAAGAAATATAAGAGATTTCTGTGCGAGAAACAGACGTGAGATTATCGAGATTAAATTTGTAATGTTTTCATACCGTCTAATTATGTTTCTAATCATTTAGTGTGGCCAGCGGATGCCAGACTCATTGTCAAAGGGTGTGCACACTTCTGTATATCAGATAATGAACGCTTATATAATGGAACACCTGTCCATGGATTCCATATTTTAAATATTATTCCGAATCGACTCCAGTTTTGTATTTCTAACTTCACCAAAGGACCAGAAGACAGATAGTGAAAATGTTCAATTCCAAATTGAACATAAAATGCAGAAATTTGAAATCTTTAACGATAATGCCGTGTGATTCTAGGAGGTGAACATTATTATAAAATACAATGTTTAAAAAATACATTCGCTAAATAGGTTGGATGTAGGCTACTTTCTATTTCGCCCGTCTTTCAACATTTCCTTCTGGTTCATTTGCCGTTTTACAATATTGAAATTGCAAATTCCCCGAAGTTTTCATTGACTTACATTTTATGGCTACCTTTTTCCATTACCTACTGTTATACTCCCCTTGCAATTAGTGTATAACAGTTTTATGTATGGCCAATTAACCACGTCTACTGGACTTTTTTTCATCTTATTTGAATTCAACATGCCCTGGCATAATTTCAAAATGTTGAACAAATTTTTGTTTTTTTTTTGTCGTTGTTGTTGTTGCTCAATTAGGAGGATAACAATTTTGTAGCGTGCCAAAATAAACGAGACGACAACGACATTTGATTTGTTCGTTAGCTAATGCAGAAGGAGGGTGAGCTTTCCTTTAGAGAAGACCAACAAAAAAAAAAACTCTTTGATCACATTTGTTTGATTTTTTTTTTGGTGCGCCAGAAGTGTGTACTTTTCTTTTATAATAGCGCCCAAATACCAAACGTCTTGCATACCAACACCATAATCATCATCATCTCATCAGCATGCCGAACACAGTAAATCATTAAACTCATCATCGTCACCATTATGAACACCACCCAACCCATCCGCCTCCCAGCCAATACTATCATCCCCAGCATCGTCAGGTTCATTAACATGCAGTGCTGAGCCTTTTCCAAAAAAGAAAAAAAAAAACGCACACAACTTCGTGAGGATTTGGTTGTTCCAAAAAAAAAAAGAAAGGGAATACAAAAAATCCCGCCGACTTCAAAAGACGTCTGGGCCCCACCGACATACGAGTGTGTGCTGAGCATACAGCAAATTGCTCACTATGATGATGTGTACATTTCGATATAAATTTCACGAACAATTCCACCCAGGCTATCAAGCATTTTCATTCTTCTATTCCAGTACCAAATTATTTCGCAATTTTTCAGTTTTTCTCATTCGTTTTCTTATTTTTTTTATTTTGCAACGAAGCTTAATGTGGGGTGTAGTTGTTGCTGCCGCCACTACTGTGTGGAGATGACGAAGGGTCGACCTCCATACTCTGCTCTCTCTCTCTCTCTATGTGTCGTGTGTCATGCCGGTTTGCGGTCTGTCGTTTGGCGGGTTGGTGACTCCGTGTACCGAGTCGTGTGTGCCACCCTGTGTTATGGGTTATACTGGCGCAAGGCTTGCCTTCGCTTATTTGTTCTGCAAGTGGCACCACATGAAAAATGTGCCCTTGAGCGGCCTTTAATGCATTGAATTTTTCAATTGTTTGTGTACATGTATTTTTTTCGGTTTACTACTATTGTTGGCGATGTTTTCCTTGCGACACTGGGCGTCAGTGGTGGGGGATGTGAATGATGCCCGTTTGTTTGTTGTATTGATTAATGCTTGTCAATAGGAAAAGTTAGTCAAGTTTTAGCTTTTGTCGAAGTTTTTTTCTAGTTTGACATGCTCCAGC
Source organism: Hydrotaea cyrtoneurina (assembly GCA_958296145.1). Classification (NCBI taxonomy): domain Eukaryota; kingdom Metazoa; phylum Arthropoda; class Insecta; order Diptera; family Muscidae; genus Hydrotaea; species Hydrotaea cyrtoneurina. Next base: position 10,583,672 of record OY282516.1, read on the forward strand.
CAATGAGTAAGGGACAAGGTGTTCTTGATAGATCCGATCAAAGAATATAATCGACCATGAAGTTTCATTGGTGAATCCGATCGGGATTCAAGCAGCAGATTTTAACACCGTTGGTTTCTTCAAATACCATTAATTAATTACATTTTATTTATGATTACTTTGTTATATTTAAATACGTTTATTCTTCTTCTCCTGCTTTTGACGAGAATTCTTTATGCCGCAAATGTTTGCCAATTTACCACCCATGAAACATCACCTTCTGAATGATCGACCGTATAGCTGCCGTCGATGCCGATCTACTAGATGCAAGATTTTATTTCCCAAAGCCTGTGGTGGACTTGTCGCACGCAAAACAAAATTTTAGTCCGTGTGAAGATCGTCATCCACATAGATTTTATATGGCAATTGTTGTTGTTTTCGATGGCCAAAATCCACAGCCGCTGACCAAACTTTTAAAACAAAAATTCATAATAAATTCTTGTATTCATTGTACCTTGTACATTGATACTACCTTATTGAATGTGCCTTGGTTCCAGCCTTTGTGAGTCTGTGCTGTTAACGTCCCTTTTTATTTTCCCTTTTTCATTTCTATGCGCTCCGCTCCGTCCGTCAATTGTCAAGCATGTTGTGTTTCTTTCCTTTTTGGGCAAATTTTCCATAAAATTTACTTTGACATTATTGCGCAAAGGAAGGAAGTCGTTTGGTTGTAGTTGTTGCGAAAAATTTGTCGCTACATAATTATGGTCTACTGATTATCATTTAATTAAACTTTAAATTAAAGGACAACTTTGAAGTGACTTTTTTCACTCACCCTCTCTTTCTTTCCCTCGTCTCTATTTCGCTTTCCCTCGTCTCTTGCTCAACACAATGAATAAAGTCCATAATTAAAGCACTCCTCCTCCGTACCAATTCCAGTGGTTAATGGCACACTTGCACTTGAAAATTTCCTAAAATTTTAATGAGAAACGTTAAATACATCGTCAAAGGATATAATTCTGTCAATACGTTTCTAAACTAATTGGAAATATAAAATTGACGGTATATAACAATATGGACTGATTCTGAATGGGGTCGTCGCCCTTAGCGCGAACTAAAACAATGTAACAAGTTTAGATGGACAGTCCATAAACTCTAATGAAAAGACGGACGTAAATTGATTTGGAAATATATTCCTAGACGATCGGTATACGCAATGTTTCTGCTTCAGTTCCTCTTAGCTGGAAAAATAAATGTTTTAATACAATGATATTGAGTATTATGGCACACTCACTTACTTGCTTATTTCCCTTAACATTCCATGAAGGAACAGGCGGGGACTTTTCTTCGAATCAATGAGCTGTGTAAGATATAATTTGCATACTCACTGACCGGGCCCTGCTGTTTAAAGCCGGCTAATTTTTTCCTAGAGAAGTTTATGGTATTATGGCACACTGCTGTTGACAAACTCTCGTGCCGTTTCATTTTCCGACTAAAGCAGCCGAAATATGTTGTCTTGGCTTCGATCTCGAATGTACATTGTAACAGAATCAGCATACAGAGGCGCATTAGCATTGTTTTCTTCTTTAGCTAGCATATATCTAAATAGATAGAGTTAAGATTATTTTTCAATTATCTGTTCACATTCCAACGAATCGCCAGTGCCTGCTCGTTTTTGGTTTAGACGTTAAAATATATTGACTCGGCTTGGGTATCTTCTGTATATTGTATGTAGTCACTACATTGTAGTGGCATAATAATAAGCATGGCTCATCTTAATGCTAAATACAGGGTCCGCCAAATAGTTTTTTTTTTTGAAAATTCTATAAAAAAAACTACTGGATATTTTCTCAAATTAATTTTTTTAATTGAAAGTACAAACCTTCCGGTTAATAATGGAAAATAATTTCATTCAAATGGCCAGCCGAGTCATGCAGTAGCCTAACGACATCAGCTCTGCGGCTGATAATGCGAATTTCAAAAACAGGGCGCAAAACATCGAATGTAGCTTCGGGTGTGTGGCACGTAGCGCCGTCCTGTTGAAACCAAATGTTGTCAATATCCTACGCTTCAATATTTGTAAACAAAAATTCGTTCAACATGGCCCGATAATGAAAATAACATATAAAATGAATAAAAAGTCGATAACACGTAAAAAATCGATAGTAACGGTGAAGAGAGATGTCAGAACATTGCCGAGATGGCAGATAATGCGGTTAAAGAATATGGTGCGTGAAAGATCGATAATGGTGTGTGCTGTGTCGCATGGCTCGTTACCTTGCTTTGATCTCGGAACACAAGAAATGTCTCTGTATCGCTCATCGTTAACGGAAATAGCGTTTCCAGCCTATGATGCCATCTCAAAACTGTGACTGTCTAATACAGGGCATCCAAACTTATTCAGGCTTGGGCCGCCCGATAGGCAAGTGAAAATTACCAAGGCTCCCCTTCAGACCAATCAAACAAAATAATAAAAAAAAACTGCACACAAACTCAAACTAAAAATTATTAAAACAAACAACAGATGATCGACGGACAGGGCTGGTAAACTTCATCAGGGATGAGAAACCAGTACAAAACCATAAAAGTACTGAAATAGAAACATATTCATAAATGTAGATTATAAATAACTTGTATGTTAACCTACTGAACCTTCTAGTTCTGTCTCTTGCAGTGGCTCTTTCGCTCTCCCGGTTTTATTTTTTTTCCTTAAACTCTACGTTTAGCTACAGTTTTTTTTGGTTTTCTTTTAAAAATTGTCTCTTTCGATCAGCGTTTTCCAAAAAAAAACAGCACTCACTCCAACCCAGAAACCTTTAAGGAATTTGTCTCGAAGTTCACCCTCAAGCAACATGAAACGAGCAGACTAGTTGAAAGACTGAGCTTTTGTATAAGTTCCATTTAACGTATTTAAATCTTTGTAATATACGTACGTATATCCGTACTATTTCAAAGTCTATTAGTATTCCACATAAAATCTTCTTTGTAATTGTGCGAAGGTTTTTGTTGACTTTGTCCCGCCGCCGCCCTCCTCCTCACCCAATCTCATCATCGCCACAACGGGATTATTATGCACTTTCTATACGGACCGTCCTGTGCTGTCGGTTTGCCCGCCCACTTGCATGGCAAAGCTGAAAAACCACTATTATTTGAAATTAATTAAAAAGGAAATCAACATAATATCAATGCAATGGTCAAGTTAAATAAAGTCAACTCATTTTCTGCATAATTTATAGAAAATAAATGCACACAGCAAAATAAGACCAAAAAGACGAAAGAAGAAAACCCCCAACTGCCAACTTTATTAAAGTTGAAAGCCAGAATAAAAAGAATTCAAAAACGGGTGGCGAGTGTTGGGCGGGTGGTGATGTTATAATAGGATAGGAGAGTCCTTTTCTTTATTTTCTGTAACAAAAAAAAAAAAAAAAAAAAGAACTCAAATAAAAACTCAACTGAACTGAATGAATACTATGACGATATTAACAACATTTATCTAAAAGATAAGTACTGTGACTAACTAAATATACAGCAAATAACAAAAGGGAGTAAGAAAAAGAACACAGGACATCATCATCGTCGTCGTCGTCGTTGTCATTGCCGTGGCACTGCACAGCATAGCCCAGCGGAGAAGGAAGATGCCACAAAAAAGGATGTTTAACGTAATAAAAGAACCCTAGAGAGCAAACGGAACAAAAAACCAACCTCTTTGTGCGGTGCCAAGGCTTGGAGAACAACAACAACAACAGCACACAACACACAAAAACCATATTGTTGACAAAAACTGCACTCAGCGCACAAAAAAGGACACGCATTTACAGTGCCTTACAGCACAACGAAAATTACAAGTTTTCTGCTTTTAAAATGTTCTAAATTTTTTCTAAACCCCAAACCTTTTTTCTCTCTCGCCTGTAGTTTAATCTCGACGAGGAAAATCTCACAGCTAGCGGAGTAAGCTAAAAGCTATCTCGTTCCGCTTAGCAGACATCAAAGGCAAGAGTATTTATTTGATGGCTAGATGGGGGCACTCGTAACTCTAAATTATTTTGTATACGATTAGTTTTATGAAAACGATAAATTTTGCTAGTGACATCTACAGCTTGTTAGATGAGTTAATACATATATTTGGAAAGGTACGACATTGGCAGCCACACGTAATTCTATTTTCGATAAAGAAACCTGTCGCAGACAACTGAACTGCAGCTTCTCAAAAAGAAATTGCAGCCCTAGTCTACATGTTCGATTGTTGGCCAGGGTCGTGTAAAGTTAGATTAAGGTTTTTTTTTTTTAAATAAACAACTGCTCCTGATTTTCTAAATAAAGCTTGCTCAGAAAGCTGTATAAGAATAATAATGTCTGGCTATTATAGGCTTCAGCTTTGATTGTTGGCTAGGTTCAAGAAAGTTCAGTTTAGGTTTTCTTTCAAAATGTAAGAGCTTACAGGCAATGTCCGCTTAGCGCGATTTCGTTATAACGCGGTTTCAATATTTTCCCATTTTTTTTTTGCGAAACTTTTGGTTTTTCTTTTGGTGTCTTGCTTGATCTTGCCTTGCGAATGCTCACGATTTTGTTTGTTTGTTTACTTTATATAGAAAGCCTTCTCAGAATGCCTAACAAATAGTTTTATGCAGAAAAAAATCTGGTAATGCTGGCCTTTAGCATCGACTGATCCAAAGACAATCTCAAAGTCTGAGGATCGAAGGCTATTTGCAAAAGTAGTAGTACGTCTGTGTGCCTTGTTCGTATAAAATTCTCCTCCAATCTCCTACTATAGCTTGCCCTTATTTGGAAAAATCAACATGTGACTTCGGAGCATTTATTTTAAAAACAATACTAGTCAGTAGGTTCACTGATATGTTCCCTAATACTCTTAACCCCCTGTAATGATATAAAATTATAAATCGGACTTTATAAATTCGATCCAGAATTATTGCAAATTCGTCAAGAAGAAAAAAAACGCTATTTTATAATATAAAACGCCGAGTTGGCGACACTTCATCTCTCTTAAGTAAAGGACGAGTTAAGGCCGAGTTACTTGACCGTAATCGTAACCGTGACGTGTCAGCTGATACGTTCTCCTTATGGGAAACATGTACAAATGGTTACTTGGCCGTAATCGTAACGTAACGTAACGGATGAACCTGTAGAAAATAGATTTTTCTATCCGGCAAGTGACATTTAACAAACAGCTGATTTGTTTCTAGCAAAAAAAAAAACAGCAAGAAAGTAAAAGAAACAACTTTGTTAGAAAAATAATAAAATAAAAACTATAAAAATGGATAAATTGTTTCTTCACAACACTTTCTTTCATTATTAATGAATTTTTTACGTTTTTATCAAAACAAACAGACAAATTATTTTGTTTGTTTACATACAACATATGGTACTTCACGTATATTGGGTAACCACCACTACATCAACGTTCCGGTTACGATTACGTTTACGTTCCGGCAACGGTCAAGTAATTAGGCCTTTACTTGACCGTAATCGTAACCGTGACGTGTCAGCTGATAAGTTCTCCTTATGTGAAACATGTACAAATGGTTACTTGGCCGTAATCGTAACGTAACGTAACGGATGAACCTGTAGAAAATATATGTTTCTACCCGGCAAGTGACATTTAACAAACAGCTGATTTGTTTCTGGCAAAAAAAAAAACAGCAAGAAAGTAAAAGAAACAACTTTGTTAGAAAAATAATAAAATAAAAACATAAAAACTATAAAAATGGATAAATTATTTATTCAGAACACTTTCTTTCATTATTAATGAATTTTTTACGTTTGTATCAAAACAAACAGACAAATTATTTTGTTTGTTTACATACAACATATGGTACTTCACGTATCTTGGGTAACCACCACTACATCAACGTTCCGGTTACGATTACGTTTACGTTCCGGCAACGGTCAAGTAATTAGGCCTTAAGTAGATTCTCTGAGTAGCAAATCAGCTGTTTGTCGCATAGAAATCAATCGAATTTTAAGTTTCTATATCGTGTTTCAGGCCGTAAGAATGTAATCGAACTCTGTGTGATTCCCGTGCCCGTGGTAATTGCTACTTTTTTTTGGCCACATTTGAATAACTTAGGTGTTGCCTTCCATTTGCATGCACTGTGTCCTCTGAAAACATCAAAGGGAGAAAAAACAGGACGTATCACTCTCTAGACTCAAGAACTAAATGGAGATTGTGGTCATAGCGCAAATAAAGCTCCACTACAATTTAATATGCTCTTCAATAAAAGCATTTAAAATTCAATATACACTGTTCTCGTTATAAAAGCATCATCAGGACGAAAGCAACCAAGCGATGTCGTCTAGCATGGGGTGAGGTGAGGAAAAAGCGGATCAGGCAAAAACATTTTCGGTATGTTTCATATTACTTTCGAAAAAAATGATAGCAGCACAAAAAACACCGAATTCTCGAAGATATACAAATTGAACTGAACGACGAACAACACACCGAAAAAAAGAGGACCGTAACGGAGGAAAAAAATGCGCAAAGTAAAAAAATAAAACGTTAACGGAACGAGCGAAGCGAATGAATATAAGCGAGGAACTGCTGCTTTTGCCCACATCCTCGTTGCTCTGAACTATTATATTTTTCTTTGTCATTGACATTGCACCAATTTTCCAGAATATTTTCATGATGCTTTATTTTTTTTTTTTTCGTTGTTGTTGATCGTTCGTTCCTTCGTTTTCACATCATCATCATCAGCATCAGTTACACAATACACCAACCAACGCTCATACGAGATGCCGAAATACGAAAAAAAAGAGGAAAAAAAAACATCTCAAAGGCATTGAGAAAGTGCAATAATGAAAGAAATGCCTGGATAGGGGGGGAAACGGGTTGAGAGAGTAGGATAAAGCCGGTTAAAAGGCAAAATAAATACAGGGTGTTTGCCAAAGTCCTTTGACTACTCACACACCCAATACATACACTCGAACAAAAGTGCTAGGACAAATTAATTGTCATTTGAACGGAAGTCTTTTCCATTCCGAGGAGATATTTGACAATTCCGGATATTTTGGAGGCAGGGGAAAATAATTGAACGACGAATTCGCGAACTTGGAGAAGAACCCTTGAGCCACACCGTCTATGACATGAGAGATGTGATTCAGGTGCTCATGGTCTGCCGCAAGCAACTTGAATCAAATGTAGATGGCGTTGATATTGTTCGCATGATCTGCCGGGATGCTGATATCGTTTCTTTTGCTGTCTTAAGTCCAGTCGTCAGTTTGGACCGATGATAATTGAGATATAGATGGCTTTATAATTGTTCTCATGTTCCGTCTGCTGAGCCGTCTTCTAATGGTCATAATCTGTCGACCCAATGTTCTCATGGTCTATCTTGCTGTCTTCAGCCTAGTAGTTATATTTGAACCGATGATAAGTGAAATATAGATGGCTTTATAGTTGTGCTCATGTTCAGTCTGCCGAGCCATGTTCTAATAGTCCTCGTGGTCTGCCAGACCATGTACTCTTGCTGTTTTGAGTCCCGGCATCATCTTTGAATCGATGATATGTGAAATGTAGATGGCATTGAAGTTATTCTCGTGGTTGGCGAGGTCATGTTATCATCGCCAATGCTACCAGTCTCTTTTATGCTGCTTTGATACAAGAGAATTTTTTTTAAAAATGATTTGTGAAATGTAGATGCCTTTGACGTTTTTCTCATGGTCTGTCAGGACATGTTCTTGGCGGCGTCAAGACCAGACATTCTTTTTATACCAATGAAACGGTGATATGCAGATGGCATTGAAGTTGCTCTTACGATATCTAAGTTCTTGTTTTTATGGTCTGCCGGGCCATGTCCTAATGGTTGACCGGGCGATGTTTGCATGGTCTCCCAGGCCTTCAGTCTCAGCCTTCCATTCTTCACATGAATTTCATTGGCATGATGAAAATTTCTGGTCCTTAAATGGTCCCATAGTAAAGACCAGGTAACTCATAAGTTTGTTGCTGAAGATCACATCAGTTCTTTCTGCTTCGAGACAAGTCCGCTGTTTTCTGATTGCTTTGTTATGGCGAGTCCTATTTTTTTTCAACCCAACAAGGATAATAATTTGCCACGCATTTTCTTTGTACTAACAAACATCTCCAGACAGCCGTCTTTCCGCCGGCGTATCCTGTTAGTCAACTGGTTAAAAGGCTTTTCTATGCGATGACAGAATGAATTCGCCCTCCGCACCAATGCCACCAATTTTTTGTTTTTGTTTTTGGAAATTTCACTTTTTTTCTCTCCCCTCTCTCTTTCTCTCTCCCTGTCACTCTCTTTGGGTAAATGTGAAAAAATGTGTGGAGTCTTTTTTGAAGTCTTTATTTCATCAACAACAGCTTCAGCAGCATTCTCATCGACCGGGAACCCGGGTGCGGAGCGTTGGTGAGCGATGAGCATCGGCATAAGTAAACTTTTTGTGTGTGTGTGTTATTGTTGTTGTTGTTTTTGTTTGAACCATTAAACTAACTAACTACATACAGAGGGACAAACAGATAGACGGACATACATGTGGTATGAACATTAGAGAGGATCATGTTAAATGGGATTTCTGTTCAATTTTATTACTTTTGTTCTCTTTCATCAAGTCCATTTCCAAGCTTTGCCGTGGAGTAGTCTTCAAGTAGTTGGCCCTTTTTGGTTGGGTTTTGCACCCTTTGCTACCATTCGTTGTCGATTTTTTCCATTTTCTCCAAATGTTAACTCGTTACTTCTCGCCTTTTGTTTGTCTCTCCCCTTCACGAACTCATTTTCTCCAGTTGATGCCAAGCGTAGCCTTCGAACAGTTTTTAGATGATTCTCAACGTAGTTGTGGCACAATTTCCAAACAGTAGCCCGTCTTTTGGACCCACACTCGAAACGACCCTCTCTAGGGTACATGTGGAAGAGTATGTGCCTGCTGCTTTACATCATGTACACGTTCTTGTCATGGAGTACAACATCATGTACACCATAATGTTGGAACGTGTACATCGCCCAACAATATACAAACCCACATACATGTAGCGGCGACATCCCAGCTTACATGCAGACATATGTATGTCTGTATGCCGGGTTGAATGTATGTCTGTCGGTCGGTCGGTCTCTCTGTCTGTCTGTTTGTTTGTATGAACGTACAACTATTCCATTATTCCCTTTTTCGGTAGCACTGTCGCACTGTGAACAAAAAAAAAAAAAAATGAGCAGGGAACGGAGTTCAAAGTAAGTATGTCGTAGTACTATGTGTTGCCAGCATTGGCAGTATCACTGTTAGCCATGCTGGAGCAGCAGCATCAGTGGCGGCGGAGCTATGATGGCTGGCAGTTATGCCATAGTCCTGGCGGGTAGTTGAGTTAGTGGTGGGCTGGTGGCGATAGTAGTAGTATTTTTGTACAAACTCTTTTCGTTTGTTCGTGCGTCTTTTTTTGCTTCATGCAACATTTTGTGTTGACTTTTTTTCTCACGTCTTTTTTTTTTTTTTGCTCAACGTCGTTCGTGTGATGTTAACGTTTTCAGAGTCGTTGGTGTTTTTTTTTGTCCTCTTTCTTCTGTTTGGATGGAAGTCATCGTCGTTGGTCCTTGTGTGTTGTTCGGTTGTGTTTAGTTCATGTTTTTTAAATAGTTGTCCTTGTAAAGCGTCTGTTGTGCCTTATTCTTTCCCTTCGCCCCCTCTGCCTTTCCCTCTCTCGCCCTGTTGGCGTTCATGGAGTTGTAAAGGAATTTAGCAAGTTCGCCTTTTTGTTGTTGTTGCATTTGCCGCTTTCTTTCTGTCCTCCGTGCTTTCTTTCTTGCTTTGGCTGTCTGTGTGTGTGCGAGCGTGCGTGCGTGTGTTGACTGTAGCGTAACAGCGCGAAGCATCCTGCATATGCTGTGCATATACGCTTATGTAGATTTGTAATAAAAGTAATAATCATAGAAAGGAAATACGCACACACACAGACATTCGCAGAACAGCTCAACAACAAGAACTCTCTCACACATACATACGCGCTAGCGCAAAAAAGGACATCAAAGGAAATTGTGTGTGTGCTACGCAAACATCATCAACATCACTTTTCATCTGCAATTTTCACGGTAACACTTGAATAAACAGAATGCTTTTCTTTTTTCTGTTCATTTTTTTTTTTTACTTCATCTTCCTTCTCTGTTTCTCTTGACATTTTGCTGTTGTTTAAGGAAAACGAAATTTAATAGTGGTACCACATAACAGCTTCTCCAAATTTAAAGAGGGCGATGATGGGTCGTTGGTTGTATGTGGCTTCATCTAAAGAAACTTTGAATTTCGTATTAGGAAATGGGGTGTGGATTGTGAAATCTCAAATAACACACTATAGTTGTAAGCATTTAATGCCTCCCTTGTTCTTCCAAAAAAAATCTAGTAAATTAACTCCTAACCTAAAATGCTGATCTGCTACTGCCACTGTTTGTTCATCCCAACATGGGACTGATCAGCCATAGATTAGTTCCAGGAATCAATTTAAAATCTAAACAGTTTTTTTTAAATTTTTTATTTATGCCTCTTTAGTCTTTTTCCCTTCTTTCCTACACTTTCCATATTCTGAGTTCTACGTCACGTGTAGTTTTTTTAATTTAGATCTTCTCCCATGTTATTTTGCAAAACTTTTCGGAAACAAATTACATTAGGTATATGGTACATTTTTTCAACAATTCCGCACAGAAACAATTTTGGCAATCGCTTTAGATTTGTAAATTGTAGCCAATTTTAACCCACCAAATCAGGTGACAACTCGAAAAACAACACAAATCGAATCATTATATCGCATAGACAGCTGAAGGAAAACAGATACAGCAATAAAATCGATAAATATCGAATTTCATGTAAATCGATATTAAAACTCAGCATCTAACAATTCGCTCTTGCTGCCTCCCTCTCTATACAACACTGCACTGCATTTGAATGAGAACGCCGTAATACTAGAACAACAAACACAGAAAACACAATGAATCCACACACACACGCACAGAAATGCCTGGCCTGCTGTTTTAACACACATAACAACAACAATAATACAACCAATGCGGCTTTGTTTCTGTCCTTCGACGTAATTGGTTTTTTTATTTCTAATTTTTTGTCAGCTATAGCGCATGAAATTAAACAACTTTGTGTCAAAATCTATCCAATGATATAATTGCCAGGTGTAGGTCGACAGGAACGGCGACTCACTCGATCACACTCAGGGCAGTTTCTTTGGCAAACGGGAATAGCTGGATCGTGCAGATCTGACTTTCCAAGCGAAATTCATTGAAAATTCCAAATGGTTCGAGTCCGTACAATCTTCTGCCTCCCTCCTCCTCCAACCAAGAGTATCACAATGACTCCAGTTATGGCAAACCCATTCAACCTAACCTAACTTTGGTTTTTAGCGAACTCTTTTGAGGCCTTACACCTGTTCTGGTCGCAACAAATGTTCTAGACCCCTCAGTCCTTTAGTGTTTCTAACACCCTTTGACTTGGTCGTCGTCATCCTTTCCACGTGCGTTCATACTAAGGGCCTCCAATCAAACCCCTTCAACCTAACCTAACTTTGGTTTTTAGCGAACTCTTTTGAGGCCTTACACCAGTTCTGGTCGCAACAAATGTTCTAGACCCCTCAGTCCTTTAGTGTTTCTAACACCCTTTGACTTGGTCTCCGTCATCCTTTTAGCACGTGCGTTCATACTAAGAGCCTCCAATCAGTTGGTCTATAATTTAATTGCATCGATAATTATTTTCTTCTATAGTCAATCCATTAAATACATCTTAAATTTCAATTATACCATTATATGATTAACGTTGTTGTTGTTGTGGTTGCTATTGTTGTTTTAATTTCATTCGAAATAAATATCTCATTTATTTGTTAAGAACAATCGTATTACTGGCCAACACACATGTGTTCGCATATGTGAGGTTTTCCTCTTCGTCTTCTCTGTGTTTGCCGTTAAAAAGATGCGAGATATGGGTAAAGAGTAAAGGATGAACAGACAGACACTTAGCCAGCCGAGCATTGAGTTAGTGAGGCAGCCAAGTCGAGTTGAGTTGAGTTGGCCAGCCAGCCCCTTCTTAATGTAATCATTAAACATTCCACACGCCATTTATTGCTATAACTACATTGTTAATCGTGCAATGAATGCTTTGTTATGCTGCTGATATCTCATTAATTACACTTTTACTTGTAATGCTCATTCACAATTTCCCCCTCCGTCTCCGCCATCCCTGCACACGCTGTTGTTAATGGTGGCTTGTACAGCACCAAAGATGTAGGAAGAAAGATATGAATGCCGGCCAACCAGACAGCCAGCCAGCCAAGTCGTCCAGTTCAGTTGGGTTCTGTTTCGTCCCGTCCAGTTCAGTTCCGTCCACTTGTGTGATGTTATGGGTGTATCGTGCATGTGTGACTGTGCTTCTTGGCTTGGCATTGCTTTTCTTTGCCCCATTGATGGTTTTACTTTTTGGCCACCATTAACATTTGTGGTACACGCGTAATTACAAGATTACGATAAGTGATAAGCCATGCAACCATCCACAGGCAACAGCAGTAACCGAAATCCCAAACTACAAAACAATTCCATGTACAGCGTGTTCTTCATTCAGCTCGTCTTCGACTCTGCAAATCATGGATGATTGTTTGGGGGGTTTTTGTTGTTGTTGTTGTTGTTTTCTGCCTTCTTCGCAATATTGTCGTGGGGGAAATCAGCAAATAGCTTTGCGGCTCTGTGTGCTCCACAGTGAATAGTGTTGGCTAGTGCTGTGCTGAGTACAAGGCAGACAGTTGGACCGAGTAATTGGTTGGACGGGATTGTGTTGGCTTTTGTGAATTTAGCTGTTGCTTCGGTTTCATTTGAAATTTAAGTATTTGGTTTATTTTATGTTTTTTTTATTATTTATTTTGAGATATAGAATTTTACATACCGCCATGATCCTAGAATGAACAGGGAGAAGTAAGAAAATGTAAATTAGATGCATGGGCGAAATCCACTGCAGGCGAGGTGTGAACACATAAATTGCATTATCCGGCCAATGGTGTTATGAGGGGAAAACTTGGCGGCATGGTCCTGTCAGCTGTTGTACATTGTGTAACCAGATTCAAGATGTTCCAGGCAAATACTGTGCACAACAAGTGTGCCGCCACAATAAGTACATGTGTCCTTATCTACTGATCAAAGTTTGTCCTTATTTAGTGATCAGTTCTAGTGGAAGTTCATCTGTTTTTTTTTTTTTTTTTTTTTTTTTGAAGGCCAACACTCAGGGGATGCCCCCTATAAATGCAATGCATTGTGTTAGCGGAAGGAAATTAGGGTATCGGAAGGAGGAAAGAGGGAGTAGTGTTTGTTGACATTTGTTTTGAATTTCTGAATGTCACAACTGGCAGGAAACACATTTGCTGGAAGATTATTCCACATACGAACGGTTCGGCTAAAGAACGAATTTTCTCTATAGTGCGTCGTCCGGTCAACCGGCCATTTCACAATGAACGGATGAGATACCCTGGATAGCCGTGTATTCCGACTAAATGTTCTAACGTCAGGGACTAGACGACGGATATCTTCTGAACAGATACCATTAAAATATCTATAGAATAGCGATACACAACCCACATTTCGGCGATGCTGTAGGGAGACAATAGAGCTGGATACCCTACCATCCCCTATCATCACCACCGCTCTCCTCTGTACACGGTCCAGAAGCTTCAAAGATGTTAATGGAGCCCCTGCCCATATATGCGAGTTGTATTCCATTTTAGGCCGGATGTAAGTGGTGTAAATATTTACGAGATCAGATGGAGTGAAGTATTTCTTGCACCGCTTCAAAAAGCCTAAACACTTGAATGCTTCTTTCGACACTTCGAATATATGGCTAGCCCAGCGAGCATCACCCTGTATCTTCATGCCCAGAACATCAAGAGTGTCTGATTCGTCGATATCCACACCACCCATAGAAATTGACGACGATGCTGGATCTGGTGAACGTTTGTGTGACAACAAACAGTTCTGGTGGAAGTCCATCCGTCCATCTGTAAGTCTGTCTTGTTTGCTAGTCCATCCGTCCGCCCGTCTGTAAGTCTGTCTTGGCTACACGTCCATCTGTTTGTCTGTCCATGCGTCGACCTGTATGTCCTTCCACTCCTCCGTACCTCCACTCGTTTTTCCGTAAGTTCAACTTTTCTTTCGAGGATTTAAGAATGTTTGGTCGTAAATATCCAATCCCGAATAGGATTTGTGTCCCTAGGTCAGCTTCGTCTATAATTCCATGGGTTCATGTCAGGAAGCATCTGGAGTTTTTCTCTCAAATCCAACTTTATCTGGTCGCCCGAACTCGTATCTTGTAGGTCTTCTGTCCTTTAGAACAGTTTGGTTGTCCTCTACGTCGTTTGTCTTTTAGGTCGTTTGTGTTCTGTAGGTTGTTTATCATCTAGTTTGTCTCTCCCCACGGTTGTCTGTTCTCTAGATCTGCGGTATTATAGATCAAATGTTCTCCAAGTCGCCTAGCCTCTCGATTGTCTGTCCCTTGATTGATTGTGCTGAAGGTCGTTTGTCTTCTAGATGCTCTGTGTATTCTAGATCATCTGTGGCCTCTATGTCGTGTCTATTCTAAGTCGTGAGTATCCTCTAGTACGTTTGACCTTTCTGTCGGTCTTCAGGGTCGTGTGTCTTCTTGGTCGTCTATCTCTATCTTCTAGTCACCTGTCCTCTAGGTCGTCTATCTTCTAGTTCGTTGTATTCGGTTCGTGTTTAAGGTCGTGTGTCTTCTTGGTCGTCTATCCTCTGGATGTCTACCTTCTAGTCAACTGTCCTCTAGGTCTTCTATCTTCTAGTCCCCGGTATTCGGATTGTCAATCCTGTGGGTCATGTATCTAGATTTTCCTTGGCTTAGATGTCAATTAAAATTATACATAGACCAAAGAGAGGTTGACATAGGCCCATAGGAGGAATTTGACCGGCCCACTGTGCCACATGCTGGTATTTTTCTATTAAACACACACGCATGCCATAGGGTCAGAAACGCACACACACACACACGCACATATGCGCCACATGCCAATGTTGAAAGCAAATATGTTTGTTTTTGTGAATTTAAATTTTATTTAAATATTTCTTAAATATTCTGTTTCCAATGAAACCCTTTGTCAATTGATTTTTCAAAGCCATGCTCTTCTGTCCCTTCCCACATACAATCACTCCCCCCCTTGGCCACAGTTGGTTGGTGTGACACTTTGCAGGCAGGGCTGTTGGTGTGTATGTGTGTGTGCGTGTGTATGTGATTTTCGAAACATCCCTGCAGGAAATTCCACTAGTGAAATTGTAGTGATTTTCTAGTGACATTGTCAGTAGTACTACTGACAAAGTGTACCCCAAGCAATGTAATCGTCTATTGACAATTAACATTAGCATGTCATTGGAAATCTACCAGTAGACTGTAGTACCACTCTGTCAGTACCTAGTCAGTAGTGCTGTAGTCAGTATTGAGACCAAATGTAGACATTGGATCTAAAGATTCAGTAGTACATTTTAGTGACCATGGTAGACAATTTTATAAAGGGTTGCCAATACACAAAAACACATACATATATGCTCATTTTCATTTCGAGGCTGGCTAAACCCATCATTGTTGTTTATTTAAAAAAAATTAAATATTTAAAACTATAGTTTATATTATATATTACAGAAGAAGGGGGTTTTTTACATTTTAATACTTTTCCTCGTAAAGGTTTGTCCGGTGTTTCGTTAAATTCGTTTTCGAAAATAATTTTTTGAAAAATTATGTACCAATAATTGCTGCAAGCACATTGCCAAAGTCACTAAGCCGTTTTTCCCAAAGGTCCGTCAACATTAAAACCCATAATAATTTGTAGACCAAATATTTTGGTGGAAATTACGCTCGACGTTCCCAGCGATTAGATTTTTTATTTGTCGAATCTGCAACAAGATTACGGTATATGTTAAATAAGTTAACTGTTAATTATGTTTGCGGAAAAAGAAAGTACTTACATATGGATATGCTTTCGTTTTTGGGAAACAGCGGGATCCAGCAAAACTTTATGCTCTGCGAAAATCTCAAGAACCGTGTCAGGTTTTTTGCAACTTCTTCACAGCATGTACACTTTGAATTATCTGAAAAAATTCAATTTATAATAGTAACGGTGTATTTTTAATAAATGAGTAAAAGGGGTTAGAAAAAACTTACCTTTGGGAGGATAATACTTAATTTTTCCTTTTGTAACAGCCCCACAAAGTCCTCACTAATTTTTATAAATTCAATGTGACTATCTTCAAGCTCACATTGGACACATCATTTTTTATATAATGTATTATCATTGTACTCATTTTTTTATTTACAATAATTTTAATCAAATTTTTTCACAGATTATAACACAAATTAGTTCACAAAACACGTCTTTTTTGGAAAAAATATCTCAGACATTAAAAAAAGAAACAATTGTCAAACGAAAAAAAAAAATACTTTTGACTACAAAATCTGAAAAAAAAAACTATTGACTCGTTTGTTGACAATGTCACCAGAAATACTCTAGAACTATTGTCTCTAATGTTTCTATACTCACACATAAAAGAAAAGCTGTTGACAAATTTACTAGTTCATTTGTCACCAGAAAAAGAGTAGTGACTTAGAGACATATGGTTCTCGGTTGACTACAGGGATGAGTCTGTTGCTGTTGTTGTCATTCACAGCGCAAGGTGTACGACAAAAGGTAAAGACAATAACAACAACAACAAAAAGTTTCCAGGTAACTGGAATTCAAATTATATTTGAAATTTGATACTTTTAAAGTTCACAAAAGGTTTTGTTTTATTTGGTTTGTGGGTGTGTGTGTGCGTGTGTCTGCTGTTGTTGTCATTGTCGTTTTTGAGGGGTTTATTTTATATATTGTTTTTTTTTATTTTACTTAAGGCTGCTTTCAAATAGTTAAAGTTATAATTTAACTTAACACACATACACACCCAGAGAGATTCACTCACTCCGGCTCGCATAAACAACAATCGAGTTATCTTCTGCTAAATTTGTTTAATATTGTTTTATACTCTCTCATACACACACACACGCACACAGATAAAGAATAA
The DNA here is from genome assembly GCA_958296145.1 of Hydrotaea cyrtoneurina. Taxonomy (NCBI): domain Eukaryota; kingdom Metazoa; phylum Arthropoda; class Insecta; order Diptera; family Muscidae; genus Hydrotaea; species Hydrotaea cyrtoneurina. The sequence goes on from OY282516.1 coordinate 10,600,699, forward strand.
AAACTTGTGCTTTTCTCGACAATTTTCTTCGTGGTCCTGTTTCAATGCTTGGTTATACCCGAGTCTTTGGCACACAGTGCCAAAGAAAAGGAGTCTTATAATAACAAGTGGTTCGGCACAGGAAATCATATTCGCTGACGAAGCGCACTTTCAACTCGACGGCTATGTTAAAAAGCAAGAGAGACGGCAATGCATGCTCAGAGAGTCCCGGCGGTGCCAATGATGCCCCCTTTTGCTTTGAAAATATAGCTGGAAATCTCATTTAGGTTAACGGTGAGCGCTACAGAGGCATGATAAAATACTTTTTTGGGGCTGGAAATGGAAGGAATGGACTTGGGCGATCTTTGGTTTCCAGCAGGATCAGCAGCATCCTGACTTACGTTTGTTTGCGCACCCATTTCGTTAATCGTTTTATCCGCCTTCGCGGCAGTGTCAATTGGCGATCTCGGAGCTGCAATTTGCTGCCGTTAAACCTTTTTTTTAATGGGGTAACGTGAAGGACGCATGTTATGCGAACGACCCTTCAATGATGTTGGCCCTTAATCCCAATATCGGTGTGACGCAGTACGAATCTCTTCTCATGATTAATCTCTTTTGCTGAAGACGTAGACGAGGGAGTTGTTCTTCAGCCGCTGTGTTGTGTTGCTTAGCTTTGAAAGTTGAATTAAAGTTATTGTTGGCATGATTGTGTTGCGTCGTGTTATTCAATGTTTTGCCATTTAGTGGCATTTTTATAACACTTTGATTATTTGCCCATTTTTACCTTTTTGGGCTGCCTGCTGCTGTTGGTAATACGACGACGATGTCTGTCTGTCTGTCCATTCATTCGTTCGTGCTAACAAGACACTGGCGCACATACACACACACACAGACACATTATCGCATTCGTTGTGCCTTGTCTATATGAAACTCTTTGAATTTGATGCAGCCAGCAGGCCTTAGTATGATGACGATGGTCTGACGTCGGTAATGGCGTTGGTCGGTTATAGTGGGGCTGATGCTGGGGCTTTGGTTGTGGAAACGTTACTCTTGGTGAGTGTGTGTGTCTGTGCGATGCGGTGTGTGGTGCAGCGTTAACTTTGCCCTAAGACAACTCAACTCGACTCAAAGCCAAGAACACACTCTCGCACACACGTACACACTGACTGACTGCCTGCCTGATATGCACACTCAATCCGCTCATGAAACACTTTTTGTTCTTTTCGCCCCACTTGCTGCTTCGTCGTCGTCGTCTTACACTGACTCGTGTTCGCTTAATGTGTGGCACAAGAAGGGAGTGTGCGTGCGAGCACCACCGAAAAAATAACCAGAAACCCCCTTGCCGAACACAGTCGCACGCACACTCATGTGCGCCCTACTCTCCTTACACTCTCACACTTAGAATTTCTCGTGTACTCTCCACAAAAGCCCCCCCATTGTTATGGGGGAGAGGAGTTGCACATACAAACACTCAAGTTTCATGACCGAGATGAACAACAGCAGCACCAGCAGCAGCAACAACAACAACAAAAGAGTATACAACAAAAGGAGTATTTACTGCACGTTGTTGTTGTGGGCCATATTGTTTTGTGTCGTTGTTGCTGTTATGCTCGTTCGTTACGCCTCAGCATGGAGTTTCTGATTGTTTTGTTGTGGTTTTTTTTTTTTTTTTTTTTTGTATTCCGTAAACGGGAAACAACACAAACAACAACAGGCCGCAGTTATTCTTTTTTTTTTTTTGTTCTACTCCCTATTCTTAAACTTAAACTCGTTAACAAATACAACACCAACAAAAACGAAAAAAGTTTTAAATTTGTTGTACTTGTTGTTGTTGTACTCTATGCCGTTTGATACGCTACTTATGCTGTGTAAGTTGTAAAAGTTTTTCCGAAATCAGATTTTCCTGTAACGCATTCATAGTCTCCCTCGTAAGACTTCCGCGCCGACAGAGCAGTGGGGAATACGATACGAATTATTTTTTTAAATAAACAGAGTTAATTTTTTTTGAAATTTATTTACAATAAACTATGTGAAGATGGTAATGTGTGCGGGAAAACCGTGACGTTTAATTTTTTGTTGGATAACTTCCTATGTTTCTCTCTCGCCTCTTGCCTCGCTCTTTTTCGGCTTCCACTTTTACTTTTGCCTTCTACTTTATCTCTCTCGCTCCATTTGTTTTCTCGCATTCCTCTCTCTCTCTCTCGATCCTCCCACTTTCTCGCATTCTTCTCCCTTGCCTTTCTCTATTTCTCGCTTTAATCTCTGTCGCTCGCCTTGATCTGTCTCGCCATACTCTCTCTCTCTTCCTCTCTTTCTCTCTTCCTCTCTCTCTCTCTTCCTCTTCCTCTCTCTCTCTCTTCCTCTCACTCTTCCTCTCTCTCTTCGTCTCACTCTTCCACTCTCTCCCTTTCTCCCTCTCTCTCTCTCTTCCTCTCTCTATCTTCCTCTCTCTATCTTCCTCTCTCTCTTCCTCTCTCTCTTCCTCTCTCTTCCTATCTGTCTTCCTCTCTCTCTCTCTTCCTTTCTCTCTTCCTCTCTCTCTCTCTCTTCCTCTCTCTCTCTTCCTCTCTCTACATCTCTCTCTCTCTTCATCTCTCTCTTCCTCTCTCTCTCTCCCTCTTCCTCTTTCTCTACTGCATTCATCTCTCTCTCTCTCTACCGCATTCTTCTATCTCTCACGTTTATATATATCTCTCTCTTCCTCTCTCTCTTACTCTCTCACTTCATCTCTCTCTACTGCTACTACTTCATCTCTCTCTACTACTCTCTACCGCATTCTTCTATCTCTCACGTTTATATATCTCTCTTTTTCTCTCGCCTTCCTCACACTCTCCCCTCACATCACTCTCTCTATCTCTATGTCTTCTTTCTCACACTCTCACCTCTATCTCTCTCTCTTCTTCCTCTCTTTCTCCTTCTCGCCAACTCTCTCCTTCCCCTATATTCCGCCTTCCTCGCTCTCTCTCACACTCACTCGTCTTATTCTCTATATATTGCGTCTACCTAACTCTCTCGTTCGTTTGTCTTCCCCTCTCTCTCTCGCCTTCTCTTCTATCTCTCCTTCCTCCCTCTCTCACTCTCTCCGGCATTTCTTTCTCGCATCTCTCTCTCAATATCTATCGCATCCCTCTTTCGCCTTCCTATCTCTGTCGCCTTCAAATCTATCCTTCATCTCTATATTTCGCCTTCCTCTCTCTTTTTTTTTTTTTTAAATTATTGTTTTCTGTCTTCTTTCTCACACTCTCACCTCTATCTCTCTCTCTTATTCCTCTCTTTCTCCTTCTCACCAACTCTCTCCTTCCCCTATATTCCGCCTTCCTCGCTCTCTCTCACACTCACTCGTCTTATTCTCTATATATTGCGCCTACCTAACTCTCTCGTTCTTTTGCCTTCCCCTATCTCGCCTTCTCTTCTATCTCTCTTTCCTCCCTCTCTCACTCTCTCTGGCATTTCTTTCTCAATATCTATCGCATCCCTCTTTTGCCTTCCTATCTCTGTCGCCTTCAAATCTCTCGTTCATCTCTATATTTCGCCTTCCTCTCTCTTTATGTTTTTTTTTTAAATTATTGTTTTCTGTCTTCTTTCTCACACTCTCACCTCTATCTCTCTCTCTTCTTCCTCTCTTTCTCCTTCTCGCCAACTCTCTCCTTCCCCTATATTCCGCCTTCATCGCTCTCTCTCACACTCACTCGTCTTATTCTCTATATATTGCGTCTACCTAACTCTCTCGTTCTTTTGTCTTCCCCTCTCGCTCGCCTTCTCTTCTATCTCTCCTTCCTCCCTCTCTCATTCACTCGTCTTATTCTCTATATATTGCGCCTACCTAACTCTCTCGTTCTTTTGCCTTCCCCTATCTCGCCTTCTCTTCTATCTCTCTTTCCTCCCTCTCTCAGTCTCTCGGGCCTTTCTTTCTCAATATCTATCGCATCCCTCTTTCACCTTCTTATCTCTGTCGCCTTCAAATCTCTCCTTCATCTCTATATTTCGCCTTCCTCTCTCTTTATGTTTTTTTTTTATTTATGTTACTATCTAGAAATCTTCTTCTCACCCGTCTTATTCTATATCTATTTCTCCTTCCTCTCTCTCTCTCGCCTTCTCTTCTATCTCTCCTTCCTCCCTCTCTCATTCACTCGTCTTATTCTCTATATATTGCGCCTACGTAACTCTCTCGTTCTTTTGCCTTGCCTCTCTCTCGCATTCTCTTCTATCTCTCCTTCCTCCCTCTCTCACTCTCTCGGGCCTTTCTTTCTCGCCTCTTTCTCGCCTCTCTCTCAATATCTGTCGCATCCCTCTTTCGCCTTCCTATCTCTGTCGCCTTCAAATCTCTCCTTCATCTCTATATTTCGCCTTCCTCTCTATTTATGTTTTTTTTTTAAATTACTTTTTTGGTCTAGAAATCTTCTTCTCACCCGTCTTATTCTCTATCTATTTCGCCTTCCTCTCTCTCTCTCGCTCTCTGTATCTGTCTGTCACTTCTCTCTATTTCACTTTCTCTCTCACCTTCGCATATCTCCCTCTCTCTCTCTTTCACCATCTCATCTCTATTTCTCTTTATCTCTCTTTCACTTTGTTCTCTGTCTCTCCCTCGCCATTTTCTCTAACTCGCCTTCCTATCTCACTTACATTCTCGCGCGCCTCCCGTCCTCCTATCTCTCTCGCTTCCTATTACTCTCGTTGATCTCTCTCTTTATGGTTTTTTTTTTTTTTTAAATACGGTTTTGGTCTACAAATCTTCTTCTGTCATCATGGATTTTTCTCTAGAATCCCTCTGGCTCATTTACTTGATCTCAACCTGGTGGTTTTAGTAAAACCACGGCTCCTCCTCTTCAATTCCTCAGTTTGTAGATTTTTCCGTGACACTCCTCCTCTACAATCCCCTTGCCTGTGGATTTTGGTGAAAGTCTGCTCCTTTACAATCCCTCTAAATCATGGAAAGCATGACTCCTTCTCTACAATCCCTCTGGGGAGTTTTTCTGACATAATGCCTCCTTGGGGTTTCCTCTGGCTGGGAATTGTATCGTTTTGTATCTAAGAAGAAGAAGAATTTCCCAAAGGTCCATAATGAGTCGATTTTCGTTAATCTTAACCTGGTAAATTGTTAGTTTTTTGGGTCAGCTTCGTTTTCTGTTCCTACCCGTGCCCGTTTCTTTCCCGTGCTGGTCAGGCTATCCAAAGGTCGTTTCCTATCGCAAACTTATCCGATTATATATGCGATTATATATGTATATATAATCGGATAAGTTTGTGTACCCTAAAATGTTATGAGGTTTCAATGCTTACTGTAGTTTGCTGCTGTTGTTGTCTTTCTTTTCAATTCTTTTTTTTTTTTGTTGTGTTTCTTAAACTAAATTTTCAATGCCAAAGGGGTTTTTTCGGTTTTAGATTTCAATTTCAATACCTTCCATGTATTGTTGTTGTTTTCGTGTTTAACATTTAGTTTTACTGGCAACGATAATAGGAGTCAGTCAGTCCTCCTTATCTTTTAAAAGGCTTCCCATTTTTCGGTTGTGCTGGTGGTGTTGTTGGATTTGTTTTGTTTTGTTTTTTTTGCTTTATTTTCCATTTTGTATGGAGGAGCTTTTGTTTGGCTCATCACCATCATCCTCATCAGCCTCTGCAATGGATGTTTTCTTGGTGGTGGTTGGATTGGGTTGGTTGGTCGGGTCTTTATGGTGGTTGAGAATTGTTTGGGGTCTTTAGTTTATGTGTTCATGCATTTATTGGTTTATTGTTGTTTGGTGTCGGTGGTGTTGTTCTTGTTGTTGAGCTTGGTATTGCCATTGTTGTTTGTAGGAAACATTTACAGACGTACGTACATCCATTTATCGGTTATATGTTGGTAACGTCGTTTAGGGGCTAGGGTTTCCCCATGGAGTCTTTGTTGGATCTTTTCTTTTCACTGTGTGTGTGTTTTTTTGTGGTTCTTTCGAAAGGGGGCCAAAGATTCTTTAACTTTGGTTATTGGTCGCTTTGTGCTGGGGGTTATGTTACTTAGCTGCGGCAGCATCAGCCGCAGCCGCCTTTGGCTAAATACGAAATTTACCTTTCATTTGCTAAACTTGATTTCTTTACTTCGTAGTAAGGTGTGATGTTTTTGTTTGTTTTTTTTTTCTTAAGCGTGTTGTGTGCTCGGCTTGATTTAGGTAGTTTAGCTTGTTATTCTTGTGTGTGTGTCTGTGCGATGAGTTTAAATCTTCCCATACACGGTTCGTTTGAATTTGTCGGTGGAAACATTAATTTTCCAAATAACAAGATTCTATTTAGACACGCCACACCGAGTCGCATGGCACTCTACACACACCAACAAAAGCACACACATACACAGAAAAAACACACTACCATTCACCTATTGTTTTTTTATTGGTATTTAAAATTTCTTTCGTTTTTTTTTATACTCGAAAACATTTCTAGAAGTTCTTTTTTTCCAAACATAAAAAATATTACCAGCCAGATTCAATGTGCAGAAGAGCAGCCATGCTATCAGATCTTACAACTGATGGACACCCCATAGTCGCACAGGGTGACATAGAGCTTATGCAAATATTATAGATCTTGTCAATCGTCTTATCTTCATTGACGTATTCAAGACGGCCAAAGCGTGGCAGAAGTCTAAAGAGAACAAAACTAAAGAACTAGGCGACTCGTCAATTACTAAGTCATTATTTGTTGCCAGGAATTCATGCTGAGGGTAATGACATGTCATTACCGGGTAATGCCAACTTACCGATTATTTGCTGTGAAATGTGGTGGAATTTATATTTAATTGAAACACAATATTAGAAGAAGTCCCAGGGCTTCAAATCTGACGATCTAGGAGGGTTTAGACGATTTTTGGTTTCAGCAGAATGTCATGCTATGCCTCACATGTCCTCGACGCAATCAGCCATCTCTGTGATGTCAATTGACCCTCTAGGAGCTGAGATTTGACACTCTTAGTGTCACCAGGATATGACCTTTGGTAATCACTGAGCCGGTTTAAAGTTTCTTTTTCATTAGGATGAAGAAGAATCTTTCCGAGACCTCTTGTAGTGGTGACTGATTCGGTGAAAATAAAATTATAAAATACAAATTGAATGGGCAACATTTTTCGCTCGAGTCGATATTTTTCTCCAACCAAATGCAGTTTTTTTTCTGTAGCTGGAGAGCTAGGATTTTGGATTTGAATTTTAGAAATATTTATTATTCAATTGGATTAGGGTTTTCCACGCTTACAGGACCATACGAAATTAGCTATATTGTACACTAGGGTGGAGTGAATTTCAAAAAAAAAAAAGTTAACCTCGGAAAGAGATGTAGTCTGGGGTCCTAATGAGGGGAAAAATAAAGAAACTTTTAAATTTCGAATAAGTTAAGTCGTTAATTTTTAGGATTTTTCTAAAATCAACGCCAAAATAGCGATAATTTCCAAATTTCGAGGGAGCGGCGCGACCACTAAAATTTTTTTAAATTTTTTTTCTTTATTTTTCCCCTCATTAGGGCCCCAGACTACATCTCTTTCCGAGGTTAACTTTTTCAAATTAAAAAAAAAGGATGTTTTCACTCCACCCTATTGTACACGTCAGAATTTATTTTTTTTTAAGTTTGAAGTATAAAGCTCGTAGTGGCCTGTGTGAAAGCCTTTGGACCGATTTTTAACCCTTTTTCAGTGATCCAATCGAGTCAAATTTTTTAAAAACAATTTTTATCAATTCTCAGATTTTCCCCAATTTTTATTATTAAAATTCTGACGTGTACATGAAAATCGCCGATACACGTGTATTTTTATTTTCTATCTCCTTTCCGAAAATGTAAATTTGGTTCATAGGACCGAATGTGTGTAACACGGTGTAATAAATCCTTTATATTTTGAAGGACATCTATGGCTAAATACCGATTTCCACCAATTTTCGATTCATTTACGATTTTGTACAATTATTTCCTCGTTACTTTACTTTTTCCCTCGCCATAAAATGTCAGGAGAAAAAAACAAAGAATCCATTTAAAACTTGTGTTGTGGTTTTCTTCTTCTTTCACTTGTTTGTTTCACAAACGAATCGTTGAATGTGAACGGAACACACAGCAAAAACCCAAACGATAATAATTATTTTCACAACAAACACCACCAACCGATGAACTTTTACTATGTAAATGTATAATTAATAACAAATGATGATGATGATAATTTATTGATTTGTTTTTTTTCCCCTCCCCCCCTCCAAACTCTTCTGCTTCGCTCTCCACTCGATGTATACAGTGCAACACAAGGGAAGTGGTTGCCAGCCACCAAAGGTTGTAACGAATGGTTGTGGGGGGGGGAGGGGAATGGGAGGGGGTGCGCTTATGCTTGAGGTATACAGCATCAGCAGCGGCTGCGGGTACTTAAACAGAATCGAAAGACATATTGCCTGGCATTCAATCAATGTATCCATATCGCCCGAATAGCCAGACAGACAACAAGCAACCATCATGTTTTTTTTTTCTATTTTTGTTTTCAATTCATCATCAAAACCATGTTGGTGTTGTTTTTTCTTCTTTATTTCTCTCTCTCTGTGTTTGTGTAGTGTTTAAGCGTTTTATTCCCCTTTTTTGTTGTTGTTGTTTGTTTACTACTAGTATTACCTTTTCATCATTTGCATACTATTTACAAGTTCGTCCGTCCGTCCGCCCACACAGTTGTTTTAATGTATTTTTCCCTTTTAATATCTATTTATTCATTATACTGGCGAAAATGCATTCATTGATTCACTCATTCGCCCATTCATTCATTCAGCCATTGATTCATTCAAGTATGAGTGGTTCGCTCTACCCTCGGTGTTACACACTCTATTGTATGTAAGCTGAAACTTGAAAGAATCAAATCATAAGCGCAGATTTCACCATAAAGACTTCCACATTTTCAAACAGAAGTTTCTTTTTAAGAATATACAAAAAATGAATGGAATGTAAAATGTTTAGTTTTAAAAAAAAATTTCTTTTATTTTTAAAAAAAAATTTCTTTATTTCTTCGATCTAAATTGCCCGAACTTTTTTTTTATTTTTTTTTAAAAAAATTTTGGACTTTACTCCTCTGAATACGAAAAATGCCGAAATTTTTTCCGTTAGAGGGATTTTTTTTAAATTTTTCTTAGAATTATTTTTTTTTATTTTTTTGCGAAGTAAATTTCTTAACTCGACAACGAATTGTCGGATTTCTTTGAAGTATATTTTGAAAAAAAAAATGTTTAATTTTTTAAAAAAAAATTTGTCTTATTTTTAAATTTTTTTTTTAATTTTCTGCAACAGGTTTTTAAAGGAAAAATGTTTAATTTAAAAAAAAAATTAAATTTTTTAGAAATTTTTTTAAAAGAAAATATTTAATTTAAAAAAAAATGTATTTTTAATTTTTTTAAATTTTTTTTTCAATTTTCTGCGACATAAATTGTCCACATTTTTTTATCAAATTTTTTTTTTTAAATTATTGTCAATTTTTTTTTTAAGTTTCTGCGACGTAAATTTCTTAACTCGAAAACGAATTGTCGGATTTCTTTGAAGTGTATTTTTAAAAGAAAATTGTTTAATTTTTTAAAAAAAATTTGTCTTTTATTTTTTTGATTTTTTTTTTAATTTTCTGCAACTGGTTTTTAAGAGAAAAATGTTTATTTAAGAAAAATTTTTTTTTTATTTTTTATAAAATTTTTTAAAAGAAAATATTTAATTTAAAAAAAAATGGATTTTTATTTTTTTTTTATTTTCTGCGACACATTTTCTGCCCCCTTTTTTTATCAATTTTTTTTTTTAAAGTTATTGTCAATTTTTTTTTTAAATTTCTGCGACGTAAATTTCTTAACTCGAAAACGAATTGTCGGATTTCTTTGAAGTATATTTTTAAAAGAAAATTGTTTAATTTTTTAAAAAAAAATTTGTCTTTTATTTTTTAATTTTCTGCAACAGGTTTTCAAAAGAAAAATGTTTAATTTAAAAAAAAAAATTTAAATTTTTTAGAAAATTTTTTAAAAGAAAATATTTGATTTAAAAAAAAATGAATTTTTATTTTTTTTTTATTTTCTGGCCCCTTTTTTTTATCAATTTTTTTTTTTAAAAATTATTGTTAAATTTTTTTTTAATTTTCTGCGACATAAATTACCTAACTCTAAAACAAAATGTCAGATTTCGTTGAAACATATTTTAAAAAATTGTACACCAAATTTTTTTAAATCTCCGCCTCAGAGTTATTAAGAAAATTATGTCTGAAAAAATATTTTTTCATAATTTATTTTTTGTTATTGAAAAAAATCCATAAATTCTCTACGGTTCATGTTCCTGTTTGGTTAGCCCAAACTAACACATATTTGGCGGAACGATTATCTGAGTTATTTCTATGCTGACATTATTCGTAAACAAGTTTGTGCACAACCTCCACGTTGTCTACTATGTCGGCTTTATCAATAAAAAATATTTTAAATCTCTGCCCAACAGTTTCAAAGTTTTGAACAAAGTTATATTGCAATATTTTTTTTTTAAAAAAAATATAAAATGACAAAAACCATCCCTTTTTCAGTTGTTTATCCTAAAGCCACATATCTTACAATTAAAATGTGTTATAGCTCATTAAAATCGTGGAAGTATTTTACATTTTATTCACAATTTAGTGATGAAGATTCCCGGAAACTCCATAAATGTGTTTTTGTGCGATATTAAAAATAAATTATTAGAATTAATCCACAATACTGTGGATAACAAAATTTCCCTCTGTAACAAATCTATGGGTCATTTTGGCCTTTTACTACAACTTTATGGTTAAGGTAATGTGCCGTCATTACCGTGTAATGTCAATTGTAATACATGTGACATTTTTCCTCTCTGGTCTACTAATTTCGAAAACCTTCCCACTGAATCCCCTCTGAAGTTTGTGTTCTTTCAAATGTCTGGCTATCTCGAACTAACCGCAAAATACATGATTACCAGTTCACATTTCAATGATTCTTGAGGAATGTTCGTTCGTTCACTGATACTTGTTTTATATGCAATTGAAACATTTTCACTCGACATATTGGAATGACGACGATAGCTGCTGCTGATTTAGGAAACCCACTTCAATTCCTCTCAGCAGCCTCCACACACACACACAAAAATAGAGAAAAAAAAACACTTGGAAAATGTGTGCGTGTGTGTGTCTTATTTATCGAATGAAATAATATAAAATACACAAGAGTGAAGTGAAGAAGAGGAAACAAACACAAAAATATTTAATAGATGGATGGACTTTGGCTTTTGTGGTACCACAAAAGCTATTTCTCTGTGTAAGAGGACCTTTTTTGTGTGTGTGTGCCCTGGCAAAGCCATGCAGCAGTCCACAGATTGTAATGATTGCAACGAGCAGCCGCATCAATTATAAGTGGAAGCTGGTATTTGCCATAGACTTGCCAGTTGTTGGCAGCAGGAGGTGAGGGTGGCTGATTTTTTTTTTTTTTGAATGGTAGGGGGCTAAACCTGAGAGCTGTAATTGTAACAATTTATTGTGATTTCCTATCGATGTGCATGTGTGTGTGCGAGCATTTCAATAGAGTTCGTTTGTATTTGCTTAGTTATTTGTAGTTTGTGAAAGGATTTCCATGAAATGGAAGCTCTCCTATCATCAGCCAAGGACTTTTAAGTACTGCATGAGGGGCTCTTGCCTAAGGAGAACGGGAGGACGGACGAACGGCTGATTAGAGCCTTTAAGGTCTTTTGGTAAATCCTCAGTTAGAGAAGACAACTTTCAATACTTGGAAGCTTTTTGGAGTCCTTAACAAAGTAGGTTTAGGTTTACGATTTTTGAGATTTAATAAGGACAAAGGGTAAAAGATTCCCCTCCAGGGACTAAAAATACTCCTTAACAAATTTATATTTTAAAAAAAATATCGCAATTATGAAAAAAAAAAAATTAAAATTTGGTTTTATGGGCTGCATGTGATCAATACGCACGATTTTCCATAATAAAAAAAAATTCATAAAAAAAAAAATTTTTGAATATTTTTTTAAAAATATAAATTTGTTAAGTAGTGTTGTCGGATGGGCGTCGATTGGGAATACTGGGAATTTTTTTGCCTACTTTTAGGCATCACAATTGTAATTAACAAAATAAAGCTAACTTTTAGGTGATACAATTTTAAATACGAATTTAAGCCAAATTTTAGGCATCACAATTGTAATTAAAAAATAAAGCTAAAATTTTAAATACAAATTTAAGCCCACTTTTAGGCAGCTCAATTGTAATTAAAAAATAAAGCCTACTTCTAGGTGATACCATTTACAATACATATTTAAGCCGACTTTTAGGCGGCAATTTTTGAAAGAGAGCTTATTTTTCTCACAATTAGTAAATTATTTTATATCAATCATTCTATGTATATTACAATTAAATGGAAAATTTACACTATTTTAATTTCCCCCCCTCTCTCTTTCTTTTTCTATTTGCAGGTGAGTTATTTGGACTTGGTTCAACTACATTTGACGTGAGTTTTTAAATATAATCCACAATAAGAAGAAAACCTGTACAGGAATAATTAAAAACATGATATATAATCATGTACAGTGTACTCTCTCATAAGCGGACACCTAAGGGACTGAGTATTTTGTCCGCTTATAAAAGGTGTCCGCTTGTGAGAGAAGTACACAAGAGAATTGAAACGGAATGGTACTAAAAAGTGTCCGTTTGTGAGAGGTGTCCGCAAGGAGAGAGTACACTGTACATGATTGGATTATGAATTATTGGAGATCCGGGTGTAAAAAAAAAATGCCGAGCCACAAGTTTTGTCGTTGGCGGCCCATCCAAGCCCTTGGGATGTACCACTGTGCAGCTTTAATTCACTCTTTACACTTGGGCTTTTTTTAGGGAGAATTTTCACTAAAATATTTTAAGGCTTTTAAAAATTACTTTCCAATTTTTTACAAAAATTTAAAAATCGATCACATCCTTTCACGGAGCTGAAATCGCTCGAGTTGCTCAAAGTATTTAGATTACGTGGAACCTCAGATTCAGTGGCATATGGTTGCAATTTTTATGAAATTTTACTGAGTCCTAGCTGAAGTCTACACGAGCTTATGATGGACCATCGGGGTGTTAAGACAACGGAGATATCGAGACCTCGGTGAGGAACCTCAAATTCTCTCCATGGCATAAAGGGGAATATTCAGAAATAAGTCTGTCATTTCCAATCTACTGTTCCAATTTTTATGAAATTTCACTGAGCTGAAGCCTGCCCAAGCTCAAATGTGAACGATGGACCACTTGGGTGTTAAGACAACGTAGATACCGGGCCCCCAATTGTGAAACCTCAAAATCAGTCGAATTACTATGAAATTTCTCTGAGACCGAGCTGAAGTCACCTCGAGATAGGCACTTTGGTCCTTAAGACAAAGGATTCAGAGGGGTCCAAAATGGGGAAGCTAAAATTTGGGAACTTATTTTAATTTTATTTTATTTTATTTTATTCTTTTTTTATTTTATTTAATTTTATTTTATTTTATTTCATTTCATTTTTTTTATTTTATTTTAAACTTTTTTATTTTAATTGTATTTTATTTTATTTTATTTTATTTTATTTTATTTTATTTTATTTTATTTTATTTTATTTTATTTTATTTTATTTTATTTTATTTTATTTTATTTTATTTTATTTTATTTTATTTTATTTTATTTTATTTTATTTTATTTTATTTTATTTTATTTTATTTTATTTTATTTTATTTTATTTTATTGTATTTTATTTTATTTTATTTTATTTTATTTTATTTTATTTTATTTTATTTTATTTTATTTTATTTAATATTATTTTATTTTATTTTTTTTTTTATTTTATTTTATTTTATTGTATTTTATTTTATTTTATTTTATTTTATTTTATTTTATTTTATTTTATTTTATTTTATTTTATTTTATTTTATTTCATTTTATTTCATTTTATTTTATTTTATTTTATTTTATTTTATTTTATTCAATTTCTTATTTAACAAAAAAAAAATTGTCTTAGTCCCTTTTGTTTTGCAGCCTAAATTTCAATTCTCTCCAAACAGAAAACCCTCAACAAATTCTCATAACTTCAAACCAGGAATTAAGCGGATCGAAATCACTTATCCATAAACAAGCTCCCCGACACGATTATTATCTTGTTTTTCATGTTTTGTGTTGCTTCCATTTGTGTTGCTGCTCAACACAACAACAACAACAGCAACAACAAAAATCAGTTTCTTTATCGCATTTACTTTGCTACACTTTATCTTAATTACCACAAGAATGTGTTACAATTTGCACATTAGGCATCAATGCTCCTGCTCCGACTTCTGCCACCACCGACGTCGTCATTTCGCGAATGTGTTGTTGTCTCCCGTGTACGTGGCCGCCACTGTTGTCTGCCTGTTCTTCTCACCATCAACTCCCCAAAACCAACTAATTTCATGAGGGGAGGCCAAGAGAAGGAACAGACATTTGTGGTTGCCCCGTTGATTTTGTTGTTGTTCTTCGACGTTTTGCCATTATCGTCATTGACTTGATCTCGCTCTCCATTTGCTGTGTCTTCTTTCACCTTCGTTTGTTGTCGTCTCCGTCATCTTGAGAGTTTAAGCAATGCAGAATTTTTGAGTATTCGTGGCTGACGTCTTTGGAGTCTTTTGCACTTGCAAGACCCTTGCAAAACTACACGAAGAGCAGTTAACAGACGGGGAGCTGCAGTTACGCACACACGGCATCCATACATGTCTGTCAGTCAGTTGGACGGACAGCAGACTGGCTAAATAACCAACATACATTTTCTGAGAGACTGAGACAGAGCTGGGTCTGGTGCTGACTGATGGATGGATGGCTGGCTGGCTGACTGGCTGGCTGGACGGACAGTGAGACAGGCTGGCAGGCAGTCAGTCTCTGACAAGGTATGACTGGTTTGTTGATTGCTCGGCATGTTAATAATGACATATTTTGCCTACCAACGATATTAAATTGCATTACATATTGTTCCCCCCCCTCCCTCTCTGCCACTCAACCACCGAAAACATTATACCCGGTATTCGTATACAACACGAATACGTGCATATTCGTACATGCTTTTCGTCGTACATGTGTTTATGTTATTCTGATGACGACGATGATGGTGATGCATATGAACGCATTCACATCATCGCACAGGCGATGAAATGCCATGGACTCGTGGTATTCGGGTGGCGGGGAGGTGGTGTCGGGCTAGGAAGAGGAAGTATTGTAATTTTATTACAAACATGCTTGCTTTGTAAGTGATATTAATTTTCATGTTTTTTGCCTTTTTATCCGATAAAGAAAAATTATATCAAAATACAGACAAACGCACACACACACACGTATTTAGAGTCCCCCTTCTTAACAAGATGACAGGCATGACAGTTATGGAAAGGCTGACAGGGAGCATGGGACACTCTACACACGATTGATGATGGATTTTTGATTCCGCCTCAAATCGACAAAAACTTAAAATAACGAAGTTTTGGTCGTTTTGAGGGGAATTTCTTGGAGTCCTGATGGCATTCTTGCCTCAAGGTACCCATCTTTGGCAATTAGGCTACAGCAGACATCAGCTGGATTTGATTGAAGTTTTATTAAAATTTAACCATTAAGTTAGAAATGCCCGATATTTTATTTATTTATTTATTAATTACAATACAAAGTAAATTTATATTCTAATTTTGGGTCCAAGGGTAAACCGGGTGACACAGACCATTGGCAAAAATTGTGCAGCTCTGGTGGGAATCGAACCCACAACACCCACGCTGATAGACAAGCACGCTACCAACTCGACTACCGGGGCGCCTAATGCCCGATATTTTTTCCGATTATCCCCACTGTACAAGGGATTGTATTTGATTTTCCTTAGATGGAGCCATGGTGACTCGGCTGTCTTTATACCCCGTTGGTCTGTTTTTTCACAGTTAAGCATGGGGAGACTTCAGCTAGGGCTCTGAGAAATTTCATTCTAATTGAATCAGTTGGTTAGAAATGCCAGACTTATTCCGAAATCCCCCCTGTACTATGGTTGGAATTTGAAATTCCCCACTTAGGACCCCACGAACCACGTCTGTCTTAAGGACCAAAGGGCTTAACTGTTTAGAGTTATGTTCGAGGAGACTTCAGCTCGGTCTCAGAGAATTTCCATGGTAATTGGTAACGTTGGATGGAAAAATGCCAGTTTATTTGGGAATTACCCCGACTATATTGAATTTAAGGTTCCCCATTTGAGGACCCGGTAGCTTCGTTGTCTTAACATCTTTCACATTTATGTTTGGGAAGACTTCAGCTAGGGCTCTGAGAAATTTCATAAAAATTTAAACAATAGATTGGAAGTGACAGACTTATTTCTGAATATTCGCCTTTATGCCATGGAGAGAATTTGAGGTTACTCAAATGTTGTCTTGACACCCCGATGGTCCATCTTTTGAAATTAAGCTCGTGTTGACTTGGACGCAGTGAAATTTCATAAAAATTTCCACTATTTATCTTCTTTAACTGTAACAATACACTTGTGTCTATTTTTATATTAATTGCAATGAACGAAAGAGAACTTTTTTTTAGTTGCATTAATGAGGTGACCCTTTTCTATTTAGGGTGCAATATATACCTCAAAATATGTAATTTTGTCTCCTGCCAATCTTCGCCCCTCCCACCCTGCCCCCCTTTACATCAGTCACTTGTGTGCTGTCTTGGATTTTCTTGCCGTTGGTTTCCTTTTTTTCTTTCATTTTTTTTTTTGCGGTTGTTGATATTTTTATTGCATTCACACCCACTTAAATTTAATTATACAATTGGCAACAATAATAATATTTAATGTGTGTTGGGGTGTGTGTGTGTGTGTGTAAGTGCTTGGCAACCCTAACATTGCATTACACGCACTCATACTACCAATTTTCACCAGCTACTGCTCTTTTGCTGCAACGCTGCGATTCTGGCTGCTGCCTTGCTGTTCTGTTCTGTTTGGTTCGGTTGTATTCATTCCTTCTCGTTTACTATTGGAATTCCGGCATGCACAAATACTGCTGCTGCTGCTCTGTTCCCCCCGAGCCTCCAGTATTTTTGCAAATGAAATCTATGTTTGCCCCACCGCAGCACATGTTTAAGGTTCAATGATTTTTCCCCATTTGTTTTCCCAATGTTTTCCTAGTCGTTTGCTTTGGTTTCGTTTCGTTTCGATTCATTCTTTGTATGCTCATTTCTTGCTGTTTCTTTTACACTCTGTGTGGTTGGCTGGTTTTCATTCTATCGATGATGATGATGATGATAATGATGGATGGATGGATGGATGGAAGTCGAGGCACTGCTACTCCATGATGATGGCCTGGGAAAAAATGTCATTACGTTGTCAAGGTTTCTTTGCCAACGAAATAGTTTAGATTCTTCTCCTTCTTTTTTGTTGTTTTGTTTTTGGTTACATCCGAGTTATGTGCCTGATTAGGTTTCCACAGACACAGCAGAGTTTCGTTTCGTGAAAACTGCTATCCATAAAGTCTGGGCTACGGACAACCGGGAAAGATGACTCGATGAATGGCAGCACTATTCACCACCAGAGATGCTGGTTCTTCTTTTGTGGGGATTTCCGTCGCTTGGTTTCCGTTTTCCGTTTCCGATTGTGGCACTTTTTTGCAAAATGTTACATTTCTTCATGTCTTAGCTGGTGATATTTTTTGCCTGGACGAAGGCCCAGAATAACTCTGAACTGTTCGGTGGCAAATTAACACGGAGTTGTTGGTTGCTGCACTGACATGTGTGGCTGTGGAACTGTTAAGGAATTTTTACTGTTTCAATAAAAAATTTTCTTTGGGGTGGTTAACCAAACCACTGGTTAAATTGGTAAAATCGAAAAAATGGCCAAATAGAAATTATCGCCTAGACCAGACTATGGGTTTTTTTCGAAAACTGCTTAATGCAATGCAGTTCAAATTCTGCCATTAGCAAAAAAAAATATTATTTAGCAAAAAAAATATTATTTAGCAAATTTAAGTTTTCGAACAAAAAGAAGAAGTCACCTTTCCGAAACAGACGATTTTTCCCTCCCAAAAAAAAATCCACATGCAATTCAATTTTAGATCTCAAAATGGAGGTGATGATTTTTTCAATAGGAATAAGAGCTGCAGACATGTTTTTCGAAAACGGTCACTAGAAGTTTTGCTATTCAGTGAAATTTTTAGTTTTCTAAAAAAAAAAAATGGTACTTTTTCGAAATTGGTGAATTTTTTCTAAAAAAAAAAGCGTCGCAACAATCTGGTTTAGGAAAAATTTTAGTTTTCGAAAATAAAACAAAATGGTACGAAATTCGAAATTGGCGATTTTTTTTCCAAAAAAAAAATGATGCAGATAAAACTTTTTTCAAAATTCTGTTTTTAGGAAAAATTTTAGTTTTCGAAAAAACCAGAATGGCGATATTTTTTCCCTAAAAAAAACTTTTTTTTTTGAAATTTCTGCGTTAAATTCTGTTTTTAGGAAAAATTTTAGTTTTCAAAAAAAACCAAAATGGCAATTTTTCGAAATTGGCAATTTTTTTTTTTCTAAAAATTTAGTTTTCGGTAATCGAACATTTTGGAATTTGGCGATTTTTTTTCTAAAAAATGGATCGAAAATTATCGAAAGTGGCGCAGCAATGTGGGTTACATTTTTTTTAGGAAAAATTTTAGTTTTCGAAAAAACCAGAATGGCGGTAATGGGACTTTTTCGAAATTGTTTTTTTTTTTCTAAAAAGTCTTTAGATAAAACTTTTTTTCGATATTTCTGGGTTAAATTCTGTTTTTAGGAAAAATTTTAGTTTTCAAAAAAACCAAAATGGCAATTTTTCGAAATTGGCAATTTTTTTTTTTTAAAAAAAAGGGTGCGGATAGAAAATTTTAAAAGGCTATAACAATTGGGTTAAATTTTGTATTTAGAAAAAAATTAAGTTTTCGAAAAAAAACAATATGGCGGTAATCGCACATTTTGGAAATTGACGATTTTGTTCTAAAAAATTGATCGCAAATTTTCAAAAGTGACTCAGCAATCTGGGTTAAATTTAGTTTTAAGGAAAAATTTTAGTTTTCGGAAAAAATCGAAATGGCGGTAATGACATTTTTTTCTAAAAAAAAGTCTTCAGATAAATTTTTTTTCGATATTTCTGGGTTAAATTCTGTGTTTAGGAAAAAATTTAGTTTTAAAAAAAAACCAAAGTGGCAATTTTTCTAAATTGGCGATTTTTTTTTTTTTTCTAAAAAAAGTGTGCGGATAGAAAATTTTCGAAGGCGGCGTAACAATTTGGATTAAATTTTGTATTTAGAAAAAATTTAGTTTTCGAAAAAAAGACAATATGTCGGTAATAGCACATTTTGGAAATTGGCGATTTTTTTTCTAAAAAATGGATCGCAAATTTTCAAAAGGGGCGCAGCAATCTGGGTTAAATTTAGTTTTTAGGAAAAATTTTAGTTTTCGAAAAAACCAGAATAGTTTCCTAAAAAAAGGCTTCAGATAAAACTTTTTTCGAAATTTCTGGGTTAAATTCTGTTTTTAGGAAAAATTTTAGTTTTCGAAAAAAGCCAAAATGGCGGTTATGGCACTTTTTCAAAATTCGCGATTTTTTTTTTCTAAAAAAAATGTTAAATTTTCATTTTAGTACAATACAGTGTACTTTCTCCTTGACACCTCTCATAAACGGACACTTTGTTCAGTACCAATCCGCTTCAGTCCTCTTTTGTACATCTCTCATAAGCGAACAAAATTCTCGCTTAGGTGTCGACAAAAAAAAATTGATGATTTTTTTTTTCTAAAACAAAACCAGTCTCCACGTGGAACTTTTTCGACAACGAAGCAACACTTATTTTTTAGCAACTTCTTCAGGTAGAGAAGAGCCGATGCACTTTAGAGCACAACAAACAATTAAATACAATTTTGTTGCTAGATTAAACATTTCACATAGTGTGTGTTTGTTTTTTCTCCGTGTATTTTATGGCCGCAGCCAGCTAACAATTCTTTAGTTTCGCCTTTGTTTTGCTAATGGGTTAATTCGATTATTAACAAATTATGCAAATGACGGTATTTCTATTATTTCTCTCTCCCCCTCTCTCTCTCTCGGTTTCTTTCGTTTTAATTTATGCAATGTATTCCATTCAAATTAATCTTTTTCTATTTAACAAGTGTTAAATTATTATTAAAAATTAGAAGAGCAGCCAGCGACAACAACAACAAACACAAAAGATCAATAAATTTGGAATAAATTTTGTGTGTTGTGTGTTTGTGTGTTTTATGAAAAAAAAAAACCATAAAAGATACACCACAGCCAACAAAATGGCTCATAAAAAAAACAACAACAACAAAAACATTACTAACATGAAATTTGCATAGTTTCAAAATATTTATATTTCACTCACATGGCGGACCGAGGCGGAAAGGGGGTGTACGTTTTTTTCTTCTTACTTTTAGATCTTTTGCCGCCAAAGGCACAAAAAAAAAACAACAGACAGGGCAGGGATTTTCGGTATTGACTGTGTGGCATCGACTTGTTAGGTTTTTATTGTCATGTAAAATTGTTGGGGCCGCCAGTTGGGTTGTAGTTGTCATTAAGATTAAAAGGTGATAATATTTGTTTTCGGAGAATTTGGCGTTTGTTTGGTTGTTGTTGCTGTTGGTTTGTCAAACTCTATTGGCTTTTTGTTTGAACACAAACACCCCAAATAAACTTATGGTGTTGTTTTATGTTTTCTTTTCCTTAAGCGGAGATGTTTCTTTTCATATTGAAATTTTGCCAAAGCAATAGGCAGGCAACTGATAAAACTGCGGACAGACATTGTGTGAGGTTGAATATGGCGGGGTTTTGTATCCGACTAGAGGGATTTGCGTTATGAAATTGAACTTACATCTGGGAAAGCTTAAAAAAAATGAACAGAATCAAACTTACAACAGCAAATGTCCTAAAATTGATTCCCTTAACAGGCTTTAGAGTTTGTTAGCGGGCTTAGTTCTCAGTTACAAACTTTTACTTTGCCGGATCAGCAGTCTATTTGATATCACGAGTTCGTTTACATGATCTCCTTTTTCATTGGCAGCCCCAAACCTTCTTCTTTTTCATAATTTAAACTCTTCTACCTTTGGCATCTTTTGTATGGGTTTTTTTTTTATTACATCTCTTGTTAAGGTATCAGAAACAGAAACAACAACAAACAAAAAACTGGTAACGTTTCATTATAATTTCGTTATTGTTTCTCAAAAAAAAAAACAAGAATAAAAAACAGACATTCTAGGCAGCCTTTAAATGATTGTAATGGAAACCAGCATTTTTCTTAGCCCACTGTTTTGTTTTGTTTGTTGGTGTTTTGTTGTTGTTGCCATGGTTAATTCTACACCCAGCTTCAAATTAATAACCGCAAACAAATACGAGGAGCATATGAAAAAAATTCCAAAAAAAAAATGTATAACAGCTTTAGAAACCTTTGTCAAGAGAAATGTATGAAAAGACAAAACCTATTTTCACACATTTTTCCTATCAACGATTTATAAATCTGTTTAAAAAAAATGTACAAATATGGTGGTTAAAATCTGGAATTCATCTTAATATATATTTACCCTCGACACTGATTCACTGATACACTGATTCCCTGATTCACTGACTCTGTCACGCAGTACGTAGGAATTTAAATAGGCATTCTATAATAATTCTATAAATAATAATAATAAAAAAATAATATTTTTTTTTGTACAGAAATTGTGTTTCCCCAAATTTTTTTTTTTCGAAAATTTTTTTTTTAACATTTTTTTTTTTTACAAAAAATTTTTTTTCACAAAATTTTTTTTTTTCAACAAAATTTTTTTTTTCCACAAAAATTCTTTTTTAAACAAAATTTTTTTTTCAACAAAATTTTTTTTTCAACACAAATTTTTTTTTTCAGCAAACATTTTTTTTCAGCAAAATTTTTTTTTCCACAAATTTTATTTTTTCCAATTTTATTTTTTTCCGAAATTTTTTTTTACAAAATAGTTTTCTCAAAATATTTTTTACAAAATTTTTAAAATTAAGTAACAAATACTTTCTCAAGCAAATTAACGGGCGCCATAGGCGCATTACAACTTACTAGTTTTTAATACTGTACGAAGTTCGCTTATAACGAACCAATTTGTCGAGTCCCTAGGAGTTCGTTATAACCGGACTCGACTGCAAAAGATTTTTTTTTTTTTTTACAATTAAAAATTCATTTCTTTCTTCAAGTTTGTCAATACTTAAATAATTTTAATTTGACAAAGAGACACACACAGTTCTCTCCTTACAGCAAAATACTCTTGCGGGGATCGTTACTTGTGCCATAATCTCCGAAAAGATAGAGCGAGAGAGACACCCACACACAGTTCTATCCAGTTCCAGAAAAATACTCTTGCGGGGATCACTACTAGGACATACACAGTAGGGTGGAGTCAAATTCAAAAAAAAAAAAGTTAACCTCGGAAAGAGATGTAGTCTGGGGTCCTAATGAGGGGAAAAATAAAGAAAAAAAATTTAAAAAAAATTTTAGGGGTCGCGCCACTCCCTCGAAATTTGGAAATTATCGCTATTTTGGCGTTGATTTTAGAAAAATCCTAAAAAGTTTTATGCCAATAAATGTTTGCAATAGCGTAAACAATGAAATAAGGGCATGAAAAAATTTAAAAAAAATTTTCTCATTGTTCAAAAATTTCAAAAAGTAAAATAAGTCAAATCGTCCCTTCTTCAGAAAATTGACTGAACAATGAAATCGCCACCAAAGCTACAAATATTAGTCGATTATCCTCATATTTGCCTCAAATACTTTTGTTTGGGCACTGAACAAGCTCAAACTTTTAAATTTCGAACAAGTTAAGTCGTTAATTTTTAGGATTTTTCTAAAATCAACGCCAAAATAGCGATAATTTCCAAATTTCGAGGGAGTGGTGCGAACCCTAAAATTTTTTTAAAATTGTTTTCTTTCTTTTTCCCCTCATTAGGACCCCAGACTACATCTCTTTCCGAGGTTAACTTTTTCAAATTAAAAAAAAAGCATGTTTTCACTCCACCCTAATACACAGTCATCTGGTCACAGACAAAATTCCTACATCTCGCACTCACATCTCGTGACACTTCATCCACTCAAGGTCTCAGGTCATTCGTTAACCTCTTTCACAAATGCTAAAGAAGAAAATAAAATAAAAACAGAAAATTATCCTGCGGTGATCATTACTTGTACCAAAAGCTCATGTGGAAAAGATTTACTCCTCTCCATCCAAAAAAAAAAAATACTCTTGCGGGGATCGTTACTTGTGCCAGAATTTCCAAAGGGAGAGACAACCAGACGCATGTTCTTCTTCCACAAAAAAATACTCTTGTGGGGATCATTACTTGTGTCGCAATCTACAAAGGGAGAAACATCAAGTCACCTGCCCTCTGATTTATAAAAACAAGTACTTTTGCGGTACTCGTTACTTGTTCGACCGCCTACAAAAGAAGAGACCCCAATCCCCAATCCCTGAAATTTATATTGGGGGTATCACTACTTGCTCTACAATCTCTACAGGGAGCGACATCCAGTCCCCTGGTCTCGGCTTCCCTAAAAAAAACTCTTGCGGGGATCGCTACTTGCGCCACAATCTACAAAAGAAGAGACAAACTCCCTCAGTCCCTGATAATTACCTTGGGGGGATCGTTACTTGTGCCACAATCTGAAAAGGGAGAAAAAGCCAGTCCTCGATTCTCTGCTTCCAAAAAAAAAAAAATACTCTTGTGGGGATCTTTATTTGTGCCACAATCTACAAAAGAAGAGGCATACTCCCCAAATCCCTGAAAATGATATTTTGGGTGGGGTCGCTACTTGCGCCACAATCCCCAAATCCCTGCCCTCTGCTTCCTACGTGGGGATCGTTACTTGTTCGGCCACCCACAAAAGAAGAGACGTACTCTCTTCCTACGTGGGGATCGTTACTTGTTCGGTCACCTACAAAAGAGGAGACGTACTCTCTTCCTACGTGGAGATCTTTACTTGTTCGGCCACCTACAAAAAAAGAGACGTACTCTCCCAATCCCTGAAAGGCATGTTGTGGGGATCCTTACTTTTTGCCACAATCTTCAAAGGGAGAGTTACCCAGTCCACCGTCCCTTGCTTCCTCTGCGGGAATCGTTACCTGTTCGACCACCTACACAAGAAGGGACTTGCTCTCCCAATCCCTGAAAATTATCTTGTGGGGATCCTTACTTTTACATTTAACCCCTCATGATTTTTTTTGGGCCACAATCCCCAACAGCAGAGACACCCAGTTCTCTGCTCCCAACAAAAAATATTCATGAGGGGTCAAATGAAATACTCTTCGGGGAAGAGACGTTGTCCTCTCCTTCCAAAAAAATTAAAAATTTGGTGACTTCAAAAGAACATTCGCCACATTGTTGACTCCCTTAGACCATATTTATCATACCACCCCCGTTGCCGTAACAACATCAGCAGAGAGAGGTGAAGCACCAAAAACAAAAAAACACAACCCAAAACAACAGCGGACATTAAAAAAAAAACGTGCAACAAGCTTAACTAAGTTGGCATGATTTAAGCCTCGTTGTTGTTAGCTTGTCCGTTGTTGTTGTCCGTTAAGTACTTATCATCGTGTGTCGTACTGAACGGGCAGGCCGTGCGCTTGGCGTTCTTCGCTCTTTCGTCCGCTTTCCGTCCAGCCGCTGGTTCTTGTCGGACAGACCTCCTCCAGATTGTTCAATTTCAGCGCTCGCTTCGTCTTGTAAAACGTTATAACAAAATATTGCTTTCTGTCTGTCTGTGTGTCTGTCGGGCTGGAAGGCGGCCGCGACCGGGCCAACAACAAACTCGTACTCGTACATCTGATGATGATGATGATTGGGGCGGTTTGGGGTTTCATTGGAACATATGGCCCGGCCAAAGGTAGAAATGGATAAATGTTGTTGATGCTGTCGCAGTGGTAGTTGTTGTTGTTGTGGTTGCTGCTTGTATGCCTGCCGGGCTTAAAGTCGTTACCACCGATAAGGTCGCTTACTCTCAATGTTTAGTTGGCCGTTGTGTGGCTTGGACGGACGGACAGACAGATTCAGTCTCTAACTGCGCCTTAATCAGCCAGTCAGCACAGACTAGGCCGTGTTGTTTGCTGGCTGGCTGGCTGGCTTGGAGTGTATCTGTGTGTGTTTGGCTTTGGCTTTTCTGCTCTTATCGTGATTATGATGTTGTATTTTCGTTTAATGAAGATCAGCGTGATTATATTTGGGCAGCGCTCTTCTGCTGGCGTTGCTGTTGCTGTTAACCGTCATTTGTATTAAAGCCTCATCTTTTTTGTGTCTTCAATTCATTTCGTTGTTGGTGTTTCTTTTTCTGAGGCCGTTTGTTGATAATTTAAGTTGAGTGTTGGGTGTGAAGTTCTTTATTTTTTTTGTTAATCGTTTTTTTCTTCTCTTCGCTTTTCATAACTATGCGTGAATTTATGTCTTTGCTCGGACGGCTGTGGACGGACACCGCCAGGTACGAACATATTTAAATGCCTTTTTTTTTTGCTTCGTCGTTTGCTTTAACGGCGAATATTATTGATGATGTTGTTGTGTCCGCTTGAAACAACACCAACAATAATTTGTATTTATTGCTTAGTCAAGTTGTATTTGATTTTATTTCATTTGTATTTATGGCAACATCTTTTCCGTAAACCGCACAGTGTTACAAAAACATCATGAACAAAAAAAAAAACAAAAACGAAAAAAACTCGTTTCTGTGAATTGCTGGTTCTGTTAAAAACGCATTTCTTATGGAAAAGTTGGCTTGCATTAGAATTGAGTCATATTTGTTGAAGATAATTTTCATAGAAAAAAAAAAAAGAAAACTCAGTTGAAACCCTTTCTCAGTTTGCAACTGAGGCCCTGGAACTGAAGTAGTTTTGTTCGGCTCAGATTGGAATTGAGGGGTGTGGCTGCCGAGAGTGCGCCACTCAGTTCTGGATCCTGCATATTCTGCACAAAAAGGACTCATATTAATCGTTTGCTAAGTCGATAATATAGTTCACCCCGTAGAAATATAGTTTTTGTTCAGTCGCAAATATCGTTGTCATAGTTCGTAGTGTTGTTTATCTCGTCGTAATACGTCAGCAACACAATCTACTGATTACATATGCACATGCCGCAGTGCATAATGTCGATAATGCTGTTTAAAGGGAGGTTAATAATCAAAAAGCTTCTTTGGTTTCAGTGATAACTGAAAATACATAAGGTCGGTAATATAATTTATTTCGTCGAAATCCGGATTATTCAGCCGGTATGTAGTTGACACACTTGGTTTATGCAGGGGGTCGACTAGTTTCAGTGGGCAATACATTGTATTTAGTCGGTAACACAGTTTAGTGTGTCGGTAACATAGTTTAATATGTCGGTAAAATATTTATTTGTGCCGGTAACCTATTTTATTGTGTCGGTAACATAGTTTTTGTGTTGGTTACATATTTAATTATGTCGGTAACACATTTTATTTAGTCGGTAATATATGTTATTGTGTCGGTAATATATTGTTTTGTGTCGGTAATACATTTTATTTAGTCGGTAATATATTTTATTGTGTCGGTAATCTCTTTTGTGTCGGTAACATATTTTATTGTATCGGTAACACATTTTATTGTGTCGGTAATATATTGTTTTGTGTCGGTAATACATTTTATTTAGTCGGTAATATATTTTATTGTGTCGGTAATCTCTTTTGTGTCGGTAACATATTTTATTGTATCGGTAAAACATTTTATTGTGTCGGTAACATATTTTGTTGTGTCGGTAACATATTTTGTTGTATCGGTAATACATTTTATTTATTGAGTAACATATTGTATTAGGTCGGTAATATATTTTATTTGTGTCGGTAATACCTTTTATTTAGTCGGTAACTTATTTTATTGTGTCGGTAACCTATTTTTGTGTCGGTAACATATTTTGTTGTGTCGGTAATACATTTTATTTATTGGGTAACATATATTATTGTATCGGTAATACATTTTATTGTGTCGGTAACATATTATGTTGTGTTGGTAACATATTTTATTGTGTCGGTAACATATTTTATTGTATCGGTAACATATTGTATTAGGTCGGTAACAAATTTATTTGTGTCGGTAATACCTTGTATTTAGTCGATAACTTATTTTATTGTATATATATGTTATCGGTAATAACATATTATGTTTCGTCGGTAACATTTTTTATTATGTCGCGAAAATTTTGTATAATGGTTGTAATACTATTTATTGTGTCGGTAACACACTTCATTGTGTTTGTAACATCATTTGTTTGGTCGGTAACACAGTTTAATTAGTAGTCAATTAATGAATTTAGTCAGTAATGTGTTTATTCAGTCTAAAATATGGTTGCAGTCGGTTACACAGCTAACTCCGCCAATGGAGTTTATATCGTCTTCAAAATACTTAGTTTATCGAAAAGATAATATGGTTTCTGCCGTTGGTAAGAGGTTTACTCAATCGTATCGGTATAAATATCGCTATTAGGTATTCATATTTTCTGTAGACTAGGGTTAATTAAAATTTGTGCTACTATTCCACGGTGTTTGCTTGTTCCTGATCTTGTTTAACGATCTTCTTTTATTCTAGAGAAACTAATAAAAAGTCATGCTCAGAGATCATTGCCTTGTCTATGAAATATTGAGGTGTTTTTTGAAATCGATTTCTGTACAACACTTTTAGTTTTGCTCCACCCAGACGACATAAATCCAATCACAAAGATTTCTTTCTGTTTCTTTCTGAAGAAAAAATAAAATAGTCTACAACAAGGGTGTCAAACTCGCGGCCCGCGGGCCGCATGCGTCCCGCATTGTATGACGTTGCGGCCCACTCGGTATAATAGAACAAAAAATTAACGAAAATTTAAATTTAAAATAAATCTATGTATATATAATTTACTATAAAATTTAAAGTATTTTATTTTTTTGTGGCCCATATAATATTTTACATTTTTTATTTGGCCCTCGTTAGGCTTTGAGTTTGACATGCATGGTCTACAACGATCAACGATCTGAAAAGAGTTCATAAATTACGAAATGCTTATCTATCGAAACAAGTTTTCGTGAGACTACATGAGAAATGGTTTCTTTGAATTTTTGCATTTTCAAATAATCAAATCAAATTATATCGAATAATCAATATAAACATTATGTCGTAACCGAGTGCAGGATAGTTAAATAAACTAAAAAAACAAAAAAAAAAATATATATATCATACAATTTACAATTGATCAGACATTTGAGCGCATTGCGATGGACGCTGCTCTATAAATAGTAAAACGTAGATCGTCGTTAAGAATCATCGCGGCCAATTGGCTACGAACGAACGAGCGATCGTTCGATCGTTTGATAATGAAGTGAGTGTGATGTTGTTATAGGAACACTGCAATAACACGATCCACATGCATCGTACATCAATTGCGGCAGACAATTGCAGCGTACCGACCGAGACGTTGCCTTCCAACCAGTAGACGTTTTTTTTTATTGTTGTTGTGGCCATAACCATAAACACGAGACGACAACGA
The DNA here is from genome assembly GCA_958296145.1 of Hydrotaea cyrtoneurina. Classification (NCBI taxonomy): domain Eukaryota; kingdom Metazoa; phylum Arthropoda; class Insecta; order Diptera; family Muscidae; genus Hydrotaea; species Hydrotaea cyrtoneurina. Next base: position 10,629,165 of record OY282516.1, read on the forward strand.
CACAGAATATCGTTAATAACCCAGCTAAGCTGAGCCTTAAAGACACTCAAGTCGTCGTTTAAGGCGGCCAGCTTTTCTTTTACAATTGTCCTAAGTCCCGGGCAATACATCACGAAGATCTAGTATATGTACAGCCATGTTTGTCTGGCCACCTCTGTTCGCTGGAGCTGTTGGTGCTCTCGACACCACACAGACATTTCGAACATTAAGATTAACAGCCAAAGGAAGACATTGATCGTTTTCGTTATTGTGCAAAATGTGGAAATTGAAATTTTTATTGAAACTGAGACGACGGGCTTAACTGACTTAACATTGGCCGCCGAGACACACACAGCCGACCAAGGAACGACTGACAGGCAGACTGCAGACTGCAGGCTCAGCAGACTGGCAACAAAAAAAAGGCAGTAAAATAATTGAGGTATAAAATATGGCCAAAGCTGTTTATAAAACGTTAAACAAATTGCTATTGAACAACTGGTGGCTGCCAGTCTGCGTTTAGCCCGGCCTAGTCTGGCCGATTGTCTGACATACAGCGAGACAGACAGACTTCTTTATCCGCCTGCCATGCATGGTCGCTTTAGCAAGATGTTGTTGTGGTTGTTTCGGTTGTTTGTACGCAATGTTGTTCGTTCGTAATCTCGTATACAAAATTGTAATTCAACAAAAATTTATAAATCAATTTCCGTGTCTGTCGCTCTGCCCCCGTCTGTCTGTCTGTCTGTTTGTGTTTCAATAAATCTGTACAAGAAATGCCTTCGTACGTTGATAGTTTTGTATATTTTTGCATGCATTTTATGGTTTTAGTTAAAACAAAACACTCGGAGAAAAAAAAACCCCGATAAAATGTCGATAATTTGCTGCATTTAATATAAAATAGAAAAGTTTGGTACAAAAGCTGTGAATACCAAAACACTGAAGGGTAACGTTCATTTATTTTTCGTAAAGTAAAACTCTACATAAAAAAAATTGAAATGTCACCATTAAAATGAAGTTAAAACAATTATAGTATTGATTGGAATGTATTCCAAACAGTCGGTAACAAAGTGCAAATTGTCGATAACACTGTGTAAACTGTCAATAACAAAGCGTAAACTGGCTAAATTGGAAATATCGATAACTGAGTTCCAAATATTATTGGGTATAATAAATTGAAAATGTCGATAACTAAGTACACAGTGTTGATAAGGCGGTTTAAGCTGTCGATAACAAAGTGGATACAAATAATAAATTGGAAATGCCGATAACTAAGTACACAGTGTTGATAAGACGGTTTACACTGTCGATAACAAAGTGGATACAAATAATAAATGGAAAATGTCGATAACTAAGTACACAATGTTGATAAGGCGGTTTAAGCTGTCGATAACAAAGTGGATACAAATAATAAATTGAAAATGTCGATAACTAAGTACACCATGTTGATAAGGCGGTTTAAACTGTCGATAACAAAGTTGATACAAATAATAAATTGGAAATGTCGATAACTAAGTACATGATGTGGTACATAATGCGGTTTAAACGTTCGATAAGAAGGTACAAACCACAAATATTGGATTGGGTGCAACACATTGGAAATGTCGATAACTAAGTACAAAATGTCGATAATACAGTTCAAACTGTTAAAAAATATTACTTTTGGTGTAGTAAATTGTAAATGTCGACAACTTAGTACATAATGCCGATAATACAGTTTACACTGTCGAAAACAAAAAGGAAGCAGACGGTAACTAATATAATATCGATTAAAGTAAATTAGAAATATAAGCACCGAACTGCAAATTATCGATAACATAAAGTGTCGATAAAAGTGTGCGTCCGACTGATTTCGAAAGGTGTAATTTATAATGAACTGCAGACAGGCGACAAGGAAAGAAAACTGTCGATAATACAGATCGAAAAAGCGAATCTTAATTGCAACTAACGATAACGATAAGCATAGGGCCGATTACTACCATCCAACTGTCAATAAACAACTATAAACGTTCGATAACGATGTTCAAATGGCCGATAAAGCTTGACAAAACTAGCAACATTGAATTGAAAACTCCCGATAATGATAATTTTAGGTTTGTTATCGTTTACAATAAAATACTGGAGAAAAGAAATAAAATTGATATGGGTTGTTATTATGTGCACAAATCGAAGGTCGGTAAGGTAGTTTAATAAATGATAAACTCTTGTCGTTATCTTTGACAGACTTTTTTTCTCGATCGCATTTGTAAATTTGTATCATGTTGCAAATGTAAGCAATACCTTTTTTTTTTTGCTTTTTTGTTGCTGTTGTTTTCTCTGTTCTGATGTTGTTGCAAATATTGCAGTTGTTGTTTCCTTAAACAAATTGTTTGCCTTTCGCACCGTGAGCTCTCCACAGTTAGTTCCTCATATTGCGTTCGTCCATATTTGGCTGGCCTTCCTCTTCTTCTCCTGGTGCTGGTGCTTTTATTTTGCAATTTTGTTTACAAATTTAAACATTTACATATCATTTGGCTGTTGTTGTTGTAGGTTTTTTCTCTTTTTAAAATGTCTTTCATGCTCGCACACACACACACACACGCAGTGTTGTATTGTGATTAGTATGCAATGATTTCATATCGCCTTCGTCGCTTCAACGCACAGTGATTTGTTGAGAGACAAAACAAACAAAAATGAGTTCGGAAAAAATTATAGATTTTGTGGAAATCAAATAGAGGAAATATTTAAGTAAATGAAACCACAAAATTCTGCAGGACTTTCTTTAGAAATGGGTTTTCTAAAATATTTTTCTTAGAACTACAAAAATTTATATTTTTCTGGTTCTCAATATGAATAAAAAAAACTTAAAATAGAGGAAATATTTAAGTAACGGAAAACAAAAACTACTGCAGGACCTTTCTTTAGAAATGTTTTTTCTAAAATATTTTTCTTGGAACTTCACAAATTTATATTTTTCTGGTACGTGAAGTTTTTCTCCACTAGCGACATCTTGTGGCAGAGTATTAGCTACAAGGAAATAAACTTAAAATAGAAAAAGTAATTAAGTAAACAGAAGTATATACAAATGTAACACTCTCTCTGGAAATAAATTTTTTAAAATATTTTTCGGTTTTTGAACATCTTTTTTCCTTCTAATGACATCTTGTAACAGATTATTGCCTAAGAGGAAAAAAACCGAAAATAAATGGAATAATTTAGTGGCGGAATGTTGGCAGAAATGAAATAAACTGCAAATATAAAAAATACTTAAAACTATATAAAAATTCAATTCTCTCTCTGGAAATTATTTTTTTTAAATATTTTCCGGTGAACTCCTAAATTTTATACACATAATTTTTTTGTTTTTGAACTTCTTGTAACAGATTAATGACTAAAAGGAAATAAACTGAAATTAGCGAGAATTATTTAATAATGAAAATCGCGAAGTAATATAATAGTGTATTTCAAAATTTATTTTCTAAAATATTTTTTTTCGTTGAAATCCAAAACTATATTTTTGGAAATTGTCCACCTAGCTCCATCATGTGTTGGAATATTGGCAAAAACGAAATAAACTGAATTTAGGAAAAATATTCAGCTAATAAACACCAAAAATTTTTCTTAACCTGTTATTAGAAAGTTAGTTTTTAAATACTGTTCGTAGAATTCCACATTATATTTTCTTTGGTTCGTGGAATGTTTCCATTAGCGACATCCAGTGACAGAATTTGGCAAAAAAAAACTGAAAATAGAGAGAATAATTTTGTAACGCAAAATAAATCACAATGTAATACAACAGAGTCGTTTAAAATTTATTTTCCAAAATATTTTTTTGTAAAATTCTAAAAAATATTCGGAATTTTTGGAATTTTTCCACCTAGCGCCATCTTGTGGAGGAATATTGGCAGAAAGGAAATAAACTGAATTTAGGAAAAATATTCAGCTAATAGAAACTAAAATAGTTGCTTAACCTGTTACTAGAAATTTAGTTTCTAAAATACTTTTCGTAGAATTCCACATTGTATTTTCATTGGTTCGTGAAATTTTTCCATTAGCGACATCTTGTGGCATTGTTTTTCCAAAACTGAAATAAACTGTAAATATAGTAAGTTTTCAAGTAACCGAAATCATAATCTACTGCAGGAATGTCTTTAGAAATGTTATTTTCTAAAATATTCTTCGTGGAACTTCAAAATATGACATATTTTGTATTCTGTTAATTTTTAAAAAAAACATTTTCTCTAACTTCCTTTGTTGTGCGTCCCTGAATTGAACCACTGTGCTTTGCCAGCATCACTGTGCCTTGCCATCCATCCATTTGCTGTTGCATGTCTCTACTGGGAGTGTGCCAATGAATGGGTGCGTTTGCAGTGTGCGTGAGCGTTTGCCTTTACATCTTGTTTCTTCTTTTCTTTTTTTTCTTTTTTTGAAAGTTTATCAGATCTTAGACTTAGACAAATAGTTTGCTTTGAAATTGTTGTATCTTAACATTTTCATTTTCATCGGTTGCTGTTGTTGTTGCCTGCCGTGTCGTTTGGCTTTTCCGTTGGCGGCTGTGGCGGTGTTGTGTCTTTAGCTTTTACAGCAACACCATATGGTGTTGGTTGTTAGACAACATTTTAAAACAAACAACAATTTTACTTCTTCTTCTGCTGTGTTTTTGTTTTGCCCCGTTTTGTAATATCAATATTTACATCTTAAATCAAAGCAATCAACACATCAGAGAAATGTTTCCTTTTTTTGTTGTTGTTGTTTTGTTTTATTTTGTAAAGGGCGCCCCAAAGGTGTTCCCCCGTTGGCGACACATTGAGATGGAGATTAAATAATGGCTTGTTTAGGGATAATAGAGATTAATGGGGAAAGTTTCAATTGGAAATTGGCGATTTTCGCAAAACTAGATAAAGCGCCATCTAGACGTCAAAAATATGTGAAGTCTCTATGTATCTGCCTCACAATGAAAGTAATAGGCGTTTTTGGCAGTCATTTAAGTAAATGTATGCATTTCTTTAACGAATGCGCGCCATCTGTATCTCATGTCCGTTTTTAACATATTTCATTTTATATATTTCTAACTGAAAAATGTATTCATTAATTTTGTAAATTAAATAACAAATTTATTTTTTCCTTTTTTTCTTTTAGGTGAGTCTTTTGACGAAAACTTTTAAAGCCGACTGTGGGTAAATATACTTCTGTTGTCAATGGAGGACGTGATTATAATTGTGGGTAATAGGATCACATGGGAGAAAATACCTGATATGATATTTAAGTTCAATATTTTCAACTAGTAAGTTGTAATGCGCCTATGACACCCGTTAATTTGCTTGAGAAAGTATTTGTTACTTAATTTTAAAAATTTTGTAAAAAAACTTAAAATTGGAAAAAAAAAATTTGTGGAAAAAAAATTTTTGCTGAAAAAAAAATTTTTGTTGAAAAAATGTTGTAAAAAACATTTTGAGAAAACTATTTTGTAAAAAAAAATTTCGAAAAAAAATAAAATTGGAAAAAAAAAATTTGCTGAAAAAAAAATTTTTGTTGAAAAAAAAAATTTTTGTTGAAAAAAAAAATTTTTGTTGAAAAAAAAATGTTTGCTGAAAAAAAAAATTTTGTTGAAAAAAAAAATTTTGTTGAAAAAAAAAATTTTTGTGGAAAAAAAAATTTTTGTTGAAAAAAAAAAATTTGTTAAAAAAAAAAATTTGGAAACAAAAATTTTTGTAAAAAAAAAATTTGTAAAAAAAAAAAATGGGGAAAACACAATTTCTGTACAAAAAAAAAAATTATTTTTTTTTATTATCATTATTTATAGAATTATTATAGAATGCCTATTTAAATTCCTACGTACTGCGTGACAGAGTCAGTGAATCAGGGAATCAGTGTCGAGGGTAAATATATATTAAGATGTGCCGTCAAATTAGATGCTCATAATAATTCTCATTGGCATCATGAACTTTTTTTTTCCCAATTAGTTTTTTTGGATTGAACAATTTTCAGTTGAATTTTGGTTTATGGTCTAAAAATTCGGCTTTTAAATCTAACGAACTCAAGCCCCTCGTTTTCATACAAATTTATCGCATTATTAAGAAAAATGTGTGAAAATTGTTTTTGCATTTTCACACATTTTTCGTAACAAATGTTTATACATTTTTATGAATACGGCGGTAGGAGTTTTGCCAATATATACGATTCGCGGTGAATTCTTAGCGACCAGCTGACCAGGTCCGTTTCAACTTCAATGGAATTTCCCATTAAGGACCAACTCATTAACAATCCACAATGTTGCAAATAAATTATTTTTCCAGCTAAATTAAATGAAAACAGCACAAATGAAAGAATGGAGGACAAAAAAAAAAAGCAACAACTCTTCATAAATATATGCATACAACTTAACGAGAAAACATGATTTTAATTTACTGCCTGCTGCAGGAATATCAACAAATAAAAACATTCATTTTCCAGCAAAAAAAAAAACAAAAAACAACAAATCCACAGAAAATGACTACACTGCGATGCGAGTACTGGTATCGGTCTGTCGTCGTACTCCCCGGTACTACGTCAATTGTGTGAAATGAATAACAAATCAGTTTCTTCATCAGTTGCTGTCTCCAGCCCCTTCAGGCGGCCCCTCCCCCATATCTTTGGTCAATACGGCACAAAAATGGGTATCATAAAATAAAAAAAAATCAGAATTCTGATGAAATAAAAAAAAAACACACACAGAGAAACAAACACTAACAAGTACACATCATATTCACATACAGGCATGTGTACATAATTTATGTACAATATGTCCAATACCAACGACGACGACGACGACACAATTGCCAGGAACACCGGGGAAGAAGAGGAGCGATGCCGATATAACCAACGGACGACCAACGATCAAATATTTGCCAATGAAATCAACAAAATTATGTCCGTTCGTTTATTTAATTGGTATTAAATGTATACAAATCGATAAAGACGACGAAGAACAAGAGGCAAAAAACAACAGCCAGCCATCAACAGCAACAGTCCGTCCGTCAGGCATCAAGATGGAATAACAAACAAGGCATTAAATAAATAAATACACAAATAAACCAAAAAAAAAAATTAAAAATAAAGGGAGGAGGTTACGGGAAAATTCGGGCTGTCTAAACTAATTGAATAATTCGTATTGGTTGGTATCTCGCAGATGCAATTGAGTCACCTTTTCAGCTACAGCGCCATCTATCTGTCATTTCAGTTTGTGGTGAGAGTTTTCCTAAAAATCCCACCTAACTCATGATGAAAATAAACAGTCTGTGAAGTGGAATTTACGGAGTTCTGGGGCCACTCTGACTGACAACGCTGGCCAACCACAAAAATAGTTGTTCTCTAAATTGTGCAAAAAATCAAAAACTCTCCATTGATTTTCATCACATATAGCTTATTTTAATTGTAAAATATGTGGCTTTATGATAAATTATTGGAAATTGAGACATTTTGTAGACTCAGATTTTTCATGTTTTTTTTATAAAAATTTTTTTTTTAATTAAATTTTTTTTTTAAAATTACTAAAATTTTTTATTTAAAAAATTTAAATTTTTTTTTTTTAAAAAATGTAAAATTTTTTTCTATAAAATTTACAAACAATTTCTTTTTAAAAGTAATTACAAACAAATTCTTTTTTTTATTAATTTTTTAAAACAATTCTCCGTAACTGTAATTGTTCAGAATATAATAGGAATAATTGGGGATCGAATCATAATCTTATTGGCTAAAAAAGAAATCTTCCGAAAAACAAATTTTAAAAAGTAATTTCAACAAGTCTACTTTGACAAAGAAGAATTACAAATAAAATTTTTTTAAATTTACAAACAATATTTTTAAAAATAACAAACAAATTTTTTTAAAAAAAAATTACAAACAATTTTTTTCATTTTGTCAATGACCAGAAGCCGTCTTTCTAAAATGCACTAAATGCAAAGGTTCCTTTCAATCTAAAACTCAGTTTTTAAAAACAATATGTTTTTTAAAAAATGTGACAAACAAATTTTTTTAAACAAAAAAAATTACAAAGAATTTTTTTTAGAAAAAATACAAAGAATTTTTTTTTAGAAAAAAATACATAGAACAGTTTTTTAGAAAAAATACAAACAAATCCCTTTTTTTAAAAAAATCACAAATAAATTCCTTTTTTTTTTAAAAAATTTCAAACAAATTTTCTTTTTAAAATTTTTTTCTTAAAACAAACAATTTTTTTTTTAAAAATGTAAAAAAAGTTTTTTTTAATACAAACAATTTTTTTTTTAAAAAGATTACAAATGGTTTTGTTTTAAAAAATGTCAAACAGTTTTTTTAAATTAAAATATACTTTTTATTTTAAAAATTACACCCTTTTTTAAAAAAAAAAAAAAATTACAGACGCATTTTTTTTGAAAAACAAACAAAAGAAAATTTTTTCTTTTAAAAATGACAAACAAATTTTTTTTTTAAAAAATTAGAAACAAATTTTTTTTAAAAAAGGTTTTTTTTAAAAAAAAAATACAAATGTTTTTTTCTTTCAAAAAATTTCCAAAAAAAAAATCTAAACAAACACATTTTTTTTTATAAAAATATTACAAACACATTTTTTTTAAAACAAACATAAAAGAAAATGGTTTTTCTTTTCAAAAACCACAAATGATTTTTTGTAAAAGAATTAGAAACCGTTTTTTAAAAAAAAAAATTTTTTACGGAAAAAGCAATTTTTTTTTAAAAAAAATTACAAACAATTTTTTTTTAAAACAAACATAAAAGAAAAACTTTTTTCTTTTAAAAAACCACAAATGATTTTTTTTTAAAAAATTACAAGCATTATTTTTTTTTTTAAATAACGGAACAATTTTTTTTGTAAAAATAGCAATTTTTTTTGTGTAAATATAAAAAAAAAATTTAAAAAACATTACAAACATTTTTTTTTTAAAACAAACATAAAAGGAAAAGTTTTTTCTTTTAAAAAACCACAAATGATTTTTTTTTTAAAGAATTAGAAACATTTTTTTTTTAAAAATTACAAACAATTTTTTTTTTAGAAAAAATTACAAACAATTTATTTTTTTAAAAAAAGCTGTAAACATTTTTTTTTTAAAAAAAGTACAATTTTTTTTTTAAAAAAGATTACAATTTTTTTTTTTAAAAAGATTACAATTTTTTTTTAAAATTTTTTTTTTTTTGGATATTCCAAAAATAATTTCAAAAAGTTTTTTTTTTTAATTTATTGTCACTGTTAAATACGGAAATGGGGTTCAAGCACAACTTAAGCGCCATCTGTATGTCGTATCCATGTGAAATATATCTGAATTCTTCTAATTGTGAAAGAATGTATTCGGAGGAATTTATAAAATGTAATATGGAAATTTTTTTAAAATGTTCTTTTCTGGAAGGGGTTTATTTTTCGTCTGTAAGATTATCACAATAGCTTTCTACGGAAGCAACACGCAGTTTCTGAATCGATCCATATTTCATTAGACCAAAGTATTCAACAGTTCTAATTCCCAACAATTATGTTCCGGTACTAATTCTGATTCTCATATTCAATCTTTACGATCACTATTTTGAAACATATTTCAATTTTGAAACAAAAATATTTCTTTCATTGCAACTTTTCAGTCCTCCCTCGTCCCTATGCGTGTTGTATATTTGTATGTACCACCTTCTTGTGGGCACGCTCTCTCTGTGCATGTGTTTGTCTTTTTATACGTGTGTATATCGAGCATTTAGGTAAATACTTAGTTGCGGACTTACTGCAGCAGCAGCCTTTTACATGATATCGAATTTATTGTACACATTTCCAGTGTTGACATGTGCTCATACAAGGGGTCGCCAACAAATGGGTGATGGAAGTTTTCCATCTGTTTAATTTTATTTGTTTGGTCGCTAAAAGCTGAGAAAGATACAACCGATAAGAGTTGTGGTAGAGAAAAAAAACCACAACAGCGCCATCTATCTATCGTATCGATTCGCAGTATTCATAGTATAAGCTGGCCAATTTAATAAGCCTTTCAATAAGTGTATGAGTTTAGCATGTCTATAAAAGTTTGCTTAGTTTATCTTTGTTTTACATCACCTCAATCGAGCCGCCCCAGGATGCCCCTATCACATGTTAGTGCATCCTTCGGCCACTGGTAAATATTATACAATTTGGTTGTTTTTAGGCAGTTTGTCGATGTCGATGTTGTTGATGTTGATAATGTTGTCGTCGTTGTTTGCATTGATTTAAATTGAATCAATAAGAATCAGAGTGTTGTAGTGGTGGTGGTTGTTGTACTTACTGCTTGCCGTTTGTTGTTGTTGCTGTTGTATGATAGGACCTAAAATTGGCAAACGACATGTGATGTTGTTGACGATCTCTCGAGTAAGGCAATCAACGCAACTAAATGGCCATCATTGTCAACAACAACAACATCAGTCTCAACGTCAGCCTCCGCATCGGCATCGGCATGAGCATCAGCGACAACGTCATCGTCTCCGTCATGCAACCACAGCAATATAGCATTTAGGACAAATATAATCAATGTCTGTTACCATATAATCAATGAAACCTAAATTGAATACACACATACTCAGGAGGCACTTACACCGACACACTTTCCCCACACCAGACTTCGCCCCCCCCGTTTTATGAGAGTGAGGCTCCAACCTACCAATCATCGTCTTCTCCACCGCACTGCCATTAAATTGAACGACACTACCGACCAACAACGGCACAAACACCACAGACAACACACACATACTCGTGCACTCACAGTCGCACTGCACTGCACTGCTCAAATATAAATAAAGTAATTTAATTTAAATTTAAAAAATTGTATGTTGTTTTTTTTTTGTCATTTTCTGTTCGTTGTTGTTTTTTTTTTTTTGGTTTGGCTTAATTGGAATTGCTGGCTGTTGTTTTTGAGACTCCAATTGAAAGGTTCGCCAAACAACACCACCACCGAACAGTGAACAGCGAACACCAACAACAATTCCATATCTGACATATTTCCATGTGTGTGCGTTTTTTTTTTTGTTATTGCTGTGTTTGCTGTCATCAAATCTTTGCTCGGCTAATTACGTATTGGAGGTCAACGGTGTGTTCATATTTTAATGGCGGAGAAAGAATTTGTATAAGTGATTTTTTTTTTAATCACTTAATTTCAATTGTAAACGAAACTCTTTTTACCAAAGTTTGAGGGCGGGGCACATTAGAAACGTCTAATGTGAAATAGGAAGTACGGCAAAGTTTTTAACAATTACTCTTTGAAAAAATCTCATACTTTTGTTCATATTTTGACACGAGAATATTATAAAGATTGATTTGCATTATGAAATCAATTATAAAACTGTTTAAGGGAATTTGCCTCCTTAAATGCCATTCGAAGTGCTTCGACTGAATGAAAATTCCACGAAGTTCGATTTACGGAAGTTTTACTGTACTTATCTGCTAGATCAATCTTTGCTACTTATTCGATGCGGCTATCACTCTTACGCCTAAATCTTTATTACTTATCCGCCTTGAGGTCCAACACCTCCGGCAATCTTTATTAATCATTCGACATCAGGTCTTACTGCTGTGGCAAATCGCTATCACTCATCCGCCACTCCTCTTGTTTTTTTTTCGTTGTGCATACTTCGTCTTGTATAAGGATTTCTGAGGGCCTTCTAGGGAAATTCTTAAACAAATATGAAATTTGACTCGGAGCACTCGGACTTCTAAACTCTTCTTTAAGCAGAAGTGCAAGTAAAATGAATCTAGCCTTCATTCACTCTGATGGGAGTTCCTGATTTTCTGATTCCCTGTTAGATGACCGACTAGGCCAACAGCCAGTGCTTTGCGAATACGTTTTCGGGACGTCTGAGTATTATTAATATCAAACATACTCCATTGAAACTTTAACTAATATCCATCATACGGCAGTAATAATTTCCATTAATATCAATCATACGCCACAAATTTCAATTAATATCAATCATACGCCACACATTTTAATTAATTTCAATTAATATCAATCATACGCCACCTGAAGTTGCAATAATTTCCATTAATGTTGATCATACTCCATAAAGTGTCATTAATGTCAATTAATATTAATCATACGTCGTACATAGTTTCACAAATTTCCAGTAATATCAATCATACGCCATAATGTTACATTAATTTCAATTACTATTAATCATACGCCATTTGAATTCCCATTAATATCAATCATCCGTCACAAATTCTAATTAATTTCAATTAATATCAATCATACGTATGAATCATACGCTACAAATATTCATTAATTTCAATTAATATCAATCATACGCCATATGAAATTTCACTAATTCCTATTAATATCAATCAGACGCCACAAATTTTCATTAATTTCAATTAATATCAATCATACGCCATGCGAAGTTGCACTAATTTCCATTATTATGAATCATACGCTACAGATATTCATTAATTTCAATTAATATCAATCATACGCAGTATAAAGTTTCACAAATTTCCGTTAATATCAATCATACGCCATAATATTACATTCATTTCAATTAATATCAATCATACGCTGTATGATTCCAGATTTTCGGATTCCTTGTTAGATAGCCTACTGGCCACCAGCCTCAATCCCTTTCCTTTCTTCCCTCTTCATCAAATAATTTCACATTTTGTGAATAATTTTCTTTTCCCTTTTTTTTGTGGAATTTTTTTTTTCAAAAATTCTTTTCGCTTTTTACTTTAAAAAACGAAGTTCTTGTGGAAAGTTTGCCAGCCAACACACGAACGCCAGTGATGGTCAAAGTCGAAGAGTCATCCCTCTTCCCCTCTGCAACGCCTTTCTTACCCCGCACTTCATATAATATTCTAAAAGTGAAATACAACTCGAGGACAGATGAGAAAATTCAAAAAAAAAAAAAAAAAAACTCAAAAAAAAGCCAACAGGAAAATGAATAACGAACATACAATCAAGCCAAGCAAATGGCAGGGAAATGCAGACACGGGCTTTCAACACCAGCATCACCATTAGCCAGCCCCAACACCACCGTCGCGCCGCCATCATTGGCAGCATCATCGCCAAATTGCAGAAAACAAAAAAACGAGAAACAGAACACCGCACCAAGTGGTGAACACTTTTTTTCTTCTCCATTTTTGTTGTTGTTTTTGTGTTTTGCTCGCAAACCATATTTAGAAATTTAATAGCAAAAATGTGCATGCACACAGAGAATAAATTGGACACGAGTGAAAAAACAACATAACTTTTTAATAATTTCTTTTTTTTTGCTAGAATTTTTCCGTTTCTCCTCGGAAAAAAAAGTGTGAAATATTAAGAATTCTGCCTGCACTCAAAATAGAAAGCCAAACTCTTGCACAATCAACAAACAACAAAAAAAAAATTCAAAAAACCAAAAAATGCTTTACCCGAAATTGCTGTTATTAGTTTCGGGAGTAACGTGCACCAAACAACAACAAAAAAAGCCAACCTACGCCAAAGAAAGTTTAATTAAAAGGGTTGAACAACGTACGTTTTTTATTTTGGAGAACACAGGAAAAAGTTTGATTATATTAAAAAAAAAACACACACAAAAAAAAACGAACAAATGCATACCCTGAACTCTAAGCCACACTTGTGCCCATATAGAATTTGCTTTATACTCCTGGCCAGGGGGGGGAGGGGTTCGGTAATTGAGAAATAAGTGTGCGGAATTCTTTGGCGCACAAAGGCAGCCCAAACTTTCATAGTCAAAATCTACACTTGAATTATTTTATTAACTTTGGCAAATAAGTTTTTCTTTCTTACTTACTGTGGGGTTCAGTTCCTTTTCCGAATGTTCACAGAGCTCAGACAATGTGCTTGAGCGGATTACAGAGTGGCCAGAGTGGTTAACACTTGTAAATAAGTCATTGCTGGAAGGAAAAAAAAATCAAAGAATGACTAAAAGATGGCGTACTGGAAACGTTTGATTTATTTTTCAAATAAAGTTGGCAGCGTTTCTTTGTTCTTCTTCTCATTAGCCAAATAAACGCTAATACTGAGGATGGCCATTTGGCTATGTCAGACAATGGCTAAACCAATTTTAATTTGTATTAAGTCCTTGTTTTCATTGCCACGACATATCCGCTTGAATCTAAACCAATTTTAATTTTTTTTTTAAACTTTCCTATAAATTATGATTCAATTTAAATTTTAAATAATTTCTCAATAAACGAGTATTTTCTGTATTATCCTAATTATACTGAGATCTGGCCCGCTCAATTACGCGGGGGTGTGTGTTGTAAAAATGTTAATTACAACATTATGATTTGACTGTAATGTGACAGTGGAGTGGAAAATTAATGTGAACCCAGAGATGTAATTATAAAACTGTGTCTACTTTGCCAGTTAAGCATAAATGGAGACATTGGCCAGGGGTGGTGAGGGCGTATCAAACCCTTAATATATTTGGGAAAAGTTTCTAAGATATTTAAGATTTGTTGTATGTGTAAGTGGATATTAAGTTTAAGTAATAGGTTGAACAATAAATATTGTGATGTTTGTGTAGATTCTGTAGATCTCCGTCTAACTCTCTCTTTCTAAATTGAATAATTGATAAGAACATAATCTGTAAAATACCGAAACAATTTTCACAGATTTTTCTTTACAGAGGTTTGCAAAACTGTTTTAAATGGTTATTCTTTTGTTAAGAAAAAAATTTATGAAAATACAGAAACAATTTTCACAAACCTTTGTTAAGAAAAAAATGTGAAAATGGTTTTTCTTAACAAAGGTAAAGCTTTTTGTACAAAAACAATTTTCACAATTGTTTTTTTTAATGAAAATTTAAAACAACTTTCACAAATTTGTCTTAACAATGATTTGTAAAGGTGTTGTAAATTTTTATTCTGTTACCTAAAATCATTTTATTGACAGCTGTCATTTTATTTGTTATTTTTATTTGACAGCTGTCATTTTATTGACCATTGTCATTTTTTTTTACAGCTGTCATTTTATTTGACTCCTGTTATTTTTATTAGACAGCTGCCATTTTATTTGACAGCTGTCATTTTATTTGACAGTTGTCATTTTATTTGACAGCTGTCATTTTATTAGACAGCTGTCATTTTATTAGACAGCTGTCATTTTATTTGATAGCTGTCATTTTATTTGACAGCTGTCATTTTATTTGACAGCTGTCATTTTATTCAAAATTTTTTTTTTAATAAAAATTTAAAACAATTTTCACAAATTTGTCTAAACAAAGCTTTGTAAATGTGTTGTAAATTTTTAATCTGTTACGAAAAATCATTTTATTAGACAGCTGTCATTTTATTAGACAACTGTCATTTTATTTGACAGCTGTCATTTTATTTGACAGTTGTCATTTTATTTGACAGCTGTCATTTTATTTGACAGCAGTAATTTTATTTGACAGCTGTCATTTTATTTGACAGCTGTCATTTTATTTGACAGCAGTAATTTTATTTGACAGCTGTCATTTTATTTGACAGCAGTAATTTTATTTGACAGCTGTAATTTTCTTTGACAGCTGTCATTTTATTTGACAGCTGTCATTTTATTTGACAGTTGTCATTTTATTTGACAGCTGTCATTTTATTTGACAGCAGTAATTTTATTTGACAGCTGTCATTTTATTAGACAGCTGTCATTTTATTTAACAGCTGTCATTTTATTTGACAGCTGTCATTTTATTTGACAGCTGTCATTTTATTTGACAGCTGTCATTTTATTTGACAGCTGTCATTTTATTAGACAGCTGTCATTTTATTCAAAATTTTTTTTTTAATAAAAATTTAAAACAATTTTCACAAATTTGTCTAAACAAAGCTTTGTAAATGTGTTGTAAATTTTTAATCTGTTACGAAAAATCATTTTATTAGACAGCTGTCATTTTATTTGACAGCTGTCATTTTATTTGACAGCAGTAATTTTATTTGACAGCTGTCATTTTATTAGACAGCTGTCATTTTATTTGACAGCTGTCATTTTATTTGACAGCAGTAATTTTATTTGACAGCTGTCATTTTATTTGACAGTTGTCATTTTATTTGACAGCTGTCATTTTATTTGACAGCAGTAATTTTATTTGACAGCTGTCATTTTATTTGACAGCAGTAATTTTATTTGACAGCTGTAATTTTCTTTGACAGCTGTCATTTTATTTGACAGCTGTCATTTTCTTTGACAGCTGTCATTTTATTAGACAGCTGTCATTTTATTTGACAGCTGTCATTTTATTTGACAGCTGTCATTTTATTTTACAGCTGTCATTTGATTTGACAGCTCTCATTTTATTTGACAGCTGTCATTTTCCTCATTCCCCAGTTTTTTCAATCTGGGTTCTTCTTTTTTTCCTTTACCCTTGAAATTGTCTTTTCTTTCTAAATTTACTTAAATATTAGAAAATTTTCCATGATCCTTCACACCTCCATTTCGTTGGTAACCAATATCGTTAAGACTTTGTTTTTATTAAATTCTAACTTTCAGGCCTTCCCCTTGCCGCCCCTAGGAGAATTTAATAACCAAACCGCAATTTGAACTGTTTCTTTGGTTTCTTTGTGTTTTTTTTTTGTCTCGCTTTAAAAACAAATTTGCTTAACCCACCATTTCTTGGTGTGAGTTTTTTTTTTCGTTATTATTTTTTCTATTTCCTGTTTTTTTTCGTTTGTTCGTTTAGCAATCATGACAGCTTCATGCATTCCACCCACAAAAAGTGGCTTGGATAACTCTGCCGCACCGCACCGCCCCACCCGTCTCACTTCGTCGTGACCCGCCTTTTGTAAACTTAACGAGAATGTTGGGTTTTCGTGACCATACTTAAATGTTGCCAATAACTTTCTTCTTTGTACGTACGTACGGGTTTCGCCGTCCTCCCGCCTTCCTGCCACCACCAACATGTCTATAACAGCAACCGACTGTATGTGTGTGAGTTTAAACATTTTGCAGCTGCAGAAGTAGAAACAAAAAAGTTTACTTTGAGACTTTAACTCGTATTGACTTAAGGTTTTGCCATTGTTCTTGTTGTATCTCTTGTTCTCCTCGTACTCACATACAATTTAGTTTTCTAAAGCACTTACCATATACATAAACATATAATGCAAGATTATACATACTCAGGCACACTCAGACCGCAAAACAGTGAGGAGCAAAAGTTGTGTACTTTTCCGGGTTTATGTCTATCAAAAAAAAAAAATAGATTTGGATAATTGTGTGGTATAAATATTTTCCTTAGGGCAAATGATAAATAAAGATTTTTTCGGACCATGTGACGTATGATTAATAAAGATTTTTCGTAGTTGGATTAACAACAATCACACGATGTCCTTAAGCCTCTAAACTCCTAGCCCAAATCGTTATTATTAATTTCCTAGTTATTTGTTGGCACCACATTTCTATAAAATAGGGAGTCTGCTTTAAATTGCACCCACTTCTTTATTACTCATACGCCTTGAGCCCCAACTGGTCGACCACTGGTCACTGTTGCACCAAATCGTTATCACTCATTCGCCCAGTGGCGCTAATCCTAGCTTGAATCGTTATTACTCACTTGCAAGTTATCTAGTGACACCAGATTTCCATAAAATAGAACTAAACCCAGTTCTTTATCACTCATCCGCCTTGAGGTGCAGCTGATGGACCAATCTTCCTTACACATCCGCCCTGGATGGCACTGCTGCACCAAATCGTTATCATTCAACCATCTAGAGGCGCCAATCCTAGCCTGAATCGTTATTACTCATCTGCTGACTCCACATTTTTCAAAAATTGTGAATCGTCTTTAATCTGAACCCAGATCTTTATTAACCATACGCCTCCTGTCCTATCCCCTCAATTAATATCAATCATACGTGCCCGGTGTCAATGTAAATGTTAATTGACTTTCTTTTTTTCCAAAAATATCAAACGAGCTATCTCCATCCGTCTTGCCTGAAAGTTCACATTTTTTTCATTTCCAATAACCGCATTGAAGAATCTCACCAAAGTCGGGGCGATGCCCTTTACTTTTACTCCCCACTGTAACTTTACATCCATGGCTTTCTGTTAGAGGAATATGACAAGAAAAAGTAGCGTTTTCACGGAAAAACGAGTAGGAGGTGTTGTTTTGTTTTCGGTTCTTTCTTTTTCGTTTCAACGTTCGGTTACTGTTACTGAATATTGTTCATATCGGTTCTTTACACTTTCTGGTGCTGTTTTTTTTTTTTTTTTTTTTTGATATTGTTGCTGTTGTTGTTTTCGTTTCGACAATAACGATTACAACAATTTCTGCAGTTTTTTTTAGTACCACTGCGCTTTTGCAGAGGCGTTTTTTTTTTTTCGTTCGAATGCCAGCGGGAATATTCTGGGTATGAATTACAGTGAATTGCGACGAAGGATGTCTGTCGTTCGGCTCGGTGTGTTGGCACATCGTCGGCGTCACTGTGGCATAACTAAATGGAGAAATAATATATTTCTGGTGTTCGGGGGGTTCGCTACGTTTTTTTTTTCTTCGCCATTCGCCATCATCATCATCATTTTTATTCACAAATGATTTCCACCAAATTTAAAATTTACAGTTGAATGATTTGAAATGTTCTGTTTTTTATATGTTTTTTTTTTTTTTTTTTGGTTCGGGATGAACGTTACGGTTCGATTCCTATGTGAAATGTTCATTATGCGTTCGGGGAATGTGTGCAACATTGTTGTGTGCCTTAGAGTTTTTAATATTTTTCCACTTAAAAAGTGTAGAAGAGAAAAAATAAATTTGTCTAGGAAATATTCAACGTTACCAAGAAAATCCAGAAGATCTACTTAAAGCTCCAAGCGGTTTTATATTAAATTAATATAATAACTTAAGATAATATCGAGCTAACCAAATACTTTCGGTAAAAGCTTAAAAGTTTGGACATGTTTACAGTTTTTGTTCTATGAACATTTTTTTTTGGAAATATCACCTACTTGCCAGAAGCAACTCGAGAATTGTTATTGGTTCTTTTAGCTTTATTATTTTTTATTTTTTTTTTATTAGCTTTAATTATTTTAAAGCATACAATCTCACGCAAATCTTAAAAGCTGTTTTGTTAGCAAGCCTTGCATCTTGCCTACGTAATTCTGGTAATGCTAACTCTGCCCTTTAAATATTTCAAAGCTTAAAAGCTCATTTAAAGCGTACATGCTGTTTTGTTAGAAAGCCTTTCCTACGTTAATCTGGTAATGCAAAATTTACCCTTTCGTTATAACTAGCTTTAAGTATCAAAAAGCTTCTAAGCTTTAAAAGCTTCTAAAGCTTTAAATCTTTGCAATGCAACTATGGTAATGCGAACTCTACCCTTTCGTTTTAAGTAGCTTTACAAACAAATCTAAAGCTTAAAAACTGTTTTTAGCAAGCCTTTCCTATGTTACTCTGGTAATGTAAACTCTACCCTTTCGTTTTAATTAGCTCTAAGTATTTTAAAGCTTCTAAGCTCATTTAAAGCTTAAACGATTTTTTAGAGAGCCTTTCCGGTAAGGTTTATTTAAAATAATACTTGTTTAAATGTTTCTGAAGCTTTCAAGCTCATTCATTCTTCGGATGTAAAAACTGGTTAATTAACTACATAATCACTTTCAGAATGACCTCCAGCTTTTTAAGCTCTCTTTCGCCAAAAATTTAATTTATAGTTTGAATAAACCTTAAAAGTTGAGCTTTTCGTTTACACCTCACAGAACTTCTGCACTCATTACAGAAGGACTACTGCTGAACACACACAGAATTCCCAACCAACTAACAATCCCACGGTTTCCTTCCAAAACTCACCAACTTTTTTCATTTCCTCTTAATTTCCTCTTCATGGTCCAATGTGTCACAACAGCCAGGCAAAGCTTCTAAAAAAAAACAAGGACAAGAGAAAACAACTGCAACGACAACGCCGACGATGGCGATGGCGACGTCAACATCAACTAGTTCCACCGAACTACAGAAAATTTACATTATTCATCAATTATGCAGCTGCATGCGAAAACATACCAAAGTCAAAAGTCTCTCAGCTCTTTAAATAAATAGATGGACGACCGGTCAGCCGGCTGGCCAATTGGTTGTCCTCCCGTTTTGCTGGGTTATGTAGCCTGAATGAATGGACAGACGAAGGAACGAGCGGTCGGTCGGCCGTTGCTCATGTAGGTGGTGGTGTTTGAGAACTCATCCAGAGACCTTAGGGCTTTCCACCAACAACTGCAGTTGTTGTCATTTTCATTTTGTCGTTCGTTTTGGAAATTCGAGTTTGTTGCTGCTGCTGTTGCTTTTTTGGGTTCATTATTCGTTGGCCCGTCTCTGATGTTATGGATGTTGTTAAATTATGTGTTGTATGCTGCATATGTCCATCTGCCTGTCAACAACGGCCGAATGTTTTACTTCTTTCAGTCCGATGTGTTGTTTGTGTATTCATTCGTTCCATTCATTCCAACAGTCTGTAGTTCGTTAGTTGGGGTTAATTTAAAAAATTCAGATTTCTATTCTGGGTTATCACGGATGATGACAGACAATGATACGGATGGCCATGAGGATATGACGGCGATGATATTGCTCGGCTGTTGCTGTGGTTACACTGCAACACTGGACAAAGTGGAATAATTATGTGTCATTAGACGCTGATCTTGGCTAGAGATTTCTAGAGTGGAGTTGGAACAGTACTGGGTAGAGTTTTATACTTTTTAATTATTGATTTACTAGCCTCCTGGTGACCTCTGTTATTAGATTTTTAACGAAAATTCTCTTACTCACTTTGTCTACTACGATATCCTCGCCATTATCTGCATCTCCCCAACGGGCTCATCATCAGAGAGCGAAGCCGATGAGTAATTATCGTCGGCGGCGGTGGCAGATAAGCAAAAATACTTATGGCGGCGGCAAAAACTCGACTACTATAAAAATATAAATAAAAAATAATTCATTAAAAATATAAATATAAAAACATATAAATTATATAAATATATAAATATGTAAATATATAAATATATAAATAAATAAATACATAGATGTATTTCAGCTAAGCCAATTGTGTCCGCTAAGATTTTATTCTACTACATTGGCGGCGGCTAAAAAACTGCCGGTCGGCTTCGCTCTCTGCTCATCATTACCTTCATAAATGACAGCCAAGCTTATTTGTTCCGTTTGCCGTTTATCCTTTATCTGTCAATATGACCGGTATTTAAACTTTGTTTTCTTTTGATTTGAGTAAAGAAATTATTGTATACATAATGTTGTTTTTAATTTCTCCTTAGCGTCTACTTGGTCGCAGACATCTTTTGGTGCGTGTATTTCTTTCCCTTTTTTTTCCTCCTTTTCCTACATTATCATCTTGAGAATCATGTAGACATTATAATTATAATTGTCCTTCAAGAAACGAACAAAAAAGGAAAGTTTTTCCTGTCTGGCAGACCCATGGAAATGTGTTAAGTGCCGGTGAAAATTAATGTGGTCTAAGTCGCATACACACAATAAAGATATAGTGGCTCAGGAAACGCATTACTTTTTCAGGTAAAAGGAAAACGCATTAATAAGAATAAAAAGTAAAAAGGCCTGGTAACAATCGACCCCCGGATATACGGCGACAGGCTACATCACAAATTTAATCAGATAGAAAAAAAAGGATTTTGTTTATTTTACATTTTCTAAATCTGGTGTGATAAAGACAACCTACTTCAACTATTTTAAATTTAAATTTTATGTATTTCTATAATTCTCTTCTAACAAATTCCCTTTTGCTGTCTACTTTCAGGTATGCTTCCTTTATTACTTTTCTCTGCAGTAAGTAAATGCATTTGAATAAAACAAAAAGACGTCTAAATATCGACCCTGTTCCACTTGATTGAGAGACAAGCCCATAAAACTCCACGCCCTACACTATTTTACACACAGCGTTATTATAAAATAGACATATCAATTGTAATCTAATTTAAAGAACATCCCATGAAATTAGCAAACCACCCCCCTGCGAAGGCAAACACTAAAGGGGCACCGAGTGAGGGCTTAGACAACGGGGCTGTACAAACAGCCTTAAGGGAAATAATCAAATTACAAATCGCAGATGTTTAACACAGGTTAACACATCAGGGCATGTTGCCCTCGTTCCCTGTCATGTTATCAATGTTATTGTCATCTTTAGCAATCCTTTAACCCCTTTTGTGACAAATAATGTTGTTGTAATGCTGTCTGTTGCTTTTTTCTTCTTCTTATTTATAATGATTGTGTCACATACATTTCGGGGTGGATAGTGTGGACAGACATTAGAGGGTTTGGGGTGGTGGTGGAGGTCTTACTCATTTATTGTATATCGAGTGACATTGAAATGATTGAATAGATGACATTGATGTGTTTCCGCTTGTGTTTCACTTTTAAATGGTACAGTCGCGCCTAAAAGGAGGCTGTGGAAAATGTCTGCAAACGCAGAGGAATTTTCTATAAAAAAGAAACAGAGATGTTTAATTTTTACAGCGTGGCTGCTATCGGTTAAGTATTTGGAGAGATCTGCCCTCTATCACGTTTGTTGGCAGAGACGATCCCATTTGGAATTTCGAATCTATTTTTAACTAGTAAGTTGTAATGCGCCTATGGCGCTCGTTAATTTGCTTCAGAAAGTATTTGTTACTTAATTTTAAAAATTTTGTAAAAAATATTTTTAGAAAACTATTTTGTAAAAAAAAAATTCTGTGGAAAAAAAAAATTTGTTGAAAAAAAAAATGTTTGTTGAAAAAAAAATTTTTGTTGAAAAAAAAATTTTTGTTGAAAAAAAAATGTTTGCTGAAAAAAAAAAGATTTGTTGAAAAAAAAAAAATTTGTTGAAAAAAAAAATTTTTGTAGAAAAAAAAAATTTTGTTGAAAAAAAAAAATTTGTTGGAAAAAAAAAATTTTTGTAAAAAAAAAAATTGTAAAAAAAAAAAATTCTGGAAAAAAAAAATTTGGGGAAAACACAATTTCTGTACAAAAAAAAATTATTATTTTTTTTATTATTATTATTTATAGAATAGAATTATTATAGAATGCCTATTTAAATTCCTACGTACTGCGTGACAGAGTCAGTGAATCAGTGTATCAGTGAATCAGTGTCGAGGGTAAATATATATTAAGATGATTTTTATCAGCCGGTAATATTGGTGACACATCCTAGAGCCTTTTGAATCGATATAAAATGAATAGAACTGTTTATTTAAAAGTAAACTGAAATTACTTAATTTTTTTCGTTTTATTTCGACACAATAGCAAACAATTTGACAACAGCTGATTCGACAACAGCCGTTTATTGTGAATGTATAAGACAGTGTTGCCATATTGAAATACCTAAATGGAGTATAAAGGCAGTTTGATTTTGTCCATTTATTTGCGAGGAGATATTGCACAAGTTAATTTGCATTAAGTCGGCTAATGCCCATTAACGCTGTCCTCTGTCTAGGCTATCAGATGGACAACACATATTTGCCCTCATTCCGTTTAGTGTCTAAGAACTCAATTCATTTCCAAGACTTTATTTACTTTCAAATACCTTTTTAGGTTTAAACAGAAATACAGAGACCACCTGCAAATTGTTCTAATGTCATAACAAATCCAGCAAAACTAAGCACAAACAAACAAAAAAAAAAAAAGAAAGACTCCTCTGTTCGGTCCTAAACCAACAAGTCCTTTTTCGAGATTATTAAAAACGTTCCCACTTACAAAACAAGCAAAGAGGTAGAGACGACGGCGGACATCATCATAAATTATTTATACAAATTAGCCTTAAGTGTAGTGTCAAAGTAAAATTCTGACATGACATGTGATAAAGACAACAACAACAGAAACTGCAACAAAATATGTTAAATGAATATACCCGGGACTACGTAGCTGATGGTGGTGGGCAAAATAATAACGACGGCGACACCATAATCAACTTGTTGGCAACAACACACAGCCAGCCAACATGCAGGCGACCGGGCAACTCCAGTGTCGCTGTCGCTGACACTGACACCGACACCAGCTCACCATCAACACAGAACACCAGGGCACAGTGACAACGATATTGCAACTTCAACCATAAAACCATAAACACAACAACATGAACAATAATGTGGTTAAATGTAGACTTGTGTTTGGTTGTTGTTGCTTTATTTCTTTTTTTTTTTTACTCTGGCCTGGTCATTGGGGCTATCCAAATTAAAAACCCGCAACAACAATAACCCGGATAACGATGACGTCGTCGTCGTCATCAGCATCATCATCATCATCATATCTCCACAAAACATGCATAAGCTGCAGGATGAGACATGTTAATGGTGGACCCTGTCCGCCGGATAAAAATAATTGTGGCGTTGTGAAATTGTTTTTATTTTCTTTCTTTTTACTTTTTTGGTTTGTTGCGTCTGATATGGTGTTGATGGTGAGGGTCGTGTTCTTAATTCATATGCAAAATATGAATGGTGCAACATTAGAGCCTGTGAGCAAGGGAGGGAGGGGAATCTCTCTGTCCAAATGACATATGTTGCTGATAACAAAAAAAAAAGTTAAGTTTTTTTTGTGTCCACCTTTTTTTTTTTTTTTGGTTATGTTCTTTTTGCCAAGGAATGGTTGAGCTGCTGAAGGATTATGTGAGACAGGGACAACTGAAAAGTTTGGTAAATAACGAACGAATGTACAAGAATCCAAATGGCCCAAAAAGGTCAGGAAATAATAATGGAAACGATTGAAAATATGGAAAAGATAAATTAAAGTTTGTAACGAAAGTTTGTATAGAAAAACAAGAATTACAATATTCCAGAAAGGCCAAGGAATAGGGTCCAAAATATAGAAAAGATAAATTAAAGTTTGTAAAGAAGGAGCTAAATTTATAGAAAAGATCTTTGGATAGTCATCCTGTACAAAAACACAGGGTGGGCTACAGTGTTCAAAGTTGACCAGCTCTGGTGTGAACAAATCTTAGGAAAATATACAGGGCGTTTGTGGAGGAGTTGCCAGTCTTTTAGAAATATGTAATGTCAGACACTCGGTTTATACGCAGGGAGTGCTACTTGATTATTACAGGTCATCAGATATCTTGTGGAAAATCATCTGAATACATGGCAATTAATTAAATGGGTATTTGTGGAGTTGGTGTTAGGCTTTCTTGGTGAGCAAACACAGGGTGGTCTATAGAATACACAAGTTTACCTGTTCTGTTGTTAGATATCTACTGAACCCACTGTTATCAAGAATATATGTGAGATTTGTGAAGATTTTTTTTATTGAAAGCCACCCAGTACCATAACAGGGTGATTTAGAAGTTCTAACAATTAGGAGAGAGAAAAACTACTGAGCCGGATAAATAGGCATGTGTAATAGTTGTCCGAAAACGTACTTGATGGTCACCCTGTACAAACACAGGGTAATCAACAGACTATCAATACTTACCAGCCCAGTTGCGAAAAATCGACTGAATCCATTGCTATCAAACATATTTTTCATTTATGTTTATTGAATTACAATACAATCATATTCACGATCATTTGGATCCAATGGTAAAACGGGTGACACAAAATGGACAGACCAAAGCCTCTGGTGTAAACAAAACACTTCCTCTCCCAGGCATGAACATTAGAGCGTACCAGGTTACAAGTAAAAAAAAAAAAGTTCGCCGTACACCTTCGAATATGAAGTATTATTGAAAGGTAGTTTCAAAAAAATTTTTTTTATTTTTTTATGCCGAACGTAGGGGTCGCGCTTTTACATTTTTCTATATAACTTCTGTATTTATAAACGGATTTTAAAGTGTGATACATCGATGTTTTTGTCTCGACGACACTTTTTCTGCTGGGAAAATCGACATACTTCCTTAGGAAGAGTTTCATGATTTTATGCGAGCTTTAATTTTCTGATATTAGAGTGGTACATTAGGGTAGTAGCAACTGAGATATGATGGGTAAGTACCAGAAGGGGGTGCTTGAGCTCAATGACTTCAAAGACAAAAAAGACGGCCTCGTCGAGACAAAAACATCGATGTATCTCACTTTAAAATCCATTTATAAATGCAGAAGTTATATATATAAAATGTAAAAGCGCGACCCCTACGTTCGGCATAAAAAAATAAAAAAAAAAATTTTGAAACTACCTTTCAATAATACTTCATATTCGAAGGTGTACGGCGAACTTTTTTTTTGAGGTACGCCCTAATGAACATGTCTCTCTCCCAGGAAAA
Source organism: Hydrotaea cyrtoneurina (assembly GCA_958296145.1). NCBI lineage: Eukaryota > Metazoa > Arthropoda > Insecta > Diptera > Muscidae > Hydrotaea > Hydrotaea cyrtoneurina. The sequence goes on from OY282516.1 coordinate 10,655,227, forward strand.
ATTGTTCATTATTTTAAAAGACGTTTAAAGGCTTTGGAAATGGAAGAGGTTTTAAAAACAAAAATGTTCCCCTAATGGGCGCAGTTATTTCCGAAAATTATCATTTCACCCTGTGAGGAAACACCTGAATTTCATTAAATGAAATAAATCCTCACAAAAAACAACAACAACATTTAAATGATGTTAGCTAACGAGCGCACAGCTCTCAGAGCCCGAATCCAAATAGCCAACCATAAAGCCATCCAGCCAACCAAGCCAGACGGCTGGACGGACTGGCTATCAGCCACCACCATAAACATGTTAAAATCACAACAACATCCTTGTTATAAACGTCACCACCATCAACATGATATCAACAACAAAAGCAGCAACACTGCAGAAGACGCGCATCCTCATCATCGTCATCGTCGTTTGCATCATCATCATCAGCATCGTCGTCAGCGTAATGGCCATCATGGAGAGAAACAACAAAACATTAAACATAAACATTAAAGTAGCAGTTAGCATAAACATGACTCCACTCCATGCTGAGGGGTGGTGGGGGCAGTGGGGAGATGGTTTTTGCTGCAATAGCAACATGCAACATTAAAGGTTTTTCAGTTGGTCTCCGGTATCTGCTTTTCACATCTTCGTTGTCGTGGTCGCAATTCATGGCAAAAGACGTTTTGGGCCAGCATCGTTAACAACAACAACAACAACAACGAAACCGCCAAGACAAGAAGTACGAAGAAGACGAGTAGTAGTAGTTGAATGCTCTGTCGCTTCTTGGTCATGCTAATGCAGATGCAGATGCTGTAGCTGAAGCTGGTGCTGCTGCTGCTAGTGGATACGCAGATTCACGGTTAAGTGGCATGGCAGATAGGAAAGTCTGTGACGGCGTGATGGTGACTGTTGCTGTTGTTGCTCCTCCGCATGGTCCGCAGATGAAGGTGTTCGTTGTAACAAGCCAACTTAATGCAAATAGTATCCGAATAAGCATTAAGTCAATGAGACAGATACGAGACGCGACCATGGTTGCGATGCAAATCTAAATAAACAAAATGTCCGGACGGACGGACAGACAGACAGACAGACGAACGGAGTATTGGATAATAGTGGCTCTGGCTCTGGCTCTTGTGTAAAAATAATAGTGAGAAGTCGACGAAACCATCAAAAGTATTTAATCATCATCGCTGCTTGCTTTCTGCTTAAATTATAATGTAAATCCTTTCGATAAGGTATCTGGCATTCATATCTCCCTGATTGCAATCCCCCTGCTGATCATGATGATGATGATGATGATGGTGATAAAAACAACACAACCAAGGCAATTACTGGGCATGTATTTAAATTACCAACCGCTACATCCACCGAAGAAAAAGTACAAGCCATTAAAGAAATGCTTGGGATGTGTTAAACATTTTTTTCCTATGTCGTGGGAAAGGTTTCTTCATCTCAAGGAGAAGAAACTTTCTATTTCTTAAGATTCAGAGGGTTTCTTCTTCTCAAGGAGAAAACGGAGAAGACGCATTAGTCTTCTCATGGAGAAGAAGGTCACTTTAACCACTAAGACCGTGTACTGGAACCGGTCATCAGGAACATCTATTTCTAATGGTTAAATGATTCGACTTCAGTGGTTAAAGGATTAATGATAAAAAAGTTGTATGCTTTTGTATGAGGAGAAGGTTTCTAATTGTCAAGGGGAAGAAGTTTTCCTCTTGTCAAGGGGAAGACGTTTTCTTCTTTTGTAGGCGAAGAAGGTCTATTCTTATCTAGGAGAAGAATGCATATTCATCTCAATAAGAAGAATGTCTCTTTCTCTCAATGAGAAGGTGGTGTCTTATTGTCAGTTAGAAGAAGGTTTCTTGTTGTCAAAGAAACGAAGAGTTCTTCTTGTCAAAGAGAAGAAGGTATCTTCTTCTCTAGAAGCTTTCCCCAACGTGCCGAATCTTTTTCCCCCGAAGGGAAGAGGATATCCACGGTAAATGTCGTCTATATATTTTTGATCGAGACAATGACTTTTAGTACAAAAAGAACAATTTTTTTCTAGGGGAATAGAAGACTTCATCCATGTTTTGGTGGAAGCCCGACGTAACCGTTTAGATGTCCCCTAGAATTATAATTCTTTTATTTGCTAGATGATATTAAGTCTGCTCGATCTACATAGAAAACGTTGTCTTTATATTACATGGTGAAGAGGCAGCTTCTGCCAGCGAGACACTTATTGTTTCGGTACGATTTGACGGATTTAATTTTATTAAACAGCTATTATCTTATTTGACAGCTGTAATTTTATTTGACTGCTGTCATTTTAATTGATATTATTTTATTAGACAGTTGTCATTTTAATAGACAGCTGTCATTTTCTTGGACAGATGTCATTTTATTAGACAGCTGTTTGACAGTTGTCATTTTCTTGGACAGATGTTATATTTGGTAGATGTTATTTTATTAGACAGCTGTCTTTTAATTAGTCAGCTGTCATTGTATTGGACGGTTGTCTTTAGTAGACAGGTGTCATTGTATTGGACGATTGCACACTGGTCTAGAATCATTTTTTTTTGGCATAAATTCGAATAATGCCGATAGAGGCTTGCAATCTTACCTGTTTGTAAGGTATTCCAATAATATGAAATTTACGAGTTTTTGAGGTGATCGGGCCACGCCCACTCCCGCCCCCAGATGAACTACAAATCTTAGTACGATTAATTTCACAAATTTTCGTATGACCTTTATTGTATGGGAACACTTTCCACAAAATGTTGATAGATATTTATTTGTGTATTCAAAATAATGTGAGGAAGTTTCATTAGATAACATAGTGTGATTTATTTGCAATAGATGGCGCTTTTCAGGCCATAGACCGCTTTGGGCCAAAATCGGCGGTCAGAAATTGAGCTAAAATAAAAATTTAAATTTTATGAGTTTGCTGGAATTTGCTGGGGAGATCTAAGTTTCCACAAATAATAAACACATTGACGAATACTTTAACGTTTAAACTTCCGTGCAAGTTCATGCCCAGACCCAACTTTCCAACTACCAAACATATAGGTTATGTTGAATAATAAAAACATAATAACATAACACTCAAGAATAACGACAAGGACACAACAAAAATTAAATTTTAAATAATGTATGTAAACTACTTACCTTGATCTTCAATTTCCATTGCACAACTTTTGTATACTTTCCTTTTTAAATTTTTACTGTTAATATAATTGTTACACTGTTTTGACTTCGAAGTAATAACACGTGCTAAAACATTCAACTTGCAATGCTTGCCAAACTTGCAGTGTTGCCAATAACTTTTTTTTATTTATTATCGATGATTGCTTGGAATGTTGCCATTGAGAAAATATGTAAACTTTTTACAATTTCTTAATTTTTTGGTTTCGAATTTATGCCAAAAAAAATTGATTTGGGACCACAGTGCGATGATCAAATGAGTACGAACGACAGAGGTTGCTGTCATCCGCAAAGGAGTAGATTGGGTTCACAGTCTGCCCCAACAGGTCGTCAATGAAAATAAGAAATAGAGAAGGAGAGAGGACAGAGCCTTGTGGCACTCCTGCGGTCAACCTATGCTCGTTGGATGAGACGCCATCTATAACAACTCGTATAGAGCGATCCCTGAGGAAACTCGATATGAATCGAGAGAAGATATTACCGACACCAAAAGCAATAAGTTTTGATATGAGTGCTCCGTGCCAGACCCTATCGAACGCCTTGGAAATATCCAGAGCCACGACCTTACTTTCACCAAGGCGGTGAATGGATCGACTCCATCGCTCCGTAAGGAACGCCATCAGGTCTCCAGTAGATCTATTTCTACGGAAGCCATACTGTCTATCATTCAGAAGGCCGTTGGACTCTAGATACCTTACAAGATGGTGATTAACCATGCTCTCCATAACCTTCGAGAGCGCAGAACATATTGCAATTGGGCGGTAATTCGCAGGATTAGTAGCCTCACCTTTCTTGGGGATCGGCTGAACATTGGCAACTTTCCAACGTGAAGGGTAAATACCAGCACGGTACGACATGCTGAAAAGATTGCGCAATGGACGAGCTAGCGTCGAAGAGCACTTACATAGGACAAGTGCGGAAATACCATCCGGGCCCGGAGTTTTATTTACGTTGAGATCTTTACGAGTTTTTGAGGTGATCGGGCCACGCCCACTCCCGCCCCCAGATGAACTACAAATCTTAGTACGATTAATTTCACAAATTTTCGTATGACCTTTATTGTATGGGAACACTTTCCACAAAATGTTGATAGATATTTATTTGTGTATTCAAAATAATGTGAGGAAGTTTCATTAGATAACATAGTGTGATTTATTTGCAATAGATGGCGCTTTTCAGGCCATAGACCGCTTTGGGCCAAAATCGGCGGTCAGAAATTGAGCTAAAATAAAAATTTAAATTTTATGAGTTTGCTGGAATTTGCTGGGGAGATCTAAGTTTCCACAAATAATAAACACATTGACGAATACTTTAACGTTTAAACTTCCGTGCAAGTTCATGCCCAGACCCAACTTTCCAACTACCAAACATATAGGTTATGTTGAATAATAAAAACATAATAACATAACACTCAAGAATAACGACAAGGACACAACAAAAATTAAATTTTAAATAATGTATGTAAACTACTTACCTTGATCTTCAATTTCCATTGCACAACTTTTGTATACTTTCCTTTTTAAATTTTTACTGTTAATATAATTGTTACACTGTTTTGACTTCGAAGTAATAACACGTGCTAAAACATTCAACTTGCAATGCTTGCCAAACTTGCAGTGTTGCCAATAACTTTTTTTTATTTATTATCGATGATTGCTTGGAATGTTGCCATTGAGAAAATATGTAAACTTTTTACAATTTCTTAATTTTTTGGTTTCGAATTTATGCCAAAAAAAATTGATTTGGGACCACAGTGGATTGTCTTTATTAGTCAGCTGTCATTGTATTGAAATATGAAAGTTGTTGCTTTTTTAAATTTAAATATAAATAACTAGTAAGTTGTAATGCGCCTATGGCGCCCGTTGAAATATGGAAACAAATTTTTTTTAAAAAAAAAATTTTTGTGGAAAAAAAAATTTTTTGGAAAAAAAAAATTTGTTGAAAAAAAAATTGTTGTTGAAAAAAAAAAAATGTTTGTAAAAAAAAAAATTTTTGGAAAAAAAAAATTGTTAAAAAAAAATTTTGGTAAAAAAAAAATTTGGGGAAAACACAATTTCTGTACAAAAAAAAAATATTTTTTATTTATAGAACGCCTATTTAAATTCCTACGTACTGCGTGACAGAGTCAGTGAATCAGTGTCGAGGGTAAATATATATTAAGATTTAATTTTTTTCACTTTGGAAATTATATTGCCCTTTTTTGTGCAGCTGACGCCTTTCCATCACAGGAAAAAGATGACGTTTTAGTCTTGGTAGAACCAGTCTTCTATTCATCGCATATCTCCAAACAAGATGGGACCTTTTTTGTGTTCCAGAGACGCTTTAAGTATCCTCCTTTTCCCTTGACTTCGTTTTTTATCCGAGAAATTGAGACAATTTCATCCTGGAGAAAGACAATTTCTTTTTTCAAACCCCATTTATTTTTTTAGAACTTAGAAGTACGTATCCACAGTTGAAAATCGTCTACAAAGCTAATAGCCTAGACAGAGTGCAGCGTTAACAGATTTTATTTAAATTACCTTGCGCCTTAACGTTGACGTAAATACACTGCATTTAGGTGTTTCATTGTGACCAACCAATCACAATCCACCATAATCAACCGCTGTACTCAGAATCGACGGTGTCGAAATAAAATGAAAACAGATAAGTTGTTTTAATTGTTTTAGTAATTTCAACATTCTTTTAAATAAATAGTATTTTTTCCACAAACAGCATAGCAGCTCATGGCACTTTCTTCCTTCTTTTAATTTGACGTCGATGTAAATGCCAAAAGAAAAATAATTGACAAAAACTGCAGAACCTGTCGTCTTTCAAAAATAATAAAAAATAATTGACAAAAACTGCAGAACCTGTCGTCTTTCAGCGTAAAATATTAATTAGCATTAGTGAATTTTTAATGCAAATTAATTCTGACGTCGTTTAGGGTCGTAAATGCCTCCGACATTAACCTGTTGCCCCATCCCCGCCGCCGCCAGAAAATACCAGATGTCACCAATATCTTCCACTGTTATCGATAACAAACAAATGTCATATTATGTGTGGAACTTTATATTGGCCATTGAAAGATTTCCCGTCCCGGGACACACTGCGTCTTCATTGCCAGCAAGGTATACCCGACTGTAGAGGCAATGGCCTTCTCCTCTTTAGAAACCAGAGTCGAAAGGCAACCCCGTCACTCGTCACTCTTCCTCTGGCAGTTGTATCTCCTTCAGTTAAGTGTATGAATGTTTCCTGTAGACTCCATGATAGTGTATAACCGCAAAACCATCTTTACCGCCCATTCCTTCCTTCCTTTCTACCTGGTTGTGTCCTCCCTCCTCATCCTGGCCATTGTCATGGATGATAACTTGAAAACTTGGACAATTATATTCAATTTATGATAATTATAGTACTTGTCGAAAATTTCACTACATCACAAAGACTTCACAAGTTTTTGTTGTTGCTGTTGCCGGTGCGCTGTTACTTTTTATTCTCCTCCCCATGGTCGTGGTCGAGTTCGTCGATGCGGCATGTCTGTGTGTTGCTTCTACTCCTCCTTTGGCAGCAACAACAGCCACAACATTGATAATGAAGAACATCATCATTGTTATTATCGGGTTGTTCCATTGTTTTCCAACTTGCCCAAGTTATTATGTTGCAAGTGAGAGAATGTCAGTGTGTGCGTGTGCATGTGTGGCTCGTTGTATTGGTCATGTTGCATGTTTCGAAAACAACTTATTCATCGTTTCGTCAATCAGGCGATGACATGCAAGAACCGCCTTAATACCCTAAAACACTCCTCAACAATTCAGCAACAGCAGCACCAGAGTAACAACATCGACCACAGAGCCACCTTAGCTTAAGATAACCGATCGACCGACAACAAAGTGAGCTTAAGTGAAGGTACGATTGCATTCAGGACAATCAGTCACGTCCGTCCATTGTCTTCCATTCGAGTCCAGTTCGTTTATTTATTTTTTTTTTTTGGGTTTTCGGTTAGTGAAAATTAACCCCAAAGAATAAGTAATTTTTTTTTTCTTTGCCAAAAGCAAAGATATGTGGCATGTGTTGTTAGTCAAACATTTGCCTGATTGTTCCTTCGTTCGTCCAGTCGCCAGATGATGCCGAGTTCGGGGTACTGGGAAAGAGGTTGATACTGCTTTTGGAAAAAGACGATGCGGCCGTTGAGAGAGTCGTCCCACTTGGCGGGTTGTATTTATTTGATATAATATATGAGATTTTGCGTTTGGGGTATTGAAAGTGGGGCGCTTTGGTCTAGTGTCGGGAATTTTTGACAATTATCGAGCAACTTCTGGAAAAAAAAATATTTTTATTATTTTTTTCGGGTATACTATTTTTGGGAAAATTCTATAAAAATAAAATATTTTTTTCGGTTATTTTTGACCACTTTTGGGTAACTTCTTTTTTGTTTTTTTTTCGGGTATACAAAAATAATTTTCACACATTTTTCTTATCAAATTTGTAGAAAGCTGTTATAAATGTTTCTGAATATGGAGGGGCTAGAGTTTTCGATCCCTGCTCACTTGCATTTGCTTTAAATTTGAATTTTTTTAAAATTCCGGGATTTTCGGGTTTGGGAATTCCCAACGAAGAAATGTGTATCTTCCCTTTAGAAGGATTCCTATCTTTCCTTGAGGAAAAATTCCAATCCTAGGCAACTTCTGGAAAAAAAAATATTTTTATTTTTTTTCGGGTATTTTACTATTTTTGGGAAAATTCTGTAAAAATAAAATATTTGTTCTCGGTTATTTTTGACTACTTTTGGGTAACTTCTTTTTTGTTTTTTTTCGGGTTTTTCCAGGTATACAAAAATAATTTTCACACATTTTTCTTATCAAATTTGTATAAAGCTGTTATAAATTTTTCTGAATATGGAGGGGCTAGAGTTTCCGATCCCTGCTCACTTGCATTTGCTTTAAATTTGAATTTTTTGAAAATTCCGGGATTTTCGGGTTTGGGAATTCCCAAAGAAGAAATGTGTATCTTCCCTTGAGAAGGATTCCTATCTTTCCTTGAGGGAAAATTCCAATCCAATTCCAATGGGGGAAAATGCGAATATACCCTGGACACCTGGGATGGGAGTTCAAGTAGAAGAAACAACATATGTTTTTCATTGGGTAGGAATCGTCTCTTTCCTTGGGAAATAATTGTATTTTCCCTTGAGAACGAATCCTCTATTCTTTTGGTAAGTAATTCTCTAGTCCTTTTTGGCAATGAACTGTGTATTTTTTTTTTTTTGCGTGAGAAATAATTGTGTAGTTCTTTGGGAAAGAATCTTTTATTGCCAAGGAAAAAACTCATGTTTTTCATAGGAAAAAAAAAACATTTCTTTTTTTAGGGAAGAAAATTGCTTTTTCTGGAGAAAGAGTCTTGTTCGCCCCAAGAAATAAATCCTCTTTTTCCCGGGGTTTTTCCCCTAATCCAAGTTTCTCCAAGAAAAAAATATCTGCTTTTATCTCAACGTGTTTCCTTATTTTCCCTGGACAGACGATGAACAGATTCCATTGGAAAAAAATCTATTTCCAAGGAAACAAATCATGTTTTCCTAGGCAAAAAGCAAATAGGGGTTTCGTGAGAAAGAGTCTCGTTCGCCCTAAGAAATAAATTCTGTTTTGTCACTTGAGAAAAAATCCGGGGTTTCCCAATTTTTGTTTGCCCAAGAAAATATCGCTGCATTCTGTTGAGTAGGTGCGAATTGCTTTTTTATCAATGCATTTTGTAATTTATCTTAAATTGGCCGTAAGGCTTTAAATTACAAGTAAAGATGAATAAAAATGAAATGAAACGTGAATCCTTCTTTTCCCTAAACAGACGGTGGACAATTTCCACTGAAAATACTTATTCCCTTCCTGAGAAAAAAAAAACGTCTTCCCGGTCTTTCCCTTGGGCAGAACAATAATTTTTTAGCATCTTTTTTCTCCCCAGAAGATTCCACATTTTACCTATAAAGGTATTGCCATTTCCCCGGAAATATAATCATCGGGTTCCTGTCTTTAACTGGAGACAGAAGAATCATTTTTTTACCGGCCATTGATAGGACATTTTCTTTTACCTCTTTCCCCCCGACTAGGCTATCTTTGTGAAAATATATTACAGTTTTTAAATAAACTGTTGAATGGATATCGCGGCTGCTGCTCCATTGCCTCCGATATCATTTGTATTCACAGTGCGCCAACGTAATTGCGGATTACGTTCGTAATTCCCTGACTTTCTGGCACTTCTCATCATGTCGTGCCAACGTGGGCTCAGACATGGCTACATTGGGCATGACAACAACAAGAACAACCAAAACAACAACGGAGACGGCGGCGACAAAAATTGTGCATCCATGCTGAGAGGTCCTTCTTTGCCCCGAACGTAACTCTGTACAACTAATTTACAATTCAAATACGACGAACTGAACAGATTTACAATTTAAAAATTCATGATGTATTTCCTGCACAACAACGCCAGCATCAGCATCCCGGCAAAAGCACCAAAAAAAAACGAAAACCCAGCAACAACACGAAGGCCACATAGACGCCCAAACAGAACAAAACACAACAGCAACAACAGCAACAACAACAAGTCAGCAACATGCCACAGAGTACAAAAACAAGAAAATTATTCGTGGCAAGATAAAATTGCATGTGGCTGAATGCTTGGCTGGTTGGCCTGGTCGACTTTCTGGTAGCGCGGTGGCTGTTGTGTTGGTTTGGCTCCAAATGGTTCGGTTGGTTATGGGCTTGCGAATGGATGCTGGGCTGGCTGGGCTGGCTGCCTGGCTGCGTGTGTTGCATGGATGCTAAGTGGTGTTGACGAGGATGCTGTGGCTCTGCCACACACTGATGTTAGCAAGGCAAGCTTAAGCATTAAGCACCAACAACAGGAACTACAGCAACAACAGCAGCAACGAGATATCAACAATATCAGCGCAGAGACCCGGACGAACGTACGAACGAAGCAGCCACTCGTAGTGAAATGTATAAACTAATACAATGTATGTTTTTAAGAGCATCACATCACATTCAATACGTTGCGATACGATACGGCGATGTGCAACTCATACAATGTATGGACGCGAATATGCGGAGGATGGGCAAATACAACGACAACGACAAGCCAAAGAAAACAACAAGAATATCACGAAACTTATAGAGACCAAAAAAAAAACAAAAAACAAATAAGAGCTCGCCAGGAAACAGCAGCAACTACAGACTCCACTTGAGCGGACAGTGCGGCGCAAGTGAGCGCTTTGCCAACCAGAGGAATCTTTTATGGAAATAATCGTCCTTTTCCACCTAAGAGAAATTCACATTATTCTGGAGAAAAAAAAAGACAGAGTTTCCCTAAAACTATGGAAAAAAATATGTTTCTTTTTGGAAAATAATCTTCATTCATTTTTTGCTTGCGAATGAATTCCCCTGTTCTTGGAAAATAAATCTCCTCCGGGTGGCGAATAATTGATAATTGTTTAGTAAAAAGAAGAATCCTTATTTTGCTCTGGCAATTTGTCTGACCTGTTCGATTACAACTCCTTATTTTTCGTGTGGAAAATAATCGTTTTCACAGTTTCAGATTGTATTCCCTTAGAAGTCTGATCTCGTTAAGATAATACAGTGTACTCTCTCAAGAGCCAACATCTAAGGGACTGAGAATTTTGTCAAATTTGTCTCTTAGGTGTCCGCTTATGAGAGAGTACACTGCATTATCTTAATGAGATCAGACTTCTAAGGTAAAATTATCTGAAACAAAATTATCGAAACAAAATTCTAAGTCCCTTAGGTGTTCGCTTATGAGAGAAGTGCAAAAAAGTACTGAAGTGGATTGGTACTGAAAAAAGTGAGAGAGGTACAAAAGAGCACTAAAGTGGATTGGTACAGAAAAAAGTGTCCGTTTGTGAGAGGTTCCCGCAAGGAGAGCGTACGCTGTATTGCAATTCCACTGAAAAGTAGTCTGGGTATCTCTGAAAATTTTGTCTTTTCCCTTTGGCAAGTAATCCTTTGTTTCCCACGAAAAAAATAATCCTTCTGCTCGACCTTGAAAAAAACAGATTTTTCCCCTGGAGGACAATTCGTCTTTCCCCTTGAACAGAATTTTTCTTTACCCCTGGAGAACAATTCGTCTTTCCCCTTGAACAGAATTATTCTTTACCCCAGGAAATAATCCTCCTGTTCCCGGGGCAAAAAATCTTTTTTCCTCTAGGAAAAGAATTCTGTATTTTCCTCTTGAAAAAAAAACCTTTTGCTTGTGGAATATAATTTCGAATGAAAAATATTTTTTTTTCTTAGGGTTCTGTCGATTTGCAAGTTTTATTCTAAGCAAAAAGAAACAGAATATTTTTCGCACTCACAGCTTTAACACTCGTACAATCCTTTGCAACGCACTATTTTTTATCAACTTAAAATTGCAACAAAACAAAACGAACAAAACAAGACATGCCAGACATCAGGCCACAGTATCAACAGTATCATCGTCATGCTCGTCATCAACATTGGCAGCAATCGTCGTCGTCGTTGTCTTGCTCAATAATGGCAAACGGCATGGAAGGAGGTGGATAACGAGGATGTATGCACGGTCGGACTGGCAAGAGGGGAAGGCAAAAAGCAACAGAGCATATGTGTTAAGTTGAAGTTAAGTGGATACATTTTGTGTACATCTTCCTTCGTTAAGATGCGTGATGGTAATTTAAATAAAATATGTAAAAGGAATTGAGAATGAGCCAAGAAGAAAAGAATACGAACAAGAAAAAGCAACCAAGCCAACAACAACAACAAAAACACCATACAAATATATTCAAAACCAAATAAGGAAAGATAAATATACAAATGTACGTACGACGAACATACATGCATCTGTGTGTGTGTGTGTGTAAGTTTTGCTTATACTGTCTGTGAATGTAAAGGATACCCACTTTTTGTAGTTGTTGTTGTTGTCCCCTGTACGTTCTCCACCGCATTTGAAGACAAGAAATCGAAGAGACAAGTAATGAAAACACATAAACACTGACCGAAATAAGTATAGGGCAGAAGGTCCTTGGTTATGTGGCAATGTGGTTTCATTCTATGTCCGTACTATGTTGCGTTAAGTAGGTATGTATGTTTCTAGGCTTGCATATTTATTGTGTGAGTGGGAAGGGATGAGAAAAATACCACGAGTGGGGGTCGGAATAATTTATATAGCTGTGCTTCACTTAGATGTCGTGTAAAAAAAAGGTCTTTCCCCGATTTGTCGTTTCTATTTAAAACGACAATTTCCATCTCAATACAACGATCGATCGAAACTTATTTTCCAAGGGGATAACGAAACTTTCTTTTCCAGGGCTAAAATATGCGTTTTTCCCAGAGGAAACAGAATCTTTTTTTCCCATGAAGAAGAGAAACTTTATTTTACAGGGGAAACAGAAGCTTTCTTTTACAGGAGCTTCTCTTCTATATTTTTCATGGGGAAGACAAATTTTATTTTCCAGTGGAAAAATTATCGTTATTTCCTATGGGGTAAAAGACATTTTTTTTTCTGGAGGAAGAGAAGATTTATTTTCTAGGGGAAAGAGCAGCTTTATTTTCCAGGTTAAAGATAAGCTTTATTTTCCAGGTTAAAGATAAGCTTTATTTTCCAGGGGAAAGGAAAGCTTTATTTTCCAGGAGAAAGAAGGAAGAGGAAGATTATTTTCCCTCTGAAAAAAAATTCTATATTCCATGAGAAAGGCTTTCTTTTTCAGAATGAAAAGAAACATTATTTTCCGGGGAAAGAAACTTTCTGTTACATGCCGAAATTAAGCTTTATTTTCCAGTGGAAAAATTATAGTTATTTTTTCAGGAAGAACAGAAGCTTTATTTTTCAGAGAAAAACAACCTCTGGAAGAGGAAAATTTGTTTTCCTCTGAAAAAATACTTATTTTCCATGGGAAAGGAAGCTTTATTTTCCAGTGGACAAATGATTTTACCAGAGGGTAAAATAACCTTTATTTCAGGGGAAAGAGACGCTTTCTTTTCCAGAGAAAAAAACAACCTCTGAAATGGAAAACTTGTTTCCCACTGAAAAAAAATCGTTACTGTCCATGGGAAAGGAAGCTTTCTTTTACATGCCGAAATTAAGCTTTATTTTCCAGTGGACAAATGATTGCTATTTTCCAGGGGGTTAAATAAGCTTTATTTCAGGGGAAAGAGAAGCTTTCTTTTCCAGAGAAAAACAACCTGTGGAAGAGGAAAATTTGAAAAAAAAAAATCTTTATTTTTCAAATGATTGTTATTTTCCAGGGGGTAAAATAAGCTTTATATCAGGGGGAAGAAAAGCTTTCTTTTCCAGAGAAAAACAACTTGTGGAAGAGGAAAATTTGAAAAAAAAAATCTTTATTTTCCATGGGAAAGGAAACTTTCTTTTCCGGGGGAAAGAAGTTTTCATTTTACGTGCCGAAATGAAGCATTATTTTCCAAGCAAAAAGAAGTATGCTCTTTTCCATGCTGAAATGCTGTTTCCTTTTCCATGCAGAAAATCAGTTTTCTCTTTTCCGTGCTGAAATGATGCTTCCTTTTCCATGCAGAAAATCAGTTTTCTCTTTTCCATGCAGAAAATTACCTTCCTTTTCCATGGAGAAAAGAAGGATTATTTTCCAAGAGAGACACATCTTCTATTTTCCCTGGAAAATAGGAACCTATGAAAACGAAATCATTTCAGTACAAAACCAACCTCTTTTTTCTTGTCATCTAAGCCAAATGTGACAAGCACTCACTTGTATTTTGTCTTCCACTTGTTTTTTTCTCTTAAAAGACATAAAAGCTTGATGTCGTCCACCGGTAATGTGATTCGGATGGGGGTTTCTCCATCACAGCTTATCCTGTTAGATCCACAAAAAAACCCGTCTCCATTATTAGACGTTCCTCTCAGGCTTCCATTTCCAAACGCGTCAAATCCAATCCTCTTGGCCGATTGTGGACACATTTCCATTATCCTGCGTTTGTTGTAGCTACCGGTGAACTTCAGTCTCCTCCAAAAGTATTAAGACGATGGTAAAAATTAATATTCTGTCACAAATCAGAAATAAATATCCCTCTCAATAATGTTTGTTGACATTTGCTTTGTTACTGTTACAGCTGAACACAGGTGCTGTCAACTTATCATTTTACATATGACAATGTACAGTGTTGACATTTAGCGTTTTTTTTTTCTTGGCAAATTTACAATTATTTTTGGAACTGTTGATTTATTATCATTTCGCTGGCTCACAAAACATAAGGCTGTGCGGAGATAGTGGCTGGCTGGCTTTGGCTCGACGTCAGTAATGGTCAGTAAATTTTCACTTCAAACGCCAGAAAACTATGGCGAATAACTGGAGATATGTGGGCTGTACAATGGAACCGGAAAAGAAAAAGGAATACGAGCACCAGTTAACAATTTGTTTCTAGAACGAAAAAAAAAAGTATTCCATTCAATGCGATTAAAAAACGAAAGAACATATTTTCCCCAGATTGGTTCAAGTTGTGCATTATAATGCCCGTGCATCTTGTCAATTTATGGTTGAATACACTTTTAGCTAAAAAGAGCAGTCACACAACACCCATCCAGGCCCAGTGTTTGTTAGTGTTAGTGATGGCCAACAGCAGCAAATATTCTAATAAAAATCCTGCACAATTTGCATCTTCATCATCATCACCATCAACAACATAAACTTTATCAAGTGGAGTTTGGCCCCAAAAAAAAAGTTATCCTCCTGTTGTTGTTGTTGTTGAAGGAGACTACATTAATTAATCATGCCTAACTTGGCAATTATGTAGGCAGGCTGTCGACCGAACGCCAACATATGCAAGCAATTCCAAAAAAAAAAAAAAGTAAAACAAGTACCGAACAACCTATTCGACCGTCAAGTGGTTACTCGCAGGCGGATGCCCTCCCTCCTATACCCGGTCGAGCCTCTCAAGCAACTACATCAGCATCATCAACATCATCATCATTATCGTCATAGCCAATTCAATATGTATGGGGAGAAATGGAAACTACTAAACAACAAAAACAACAACATTGGATTCTAACCATTACCTTCAAGTTTAGATCTCTACACACACATATATATATATATAAATCCATATATATATAGTTAGTTAGATGTTTTTTTTTTTTTGCATTGGGCTTTACACAATAAGATTGAAAAACTAACATAGAAAACTATATGATGCATAGAAAAGCCCCCTCCCCCCCTTGGCCAGCATCGGCTCACCCTTCGCCGCCCTGAGTTCAGTAGGCGGAGGAGGAGGCGTATAGAAAATGTTGCATTCATTCATTTTGTCAAGTGGCATCATCAGCATTCAACAATCTGAACCATCATCAGCATGCTGATGTCGATGCGTCTCTACAGATGCTACTGATGACGATGGCGCTGATGATGATGAGGATGCAGCTCTCTCTCCCTCTCTCTATGGGAAAGTCAACAGTGTTGTGTTGTACAACTGCAATGTACCACCTGAAGTGGTTGGCTATGTACACATGTACAGCAATGCTGCTGCTCCTGCTGCTGCTGATGATGACGACGATGACGATGGCTTGGCTTGGATGGGCTGGGCTGGGCTGTATGGTTGGATGGATGGCTGAATGAATGAATGCCAGCTTGGTTGGCTGGTTGGTTGGAATGTATGGAAATGTAATTGGTGCAAGTAGGTTTGAATATATTCTTGTTGTTGTTGATGGTCTTCTCCCCACCCGTGTTGTTCTGTTGGAGGATATTTTCCGTTTTTTTTTTTTCATTTTCATTTTTTTTGTTGATGAGGTCCTTCTCCCTACACTAAGGTCTACCCTCCATCAACGTTGGCATGCAATCCGGCTGCCCAGGTTAACTATGTGGAAACTACCCGACTGTTGAAAAAGTATGCAATATTTCAAGAGGGTGCACAAATTTGAATATAAGGGGATGCCAATGTGCATGTGTGAGTTGGCATTTTTTTTTTAATTTGTGCTCCCTTTCCAATTCCATTAAATATGAACCAAATTAAAGTAATGAAATTTAATGTGTAAAAAATGTTGTTAATTTGCATGAAAATGCCACTACAACGGGTGTAACCAGTCAGTGCTATGGACAGAGGTGTGGCAAGGGGAATTCAAGGGGGGGCGTCAACTATACAAAAAACAAAAAGATAATATTTCATAGATTAGACAAAGAATATTGGAAATTGTGTTGTCCCATTTAAAATTGCAGCGAAAGGGGGTCTGACAGAACTTGGCGCCCACATGGTGTTGCCACTCGTATGTGAGGAGAATACAATCGAAAACCATTTGCGAATTGAACCAGCACCACTCACAGAATCGGCCGAGAGAATGACCCGAAAAAAATGAGACTACTTTCAACTTAATTGGGTCAAGTGTATGCTCAAACTGGCAGATTGGCGTCCAATCGGCATCTTTGAGCAAAGAATCAGCACCACTCAGAAAACCGACCGACGGAATAAGCTGGAAAAGAGAGAATTAATCCAATTGAACAGACTGGCCCACGATGTCGCACGGTACTGCTCGCTTGTCTTCTATGCTACGAACAGCTGATTTGCGACCCAGTAACAGACAACAGAACGACCACGTTGTTTCTCTGTCACCTAAGCGAACACAAATGTCAAAAGCACTCATTTGTGTTTTTTTGTCTTACATTTGATAACAAAAAAAAAAATAGCTTAAGGGTCGTCCGCTGATGACTTGACAGAGATGTGGGTTCCACCAACACTTTCTTTGACACGCCGAAAGTCCGACGAGTCGAAAAATACCTCCATTATTAGTCTTACGTGTCCGAGACCTGGCTTCCGTATACAAATGCGTCGAACCAGTAGTCAAGTCAGACGATGTCCTCATTACCCACCGTTTCTCAAGAACGTGTAGAGCCCGCTAGGAAATTCAGTTTCCTGCAAAAAAAAACATGGTGAAATTTATATTTTTAATACTCAAAGAAAAAATGTGGTTTATTTACATTTATTTATTTGGTGACAAAAAGTGGCGTCAACTGGCCTATTTAGCGTTTTTTTTTCTGGAAAAATTGGCAATTATTTTTAAAATTGTTCACCTGTCATCATTTCCACTTATTCGCAAAAAGTAAGTCTGCAAACGAACAGTGCAGAGATAGTGGATCGCTTCTTATGCGAAACTGAGTGACTGGCTTTCATTCGTTGTTTGGTCGAATCCGGTTAATTGAAAACTTTTAAATCAATTAATGCTGCATTTCAGTGATATCAACTTCTTTTAATTGGAATGAAAATTTTCATAAAAAAAAAATTGCATTTCAGTGACATCAACTCCGCTTAATTGAAAACATTTATTCATTGTAAAAAAGAAACTAAGCATTTTGGCAACGTTGCAATTTTACGTACTGACATTAAAACCAGCTCAAATTGTGACGCCTCCGAATGTAAATTTAGTGCCGGCTCCATTCTCTGCATATGAACAAACGAATTTCGGTTATCCGGACTTCACATTATTGTAAACTAGGGATAAATGGAATAAATGAATGCATTGTTTTCAATTAAGATGATTCGACTGTACTTAGTATGATAAATATAATAGGCCAAGAAAATGGGACATATTCCAGGCGCCAATAGATGGCGCTACGAACAGTCTTATTTGTAAACAACTTAGAGTGTGGTTTATCTGGGTCAATCGATCCATAAATATAATAAAGTCGTACTACCAACTGAGTTGTATCATTGTTCTAACTAGTTATGTATAAAGTAAACTTGCAACTGCTAGACTTCAAACTTGACCAACGATCGAAATTGTTATTTTTTTCCCAAAAACTGTCCAAAACTGTCTTACATTGTAGTCCCTCAGTTTCACACCTTTGCGGTCAATAACCTTAGACCACTATTTGGCCGTATTACAGTCGCCGATAAACAATGTATTTTTACTCCACCAGTTTACATCTTTAGGCCCCCCCATTTTGCATTGTACTCGGAACCCTCCTGTTATTTAAAATGTTCCGTTGAGCTCTCAAGTATCTGCTCGAATATGCAAAACATATGAGTATGTTGACCCCTCCCGGTAGATGGGAAACCTATTGACGACAACCCCTCTGTTTATTAATACTTACTACTACAATTTGTGTAATATGAGAACGACAATGACGACGCCGAGTACACACTTGATTATGACAATATTTTCTATATTAAAATTTTGTTACACGTTCGGCGTGGGCATGGGCGATGAACGACGATGATGGATGGATGGATGGAATGGTGGTTCGGTGAAACGTTCCGTTGATTGTTACTCTTATTATGATAAATTAAAATTTATTCATGAACAAAATTAATTATACACCATTATGAAGCCAAGTAAACTAGCACTGCAACGCAAACATCGACTCAATCTTGCATGTGGGCCATAATCAGCCAACCATCCACCCACGCCCACATCCACTCCCGCTTAAAACATGTTCATGTATGCTGGGCATGTAACTACACATACTAACTACTGCATTGAGTATGTGCGAATGGCTGGGATGTGAGTTATGCAGGAGCCAGGAGCTGCGTGCATGCAGTATGCATGTCTGTAATGTATGTCATTGCAGAATTTGCATCCGTTGTTCAAGTATGACTTGGTTGGATTTCGTCCTTCGTTGAGTGCTGTAATAATACTCGTACCGTACACACACGCCAACACCATACACTACGACAGCAGCCAACCAACCAACGTACCCAATGCCCACAATGTTTCCCCGACCAAACATCCACAAGTAGCTTAAACTTCCTGTAATTTTATGACTACAAGTGTACACACTTGTGAATAGTCAAGGAGCTGCATGCGAAGGTAGGCCGAATGACGGCCTGGGTAAGGACACCTAGATGAAGATATAGGTGGAGATCTAGATGGAGATGTACAATTTGATTTACGTGTAGATTTAGAGATTGAAATGGAACAATTGCACGGTATACGGCATAGGGTATTTTTGCGTCCACACAGTGTAGATATCGCTAGATAGCTGCTCTCTAGTGGAGATATACAACAGATGGAGGCGATAGACCATATGTCCCAGTAATGGTCTTTAAAATAAGGCAGAATTGATAATACAGTCGAATCCGCTTTATTGGACACCAGTTTATTGAAACAAAATATTTACTCAATTACTTCACCCAATATTTCATGCGTTTCACTTCGCTTAATTGAAAAATCTCTCAATTGAATATCAAAATGTGACTCGCTTAATGGAAAACGTGTAGTCATGGTAAGAAGAATCTATGCACTTTGGCCACGTTACGTTTCCACATAGTGGCTAATTGCTCATTAAAGCTAGCTGAAATTCTGACGCCTTCGAACTGAAATGTAGTGTCGGCTCCGTTCTCTGCATGTGTACAAACAGCTGTTGTTCGTTTACAAAAATTAAATTACAAATTACAAAATTAATTTACATACAAAGTAGTAAATATTTAAATAAAGGTATGTATAATTTACAATAACAATAGTTTTTGTAATGTATTAAATCGAAATCCTTTTAAGGTTTCCTCAATTTAAGTTATAAGGTTAAGGTTAATTTTTATTGAGCCTCTTTTCAGAATTTTATAGATACAAATATTACATTGACGCATAAAAAGAATAAAATGAATATGAACTTTAATTATGAAAGATTTAAATATGAAGGGAAGTACAGAAGTACACTACAGGAATAGACGAAATAGAATAGAGAAAGATTCTGCAATTTTCCTTATCGTTCCATGTTATAACCCCCATACAAAGGTCCCACCCGATTTACACACAAATATTCTGGACGTTTTTGTGAGTTTTCAGTCTCAAGACCATCTCGGAGATGTGGCTTTAGTCAAACCCTCGTAAAACTCCTTATACACGTCTCGAGTTTAATAGCGTAGAAGAATGAAAATACTTTGATTAAATGTTGTCGACATCGCTTTGTTGTCCAGCTCAGTGAATTTACTCTTTACGAACAGTGCAGGCGGGAGTTGAACCCAGACCTTTACAGACAGCAACAGTAGTTCCACACAAAAAATTGTTAAGCTTTTTTTCTTGTAATATATATGTATTTTGGAATGTTTACAATTCTCGTTTTTGCCACATTTCGAATTTGTTCGAACTATTTATTTGCTGAACACTCACCGCATTTATGCGACCACCCCTCGTTGCTTGCTGCATTATGCCTACTCTAACAGGCATGCACTTTAATATTAAAGTTTATATGCAATTTATATTTGCCTCACTCCCTCGTTTTGGTGGGGGATTTCTGTATTTTGATAGTATTTTGCCGGAGTCAACATGCCAGTGCATGCTCACTTAAAGTCATGATGAAGGAAACATCCATTCGCACACACACACACAGCAGCCTTCCTATGCCGACCGTGTTGTACATGAGGGATTTTTGTGTGTGTGTGTGTGCTGCTGCATTGCATACCCACTACTCGAGCAAAACTCGAGTCCATTTTCACCCATTAAGCCTTTAAGTGCTGTTCATATTTTTCATTTTCAGCCGTTGTGCTGGGCCACTGCAGTGTGTGTTTTTTTTTTGTTTTGCTTCTTCGTGTTCCATAATGGCATGCAGACCACCACCCGCCCATTTTTCATGGCTTCAACCACCACCCGCACACTCAATTTCTTCAACCTCATCCGCCACATTCGTGAGCTTACCTTCCACCATTGTTGGCGTTTCACGTTGGCCGTTATAGTTTTCCCCGTACGAAAGTAATACCAGCGTCAGCTTACACAAAAAGAAAAACTAAGTGGTATTTGAACAAAAGAAAACGGAAATTCTTACTGGGGAAATGTCCTTAAAACGAAACGTGGCAACTACTAAATGTTTTGCGGGCTCTGCCATTAAATCGTTAGGCAATGGAAATAGTTTTGCAACGATAAGCTTAATTATGTTAAGTTGTGCAGAAGATTTACGTGGAAATGGGAGCATTCATATCGACTTGTATATTTTGAGAATTCGTTTACGCTAGAGTGGTCCAGGTGGCAGGTTTTCAGAGACTGAACCTCTGAATCCTTAGCAATATCCATAGCAAAATTAGCAGGTCATTCTCATGAAATTCCTTACCGAAGACCTTATTTTCTGTTGAAAAAGTAGTGCCAAAGTAATAAACTTCGAAAAGAAAAATATTCGACAAGACCGGTTTGAACATGGAAAATAATTCCGAAGCCATTGCAATGTCTGTCGTAATATATCATTTCCAAACTTTGCAAAGTCCATACTCATTATTTGGGCAATTATTATCAAATTTATTAGTTATTCTAATTATCCACTAAAGACATCCTTCCTTTGGTGGGGGGGATTCTAATTGTTACTGAGGGCATTCATCAATGTCTTTTGTGATGTGTTCTTATTGTCTTTTAGATAGATTGTTACTTGGTAGACCTGGCTTTTTAGTTTGCCAGATATTTTGTGCAGCCTTTTACCGAGACAAGTGTTAACGTTTTAGGCTGCACGAAGAAAAAAATATGTTTGCATGCAAAGATTCATTATGGCTTACAAGTATATGTATGTTTGCACATAAACATATATTTGTTTGCATACAATCTGTATATGGTTGGATGGAATCATATATATTTGTACCGCTATAGACAAATATGTTTGGGAACATTGCTGCAAGGATACGAGTATACAAATTTTAACAAACTAACACTTTTATTGTATTGATCAACAAATTATTGAAATTTGTTACAACTAAATGTGTTTGCCATTGAACAAATATTACAATAAACCCCTATTACGGTATATCACGATAGCATTAACACTCCCCTATCAATCTGCTGCCCAGAACAAAACTTAAGAAAACATCATCTAAATGAGAATTACACACTTACTGTTGAAGGACAAAAGATACCCAAATAATGTCAGCCCAGATCACAACAGCTATACTTTCCATATACTTTAACCTCGTATAAGAACCCTAAGAATACCACAAATGTTACCACTAGATTAAGATCTTTAATGGGGGGGAGCCAGAGAGTGTTGAAAGAGGGGTTTTTGTCTTCTGTCGAAAACTTTTTTAGTTCCATCAGCATTGCAAACAATAGCTGTCCTGCCACCTTTTACTACCGTGGAATGTATTTTAATATTTTTGTTTGTTATTTTTTTTTTTCAGCATGTACTCGTTCATGGCGGGGGGATGGGGCGGTAGAAGACAGGGGTGTATATTTCCTTTTGTTACAGATTACAAGGTGAAATGTTGACTCGGTCATTTGAACTATGCCATTTGCGATAACCATCTTCTACGAACAAGACATACGCCATTACACCGTTCACAAAATATGCACCCTTCCTACTGCTACTTCTTTTGTTTTTCGTCATCTTGTGTTGGTTAGCATCAACGCTGCCTGCCTGCTGCATGTCTCTCCCTTATCTTAATGGGTTTTCTCTCTTGTTTTTAATTTCTGCCACCACCGACTGCCACTGCCATCACGCTGTGTGTCCGTCTACTGGCTGTTTGCTTCTGGGAAGCCTCATTGCCACCACCAGCAACACCAACCAACCCGAGGATGATTACACAATGTATTACATTGCAATGGTACTGCATTATTTTAAAGCTCTCATTATACTTGGTGTATTGTTGTTGCTGTATTTGTTTTAAAATGATGACATCGTTACAAAAATGCTGTCGCCCTACACTCAAAGAAAAACGACGATAGCCCAGCCTTTACATAAACGTAGATCTGAGTTTTCAATGCTCACTGCAAGGAAAAATCTAAAATATCGATATTTTCCCCCTTAAACAAATCGATATCATTTCATAAAAATGGTTAATGGGATATTTCATTGGACAACAAATATCATTGACAGACAATTATCGATAAATGGACAACTGGTATCTCGATGACAAAAGGTAGCATTTGAAAAATGTTCTTCATGAAACACAACAAATTAATATTTAATCTGCAAATAAAATTATTCTTTTTTGAATTTTGAAATATTTGTTCTTATGTTATTTCAAAACAAAAACACAAGAAATTTAATTACAAAACAGTACAAATTAATTTTTAGAGTAAAATTTTTTTTTTTGTAAAAAAGCATTTTTTTTTTTTTGATAAAAAAAATTTTTTTTTTGCTAAAAGTATTTTTTTTGCTACAATTTTTTTTTTATTAAAAAAATATTTTTGTTTTTAATACAAAATTTTTTTTTTATAAAAAAATAAATTTTATCAGAAAAAAAATATTTTACTCTAAAAATTAATTTGTACTGTTCTGTAATTAAATTTCTTGTGTTTTTTTTTTTTTTTTTAAATAATATAAGAACAAATAAATTTCAAAATTCAAAAAAGAATAATTTTATTTGTTCACCTCGAAAAATGATTTATTTTTTCTCTCCACAATTTAACTATTAACTTCATTGTTTTCATAAAAATATAAATAAGTGTGCCATGATGTGAAAATCTGAGCTGAGAGGGTATAAATTTAGAAAATATTTCCAATAATAACAGAAAATTAAAACAATTACAAATATATATAGGGTGTTTTTAAGCACCATGAGAACTATTTACAACTATAGTTTGACAGCTGATAATGTCCGAATGTTGTTGCCATTTCTGTTCAGTAAAATTTGGCTTCCAAATTGCGAAAACTTACTTTGAAAAAAAAAAAAACAAACAAAAAATCTGTTAGGGAAGATCATGAAGAACTTCGTCTATTTTACGGTCAACATAATCGGTGTGGTTGTCATATTTGAAGCGAAGACAATCCTCAAGCCATTATTGCTGACGAAATGAGGAAGGAGATGGCAAGCCATGCTTTTTCTTTCCAATCAACGACATTTTCTTCTAACAAGATCACGGCGCAACTTGCCGTACAGTGCGATTAATAATCGATTTGGTAATAGCAGTAAAAATATAAAAAAATATAATTTTGATCTGAAATAATATTTAAATTTCTCATATTTTAAGAAATCAAAAAACTAAAAAAACATATGAAATTAATTTTTTCGATAAAAATAATAAATCCTGACCATAAATAATTCAGTTTTATTGTAACAATTGCAGCTAACGGAACCGAAAGAAGAAGTTGTGACATTTTGTAAAAAAAATTGTCCCCTAAATGCGTTGAGGTCGGGTGAAACAGACAATTTGTTGTAGAATTTTGGAAATATTTTAGGTTGGGTTAGGATGAAATGGAGGATGGGTCATGTACCATGACCGTCGTATGTCGTTGACGTACACCTAGGCCAGCAATTCGGCCTGTTGTTCGCTCCTGGTTTCTTGCAAATATTTTAACTATCCATAACAAATCGTTCCGATAATTATAATTATAACTATGTGGCATGATTTTGAGATTTGGACACTAAGAATTTCAAAATCGTCTTTTTTTTTAGAAATATTTCCAGAGGTTTTATTGCTTAACTGATAGACCTTTTCCATTGCGTGCATATTTTGCTTTGGGAGTAAGGATTTGATGTTGATGATTGCGACGATTGCAAATGATGATGTTGGCGATGATGGCTTTTTCACTTGTTCATGTGTATACATTAATAATTAAAAATATTCCTGCGTTGCATTTTAATCCGTTTTTATACGGTGTACGAACGAACACTCTATTTTAGCATTCGTCCTTGTTTGTTGCTGTTAGGGCTGTAGCTGTAGCTATAGTATATACTCCAGCCGTTGTTGCTATTATTATTGTTGTTGTTGTTGCTGGTGTTGTTGTTCATGATGATGCGATGCTGATGCTGAGGATGTTGCTGCTGTTGTTTTTTGGTTATTTGTTAAATAGTCAAGTATCAACATCAGCATCAACATGAAACCAACCACCTCGTCCACCCTTCATTTCCTTCCTCTTCGCCATTACCATTTACTGACTCCTTTCGCTCTCTCTCTCTCTCGGCTTGTCTCAGTTTCGTCCCACTCAACGATTAATGCTTATGTTAATGTTGTTGATGATACTGCTACTAGTGTTGACGTTGCCACTGTCGATGATGACGAAGAGGGTACGGATTTACATGACCTAAAAATCTGCAACACAAAAAAATTAATGTGCATTCTAAAATGTGATACATAGAAATAAAAAGTCCTCCGATATCACATCTCAGACGTTTACATAAAAAAGCTCAAACACAGGTCCTAAAAATATGGAGAAAAAAATATTTAAAAAAATCTTAAAACTTGCCACAGTTTTTTTTATGGCTAGGGTCTGATAGCTGATGTTTGGTTACTCCAGAGAACTTCGTGACTTGGCAACTGACACAGAATATGGTCCGGACTTTTATGATCTTTAAATATTTACAGCCTAAAACGTTTGCTTGCTTTTTTTAGAGAAAAACAGCTGATGTGAAAGCCACTAAACAGCTGTTGGTCTCTAAAAAATGGATTGCGAACATTGTCGTTCGACATCGTGGCTTAGTCTTGGAATCTTAGTTTTATTCACAAAAATATTTCGGTTCGTTTGACTGGCACTTACTCAAAACAAAAATGTAGCTGATAATTTTTATCAGCTGATAGATTATTTGGAACATAATTCGTATCCTGAAAAGTTCAACTGTTGTGAAAAGGTCACAGAGTTCTAAACATCCTACAAAATGTAATAAGCGAGGATGTGTTCGACGGCTCAATCGAACTATAGGAAAATCCGAACCCTGCTGATGACGATGGTATGTTGTCAGCGTTGTAATCATTTCTGCTTCAATACCAACAACCATCAAGCATCCATAGCCATGACGAGGTGCCTCATTGCACAGTGGTTCATTTTAAGATAAATGGACAATGGGCTATAGTCGCTGCCAATAAAATTGTTCTTATCACAAATTAAAAAAACTCAATGTCAGGCGAATCGTTTTAAAGACACTCGTCATTAGACTAGGGAGCCAATATAGTATTTTAGTTCGTCTGTCTGTTATAGCAAGCAATATTTTTTCAATGAAATTTTTTTCGGTCAGGATTTCCGAAAAAATAAACAAACAATCGATAAGAGCTCCCAGCGTTTGTGGAACCGTTATCGATTAAATATTTTCTTTCTAAGCGCACTTTTACACGGTGCAAAATGCATGAAGAGCAATTTATCGCGTTTTTAAGATCCTGAGAACTAAAAATGACATTGGAATCACATTCTTTTATAGGAAAAACTCCAACTACCTGTTAATAAATCTGAATAAACCAATATCTCATAAGGAGAGTTGTCTTGATATATTCCCTAAAACTTAACGAGCGTTTGACTTGGCATGGAGTTAGGATCTCAACCGGGTTCACAAATTTGAATCGATCTCCAATAAATATGTCGAGTGCTGCATTGTCTCGCTTCTTATGGGCTAAGGACGATCCATAGTCCCACACAAAAATTCGAGTCCTGCTACTAAAAATAAAATTTGGCGGACTCAATTGTATTGGTTTACGGTGAAAATTAGTCTACTATTTGTTATAGTCCCTGTATATTTTGTTACCCATCTTGATCAAATTTGGCAATAAAACCACCCCTCCTCGAAACATGTTTTAAAACAGCGACCATAAAAAGCTCCGTCGCTGAAATGTTTATATTTTGTCACAACTTCTGGGGTAGAATATCATTTGGACCACAACGTCTGACTTAACCCGTCCTCAATTGTGTATTCAAACAAGTGTGACACTCATTTCATTGGAGGAGGTTCCCTAAAGTAAAAGATAATAACTATCGATAGCTGTTAATATTCATCGAAATTGTCTACTGTATGCGGATATTGCACAGTGGTTTATATGTGAACAAATGTGGTAATAAATATGCAGATCTAAAACTACTAAGATGGTTTTAAATAAAGAATATGGTTAGATTGTAGAGGAGAAGTTAGGCTTTCGAAAAAGTTACATGGTGAAAAAGCACACAGGCAAATGTGAATGGATTTTAAGGACTTAATGTTTGAAATCTCTATGTACAGTCAAAGAAAAAAATATCAAACTATTCTCTAATCGATTCAAGTTTCAAAGATATAGAAAATAAAAAAAATACTGGGTTCTCCAACAAGAGGTGTTATTTTGGTTTTCAATGAAAAATTAAATTTTTTGAGATAAATGATCAGATGTTTATTTCATAATAAGGAGGAAGGTATGCCAAAGGTATGAATGAACAACAGCAGCCAAGTGGCCACCACGACCACGCTTCCCGGACCATATCCTTTTCATGCCCTATGTCCTCGATAACCTCACGAATTCTATCGTTGAGGTCTTGAATCGACGCCGGACAGTTGGCGTAGACCTTATCTTTCACGTGGTCCCGCAAAGAAAGAAGTCGCAAGGTGTTAAATCACCAGATCTCGGTGGGCAGATGTGATCACCTACGGAAACTTTTTAGTTTTTCGCCACAAGATTTTCACCACTTTTGTAGTGAATTTTAATAATTTCAATGCGTTGTTGAATCGTGTACCGTTGCATTTTTAGTAGTGGCGTAGTTTCTACTTGTCACATGTCAAAGAATAAAAGCTTCAAAAGTGACAGCTACCAAATTACCGGGAGATTCGGATTAACACCTCTTGTGGGAGAACACTATTATTTTTTCTTCTTTTTTTTTTTGATCCCATCAAAAGTAGTGATAAAAACAATTCACAACCAACAAAATCGCTGAATTCGGGCAGCGAATTTAATTTACGAAGACTTAATAACACGTTTCGTTTTGTTATAGCAACCACTGTGCGATGTTGGATGAGGACGACGTTGGTTTGTTTTACTGCTGCTGCTGCTGTTGTTGTTGCCTTCTTACTTACTTTTCTGGTTGGCACTAGAGCAAAATGTAAAAAAAAAAATGTAAATTATTTACAAGGATTTCAATGTAATTCATTTTCTGCTCTCCAAACACACATACACACACCTTCTTCGTTTTGCTGGCTGGTTCATCATAATAATCATCATCATCCGCCTCATCATCATGAGTACCAACCATATCGAATACTTTCCACTTGTACATACATATATTTTTTGTTTCTGTTTATACCTACCCCTATATACACACGTACGTATATACATAAATACATACATACTGTCTATGTATGTGTGTGTAGACATTATGTAGATGTTATGTATATTTATTTAAACTTGTCGACATGAATGTGTAAGCCCCCCGCATGTATTTAAAATGTCTACAACAGTTAGTGGGCATGTGTACATAAGTACATACATACATATGTACCTAAATGCATACACTCTTACATAACTATGCATGTATATATGCCGCAACATACGCACATACCTACATTTTAATTGCACAGTGTCGAGGATGTTGTAAAAAAAACATTGGAATTTCTTTTTCCTATTTTTTTCGCATTTGCTGTTTCCGTTTTTAATTGCCCTCAGTCCCCGAATGTTTATTGGGATTTAGGGGTCCCTACTTTAAACATTGGTTATATTGCTTTTCTGTTTTAAACTTTGATTTGTATATACGCCTAAAATGAGAGCTTTAAAAATGAATTCTAAAGAATTTTATGTTAGGGCCATCTACATGTCGAGTACGAGTACGATAAGTATTACCGTTTGACATTAATTCGATTCAAATCAACGGCATTGGCTTCTCGACGATTACGTGCGGATTTTCCAATACCCAGATGCGGCAGTTTTTCATGTCAACATGAAAATATGCTTTGTCGAAAAATATGATTTTTTCAAACAAAATCGTTGTCTATTTATAGCTTCGCTATGGGCCAAACGAAGCGGATGGCCGAGTGCCTCCAACTGCTAATTTCATTGGACCTTGTTGGTGAATACTACAAGGTAATTTGCTTCAGCCTGGTGTGCGAAATGTGGAGTTCGATGGCGAGTCTATTTTTCAGGAATGCGCCCCGTACAACGACGGGTACCGTAAGCGTTGCCTGGCACCTTGTCCACACACGAACTTTTCCCACAAACTTGCGAATGAGCATTTCGTTACGAATTATTAATAAAATTGGTTATTTGTTTACATTTACGGCCGGTAACGAGTTCTGAACACAAAAGGCTTTAGGACCACTGTGCTCTGTCGAAGAAAATTGTGTCGCCGCCGTTTGTAATTGGATATGGACTACAAACTGTGCTACGTACATGACAGTTAAGTTGTTATCGATCATATTGTTGCAATAACATTATTAACGCCATATCGATAACTCTGACTTGCATGTTATTTGACATTAAATCGATTTTAATCTGGTTTGTTTATTACAACCTAGACTATAATTTTCTTTATAACGTAAAAATTGTATTTTCTGTTAAAGAATTTAGATGGTAATTGTTTTGATAGAGATTACTTTCTGTTACAGAATACAGATGGGGATTTTTAATCAACAAGGGAAAAATGTTATCAATCTTCCAGCTGCCTATTTCATTTGCAAGCATTTTCATTCCGATTCATCTCACTGTAGACTATATTTAGGTGTCATTTCCATCAGTAATTTCACTTCCGTCCCGTGGCCTAAAACGTATGCTCCCATAATGATATGAACAAAAAAAAAATAATTTATAACATATTATTGTTATTCTCTTGTCCGATATTGTTGTCGGCATTCTTGTTGTATGCATATATATTTTTGCTGGTATTTCTGTTTCAGATTACTTTTGTTTTTTCCCTTTCAAATGGAGAATGCATTTTTTTTTCTTTCACTTTCTTGTTGTTTGATTTTTCGCATATTTCAGTCTAGGATTCTTTTGAATACAACATATTCATTCTGTACATTCTCTTTTTATGCATTTAGTCCTTGTTCCAAATTATGTTTGCATGATATTCTCTTTCACATCAGTTCGTACCGTTTTGTTTTTGCCTGTCTATCGTGTCTGTTTCGTTTTCAATATCAGCATGAAATTTTCTGTTTCCGTTTTTATTTTGAATTTTCAGTTAATTTCCTGTTTCTTTTCAGTTTGGATTTTGTTTGGTTTTTTACTTTAGTTTCCTGATTATATACATACAATGCCCTCATATTGAAAATGTCTATGTACAATACAAGTACAATATATACTACATATGTACAAATATAAGTACATATATATATTTATTCACCTACTATGTATATATATATAAACATGCATATTTATATACTAACAATTTAATTACACAGTGCTCTGCGTTTAAAAGAATAGAGGATACAATCAACAATTTCATTCTTAGCGACATTGTCTAAACACCCATTGCATACGGCAAGTTGTATGGACAACGATTTTGCCCAAAAAATCGTCTTTCATCTCGGCGGTTACATTTGCAAGCAATACCGTCGCATGTGGGAATCGACAACTCGCAATTGCATTCTCAGAGAGTGATAGTTTAGTTCTGGATACGCAATTTCGGTTAACGGTAAGCGCTACAGAGGAATGATAAACCATTTTTTTGGTCGAAGATGGAAGACATGGACTTGGACGATCTGCGGTTTCAGCAGGGTGACGCGCCATGCGACATAGTCCACGCCTCTATCGATATTTTGTGCACCAAGTTAGGTAATCGTGTTATCAGCCGTACCAGCGATGTTGGTTGGAGCTGGAACTTGACAATGATACTTTTATTTTAATCATGAATGAAATCGTATTCCATAGATAATGACAATGTTTGCTCTTTCGAATAGACCAAATGTTTTTAAAATATACGAATAGAAGACCCTAATTTCAAAAATTACTTACTCACAGATTGATTGTCACAGATCTTTTCTTTATACATATATCCTCCAGTATGGACTTGGTAGTTGCATCGAATTTATTTTTTGACGAACATCTGTTTAGGAATCCGATTTTAAACGATTCCCTGTTTAAACTAAAATATTTATTGATTATTTTGTAATTAATTAGAGTGTGCTTTACTGTTTTTTTTCTGCCACAAATGTTGTTCTCCCTGACCATTTCATTTCCATAGCATTCTGTTAGGGCCTGTGTGTGCTTTAAATGTGTCCCCTTATCGTTGCCATCAATTAAATTATTAAAGTTATGTTCTTGTTCTACTTCTGACAAGGAGATGACGGACGAACGGACGGACACTGCTCTTGGGATTAGATTGCAAGTTATTACATACAATTGCATGCATAAGTAATGATGATTATCCCTAAGAAATCTTTTGTAAGCTCTTCACAAGGATACCCAATAATGGCAATTACACAACAAGGATTTGATGTTGATATTGCCACTAGTGTATACTGCATGCTGCTGGTACTATGGTTTATCTTGCTCAAGCAGTCAAGTCACATGACATGCATAATTGTTACTTCTGTGAGTTACGAGACAACGGGAATTGCGTATTCATATTTGAAATTGTGGTTGATGGGCGGACGATGATATGGCTGCTGGTGACTGTTGCCGTTTTCTTCTTGTTGTGTTGGTTGGCCTAACAAATGCGTCGCCCATAACAATGTTTAACTTTGTATTGAAATGTTTGCAGTGGCAAGTAAATCACGGACTTTGCAGTGGAGAAAAGCTCAACGAGTTTGGTACTTTTTATTTGAGCATATGCCAAACAACACTTCGTGTGCTACCACAAAAAGTAAATGTGCTGGATGATGCTCTCTATGGCAGGAGTACCACTCCTAGAGCTTGGTAAATTTTGGCCGAGCTTCTTTTTAGCGTATACCAAACACCACAAAGGAGTCATACTGCACCTGTATGGAAAAAAAATATATTATTATACGCATTATTTTTAACAGGATACTTGGCATAAAGGCCAGTCAACCGACCCACTCCCCCGGTTGCGGACCACCCACCCTTTCCAGAGCTTCAGTTGCACCCACATTTACCTTGTCATGCATGATGTGGCATTACATGTGCTCTTTATAGGGATCCATGATGCATTTTCATTGGGCTTTTCGCGTTGCCCTTACATTCTAAGGAGGTTGCAAATGTTGTTGCTGCTGCAGCTGGCGGAGCCTTCACATCCTAAAGAGGTTACACATGTTGGTTGTTGTTACTGCAGGTCCTACTACGGAGCTGTTGTTGTTGTTGCTATTTGTTTACGTGCTTATGCGTAGCTTTGTGTTGTTGTTTTTTGTGCGTATCCATTTCATTTATAATCAGTGGCCCAATTCACACGGGATTAATTGTTCTGGTCTAACATGGCAGCTTGTAGGCATTTTCGGTGAGGAGAGTCGTTTTTGGTTGGATTAATTTTTCATCCAGGTACAGACCCGCATTACCAGAACAAAACTAATACATGCACACAAAACAAACGTGAAATAAATAAAGAAAATACTAACACACACAAAGCCGTGTATACGTATACAATTTTAGTCAGATTAATTAGTCTCGTGTGTTTTGGAAAAAACAAAAGTTGTTCGGACTAAAAATTATTCCCGTGTGAATTGGGCCAGTATAACAACACTAACCACCCATTCACCCACCCCAACTACCATCTACCATTGTTGTTGCCATGGATGAAATGTTTGCTGGTTGCTTGGTATGAAATGCTGCAGACATTACTGCTTGCTGCCTCCTGTCACCTGCCTGCATTTGCCAGCTTCTCTTGACTCCTCCGTTGACTTTTACTGCATTGCCAACAAGAAACGCCACGCAACGAAGTAAGAGTGGCGGAGTGTGGGATATGTTTTGTAGGTTGTTAACTTGAAAGTATTGTTAAGTACTTAACATGTAAAGATTTCTTACAATTTAAATTCTTTTATAAGCGAATCCCTCAAAGATTTGTTATTTTTTTTGGTATTCCATTACAGAACAACTATTGCAGGGAGGCTGTCAGCGCTCAGACATTAATCAATGTTGGCATTTTCTTCAAATACCCTGGATGGTGGGATTTGGGGCGAACTGCATTCCTATTGGACCCTTTGCACTGTCTCAATCTGGAAACGAAATAAGAAATTTTAGAACTTTTCACAGTTCAGTTGTCTTTTTGAAGGCATGCCACTGGAAATTAAGCCATCCTACAAATTAGGATTTATTTAAACTTGCGGAATGTGGTGAACTGCCTTCAAAACTGATGTGTGTATGTGGTTGCGAGAATAATGTCTGAGCTGCACGATATTTTTCATACTCACTGCTTAAAGCCGATTTGAATTCTCTACTGTTCTTAGTCACCGGCATTTACCAGGTATAAACGGCCGCACAAATTGTTCTTACCAATGTATGACCCTTCCGTTTTTAGCGATAGTGTCACACACTACCCACACCAACATATCTTGGTCACACATAGTCGAAGCTGAAGTTCAGTTTAGGGACAGTCGTCAACATTTTGCATTTTGTATAATTTCGGTGTATCTTAACGTTTTCTCGTTTATTCCAACAAAAGCTGATCTGTACAAACAAATATTTGTTTAAGGTTACAAATTGTAATATTTAATATTTACTTATATCTACCAATATTCACCTGTCTGAAACAAAAAAAAAACAACTGCAAATCTTCCAGCTGTCAGCTGATCGAGTTAATAAAGACAACACAACAATATTCCGTTCTATGACACCAAATTCCGATTAGAAAATCAAATCGATAACAATTGTTTCCGCCTTTGATCATCCTTATCGACATAATTTCCGATTCCGATAGTAATCACAATTGACATATTAGAACAAATGTGATTTTGTTGATATTTATAAAATTTATTATTTATATTTCATAAATTGGTCTGTCACGAAAAGTTGATCACAACCTAAAACTTTATTTCTATATCGACAATATTTTCTAACGAAAAACTTTTTCTCTTCTCATTCCAGTGCACACCAGCCTTACCTCCTCCTCGTCATCCGCCACCTTCTTCAATACACCCGCCACCCTACTCTTCACCACCTACCATGAAATCCAAGTGGCGAACATTACAAAACCCACCGGCGGACCACAAGTCGATGTTCTGGTCAAAGATCTCACCGAAACCATGGCCATAGATTTTTACTATGCCAAAAATTTGGTTTGTTGGACCGATTGCGGTCGCGAAATCATCGAATGTGTCAACGTCAATACGTCGGGCCCCATATTGAAGGCGCCCAAACAAACTGTGATATCGACCGGTTTGGATAAACCGGAAGGTTTGGCCATCGACTGGTTTACGGATAAAATCTATTGGACCGATGGCGAAAAGAATCGCATCGAAGTGGCCACATTGAATGGCAAATATCAGAAAGTATTATTTTGGACGGATTTGGATCAGCCGCGGGCCATTGCTTTAGTACCTGGCAAGAGATTTCTCATCTGGACGGATTGGGGTGAATATCCGAAAATAGAGCGGGCCAGCATGGACGGCGATGCCACGTCGAGAATGACACTGGTGAAGGATAATATATTTTGGCCCAACGGCGTAACGGTGGATTTGAAGAACGATTTGATTTACTGGGCCGATGGACATTTGAAATTCATCGATGTGATGAAACTGGACGGTAGTAATCGCCGTACTGTGGTGAATAATCTAAAGTATCCGTATAGTTTGACCTATTTCGATAGTCGTTTATACTGGACGGATTGGTCGCAGGGTTCATTGAATGTCTACGACTTGAAATCCAAGGAAATGAAGGAGTTGATAGATACCCCCGAAGCTCCCAACTCGGTAAGAACTTGGGATCCCTCATTGCAGCCGTATGAAGACAATCCCTGTGCCCACAACAATGGCAATTGTAGTCACTTATGTCTGCTGAGCACAAATCTCCAGGGTTTTAGCTGTGCTTGTCCCACTGGTGTGAAGTTGGTCTCGCACAACACATGTGCCAATGGCTCCCAAGAAATGCTCTTCATTGTCCAGAGGGGACAAATCTCTAAAATATCCCTAGACTCGCCGGATTTTACCATATTCCCGCTACCCCTGGGCAAGGTTAAATATGCCATTGCCATAGACTACGATCCGGTGGATGAGTATATTTACTGGTCCGATGTAGAGGCCTATACCATAAAAAGGGCCCATCCGGATGGCACGGGCATGACGGATTTTGTTACTTCCGAGGTTAGGCATGCTGATGGTTTGGCTGTTGACTGGTTGGCCAGGAATCTGTATTGGACTGACACGGTAACCGATCGTATTGAAGTGTGTCGACTGGATGGTTCGGCCCGCAAAGTATTGATCTACGAACATTTGGAAGAGCCAAGAGCCATAGCGCTGGCACCCACCCTGGGCTGGATGTTTTGGAGTGACTGGAATGAAAAGAAGCCGAAAGTTGAGAGGGCCTCATTGGATGGTTCGGAGAGAGTGGTGTTGGTCTCCGAAGACTTGGTGTGGCCTAATGGCATTGCCTTAGACATTGAGGCTAAGACCATCTACTGGTGTGACGGCAAGACGGATAAGATCGAAGTGGCCAATATGGATGGCTCCGACAGACGTGTGGTGATAAGTGACAATCTCAAACATCTGTTTGGCCTTAGTCTGCTGGATGATTACCTGTACTGGACCGACTGGCAGAGAAGATCAATCGATAGAGCCCATAAAATCACGGGGAATAATCGTATTGTGGTCGTCGACCAGTATCCCGATCTGATGGGTCTGAAAGTCACTCGTTTGAGGGAAGTCA
The DNA here is from genome assembly GCA_958296145.1 of Hydrotaea cyrtoneurina. Taxonomy (NCBI): domain Eukaryota; kingdom Metazoa; phylum Arthropoda; class Insecta; order Diptera; family Muscidae; genus Hydrotaea; species Hydrotaea cyrtoneurina. The sequence goes on from OY282516.1 coordinate 10,690,651, forward strand.
AAGGCTCAAATGCCTGTGCTGTACGTAATGGTGGCTGCTCCCATTTGTGCCTGAATCGGCCCAGTGATTATGTGTGCCGCTGTTCCATTGAATACGAATTGGCCAACGATAAGAAGACGTGCGTCATACCGGAAGCCTATCTGTTGTTCTCCAAGCAGGAGTACATTGGGCGCATTTCCATAGAAAACAATGAAGGCAATCACAATGACGAAAAGATACCTTTCAAAGATGTGCGCTATGCCCACTCCTTAGATGTGGATGTGGCGGATAAGAGAATCTATTGGACAGATCAGAAATCGAAGTGCATTTACCGTGCCTTTCTGAACGGATCGTACGTTCAGCGCATTGTGGATGCAGGCATAATCAGACCGGAGGGTATAGCCGTTGACTGGTTGGCCCACAATATCTTCTGGACAGACTCGGAAGCAAAGCGCATTGAAGTGGCCCGTCTTGATGGCAGCAGCAGAAGGGTGCTGTTGTGGAAGGGTGTTGAAGAGCCGAGATCATTGGTATTGGAACCTCGCAAAGGCTACATGTACTGGACGGAGTCACCATCGGATTCTATACGACGAGCCGCTATGGACGGCTCTGAGCTGCAGACTATCATCTCGAGTGCCAATCATGCCACGGGCTTGACCTTGGATCCCGAAACACGTCGTCTCTACTGGGCAACACAGTCGAGACCTACGAAAATCGAATCTGCCGACTGGGATGGTAAAAAACGGCAAGTTCTGGTAAGCACCGATGTGGATGAGCCCTATGCCGTGTCATTGTATCAAGACTATGTGTATTGGAGTGACTGGAATACGGGCGACATTGAGAGAGTCCACAAGATCACCGGGCAGAATAGAAGTTTGGTTCACAGCGGCATGACTTACATCAGTTCGTTGGTGGTTTTTTACGGCCAGCGCCAGTCGGGAACGAATCCTTGCAAAAATAACAATGGCGGCTGTTCGCATTTATGTTTGGCCTTGCCCGGACGCCGGGGAATGACGTGTGCTTGTCCCACGCACTATACGTTGGCCAAAGATAATGTCTCCTGTATACCACCCAAGAATTATATCATCTTCAGTCAACGGAATAGCTTCGATCGACTGATGCCCAACACCACTGACTGCCCGAATGTGCCTTTGCCGGTGACCGGTAAAAATATCCGAGCTGTTGAATATGATCCGATAACGCATTTTGTGTACTGGGTAAGTTTTCAGCAAAGAACGAACTATACAATGTAGTGGAGATTTTAATTGTACGTTTGTTTCCTTTTCAGGTTGAAGGTCGTAGTCATAGTATAAAGAGAGCTTTGGTCAATGGTACTCGTGCCTCGGTATTGGTGGGTTCCGGCTCACAGCCTTTCGATATTGCCATCGATGTTATCGGGCGTTTACTGTTTTGGACTTGCTCACATTCGAATAGCATTAATGTTACCAGGTGGGTATTCAAAAAACACTTGGGATTATAGGACGTGACTTTATCACTGTTCGATTCGTAACAGTTATTTGATATAATTGAGTGATAATTGTTTTTTTTTTTTTTTTAAATTTTCAGTTTCACTGGTGATTCTATTGGTGTCATCGATACCGGTGATTCCGAGAAGCCCCGCAACATTGCCGTACACTCCATGAAACGTTTGTTGTTTTGGACCGATGTCGGCACTCAACAGGCCATTATAAGGGCCCGTGTTGATGGTGCAGAACGTGTGGTATTGGCCTTTAAATTAGAAGGGGTTACGGCCTTGGCAGTGGATCAACAAACCGACATGATCTATTATGCTCATGGCAAACGCATCGATTCCATGGATATCAATGGCAAAAATAAGTAAGTTTGAAATGTGTGGTCCATGAAAATCCCACTAACCCCTAGTTTCTGAAATTTCAGAAAAATTTTAGTTTCCACCCACATATCCCAAGTTATTTCCATAGCCGCTCTGCAAGGCTTTGTGTATTGGCTGGACGACAAAACCGGCGTGGAGAAAATAACCATTAATGGTGATGGTCGTCGTGCCGAAATGCAACGTATGACACAAATAACCGACATTGTTGCTGTTTGGACGCCCGAATCGAAATTGTTTAGAAACCACACATGTCTTCACACTCGCACTAAATGTTCTCACATCTGTATAGCCTCGTCGGATGGTCGCAGTCGTGAGGTATGCTCCTGTCCCAAAAATCTAATGCTCTTGGAAGATGAACAAAATTGTGGTGCCCTGCCGGCCTGTGGGCCAGATCATTTCACGTGTGCCGCTCCGGTGTCGGGGGGAAGTGGCTCGAATACCGACATGAACAAGGACTGTATACCGGCCTCGTGGCGCTGCGACGGACAAAACGATTGTCCCGACAAATCGGATGAGGTGGGCTGTCCCTCATGTCGCCCGGATCAATTTAGCTGCCAGTCCGGTGAATGCATAGACAAGGCATTGGTATGTGACGGCACAACGAATTGTGCTAATGGTCATGATGAGGCGGATTGTTGCAAACGCCCGGGAGAATTTCAATGTCCCATCAATAAGGTAATGATTCAAAGAAAAAAAAACTAAGTCACTTATTACAGTTTAATGTTTTCTCTGATTGTAGCTTTGCATATCAGCTGCTTTACTATGCGATGGCTGGGATCACTGTGCCGACGGCGCTGACGAATCGGCCGATATCTGTTCACAAGCCAATACCCGACGCATGGCCCCCTCCTCGGACAAAAAGGCCTTTATGATTCTCATAGTGGCCACCATGATCACAATATTCTCCATTGTCTATCTGCTGCAATTTTGCCGCACTCGCATCGGCAAGAATCGCAATGAACCCAAAGACGACCAAGCCTCCGATCCACTGTCGCCTTCGACACTGAGTAAATCCCAACGCGTTTCGAAAATTGCCTCCGTGGCAGATGCGGTACGCATGTCTACTTTAAACTCACGCACCAGCATGAATTCGTACGATCGCAACCACATAACCGGAGCCTCAAGCTCCACCACCAACGGGTCCAGTATGGTTGCCTATCCCATCAATCCGCCGCCATCGCCGGCCACACGCTCACGGCGGCCCTATCGCCACTATAAAATCATTAATCAACCGCCACCGCCCACACCTTGCTCAACGGACATTTGTGATGAGTCCGACTCAAATTATACCAGTAAATCGAATAGCAATAATAGCAATGGCAACACTAAACTCTCATCCTCGTCAGCGAATGCCAATTCTTGTCTTCAGTATGGTTACGATAGTGAACCCTATCCGCCACCACCGACTCCCCGATCTCACTATCACAGTGATGTGAGAATATTGCCCGAATCCTCGTGTCCTCCCTCGCCGAGTTCTCGGTCCTCTACCTATTTTTCACCTCTGCCGCCACCACCCTCACCGGTGCAGTCGCCTAGTCGGGGTTTTACGTAACATTTTGAAATATTTATGTAAGTTTTTCATTTTTATTTAAACTGTTTAGTTGTTCTGAGAGTGAACAAGAAAAGAAAAACAACAAAAATGAAATCATTTTTTAAACTATGCTTCCAAAATTCTTCTTTTGTATATAACCCCAAATCAAACGTATATATACTTATACTATCAAAAAAAAAAAACGAATCAAAAACAATAATGACAAGTATTAAGAAATTACTTAAATGTAAATAAGTTCTAAAGCAGCGAAAAAAAATCTAACAAACAAAACAGTATTTGACAAACACTCTCCTGGACCTATCAAGTCGAAGGGTTGCGAGCATACGATATCTTATTTAGGGGGAAAAATCCAAAAAGGGAAACGATGTTTAATGTTGATCAAATACTAAATCATTTTCTGAATGCCGGAGACGATTGTCATTATCGTCTGGAAAACGACGAGCTGTTTGGTAACTGGAAGTTCAGTGCGCTCTAGTTAAATTTGGTTTGGGTCGACATAGCCATCACCATCTTCTTGATTGTTGGCATATGACTGGCATTACTGTGTTGTTTCTAATACCGGAGCAGAGTTTTGTTTGGGTCATCATAAAGTTTTCCTAAGACCAACTAATAGAAAAACAAATCTCTGTTAAGTTTTAATAATTCCAAGCTCCGAAGCTTCAAAGATTTACTGCATTTTTCTTCTTGGATTTACCATTAAGTTGCAATAGGGCATAACCAATTATGTTTATCTGATAGGTCTACTTTTACTCCAACTGGGGGGGGGGGGGGGGGGGGGCTAATCTCAGTGGCTTACTTCGTTAGCGAGTTAAGGCATTACCAAATTAGGTCACACAAATAATACTCCCTTTCTGTATTTATGGACGCCTGGTATCAGGGAATTGGTAAATTTGTCTTTCGTTGTTTCTGCTGACAGTGAGTGCGTACTTTTTCTCAGCAATTCAAAGCATAATGTTAGACATTCCAGCCTTAATGTATGAAATCGCATATGAAATTAGAAACCTCCAATCAGTAAAAAAACATCAAATACTTAATTTTTGTTATACCAGGGGCCCATAAATTCGTAATAGGTCATTATTTTACATGTGACTTAAATTGACTAGTGAGATGAAACTCTGAGTTAGTGTAAAGGTCTGGGATGTAGGACAATGTCAAACTAATTTTATTTTATTTGAAATTTTCAATTAAACTAAAATTTCCTCCTCTCATTTCGTGACCGTTTTCCTAGACCTCTAGCGCTTCCCTTCGTCAAGTCAGGAAAGTTTTTAACAATGACTTTTTCCAAACATAAACATAAAGTGTGCCTGTTTCTGTTAAAAAAAAAGATATCAAATCAAATGTTTTAGACATTTTATTTTCTCATTTGAGATGAAACTTTTACCCTGACTTAGAGTAAAGGGGTGGCTATCGGATGAATATACAGTGTACTCTCTACTTGCGGACACTTTTTTCAGTACCAAACCGCTTCAGTCCTCTTTCTCTCATAAGCGGACAAAATTCTCAGTCCCTTAGGTGTCAGGTTATGAGAGAGTATACTGTAGTATGACACGCCCACATTCATAGAAAATTGACAATGTTTTGACAATTTAAGTTTTTTTTTTTAATTAATTCAACTCAACACAAATTTCCAACGCTCATTTCGTAACTAGACCTCTAGACGTCCGGTCACAATGACTGTTTCGAAAAACAAACATGTGTGCCTGTTTCTAATGTTTTGGAAATTTTCAATTAATAAGACAAATTTCCCGCAAATTTTCATTTCTTGACTGCTACACCTCTTGCTTCTCTAAACCCTACGCTACCAAAAGTCGTATGTCATGTCTGCTCACCCGGAAAAGAAAGTCATCACGTAAATCTGTAGTCAAACTGTTTCCTTTCCTGTCATCTTCATGCCGTGGAAAAAAGGGCTTGGGTTAATTAAACGAAATGGGTAATTAAGCGGGGATTCAAAAACTAAGACAAATAAACGAGAAAGACAATATGTTTGTATATGTTTCATAAAAAGATCGAAACTGTTTGCTCTCACTGTTTTTGTAAGATTTGCTTACCCAGACTTGGTGATCCCAAATTTAATAATAACTTTCTGTTCACTTAGCCCACAACAGACCTGTTTGATTATAAAGTAAACTTTTCGCCGTATATCGTATTCTAGCATCCTAACTTCACATTTTCCCCTTCAAACTCCAAAAAAAAAAGTTTGTCAATGATTTTGGTACCACTATAAAAGTGTGGCCCAAAAAAAAATAATAGACTGCAGTTATAACCAAACTCGCCCTAGAACAGTCAAATTTCTACACATAGTTTATAAATGGGGGGGCCTAGCTATGCATAATGAAAACCTATTCCCTTGGAGAGACTCTAAACAAAGAGTGTGTGTTTAGTTTTTTTTATTATAAATTGTGCATAGAACGGCCTCCCATAAAAACAAAAAACAACGTACATACATGTATCATCTTAAAATTAAAGTTCAAATTTAATAATAATATTGTGCCAAATTTAAACAAACAATACGCAAAACAAATAATGAAATTAATATTCTAAAAAGTATAAAAATTGAAAATGCATCAAATATTTAAAAAATATATGCTCTCTCCCTCTCTCACCCCCTGTGACTATCCATTTCCTGTTTATTGTATAAACACGAGTTCCAACCATTGTATTCCTTGCCCTTTGTGTCATTAGATCTGGTAGGGCCAACTGATGATCAATGCATTTTTTTTTTTAAATATGTCAAATGGCTTCTTACCAGATCTTATTATCCTGCCCCCTTTTGTAAATATTCTTTTCGCAAGCCGTCTTCCCAAACGCCCCCTAATTTGTTTTAGTTTTTAAGTTTTGTATTTTTGAAGTAAACATATCTTCCGTGTCATTTTTTATGTTTATTTTTTTTCTTTTGTATAAGTATTTAATGAATACCTATTAACTAGTTTAATTATAACCTAAATATAAGCGTAAATTTAAACGTTTTTTTTATATAGTTAAACAAAAACAAACATATAAACGCCAAAAAGTGCCTCAATTAATCAATGTGTTAATTATATAGACCGACATTTGTGTACATTTACAACAATATTCGTTTTCTTTTGTCATTGTTTTTAAGTTGACTTTATTTCCATATCTTTTTTTCACCGACTCACATGAACGTTCTTTTTTTTTTGTTTAAACAAATAAATCGTGTAATAACAATCAACAATAAGAGTACATAACCGAAATAACTGAAAGATTTAAAAAAAAAAAGTATTTGTATGTTATGGATTTTAAGTGTTTTCCTGATTAGTTAATGTTAGTGCAAATATAATTTTCACAATAACGAGAAAAATAAAAACGAATTGAATCAAATAAAAACAAAATGTATTTAAAAAATTAACAAACGAACTTGTTTACTTTATGGTTATGGTATGGAAATGTGTTGTTGCCGAAGGGTCCCCTGTGGAAATGGAGGAAGTAAGTTTCGCTGTTTATGAAATTCTATTTATTTCCAAGAGAAATGGCTTACGATTGCTGAAACGTATAACTTGGGAGAATGAGAATTTATTCTTGTTTTTAATTACCTCATTTTCTTTTCCTGCTATTGTTGTAAAAATATTTTTACTAAAATTTTTTTCTTGAATTCATCAATGTTGGAATTTGCACCCGATTGGAATAAAAAGAAAATTTGCTCATCTTTTCAGCTGCTACCTTTAAAAAAAAGTAACCTTTCCAAGTTGTAGTAACTATTTCAAAAAATAATGATGTTGAATAATTGGACCAACAAAACATGTTCGATTCAAAAGGATTTAAAGAATGCAAATTGTTTGTAGGTGTTCAGAATTGAACATGAGTCTTTTTGTTTTTCCCTTTGTATGTACAGGCGACACGATTATGACACTTCAAGTGTGGCACTATCAGCAGCCTGAGCTGTACTCGCGTATACATTCAATTGGAAATCGACGATCGAACCCTTCAAGTGGTTCACTTTTAATAGCATAAGCCACACACGCACATTCAGTCGATTGAAGATCGATACTCTAATACTGCATGGGAATGCAATGCGCTGTAACAAATGTATGCGTCTGTTCAATGTTTATGTATTTTGTAATCTTTATTAGCCTGCAGTGTATTTGTATAATTCTATTTTATTTAAGTGAGTGTTTCGTTTTGGAAAATAAAATCAGTGTCTTACAAGCACTCAACAAGTAAAGACTTTTAGTTCGGATTAGCTCTTTACATTTGGTTCTACGAACCGAATTAATGTCTTTACAATAAGCAAGACAAGAAACCACAAGAAACAAATGAAATAGCTTTTAAAATAATACAGAGATTGACAATATCTATAAATGAAATTGTTTTTTCTCTAGCAGTTGAGTCTGTTTATTTATTTAGTTTGGTAGTTTTGTGGGAAAATATTTTTTTATACCCGATTCTAATTCCGCTGAGTGTAATGGAGAAAATAACAAAAATCTACAAAGAGGACTACTGATATGGGAGACGATAAAATTAGTACAAAATCCCGAGCTTCAATTTTAAACACAAACGTTTCGATATCATAAAACCTTTTTAAAAAAATGCCCAAATAGTTTCAAGGAATTTTTGAGTCTCTTATTTTCAGAAGACCGTTTTACGAAAGCCAATTTCTCCCAAATTAGTTGTTCAGTTTAAAAAATGTAAACATCGTCGTGCTCAGATTGAGGTCCGCTATGCATGAGCACAATTTCAACAAAATCTATTTTTTCAAAAAAATCCAAAATTTTGATGGGTTAACCCCTTGGTTTTTTTTTTGGTCAAAATGTTTTTTTTCGAATTTCCAAAATTTTTTGTCCCTGGATGTATTCTGCCTTTGAAATGATGTGGTTGTAACCACATACAGTTTATTTAACATTAGCCCTTACAGATTAATGGCCAGAAAATACATTTTGAGAGTGCTCCAACGGATGCTCAATAAAGCCTGTGAAAATGATCGTAGCATACAACTCTCAGTGGGTTGATTAGAGTCCTAATGTCTAGCTTTAATATGGTACTACTCTTGTGGCGATACCTTATTCCATTGCTGACAAATTGGCCAAATAGTTTCGAGGGACTTTCGAATCTCTACTGTTGAGAATTCCCCTTTTCAAAATCCCATTTCTCCCAAACTGTCTGTTCAATCTAAAAAATGTAAACATCGTCGTGCTGAGATTGAGGTCCGCTATGCATGAGCACAATTTCAACAAAATCTATTTTTTCAAAAAAATCCAAAATTTTGATGGGTTAACCCCTTGGTTTTTTTTTTCGGTCAAAATTTTTTTTTCGAATTTCCAAAATTTTTGTCCCTGGATGTGTTCTGCCTTTGAAATGATGTGGTTGTAACCACATACAGTTTATTTAACATTAGCCCTTACAGATTAATGGTCAAAAAATTAATTTTGAGAGTGCTCCAACGGATGCACAATAAAGCCTGTGAAAATTATCGTAGCATACAACTCTCAGTGGGTTGATTAGAGTCCTAAAGTCCAGCTTTAATTTGCCACTATACTCGTGCTGATATCTTATTCCATTGCTGACAAATTGGCCAAATAGTTTCAAGGGACTTTCGAATCTCTACTGTTGAGAATTCCCCTTTTCAAAATCCCATTTCTCCCAAACTGTCTGTTCAATCTAAAAAATGTAAACATCGTCGTGCTCAGATTGAGGTCCGCTATGCATGAGCACAATTTCAACAAAATCTATTTTTTCAAAAAAAATCCAAAATTTTGATGGGTTAACCCCTTGGTTTTTTTTTTGGTCAAAAATTTTTTTTTCGAATTTCCAAAATTGTTGTCCCTGGATGTATTCTGCCTTTGAAATGATGTGGTTGTAACAACATACAGTTTATTTAACATTAGCCATTACAGATTAATGGTCAAAAAATAAATTTTGAGAGTGCTCCAACGGATGCACAATAAAGCCTGTGAAAATGATCGTAGCATACAACTCTCAGTGGGTTGATTGGAGTCCTAAAGTCCAGCTTTAATTTGCCACTATACTCGTCCTGATATCTTATTCCGTTGCTGACAAATTGGCCAAAAAGTTTCAGGGGACTTTCGAATCTCTACTGTTGAGAATTCCCGTTTTCAAAATCCCTTTTCTCCCAAACTGTCTGTTCAATCTAAAAAATGTATACAGTGTCTTGTTCAGATTGAGGTCCGCTATAAATGAGCACAATTTCAACAAAATCTATTTTTTCAAAAAAATCCAAAATTTTGATTGGTTAACCCCTTGGTTTTTTTTTTGGACAAAATTTTTTTTTTCGAATTTCCAAAATTTTTGTCCCTGGATGTATTCTGCCTTTGAAATTATGTGGTTGTAACCACATACAGTTTATTTAACATTAGCCCTTACAGATTAATGGCCAGAAAATACATTTAGAGAGCGTCCTAACGGATGCACAATAAAGCCTGTGAAAATGATCGTAGCATACAACTCTCAGTGGGTTGATTAGAGTCCGAAAGTCCAGCTTTAATTTGCCACCATACTCGTGCTGATATCTTATTCCATTGCTGACAAATTGGCCAAATAGTTTCAAGGGACTTTCGAATCTCTATTGTTGAGAATTCCCCTTAAAGATTAAAGACCGTTATGAAAATGCAAAATGTTTTTTATTATTATGGAACATTTTGATGTGTTAACCCCTATTAGTATTAGTATTAATATTAGTATTGGTATTAGTATTAGTATTACTATTAGTATTAGTATTAGTATTGGTAGTAGTATTAGTATTAGTATTAGTATTACTATTAGTATTAGTATTAGTATTAGTATTAGTATTAGTATTAGTATTAGTATTAGTATTAGTATTAGTATTAGTATTAGTATTAGTATTAGTATTAGTATTAGTATTAGTATTAGTATTAGTATTAGTATTAGTATTAGTATTAGTATTAGTATTAGTATTAGTATTAGTATTAGTATTAGTATTAGTATTAGTATTAGTATTAGTATTAGTATTAGTATTAGTATTAGTATTAGTATTAGTATTAGTATTAGTATTAGTATTAGTATTAGTATTAGTATTAGTATTAGTATTAGTATTAGTATTAGTATTAGTATTAGTATTAGTATTAGTATTAGTATTAGTATTAGTATTAGTATTAGTATTAGTATTAGTATTAGTATTAGTATTAGTATTAGTATTAGTATTAGTATTAGTATTAGTATTAGTATTAGTATTAGTATTAGTATTAGTATTAGTATTAGTATTAGTATTAGTATTAGTATTAGTATTAGTATTAGTATTAGTTCTTTTTTGGTCAAAATTTTTTTCTTCGAATTTTCAATATTTTTGTCCCTGGATGTATTCTGCCTTTGAAATTATGTGGTTGTAACCACATACAGTTTATTTAACATTAGCCCTTACAGATTAATGGCCAGAAAATACATTTGGAGAGTGTCCCAACGGACGCACAATGAAGCCTGTGATCGTAGCATACAACCCTCGGCGGGTAGATCAGAGTCCTTAAGTCTAGCTTTAATTTGGTGCTATTATTGTGGCGATACTTTATTGCGTTGTTGAACAATTAGCGAAATAGTTTCAATGGACTATCGAATCTCTAACTCTGAGGAGACCTTTGAAAGAAAGGCCTATTTTCGAAACTATTCCACAAGTGTTTCAAATTGGGTTGCATTTCCTTTTTTTAATTTTTTGTATTTTTTTGTATCTTTTTTTTTAATTTTTTCTACTTTAAAACATTTAAAAACCCTTCCAAGTCGTTACAAAAACTGCAACGACTGAAACAAAGTCGGCTCAAGATCATATAAACGTGCCAATTTGTTTCGCAAGTTCGAGTATATGGAAATATTTATCGATAACCGACGACGTTGACAACGGAAATTAAAAAAATAGGGCTGAATGTTAATAGTCTTCAATGATTTTCCCTACAGCACCGATATTTTGAATTGAGCACTGGTGTTTTTGTGTGTGTGCAGAGCCAGCCAACCAAAATTACCAGCACCCAGCCTCTGTAAGGCGATTATAACGACCAAAAATATTCATAAGTTTGCAAAATGTGATTTTCACTGTTCCACCATGTTTGTAGTAGTTTTTTAATAATTTTTGTACGCTTCTCAAGGGATGTTCAACTCATTTTAGGGCCGCAGTTCAATCCGAGGAAATGTCACTTGAGGAAATATGCAATAATTTGGATGTTGGCGATTTTGGTTTTTGTCGAAAGCAAACAAATTTATTATTATGATGACGAAAAATACATTTTTTAACTTGTGAGGACATTTCCTTTCATTTGAGTACCATTTTCTCCAAAAAAAAAAGTGATCAGATCCGTTTATTCGATGCCAGACCAGCCATATTCAAGGACTCGTTCCGCTTCTTCTTGAATCGATTTTGGGAATTCGCCTGATTTTACCAGTTCTTGCACCTGCCTGCCGAATGATTTGCCACAGCTTTGCCATCTGTCTATCTGAAATGATGTATACACGTGCTGTCATCATTTTCCTAGTGGGATGTCGGACACGTACCGTTTACCACTGAAAATCTTATCAATTTACTAATTTAACCACAACGAGGAAAAACAACAACAATAAACTCAACTAAATTATTAAATCAACAAATATGACATCAAAGCAACGTGCCAAAATAAAAACAAAAGAAAATCATGACATACAATTTAATACCTTTACATTTTACAGTTCTCCCTCCCATAAAATATAACAGCGCAAAGATACTAAAGCGAAGTAGTTAAAGAGCTTAGCAAGAGCATCACCACCATAAGTCACTTGGGCGGCAGGCAACTGTAGCTTATCGCACAGTATTAAACAAAGCAGCTTGGGAGCAACATCCCACGTCTGGCGGCGACGTACAAGTACAAGTGAATTCGAAAAAGTGCTAAATTCGGAGAAGTGATTTTGCTATTGTTTGTATTGAATTAAGCAGAAATGACCTTACAAGTGGAAGAAGGTCTTCTAACGCGCTCAGGGGATAAGGCGAAGAGAGTTTTATCGGCCACCCCCACCAACAACGGAGCCAAAGAGACTTGGGGCAATGAAATTGAATTTTTATTTTCGTGCATTTCCCTGTCGGTGGGTTTGGGCAATATTTGGCGTTTTCCCTACATAGCCTTTCAGAATGGCGGTGGCGCTTTTGTCATACCATATCTTATTGTTTTATTGATTATCGGCCGACCCATCTATTATCTGGAGATTATAATGGGTCAATTCTCGGGTAAGGGTTGCCTTAAAGCGTTCGAAATGGCTCCGGTAATGAAAGGTAGGCGATAGACTGTCAAAGCCCAATGCTAGGAGATTAAATTACAAACGTGTATGCAAAATTTCCCCCGTGTAGGTGTCGCTGCTGGTCAGGTCTTAGCCACCACCGCTTCCATTACCTACTACTCCAGCATTATGGCTTTGACTTTGAGATTTTTAATAGCATCCTTTTCGAAAGTTCTGCCCTGGAGTGTATGTAAACCGGAATGGGGCTCGGAGTGTTTGGACTATCAGCCCGCGGACAATAATACGTTAGTGGATACTAGGACGACAGCAGATAATCGAACAAAAATGTCCTCAGCCCAATTATATTTTCAGTGAGTTTTCGGCAACACTTTTTTTGCCCCCCCCCCCCCCATGAAATCTAATAATCAGGATTTCTTTTGGAAATAGAAAAGACATTTTACACGAATATCCGAATATTAATGAAGGCATTGGTTTGCCCAACTGGGAGTTGGTGGGTTGTTTGGCGGCATCCTGGTTTATTATAGGCGCCGTTTTAGTCAGAGGTATGTATGTATGTAAATTAATGGGATGAATCGCGGCATCGGTACGATACGGAACGAATTCTGGTTTGAAAGGTATTGTTCAATTGACAAAAATGTACAGTAGCTAAAACACTGCGACAGGCCAAAACCTCTGGTGGGAATTGAACTTTTCTAAAATTTCTCTCCACAAAAAGTGCTAAAAAAATGTTTGTCACACCGTTCACCATTTCAAACTACAGAGGTGCCATGAAATGTCGACAGCAGTCACCCGATCTAAAAAAACCGCCACTTGCTACATTTTGTGGGCCAGGAATATGCAATGTTGATATTGAAATAAATCGGTTAAGACTTAGATGAACCATAATTTAATATCCAAACAAGTACATACTTATCTCCCTTAACATTCCATGAAGGAACAGACGGGGAACTTCTCTCGATGCAGTGATCTGTCCACGATATAACTTGTATACTCACTGACCGGGGTCTACTGTTTAATGCCGACTACGAACGGCTACAAGTTTTACATGTCTTAGAGATTACTCTCTTATTACAGCGGAAGAACTTTTGATGGTCTTACCAGGTTTCCAACCAGGGTACGGCTGTGTGGTAGTCGCACACACTACCAAACACACCAAAGTCGTCCACAATATCCAAACAAGTATATATTGTGGCCTTAGTTTGTTTCTAGACTACTTTATACTAAAGCGATGTTGGATATTATGTTGGTCTCGGCCAACTTTTGATGTTTTAAGACCCACAGACCAACGAGTTTTTCTCGCTGTTGCTGCGACTGTCATGTCGCCTAGAAAGAGACGTCCCGAATGTGGCAGCGGATGCGGTGGAAAATCGCGTTAGTATCTGTGATGTTGTTTTGAGTTCTTCAGCTTGTTGTTTCTCTCATTTTGTAATCAGAACTTTTTTTACCATCTAAAGTTCTAATGAAGTTTTTTTTATACACAATTCAAATCGATGACAGATGCCGTATATTCGATCTCTAACAATTTTTGACGTATACATTTTGTCATGTACCATGATATGCATGTAAATATATTATTTTCTTCGGAGAAGGGGTTAAAAGTTCGGGCAAGGCTGCCTATTTTCTTGGAGTCTTCCCTTATGTGATACTAATAATTCTACTGATTCGAGCTGTCACCTTGCCAGGAGCTGTACAGGGTATCATTTATTTCTTCAAGCCTCAATGGGAGGAAATATTCAATCCATTGGTAAGTAAAACACACTACACCGAGGGAAATTCAAAATTGTTACATTCCATGGAATTGTTAACATTTGTATTTTTCTTAAAAAGACACAGGAAAAAGAAACTTCAAACTTATGAGACTATTAGCAGTCGTACTTATTTCCAAACTTATCAGACTATTTGCAGTCATTCTTATTTTGTGTTGCGTAGTCCAAATCAAATGGTAAACGAATCGTGAGCTTTTTTCTTATCGAATCCAGGGTTTTCCTGGCTATTTATTTGAATTGGGTAGACCAACTGATTTGACAGGCGATCCATCGCAGATGATGATTTCTAAGTAATCTTAATTGACTCCGTTGTTTTAACATGAATCTTTCGATATAAGCAGATAATTTTTAAGTACTAACCCTTTGCACTTGAGGCCTGTACCTAAGTCCCGATTCACACTAGGCAATTTTTATGATTCCCTTTTGAACTTGCCTCTTGTGTTCACACCAGAAAATTCTTTTTCGACCATTTTTGTTTTCATTATTGTCTTTTCTTACTTTCACTTTCAAAAGATCAAAATACGAAATAACACAAAAAGAATTTGCCAGTACGAGCAATTTGTTTCCATTTCCATTCCTCTCTTTCTTACAAAGTGAGAATTGCGGCAATTAAAATTGCCTAGTGTGAATTGGAACTAATTAAACTGTCTTCGTATTATTTTGTTTAAAACGAAAAATATTTAAGCGCTTAGTTCTGCAGCTGTTAAATTCCACATTAAATAATATTTACCATTGATTTAATGAACATTTCCTTCTCATTCCACTTAGGTGTGGTATGCTGCTGTCACCCAGGTCTTCTTCAGTTTGGCAATATGTTTTGGAACATTGATCACTTATGCCTCCTACAATAATTTCACCCGAAATGTATACAGGTAAGAACTACAGTTTTGATTTTTCTCCAACTACCATTTTCTCACCGTTTATCTCAACACCATAGCGACATTGTCATCATCTCCACTATGGACTGTTGTTCCTCTATCATAGCCGGTTGCATTACCTTTGGTATTTTGGGTAATCTAGCATATCAAACTGGCAACACCGACATCGCCAATGTCGTTAAGGGCGGAGCTGGCTTGGCTTTCATATCTTATCCGGATGCCATTGCCAAATTTGAATTTATACCGCAGGTAAGATTCGAGACTTCCCAAGTCGGATGGCTGCCTTACAGCACAACTACCTAAAAGGCATTTGCGGTCCTTTTCTTTTTGATGTTATTTGTCCTAGGCATAGGAAGTACGGTGGGCATGGGTTCGTGTATTATACGTGTTATACGTGATCGCTTTGTAAAAGTGCCCAATTGGTCGCTGGCACTGGCATTAGCTGTGATGGGTTTCAGCATCAGCATTGTGTACATGTGTCCGGGAGGACAATTCATATTGAATTTGGTCGATTTCTATGGGGTATCATTTACCGCATTGATATTGGCCATTGGAGAACTCTTGGCTGTGGGCTGGATGTATGGTAAGTAGACGATATAATTGTGGAGATGCACAACAAGAAATTTGGTTTTGTTTTTGTAGGTGTTAATCGTTTTTGTGAGGATATAAAGTTTATGGTGGGCTTGAGTACCGGCTATCATATGCGTTTATGTTGGGGCTTTGTTACGCCCGGTCTAATGTTGGCTGTACTCGTCTATTCTTTGTTGGATATGCAACCATTGACATACAAAGATGTGGATTATCCTGCTATAGCTCATGGTAAGCTAACTAATTTGGGGTCTAATCCACAGAAGCACCTAATGTCATTTGAAAACCATCGATATCATTACAATTTGGCTTCAGATTGTGACCTTCTTGCTTGACAAATCTTGAAAGGATAAAAATGTAATCCGGATTGGTGCTAGGACAACGATTTTTTGCTGTGCTTTTGTAAAAGTTTATTTTTATTTATTATTTTTTATTTATTTTCCAGTATTCGGCTGGTGTTTGGCAGCTTTGGGACTTTTACAAATTCCATGCTGGGCCTTATATGAATTGTGGCAGCAGGATTGTTCGTTCCATCTGAAAGAGGTTTTTTTTTACACAATCACGTTTTGTTGTCGATTTTCTTTTGTAGCTTTTGTTTTGTTTCTTTGTTGCAGAAAATTTGTGGAATTTTTAGACCATCTGCCGGCTGGGGTCCGCAGGATTCGAATATTCGCGAGGAATACGATAATTATCGAAAGAATCAAGATGTTGAGCATCCGGATATAGGAAATGTATTCCTCAAGCTTTATTATAATTTATTTGGTAAAGATTTGCGAGAAGAAATACAATTTTAGATTTGTAAAAAAAAAAATACATACCAGCTTTTATACAATAAAATAATTTGGTCCAAAAACGTATTAAATTGTTTTTTATTTGTGTGAAAAGATTTGGTTTTACTGTCACCAATAAGTCATTTTATGACCGTTTCACGATGTCGCTCGAATGTGACACGTATTTGTGTTGAAACGATTATGTTTTTGTTCGCCTTGTGGTGATCACAATATTTCTATGGCAAACCAAAATCGCTAATAAATTCTCAAATAAGCCTCATAGAGCGAAAAGGACTGAATTCTGTGATCAAACACAAAACTCATTCCGGAATTCTGTTTATTGGCGGCTTCAGAAATAACATAACATGACACCGGCATTAACTGCAGAGTTTACACCTGCTTATACTTTACGGGTTTGAAGATATTTGAGATTCAGAATTATTTATTGAAAAACAGAGTCTTAAATAATTCATATTTGTTCTCACAGATTACTGCTAATTAAACTACCCTCGCGGATCTGCATATATTTAGGTATTCATTAGCAGATACAGTTCGAAGCTGGGTCTTTGCGGCTTTCACACAAACGAAATATTGTCTATACTTGAAGAAGTACGCGATACTATCTTAGATCATAAAACGTTTTTTAATTGTTTGGGAATAGAATTGACACTATGTTGAGAACAGTCATATTTTTAGGTTAATCGTTTTTCCATTAAATGAAATGCAGTTTTGTGCACTTACTCATGAAACTTTATTCAAATCATAATCTGAAAGAAAAAAAATACTTATTTCTAAAAATAGCATTCTATTTTTTTTTTTTTTTTTGATAAACAGTCTTTTTATATTTTGTTTTCGGAAATATTAGTTTGGTTTTTCATCTTAAACAGTTATTACAACAAAATGGTTTTAATTATCCGTTAATTTTGTATCGCTAACCGATGTCTCAGCCAAATAAACACGTTTGGTTATCAAATAGTCACGCATTAGTTTGAAATATGTAAATTGATTTGTCAATGTTATAAAACTTAAAGATAAAATGAAATGCCATTCAATGGCATAATACAATAAAGAGATGCCCGATAAAACTAGGCAGGCCTGAATCATTGATAAACTGCCATAAATGACCGAAGGATTATGGAAGAGTTTCTGAAATCCAATGAGAACAAAATTAGTTACATGTACTTTGTTAAAATAAAATTGAAACTTACATAGAACCGTGCGTGTGTCATATTCCCCGGTATGGCGACTGTTACTGGACCAACACTTCGATATAGTTCTCCAGTAAATTTCACTACTGTACTTGGTGCCCACAAGGATGTTTTTATCCAATTCGAAGCATTCGCACTTTCAACACCCGACCGTAGTTCCATCTTAAGCCAATAGCCCAAATGTAAGGCAGCTCGATGCAATATATCACTGTATTTCGAGGGAAAACTAAATACAGTACACATGGTAAAAACACTCAAGAAGACCAAAATAATATGCTGTGATGACCATAAGACGTTATAGTGCACCGACTGGGCAAAATAACAGGGCAGAAAAGCAGAATAGTAGGTATTTAGCAGAGATGTAAATATAACTTGTTTGAAACGACAGTTGAAGTCATTACGTAAAACGTCGATTTCAAAACGTATACTGTTTGCATTAGCCGAACAACAATGAAGGGGAAAGCCATTGAAATAGGCTCCCTTGACTTCATAATTGAAACGTAGAAATGGCTCTAACGCCAGACCAAACGCCAGAAAATAAACTATAAAGCTGAAAAAGATAGAATGACGTTAGTGACGTTATGGTGCCTTATACCGAAAAACTTACGGATAAACCAATAGGAATATAGACAGATAATTTCGATTGTGATACATCATCACTATACAGACTATTGGCAAAGTCAAGACCATAAATTCTATTATGTATTTAAAAAGCCTGTACATACGTTGCAGATACTGAGGCAACAACAAATCTAAGATTTTGAGACAGAGGCAATAGATCAGGCGACGTATATTCATCACAACTATCAGCAGTATGAGATATGGATCGATGTGATAAAGATTCTAGAAAATAATCAAGATCGTCATGTATTAAATTATATATTTTCTGTAAACCATTGCGTACTTACAACTGTAACGGAGTTCGTTACTTGGCTCTGGTGCAACCACCAATTTGTGCGATAAATATTAATGAACTGCATCGCTGCAGTGCATGTTGTGAACAAAAACATGATAAGTTCATTGAGGATTTCCGACGAACCAGGATAATCAGGGAATGGAATATGTTTGGGCATCGGCGTGATATTTGTAGATTGTTGGCGCTGTTGGCCGGCAGCTGCTTCGTCTTCCTTGCTGTTATCCCGCATCATGTTGTTTATTTGCAATTAATGATTTCCATAAAATGTTAAAACTGTGGAAGATTCCCAGATGACGACAAACAGTTCATGTTTTTAACAAAACAAAAAAAAAAACGTAAACAAAGCATTAAACAGCTGTTAAGCAAAAACCCAAGAGCTGCCACATTGCATGGAGCGAACAATGAACGATAGAAAAAAGTTGGAGGATACATGTTGGACGAATAGCATTGTTTTGAAACAAAATACATAATTATATACATAAGAACCCTAAATGATGCAAGGTTTTTGAAATAAACTTGGCAAATAACACCTTTAGACTCACAACAAAAAAGATCTTCGAAAAAACATACAAGAAATCCCAATTGTTTCATGAAGAGTTTATTGATATACGCAAAGATTATCAAGAAGGTCTAAACCATGGTACGCTACCGAACATAAGCACACTACATCGTCCTACATAAAATTACATTTTGTCAAACGCGCTCATACGGATTTGGTAGGCCGAATGATATCCCCTAGAGTTGCCTAACTTTACATATAGTAGAAATATAAAATTTTCCAAGCTGTTAACCCGTGGGTGACCATCACTGATATAAATACACTGTAAATCAAAAGAAAAATGTAAAATAATTAACCCATGTATTATTCAGATGTACTATGGTCCGGGTGTTTTTTTTTGACATGTGGTTGGTCTTTTTGACAGCAGTCACTTGATTTATGTTCAGTTTGCTTTGCCATTTCATATTGAAAAGACTTACTCCGAAACAACGTTTGCAAATTTATTACTGGTTCTGTTCGACCTCGGTGTAATCGCCCAGCAGAGACGTAATTCGACCAACCATGGATCGGTTTCGGAAGATTTTGCGGAAGGATCTTGATCTGCGGACTTACAAAATCCAACTCGTACAAGAATTGAAGCCGAACGACCATCAAGCGCGTCACACGATCGGTGAATGCGCCCAAACGGGATGGCCACCGATCCCGATTTTCTCAAGAACATTTTGTTCAGCGTTAAAGCGCACTTTTGGTTGAATGGGTACGTTAATAAACAAAATTGTCGCATTTCGAGTAATCCTCAAAAAGAGGCTGTTTAGTGTGCTATATGGGCCGACTAAATCATTGGTCCACAATTCTTTAAAAATGAAGCCGACCGTAAAGTTACAGTCAATGGGGAATGCTATAGAGCCATGATTAATGATTTTTTCGGGCCTGAATTGGGGGATATTGATGTGGACGACATTTGGTTCCAACAAGGCGACGCTACATTCCATACAGCCAACGAAACAATACATTTATTGAAGGAAACTTTTGGTGAGCGAATTATCTCGCTCTGGTGTTATGTGAAGTCGCCAGAAAAAGTCCGACACGATTGAAGCCTTGGAAGAGAATAGTCAGCGCGTTATTACTGGCATACGGCACCAAATGCTGCCTAATTTTTGTTAATTTCTTGTCATACGACTCGTCAGATTTTTTTTAAAATAAATTTGATAATGAATTTAGCTTTCCATCCGTCTAACTATTATTCCGGAATTATAAACAAATTTACGGAAACTCAGGAAAAATCGAAAACGACAAATAAATAAAAATGTATCATAAAGCCTGCAAGATAATGCAGTAAAAACGAGATATAGTTCGCATTGTGCACAGCTCACTGATTTGAGAAAAGTTATACGGGGATTTTCGTACAATGTTAAGGGAATGCGTTCGTAACTTTTTTGGTTTAAAGGACGGTCATGGCTATATACTCCGTTGCTCCTAACAAGTGCTGATTTATATCCGTTCTCGGCTGGGTCTATTTTTTTAAATATATTTTCAGAAAAGGCACATTAAACGAATCGTAATGTAGAACACATTTCAGTTTTGCCGGTCAAATATGTATAGGTATATATATGTAGTATATTTTGTTATATAAATTGTTTATCCTGTTACATTGATTGTATGAAGAGATCAACATTTTGGCAATTCAAAAACTGAGACTTTACAAAATTAGTACCTTCTACAAATTATAATCGTCGCTACGTAAGTTGTATGCATAGAAAAAACTAACTATCATTTTCACAATTCCCTGTTATAATTTATAAATTTAGTTCCCATAAAATATATATGTTTTTTATAAATTTATTGATAATATATGCGTACTTAAGTAATTAAATAAATAAAATGTTTAATAATATGTTAAAAATTGTTTGAAAACAACCATTTCATTATTGTACAAACTGTGACGAAGGGATGAACATGGCTTGATTGCGTTCGAATGTTAATATATTTGCCGTAGTGTCGCTTTTTTTTTTTTTTTTAAAGGGCATACGAATGACCGACAAATCGTGAACATTATATTTTATATTTATTGTCAAAATTTAAATAAATAAATAGTACATTTATAACTTAAAAAAATTAATATGATTTCTTATTTCTAATCCAATTCCATGAACTACCTTGTGAATGATCCTTGATTTCAATGCCGTGTTGTTTCAAGCAATTCCTCAAGTCATCACATATTTCAAATAGAGCCTTATTTTTACCACTTACAGCACGATCACGTATTACTTGGCGCGTACTTAATATATCGTTCAACAAACCATTGAAATCCAAATGCTCTTGTGAGTTTGAAATCGAATTAGAAGCTGCTTCGGCAAATGAAAATCCGAAGGATTGCAGTACACTGTCGACATAATTGTTGACAGCTGCTACGGCATCGAAACAAGACGATGTTGTCAACACATTATCATCCACTGCACGGGGATTTGCATTTATGCATCTACTAATGCTAGAAATTTGGTCTAACAAAATATTTATGCAACGTGCCGTGTCGAAATCATCTCTTATACACGAATCTATGTTTGACTTGCAATAGTTAAGATTCTGCAGTATTGATGACGACACCATATTCGAACCAATTTTCTTTCCAGTCAAATAGGCTATACAGTCGTGTTTGAAACTTTGAAATTTGTTTAATGTATTTCTTGCTGTTTCCATTACATCGTCACTATACTCCATGGCATTTTTATAATTAGAGAGCACACATGCCATGCGAAAATCATCGGAAGTATAATTTTGTAACATTTCACTAACGGTTATGGTGTTCTTTAGAGATTTTGACATTTTCACATTCTGTCCTTTAATGTTCAAATGTCCGGTGTGCAGCCAATAGTTGGCCCACTGCCTTGTATTGTGGAATACACAACTTTGGGCCTCTTCATTTTCATGATGGGGGAATTTCAAATCTAAGCCACCCGCATGTACATCAACTGTTTTGCCAAATATCATTCCTGCCAGAGTACTACACTCAATATGCCATCCTGGTCGTCCCAAGCCCCATGGCGAAGGCCATCCTGGCTCTGTGTCTGTTTTTTGAGCCTTCCACAAAGCAAAATCTAGATCAGATAACTTGGTCTGTTGTTCCGTTTGAGAAGCGTATGTAGGATTTGTTTCACTTATATTCAAATTTTGTAATTTTCCGTATATGGGGAATTGCTTCACATCGAAATATACCGAAGAATCTTTGCCTACATAGGCACATTTTTTGTTGATAATATCCTCGATGTATGCTGTAATTTTGGGAATGTGTTCGGTAACTCTGACTTTTATATTAGGATCCAGAACATTGAGTTTTCTTAAATCTGACCAAAACTCCGATTCGTAGTGCCGAGATATGTCACGCCAGTCCTTGCCCGTTTCCTGACTTTTTCGTATAATTTTATCATCAATATCTGTTATATTCATGGCAGTTACTATATTCAAATTAAAATGCTGTTTTAGGATACGTTGTATAATGTCCAGCTTAACATAGCAGCTGGCATGACCCAAGTGGCTGCTGTCATAGACGGTGGGACCGCATGTGTACCAAGTAAGATAGTTTTCATTAGGCACTATAAGCGGAACTTGGCGCCTGGCAGCACAATTGTAAATGCGTATACCGGTATCTACGCCGGCCGGCTTAAACCAATGATGTTGTGTACACATCGAACGAAAAAAAGGGTTAATTACCAAACTCAAACGAGCAGGTGACAAAACAATACTGAAGACCAGGAAAAGTAAGGAAAATTTAATACATTTTAAATTCATAAAATCGAGATAAAGCTCACCTAGATTTCATCATTTTACTGAATTTTCATTGAAATTTCGCCATAAAATGTACTTAAAAGCTATTGCAAAATTTCCGGTAAACAACAAAATTAAAAATTTTAATGTCAGCTCTTTGAAAACAAAAACAGATGGTGAAGGGAAATTATTTGACAATGCCGTCATGTACCATCATATGGCAACGCTAGAAACGAACAGCTGGTATTTGTGTAATTTTTATTTCACCGGAAAATCTGCAATTTATTAATTTTCATAAATAATTGTTAACAACTACTACCAAAATGATGCGATATGAGGAAAACGAGAAATTAGCCGATACATCGGCTTGTGCTGGAGTGAGAGCGGACTTGAAGATGTGTCTATTGGAAAGTGACTGTTGCAAGAAGGTATGGGTGTTATGGAATATTACATTGTGGAACATTTAAGTTTAACTTTATATTCTTGTAGGATAAGCGAACTCCTCGCGAATGTCTTCAGGCCAATTTAGTTCCGGAATGCCAGGTTCTGCGAAATACTTTTTTCGAATGCAAAAGATCTTTGGTGAGTTATGAATGGCAATGTGATGAGGGTGCTGAGAACTTATGGTATTTTATTCCACTTGCAGCTGGACAATCGTGTTCGTTTCAGAGGGCATAAAGGCTATTGACTTATTTTGTTAGAATATTGTTAGTCGCAGAAATGTTTTATATATGTATGTAGTTATAAAATAAAGTTGTGGAAAATCCTCTATTTTGGGATATTTTTTATTACCCTCCAGATATGGCATCGCTACTCATTTGTGTTGTTAGGACCATCCCTGTGTTGGGTGTTATCTTTATGTCCTATAATATTGTTTTTAAGTTTAACTTCTGTTGTAATTGAATAAAATACGATTGGTAATGGCAAACGTTCATAGTTATTTGTTGGATTATACAGTAAAAAACTTTTATTCTTTTGACAGATCTTATTTTTCACTTGCCAACCCTGTTGTCCATTAAAATACAACCCTGCGCTTATTGACAAGCCAAATTCCTTCACATCAATTGAGGGAAATTTCAGTTGAAAGTTGTCAGAAATACACAAGCGCCATTTGAAAAACAGACACCATCTTGGCACAACAGTTAGTCCTTGGAGAGAGAGCATAATAAATCTTAATAGTTAGTTAAAGTTATCAATAAATAGAAGACTAAAGTCATATTTTTTAATGAAATAGAACCGTAAAGTACATATTTACCACAAAGATGAATGAATATCGCAAAAGTTTATACAAGGAGCGTACGCAAGTTTTAATGCCTCATCAACATATCCGAATTAATCGTCAATTGCAGGAAGCCAACCGGAATAAACAAAGAAAAGATCAATTTCAACTCTCAAGACAAATATCGGTTAGTCCCACACCCCGCAAAAGATTGCAAGCAAATAAAGAAAACCAGCAGGAAAAGCAAGTCGAGAGCAATGCCGAAGTTATTGCAAGCACTTCTCGTCCAGCAAAAATTGTTTGTACGGCAAGAGACCCGGAGAAAATTAAAAAACAAGAAGCATTTATTTTGCGCTTTCTTGATTGGAAAGACAAAAAGAAGGCGCAAATGGATATAAAAAAGAATGGCGCTAAAAAAAAGAAGCCATTTCTGTCGGCTGTCAGTAAGGATACCGGATTTGGTGGGAACACGGTGGTAGCAAATCATCAGCACACATTTGTCCCCAAAGACCACCATCTGAATTTCCAACCCCCACCAGGCTTAAGAGATCCAGTTGCGATTGTAAGTATAATTTGTGTGTATTGAGTTTTAATTAAATTTAGATATTATGCTCTCATTTAAGATAGAATACAAGACACTTAAGTGACGCCTAGAATTGGCATATAAAGGACATACCAATTGGGAGAATTATTTTCATGTATTTGTATGCGGAAGTGCGCTTGTTATCATCTGATTTCAATACTGATTTGCAATTCCTTACTGTTCGTGCACTCACACAACTCAATATGTAAAAAGCCGTATTCGCTTGGTTGCATTTTAAATGTTCCCTCGCTTTCCGAACCAGGTACAAAAATGTTCTTTTAGTGCCGCAATTAAGGGAATGTGTCATTTGAATACTAAACTACAGGCTTTTGTGCATTTAAAAAATTGAACTACCAACATTGGGTAGGCAGCCCTCGACGACCTTTCTCAGTGTATTAAATGTCGTCGTTTGTAATTATTCGAATTATTTGCCAACCGTAATACCATTATGTAAAAAAGACAAATTTACGACACGACTACGCCAACCGTAATGAGGCTGATTAATCTATGTGTATTATTTTGTCTGTAAAAAGCACAATAGAGAGGCAAACCGTTCATACAAAACAATTCTTATTCTTGGGTACATTTCTGAGCGGTGGGTTTTCACCTCCGAAAGCCACTTTACTACTAAGTGTAATCACTTAGTAGTCTGAGATTATTTAGCCATGGCTATACAAATTATATCGTGCAATAAATATATGCCTCAGATACGTTGAAAGGTGTTAAGACCTATAAACATACGGCCGTTGCTTTAGACATTTACTTTCATATCGCTACGATGTCTTCCTGAAAGTCTCCACATTTATTCACTCAAAAAAAAAAACGCAACTGTGCCCACTCTCACCTTTGAAACGTCTTATTTGATTAGGTTCGTGTTGCAGTATTTATCAGCACGCTCACTTTGACTCTATTGTCAAAGCTAGCAAAACGTATCGGTCTGCCTAGAGTGTTGAACTTGAAACTCATTAATAGGTCAAGATATTTTTCACAGACCGCAAAGTGCCCCCTAGGAGATATGTTCTATGAATCCATTTCGGTGTTGTTAGGATTTACTACAAGAGTGATTCCCAAAGCCCACTTTCCAACAGTAAAATTAATCTTTGAGGGGTGTCTCTGTGTGTGCCCTCGAACTTCCCAATTGTTCTGTTATGTTTCTGTACAGATCAAGAGTGATCTTCTGAAACAATGGGTATTGCCTGAGAACACTTCTCCACATTAATATTCATCTTCCAATATTTTAATACATGTTCTCTACTTCTTCGCCAAACAAATATTCAGAGCATTTATGTCGGTAAAAATTACTTTCACTCTGTTTTTTTTTGAATTGGGGTTGCTTCTTTTCGGTCACTTAACTTTTGTAAGCTACGAATTTGAGGTGGCATAAGGCCTTCTCTCGGACAATCTCTGTTCTAATTCTAAATAAATTCGGTTTAATTTCTATTTTATTTACTTCCAGGTCAAAGAAAAAGCAAAAAGTCGACAATCCGTTTATACCGTTGTGCCAACACCACCCAGAAAAACAAAAACGGCCGATGAAAACATATCAAAAAAAAATGCCACTGCCAGAAAAGCAGTACCAACTAATTTACTTGCGAAAACGGTGAAAAATAATTTCAATAACAAAACGCCAGCACGATTAGAAATGGCAAACAGAAATGTTAAGCCCTCGTCTAGTGGTGCGAAAGCCAAAGTGGCCACTACAAATTTAGCAACAAAGGTTGCTGCCACAACTGCACCAAATAATTTGGTGAAGAATTTAATTAGAAATAACATGAATTC
Source organism: Hydrotaea cyrtoneurina (assembly GCA_958296145.1). Classification (NCBI taxonomy): domain Eukaryota; kingdom Metazoa; phylum Arthropoda; class Insecta; order Diptera; family Muscidae; genus Hydrotaea; species Hydrotaea cyrtoneurina. Next base: position 10,717,182 of record OY282516.1, read on the forward strand.
GGGTGGGGCGAAAGCTAAAGTGGCCCCTACTACAACAACGCTCAAACCGAGATCACTAAAAATGCCACCACCTGTGGCGGTGCCTGTTAGGAGACCAGCAGTGCCTCCTAGTAATATTAGAAAAACTGAGAAACCGGCAATAAAAACAAATCATGCTGGAACAAAATCGACCGCCACAATCAGACGAATGGAGAACACCAAACAGCATCAGCAACGTTTGAACAATAAGTCCCCAAAACAATCACAAAAGAATGCTCGCCTGACGCAAACTATGAAGGCAAAAAAGCCCACAAAGCCACCAACCGGTTCGTATACGAAACATCTAGGTCTAATGGTGACTCAAACGAATGGTACTGTGGCCGATATGATTGTGCAAACTCCCAAAGACTTTTCCAATTCCAATCACTTTGATGAGTTTGTGACATCCACAAAACTAAAAAATTCCAGTCAAACATTGGAAGATGTTGACGGTGTTAGCCCGATTGAGAAGATATCGAAGAGATCGTTGGGCAACTCTTCAGTCAAGAGAAATCTTTTAAAAGAGGCTACAACCAAATTGACTCAAATAAAAAATCAGGTAGAGACCAAAGAGGTAAACAAACCACCAACTATCGAAAATCCTGGTAGAAAATTCAATTTTATAAGATACTCTGAAATTAATACAACCGTAAATGATGAAGATGATCTTGCGTGTGAGCTAAAGTCTAACAGACATCAAAAGGAACCACAAGATTCTCCAGATAAAGAAGAAGATCGGACATTGATTGTTGAAAAGTCTGTGCAGGACGAAAAGACACCGACAAAACAACTAATTTCCAGCGTGGATAAACCTGTTAATTATTTGAGTCCCTATGTGAGCGTAAGTAGAGGAAAAGTTAGTTTGAAAACGGAGAGGGAGAAACGTAACAGCATATATTTGGTAAATCCCACCGAAGACGAACAACTGAATTCTTCTCTCTCTCGGACTAAAGTCTTAAGTCCACACAATTCACCAGCCTTGGTGGCTCCAACATCACCTCAATTTACTGCAGAAGTTCGTAGAACTTTAGAGGCTGTACGTTATTTCCGAAGGCAATTGCAAGATGAAATAGAAAGACTTCATCAACAATGTGATATTTGGGAGGTGTATAAAGAGGCGAATTTGGAAAAGTTGCAATCAGCCAACTGTGACGACATGATTGATGTAACCATCGGCCAGACCAGACTATTGACAAGCAAAAAGTTTATGCAATTCAAGGGACTGATTGATCGATGTGAGGCTCGTGCCACCGGTATAGGCGATGTTCCCAATGATGGTAGTGAAAAAACCAAGGACGTCGATGCTGTAGATTTAGAAGGATTTTGGTCGATGTTAGGTCTACAGGTTGACAATCTGCAGAAACGTTTCGAGAACTTGGAGCGCTGGAAATCCAACGAATGGAAAGATCCTGATGAGGTCAAGCCAAAGGCGAAGCCTAAAAATTTGGCCAAAGTTAAGAAGGCCGCGCCAGCTGCTAAAGGGAAACCGAACTCGGCTTTACAACAAATGTTGCGTAAAATGCAAGCAGAAATGCGCAATAAGAAGACGAACAACTTGATTGCCACCACGGACGATGTCATACTGACACCCTCCAAAGTGAGAGATCGTAAATATTTCTCGCCTGCCGCTACTGTAGTTGCCGTACCGGCTTCGAATCGCCGGTTGTCCAATCTGATTCTTCAAAGTGCCAATGATTCACCAAATCGTAGAATGTCAATGCTAGTGCGTAGGAACTCTCACGACTCTCCGAATCGTAGAAACACCTTGCTGTTGCGCAAGAGCTCCCAAGATTCTCCAAGTCGTAGAATGTCTTTATTGGCACGTAAAAACTCCCAGGAATCGCCAAATCTCTTAAAGAGTGTACTACAATTTCGTGAAAATGCTTTAGATTCCGCACTGGTCAGAGAAACCTCCTGTGCTACAAAAAAAAATTCATTCAACTGTTCTATCACCTTAAATGGGATAATACATTCTGAATCTCCACGACGTTCAAATAGTACCAGGCCTGAACACTGGGGCGTTACAAAAATGCAAACTGAAGATTATAGCTCGCCCGTCATTAAAGCGCGCAAATCTATTCTAAAAACACCGGGTACAGCTAAAAGTAAATTGAAAAATGTTGTATTTAATGAAAAATTACGAGTGAAGAAGTTCAATTTTATGCTAAACGATGCCGATGCAGAGGGCACCGAAGACTGTAATCAATCGAATGAAGAAGATTTGGCACCAACTCAACAAGGTAACTGGCAACATGCAATAGTTGGAACAATAGTGATTTGATTTCATATTTTCAGACACCGAAGAAGAAGCGGCGGATTTATTAAAGCACGGTACTTATTCCTTGAGGAATCGCAAAGTACGTTTGCGTCCTTCCAGCGAAATTGTCATACCGAAATAAATAGTTCTCTCTTACATTCGACTGTTTTGTTTGATTAGTTTAAGTTTTCTTTTATTATTTTCTTTTTCTTTTATTATTTTACTTTTCCTTTCGATGCTATTTGTTTATTTGGTGTTCTTAATATTTGATTGTATACATCCACATTATTTTACTGCTGGCAATGTTGTGTCATGTTTAGTGTTTCGTAGTGTACTTGAGTTTATATTTATTATATGTGTCTCTAGTTATTAAAAAAATATTACATATAACAATAAAAAATCATTATTTTTATAAACTACAACCAGGATTTGTATTTTTATTTCATAGTTATGGATGTTGTTGAATTAGTGTCGGTTTCTATATATGAACGATCACGTTCTTCAGTCAACATTGCATTTGAACAGTAATGTAGTATATTACTTTTTTATAAAAGACCGATATTGACCTACAGGCCATTTTGTTGGTATTACAGTCAAACCTTGTTTAAAAGATGTATGAGATCATTTCCGGTCAGTCTCCCTCATCGCAAATGAAATGCTTTTTAGGTGCAAAGAGGAGATTATTGCACTATATCGACGATATTTCCTATATCATTCAATATTCCATTGAATATTAATTTGACCAGTGACTCAAATGCCAACAAAGTTGCCCGCCATATCATTGCCTAACACAAAAAGGTCGTAACTCATGAAAAATATTTTTACTACAGAAGAAAATACTTCATAAAACCAGAAATAATGTATGTGTGTATGTAGGTAAGGTGCACAAACATTGCCATTGAGGTAACGATATTCGCTGGCCTTTATTTCTGTTTTTGAGATGTGATGAATATTTTTGTTTTTGATCATCACAAAAGCCACATATTTTACAATTACAATAAGAAAATCGGTGAAGAATTTTCAACTTGTGGTGCAAGCTCCTTCTAGTTTACAAGTCTTCCTTAAATATTTACTCATTTATATGGTCCATTAATGGAATGTTTTTAAAAGTCGATTTTGTATTGTCTGCTTTAAAATGAAATGTCTATACACCAGAGAAATTCGCTCTGAACATATCGCAAATTGTGCATTATGCATATCGGAAAATGAATTGCAATTGATGTTGACAACAATAGATCTGAAATTTAAAAAAATATCTGATTGTTTTATAAATTTAGTCTTCTTATTTACTTTTCTGACAACCATGCTATGGGGGGGATTCAAATTTTGTTTTGCCCTGGATCAGACTATATCAGGGGTTTATTGAAAAATCACGAAAAAAAATCCACGAAAATCACTAGTGGATTTTGCTAATGTACGAGTTAATAGTAAAAAATTATAATACCAGTTTTTAAATAAACGCCTGTACAAATTTGGTATTTTTTACTATTGCCCAATTTGCAATTCTTTCGACTGTGGGTATGTTCTTTTCGGATTATGTAATGAAAGTTGGGAATATTCTCAAGCGATTAATTGTTATCAAAATGTTCAGGATCATCAAAAACAAGATAAGCCACTCAAATGTCTATGTCTGTGCAAAAACATGAAGGCCCAAAATACTTATTAGGAAATATACTTCACCATGGAGTAGTCAGCATGGGAATAAAGCAAACGTTCGTCCTGCCAAGTGGATACTACTTCGGGCTACGCATACAATTTAAGAACAGATATCCACACTGTCGAATTAAAACAAAGCTGTAAAACGTGCTTGCTCTACCCATGGTGCAGTATTAGCTTTATCTCGACATGAACGTTGTTAAGTGTATCAAAATAAACCATGTCGGTCGAAAGAATACAATCGCCCCAGACAGAAAGGGCGGCAGTAACGAGAATCCGGTGGAAAAAAATGTTAGAAGACACGCAAATCCTTGGTAGCACTTATTAAACAGACTCAGACCGACAACAGAACGAAGAGTAGTAAAAAAAGGAAGTCAATATATCAACCCATTCATATGTGGTCTATCGGTACCAAAGCTAGCCAAAAAAAATTGTCATTCAACAATTATATACTATTTAATTTACATGCATACATACATACAATATAAATAACTATTCATTGCGGTCATAGTTAATATAAGATCGAAATTGCATCCTTAAAAATGGAGCTAGATATATAGGAAATTGAATGTTCTCCCAGGTATTGAGTCATTTCCTCTTCATATTTATTGGTATAAATAATATTTATATTTAGTGAATCGCGCAGAGCACATGGATCGAATCATGCGATTCTGCCAATTATCATTAGTCTGGCAACAAATATGATGGAGTTTATATCTTCAACATTTGCATTCATGCCATTTTATTTAATATGCAACTATATTGAATTGAAAATTACCAATTAAATAAATAAACGCATCACATGAAATCTCCAATATACATTAGTTTTTAAATTATTAATTTGGGATTTTCTTACCATACCGTACGGGTTATGGTGAGATGGTAATTCAATTATTTGAACCTTTAAAATACAACTCTGTGCGAAAATAGTGAAATCGTTTCATGTGTGTCGGGGCAGAAATGTTAGAACAATTTCACGGTTTGCAACAACACATTTTAACAAAAGAAATATTTACTACTATGACGGTTTCTATGTGTATTTCTATAATTTGTATATGTTTCTAAAAAAAAAAGAACTTAAAAAATGCATTTAATTTCCCATCTATGTTGTGCCTCAATAGCAGTGCTGCCAACAATGGTCATTGTTAAATACAACGCTGGTCATGGTGTTTTTTTCTTTGTCGTATGGAACGACAACGAATGTCAGTGCAAGCAATAATAGAAAAAATTTCCTATACTCATAACGCAGAATACAAGCAAATAGCAAATAATCATACATTTTGAAATTTCATTCAAAATTCGTCTAAATAAAATGTGTATTAATTATTGAAAACACAACATTAGTTAGTGCTTAAGTGAAAAGTGTGTTTATGCGTGCAACGTTGGCAGTAAAAACCCTCTAGTTCAATTGCCCAGCTATCTGGTTGGTGGGACTCTTCAACAAATCAAAATCACGTAGTATAATTCTTCTGTTTATATATTTCGGTGGACAATCTTTATTTTACAAAAAATTGGCGAGTTTAATCTACGGGCTACGATTGAAGCGCGAAATTAATGTTGTCTATGTGTGAAAATGGATACGAGCAGTAATATGGGTAAGTTTTCGTCATGAAATGTGGCGAATATTTTCAATGAATTTTACCTTTGCATTTCAAATTGAATTTTCAATTGATGATGGTTGGTTGTTTAGTTGTTGTTGCTTTTTCTATGGCCTGTACCAGCTAACCTACATGCACTATGTATTTACGTTGCAATAAGGACTAATTGAACGTAGTAGATCGAGAAAAATCAAAAGGAGTAGTTGAAACTAGTGGACAAATTTAAATCTGATTTTCTACGGCTTGTGTTTTTTTGGTAGTTCACCAAAAATCATGGCAAAATTATTGGCCACCCATACGCATACGGCTCAACGGCCACTGATTTCATGGTAACGGGATTATCTTGATTGTGGAAGAAGCGTTTTAAATCTTGCCAGTAGCTGTTGTCCTCGCTTGGTTTGAGAACATCTAAATTAAATTGTTGCTATGCGTTGAAGGTTCTGAATGATTTTGTTTTGTAAAAATTACATTTCTTTTTATCATTTCATTGCCTCCAATTTTTTCATGAAATTGTGAGAGTTGCCTTATGGCATTTTTGATTTATTTCGTAGTTGCCTTACTAGAAAATTTCCTCTTTGCCCCATGCAGAGTACAATTTATTTTAACAATCTGGCCCGTTCTGTAATTTTCCAACATATGGGGGATATTTCTTTTGGATTTCTGACATTTACTTGGCACATTTTGGGGGTTAGTTTTACGCAATTGAATCTGCTGAAATTTTGAAGAAAATTGGAGATTTTCTTCGATAAACTCAGTAACTTAAAAAAAAGGTAAGGGAAATTATATGAAAAACGTGTAAGATTAATAAGGAAAGTGTTGTTTTCCAGTTTTAATTGAAATACCAGTAGATATCGTTATATCCGGACCAACATGTCTGCATTATATGCCGCTCGTCATGTCACCGGCGTGACCCCTTCAGTTTTGGGAAGATGTTCAGCCGTCCGTCGTTGTATGAGTACAGCTCGTTTAGTGCGTTTGGCTCAAGGTTCCCCATCTGCCCTCATGCATTTGAACAAACATTTGAATCCGGTCTCCTCATATTCCTCGGGATTCCAAAAGTTTGTTCGTGAATACTCTTCTGAAAAGAGGGTGTTCGAAAGAACTAAACCCCATTGTAATGTCGGTACCATTGGCCATGTTGACCATGGCAAAACAACATTGACTGCTGCCATTACCAAAGTGTTGGCCGACAAACAATTGGCCGAGAGTAAGAAGTACAATGAAATCGACAATGCCCCTGAGGAGAAGGCTCGTGGTATTACCATCAATGTTGCCCACGTCGAGTACCAAACAGAAAATCGCCATTATGGCCATACTGATTGTCCCGGCCATGCTGATTACATCAAGAACATGATCACAGGTACAGCTCAGATGGACGGTGCTATTTTGGTAGTTGCCGCCACTGACGGTGCTATGCCTCAGACCAGAGAACATTTGTTGTTGGCCAAACAGATTGGCATCAATCACATTGTTGTCTTCATTAATAAAGTAGATGCTGCCGATCAGGAAATGGTTGATTTGGTTGAAATGGAAATGCGTGAATTGCTGTCCGAAATGGGCTATGATGGTGACAATATCCCCGTGATTATGGGATCTGCTCTCTGTGCGTTGGAAGGCAAGAGTCCCGAAATTGGATCAGAGGCTATTTTGAAACTTCTGCATGAAGTTGATAACTTCATTCCCACACCCGCACGTGAATTGGACAAACCATTCCTTTTGCCCGTAGAAAATGTTTACTCCATTCCCGGACGTGGTACTGTGGTCACCGGTCGTTTGGAACGTGGTGTTGTCAAGAAGGGAAATGAATGTGAATTTGTTGGTTACAATAAAGTATTAAAGTCTACCGTGACCGGCGTTGAGATGTTCCATCAAATTTTGGATGAAGCCCAAGCGGGAGATCAATTGGGCGCTTTGGTCAGAGGTGTTAAGCGTGACGACATCAAGCGTGGTATGGTCATGTGCAAGCCCGGCAGTGTCAAGGCCTTGGATCAATTAGAAGCACAGGTTTATATCCTGGCCAAAGAAGAAGGCGGTCGCTCCAAGCCGTTCATGTCTTTCATTCAGCTGCAAATGTTTTCACGTACTTGGGATTGTGCTGTCCAAGTACATATCCCCGACAAAGAGATGGTAATGCCCGGCGAAGATACCAAACTTGTTCTACGTTTAATACGTCCCATGGTCTTGGAACAGGGACAACGTTTCACTTTGCGTGATGGCAACTTAACTTTGGGCACCGGTGTTGTTACCAAAGTTTTGCCACCCTTATCCGAAAATGAACGTACCGGTTTGACAGAGGGCAAGAAGGCACGTGAGAAGAAATTAGCCGCCAAAAAGTAAATGTAGATTTATGATTTTCAAATACGTATAAGTTATTTTTTATGTTACTCTACATTTATTTTTAAATGATAATACACACATACCTATAATATAATGTACCATCTGTAATTGGCCGATTCTGAATTGTTGGAAAGCATTTGTTTTTTTTATAGCTATGTAGGGCTGTTAAAGTCTCCGTTGCGGAAATGTTTGGCCTTAATTTTTCTGGGACATTTAAAAGATGAAGAAATACTTTTTCCCCTTTTATGATAAGTAGATATTTTCTTGTTTTGTGAGATGGAAATTTATTAAATAAATACTACAACAAATGTTAACTGTGTCTTTATGTACCTGACTGTGGATTAAAGAATTTAGAAAAGTGGACCGCCATGTTGGAAGCTATTTGCGGAAGTAATAATTGTTTTGGTTTTAAACCGGCGTAGATGAAATTCATGTACAGATTGTTCATGAATGTACATGTCATCCTGCCTTAGTCAATAAGATGTGACAACAGGCCTTATTAGGCATTTCCAAAGATCAGATAGACATCCCTTGTATCTTTTTTAAGAAGGCAATCTGTGCTTTTCCGTCAGGACAGCTTTAAAAGAGATGTGTGAGATGAAAAGTTATTCCAGGTTGCCAATGTCTTCGGGGACTCTGAAGTTAGATTACTTTTTACGAGGTAATACCCAGATGTATTGAAGCATACACGTTGTATACAATAAAGCTGCAATTTGTCGTCGTTATTTGTCAGAGGCGCTTGAGAATTTTCTACACGGAAATATAACAAATATTTATATTACCAAGCCAATCGTCCCTTTCATATGAAAACGGAGGAGTTGAAGCAACTCCCCCATTTTCATTTCGTACTCATCGATGACTTTACACAGTAAAGTTGTTAGGCGGGCTGCCCTCGTTAGGGTTCTTATTCTAAATATTTCCCTTAACAGCCCATTAAGTAACAAAAACTTTAAATTTCCCAAGTATTCGCAGAGAAAACGTATTTATTGTACTTCTCTTTTTTAGATCCCCTCGACGATTCGTCAACTTTACCTGAACTCAGCTTCGATGATCTGCTGGACTCGTCACCAATTAAGAAAAATGGAAAATCAGCTCTTGACGATGATCCTTTGGAATTTGAACATGAACGTAGTAAAATTCATAAAGATGACAGTCTCCATACACCCGGACCGAAGCGACCCCAAATGTCTCACAGAATGTTAAGCACTAATTCTATAAGCAGTAAGGCCACTCCCGTGCGGACGAATCCCGTAAAGGCCGGTAATCCGCTGACATTTTCCAAAAATAATGGAGGTAATTTATCAGCGCCCATACTCTTGAATTCCAAAAACGTTTTACCCAAAATGGCACCACAAATCACAACCAATTCGATTAAGATAACCCAAAAATCTGTAACATCAACGGCTGGCAGTGGTGGAGTGGTGGGAACGACAGGCTCAACCGTTTCTATGGCGGGCAAAACCGCTGTTCGAACATCGTCTGGCCAATTGATATACATACAGAAAAACACATTAACCTCATCTTCGAGTGCAATTAAATCGGGCAATACTGTCAATGTGAAGCAGCAGATGGTATCTTCCGCTGGAGGTAGTGGCAGTGGCAACAAACCGGTCACTATACAAGTGGTACGAAATGCAGATGGAAACTTTGTTCCGGTGAAATCATCCGGTGGGCCAAATGGCAAAAACACAACATTAACATTATCGCCCACCACGTTGGGGGGTAAAAAGATTGTAACCTCATCCGGGGGTCAAGTTCTGATAAAAACCCCTATTTCATCACCCGCAGTCTCAAACACTGACTCTAAGATAATGGTAAAGTCAGGCACTGCGACAACCTCGACCAAAACAATTGTTGTACAGAATACCAGTGGTAAACAGATTTTATTATCCAATCCCAATGTGATGAAATTATCTCCCAAAGTACATACGACAACAGCAAATAGTAATTCGTCGGCCACGTCATCGGGCGCTGGAACAGGTCAATTACATGCTATACAAATACCAGGCAAAGCGGGTGTACAATACATGCGAGTTACGCCTTCTGCGAGATTAACGCCCAAATCTGTCACAGTGTCCTGCGGAACGACGCAAACTACCACAAAATCCGTGACATCAACGTCGACCATATCGTCTGCTGCAGCTCCAGTGAAAATATTAAACAATTTGCCACAAAAGTTTACCGTTTTACAGAAAGGCAGTGGTACCAAAGTTGTTGTGACCCAGAAAAAGGACACTAGCGGTTTAGAATATTCTCCGATAGCTTCAAAGGTCCAAAAGACTATAGTGACCATGCCCTCGCTAAGACCAATAAGTGATGACAAATCGAAGATGCAGCAACAGTCCCTTATAAAATCCCAGCAGGCTACAGCGACACCCAACTCGACCACAAATCAATCATTGATAAGAAAACATAAAATTTCTGAAATTAACTCTGAAATAAAACGTATAACAGCAATGGATACTACGGACGACAGTGGTCCACCAGAGATTAAAAAGTCAGCTCCCAATAATCGTGTGGTCGTGATATCAAGCAACGCACCAAAAATTCTCCTCAATAATAGCATACAACAGCCGGGGCGTATCACGACCACGGCGACAAGCAACAGTCTCTTTACTTCTGGCGGCAGCGGTACAATACAGGTGCAGGGCACCAAATCAACACCATCATCGTCATTCGCCTCCTCTGTGTCTACTACAGTGGGCAACAAACTCTATACGATCTTAAAGCCCAACGGAGGCCAACAACAAAATCCAGCAAAACTGTTTAGTGTTTTAAAAGCCAGTAACGTGTCGACGATGTCTACAAAATCGCAACCTTCTTTCACATCGTCGACCACACAGAAGGCATTAGTCAACAAACAATCTCAATTGCAGCAGCAACAGAAAATTTTCCACTTGAAACAATTGCAAAAATCCAAATTACCTCAAAACACTGCGTCGGCGGTATCATCCTCATCATCGACATATTTAACGCTCAAAATTAAAGAAGAACCTATAGAGTCCAATGATAACTCCACCACCGCCACCGAAAATGTCAGTTCCTCATCATTTACTTCTCCATCCACAACCAAACTACCAACTTTACCTACGGTCTATACAGTTCTGAAAGATGAGGACGACAAAATTGATTTGGTAGGCGGTGTACGACGTAAGCACTGCAATTGTAGCAAGTCGCAATGCCTGAAATTGTACTGTGATTGTTTTGCCAATGGAGAGTTTTGTCAGGACTGTACGTGTAAGGATTGCTGCAACAATCTGGAAAATGAAGATGAACGTCAGAGGGCAATCAAGAGTTGTCTGGAAAGGAATCCGAGTGCATTTAAGTGAGTATACCACCAAAAAGTGTTTGTCCCTTAATGAAATTATTGTATGCCAACTGCCATTGGTAGCCTAATTTTAAAATAACTGATCATCTTTCAAACTAAAATTTAAAAAATACATGTGCCCACATATATTTTCATATATTTCGGTGGATATTCATGTTCTTTTGAGGATTTGTGGGTATTTAACTCTGGGGCTTTCATGGCAATGTTTCGACGAAAACACACAAGTTATTTTCTTTCCCATGGCCACTCAAACTAAATACATTCGCTGTCTCATTAAGTGACAAGCAGGGAGCTTATCTCAAACCAGAGTCATGTTCCTAAAGGAATTTGTATATTCACTATTCGGAATCTACAGTTTAAAGCTGTTCATAGACTAAAAGGTCTGTTTGTGGTCACATAGTCTCAAATGTTCTTATTGGAATAGACGTTCCTCAAATAAACGGGTTTGTTTCCAAGCTTCTGAAATCCGTCTCCAATCGGCTATCTATTTATGCAACTCATGGCTTTTAAGAGATTAATCTCTTGCTAATAAAGTCGCCGTCATTTTCATTGGAACCGCCGCGGAATATGTACTACCTGCCAGTGGATCGACAATGTCATTAATATTCACAAGAACACTAAATGAAATCAACTATTGTAATGGGATAACTCGCCTTTGATCCCATTTTTCTTCTCTTGTCTAAATGGGAAGTTTTTCCTAACCAAAACTATTTGCGGTTTTATTGCCAGTTTAAAAGCGCACCGTCTTGAACATAGGACCCTTTTAATTTTAAAAAGTATTGTGTTGTGAAAATTCAAATTCTCAAATGGTAATTTTTGTTGTTGCATATTTAAATGTTTTTGTTTCTATTTTTTAAATATGCATCTTAACAAGCCATGAATTCCAGAATTGCCCAACTCGTAATACAATCAAACAAATGAATACAAAAATACTCTGGCAACATTTTTTTAATTGTTTTTTCCAATCATTCTGGGCAGACCGAAAATCACATCATCCAGCGATCAAGGAGACATGCGTTTACACAACAAAGGATGCAATTGCAAGCGTTCCGGGTGCCTGAAAAACTATTGCGAGTGTTACGAAGCTAAAATTCCCTGTAGCTCGAATTGTAAATGTGTGGGTAAGTAAAGCACAAGAAATATGTAAATATGTCTTTTCATTTCAAATATATTAATAAAAACCATTATCTCTTTCCAAAAGGTTGCCGCAATGTCGAAGATCGTCCTGATTTGGATATGGATCCCGTCGATCAAAAAGTAATGGCCTCAATAGCCAATGTTTCGGCTATGACCAATAGCCAAAAACGTACCTATGAGAAGTCGCAAAGAGATTCAGTGGGTAATGTTGCCATTAAAACCGAGAAGTACTCAAAGGACGGTGTGAAAACGGAATTTGTGCCTGCCGGCGCCGAGGCTAACAGTGATGCGACACAGACTGCGGATAAGCAACAGTGTAACTTTATAACGCAAGAAGTGGTCGACGCCACCATTCAATGCATGATCACCCAGGCCGATGAGTGTGAGAAAAACGGTCTGCCCGCTTACCAAATGGAAAAAATGGTTATGGAGGAATTGGGTCGTTGTCTGGTGGAGATTATCGACTTTTCTATACGCAATACGGACACCAGCTATTCGCAAGATTAAAGTTCTATTACTCTTACGTTTCACATTGTTAAATTATTTTAAACAAACATATTCTATACTCGTTTGGTTAGATTTTTAATCAATAACACTACAATTGAGAACAATTATAAACTTAAATTATTTTAAAGCTAACAACAACAAATATGTATTCGCCAATATATAATCGTTCTTTTCTTTCTTTATCATTTAACATGTACATATTTTTTTACAATATCCAAAAAGAAAGCCATTTTCTTATAAAAACAACGCTAATAAAGGAAACTTTTTGAAAGTTTTTATTATTATTTTTTCTATAAGAATTTAGTTTAGTTATCCCCCCAAACGTAATTTCTATTTTGTTAAAGAAAATTAAAGTTATTTTGTTTTCTATATATTTTTTTATGTTTTAAGATTCTGCAGATTTTGACATTAGTTTTTGCCTAATATTCCCTTTATTATTTCGTGTTTTCGTATATTATATAAACAATTGCTTCAGTTGTTATCACATAAGTTTAAAATAAAGTCGAGTTTCTTACGTAGATTTAAATGTAAATAGATTTTAAAATATAATAAAATCGTCGATAAACAGATATACAATTAACTGTACGTTGCAAAATGTTTTAATAGAATTGGTTATGGGTGAAAAGTCAAACGTGAATAAGAAAGGTAAGTTGGGCCGGAATACTTTAAAAATGCCAGTGAGTTTCAAAATGACATTGTAAGTTCATATAGGAGGGCCTGATTTTTAGAGTGGCGTGACATGGACTTGAGCGGTAATTGTAGGTTAATGTGAACGGTCCTGTTAAATAAATATTCATGAAAGTTTATGAGTGCGTTTTTTGATCAGTAGAGACACCTAATATGTAACTACTGTACAATTCTGATGTACTGTGATCCCCAGAGTACAACAATGGTCGACATTTCTTTGTCTATGGATAGATTTTTTTGTATTTATTATTTTAAAATGATAACTCGACGCGAATTAGTTGAAATATATTTTAAAAAATTACCCTGTATTCAGAAACATTTACAATATGGTTTAAAGTGGTTATTGATAAAGGTAATTTGAACCTTTCGTAAAGGTTTATGAATATGGGCCTAAATATGTAAATGTCACCACGTCTCTCATAACAAATGTGGTGATCATTCTGAGAAGTAATTACGGCTGCCTAACAAAAGAATCTGCTTATAACTTGGACTTCTCTAGCTTTTGCTAGTTCTCGATCAGATCTATCGTACACAAAACCATGTTCACGTGTGCCCACATTTGACGGTCAATGTATGCAAATGTGGTCTATTGTTTACATTTTTTTAAAAAAAAATTTGTTTCGTCAAATAATAGGTCGACAAACTTCTTAGAAAAGCGACATGAGAATATATCCTTTTCCATGTGCCAATAAAACATTCTGTAAGGGCTTGTTTCAGAAAGCCCTAAATAGCGTATTAAGGATATGATAAAAGGCTTTGATGCAACTGTTTTAAAGACATTTTATTATTTCACAGACAGCCACTTTATACCTTAAAGCTTTTTTTTTAACTTTGCCTAAATCTCAGCCAAAAATTATGCTTTAATAAATCCGTTGATTTAAAGTGTAATCCATAAAACAAACGTTAAATTTAATATCTGACGAAGTTAAGTTGATTTATATGTGACATTAAACACTAATAACCACTTTAGACGCACTCTCTTAAACTCACACCCTCCCCTCCATTCAGCCTTCCAAACACTACGATAATCTTCTATGACGAAGGGGACTTGAGCAGAGATTAAGAAGGATTCCATCGAAAGGAGAATTCCACAGAAGTATGGCAATAAATCACGGCACATAAAAAGAAGCAATGAAGCGGAATTCCCATATACGAGTGTGTATGTAATGAAGAAGAAAAAAAAACCAGCCACCGTATCTAGGATCTCCACGTAATAGTGGCAATGTAAAGAAAACACCGAACGCTGTAAAAGCAGTTTCCGTTTCCGCTGGTTCTTGTTGGCTGGCCGCCTGGCCCACCATGGAAATGTGCTGTAATGAGATGGCATTCGTTCAAATTTATAAGCATTTTATTCACAGTACGAATGTAGTAAATAAAATTTACCTTTTTTTTGTTCTCTACCGCTAACAGTTCCTTGTTGGGAACAATAGGATGGGAAAAACGGAAATAGGGAGTGGGACACAAATAGGAAAAACATTTCAATGAAGTTAATAACGTGTGTTATGGTTCTTAGTCCTTTATATTCTCCAAAAGCAACAAGTGTTGTTATTTTTATTGTCTTGTGGACTCCGCACATCCTGCTCTCGCATTTGTTACTTGTGTAGCATCCCATTCAATGGTTTATCCTTTTTTCTAAACATTTCATAAAATGTGCTTCTCAGTTGCCTTGTATCTCTCCGTATTATCCTTACACTGTGATTGGCTGGATGTCGTTTTGGTGGGTGTTGCCAGGACACGCCCTTCTTTGGGTCATACAACAAGCAGTGGATGATGCGCAAACTCTGGCGCACAACAATAAAACAACAAATCTTCAAATCACAACTCGAAACAAACAATTCATTTAGGTTGTTGCGGTTCTCTGGTATAGAATGAAGTGAATGGCAGCAATATGGGCAGGACGAGGTTTTGTTTAACTGAAAGACAACCCTGCCATTTGGTCAAACAATCGCCACAAATGTAGTTAGTAATAAAGGGCATGATCCATTTTGTGGAAATGAATTTCAGTTTCTGTAAGTATAGAAAGCTGTAGTAAACAATCAACTTTAAAACTAAGGACGATAATCGGGATTATAATTTTTTATATGTTTGGCTAACTTTGATTAGAAATTGTAATTCCAGAAATTAAACGATAAAACTGAAGTTAAACTTTCACTGACAGAAAAATACTAACTTTCATTCTTCTTCTACTTGTATTGATTGATGTCACAATCATATTGTTATTAAATTTGGTGTGGGATTATCACACACAACAAACCCAGGATCACCAGCAGTTCCTCACGGAATGCCGAAACAGTGTACTACTTTGACTGACCACTTAAACTTATTTCCCTTAACATTCCATGAAGGAACAGACGGGGAACTTCTCTCGAATCAGTGAGCTGTGTATGATATAATTTGTATACTCACAGACCGGGACCTACTGTTTAAAGCCGGCTCCGAATGGCTAATGCTTTTCTAGGGAAGTTTTACATGGCTTAGAGATTAATCTCTTACACGTAAAGTCGCCAACATATACGAGGTGGAAACAGCCACTGAAAAATGTTTGATGGTCTTACCCGGTTTCGAACTCGGGTTCTTCTGTGTGATAGTCGCACACACTACCTATTACACCACGGCCGTCCATAACAACCTATTTGAAGTTAAACTGGGTTTAATGTGAAACTGAGCTTTACTAATCTGTATTTAAAATACGACCTTGTTTATTGAACCTTAGGAACACTTTTCTACTTTAAACAGCAGGGTCGTGAAATGAATCACCCACTGATTCTCCTGTATGCAAAAAGTTCCGGTCGGACGTTAATGTGGCTGTCATATCCGAGAGTGTGCGGCTCAGTCCTGGAACATCGAGTCGCCATCGATCTCAACACCTCAATCATTTACGCACCAGTCTGTGGGACACACGACCATAACCTTGTTATCCATTTTCAGTTAGGGCGATGTCAATTTCCCACCTCCAAGTTAAGATTTGCCGCCGCTGGATTTGGATTATGGACCCATTTTTACTTTTTCGTTACAATACGACTAATCAGCTGTGTCGGAGATGTCATCAAGTTAAGATATGACGCCGTTGAACTTTTTTTTTTGTGGGGTACTGTGAAAGGGCCGTGTAGTGTGAACAATCCAATAATGATTTCGGCCCTTGAGGCGAATATCAAGTAAGCCATTCGCAACTGTTGCTTAGAAATACCCCAGAAACGACTATCAGCATGAGAGAAGATAGATCGTGCTGGACTCAACAACTGATAATCATTATCAGTTAGAGTGCCAGTTCTAGTACCAGTTTTTGTTCGCATCGGATTGCAAACCATGTAATTTTTTTCGACAATGCTTAGACTGATGCCTTACAATTATCACATAGAATTCCAACTCCATAAGGATTACACGTTTTTCATCGGATCTATGAAAACTGCCCCACAAGCAAAACGAAAGATGGCCCAAAAAAATCCCATACAAAATTGGTGCTTAGTATGAAAAATACCACAAAAAATTGATTTTTTTTCGTTTTTGTGCCAATTGTCTCAAATTTTTAAATTTATCTCAAGCTATTCGTGAAATCAACTGGGAATAGTGGAAGCCTTCTGTGGGGGAAATATTTGTGAGCGTTTGGATTGACCAAAATATAGAGGACATTGCTGAAATTATTTAAGTAGCTGCAGCGCCGAATTGGGGAATTTTTCGTATATTATTTAGGGGACATTTCAGAATCTTTGGAGAACCTTTAATGTTCATTTTGGGCCACATTTTTTTAAACTATTTTTAGGAATTCTTTATTTGTGGCATTTGCATTTGAGTAATTTAATTGGGGAACTTTTCATATATTATTTAAGGGATTTTTCAAAAATTTTCATCTTCATTTTGGTCCAAATTCTGTTATATATTTTTAAGAATTCTTTATTTGGGGCAGTCTGCCTTTGGGTAATTTGTAATGGAGTCATTTCGTCCCCTCTACATTCAAAATATTAACTCATAAAATTCTTATAATCCACATGGTTTTACAAAAAGAATTTCATCACCTTTTCTTGGAATATACATACCATATTTTACATGCTAAACTTTTCCCCGCTGATCTGCAAAGGAAATTAAAATGTCACGCATGAAAGCCTGGCATATCAGTTCGTTCCCAAACATCGTCCACAATTAGACTGGACATAGTTTATGTGAAATCATCAAAGAGATTTGAAAAGTGAACAAGACTGAACTTTTCCCGCACCCCATAAAAAATCCATTGTGGTCATTTAATTCTATAACTCTGGGGATATTTATCTAAAAATAACCACCAACACCATCAACATGGACCACATTTTAACTGCAAATGACATACACTTCAAGTTTAAACCAACCAACAACAACAAAAACTGTTCACACACGCGAAGCGGAACGGGAAGTGTTGTAAGAAAGGGGGGTCGGGGTGCCCGGAATCCTTGGTATGCTAAAATATTTCCCTATGCTCTGTAATAGATGGTTGGTGAGGTTTTCTGGGTTAACCATAGAATCCTCCAATACATTTGATAATGTCACCGTGAATGTCATATCTGTGACTCAGGGTGCGTGTGTGTGTGGGTCCTTCCGTTACCAGTGCAAGCTGAATGTACGATTTGGGTTCATGCCTCTCGTGTGCCATCCTATTGTTCTATTGGTATCAGAGAAAATATGTTCATTCCATCATTTAGTTGTTCCACATACATTCACATAAATATGACAAATTGCTGTGGCTGATGGCATGCTCTATTAAGTGCTGCCTAACTCCTGCTTCCTGTCCTTGCCGAGGATGATGACGAGGCTGCGCTGCTATGATTCTTGCTGCCCCCTTGTATTTGTGCTGTAAAGGCGTGTGGGCATGTTTGAATGTTGACTGTTGAATATGGTTTTATTAAGGGTTTATTCCCTGGGTTTGTTTGAATGCGATGAGTTTATGCCTTCCAATGCTTTTTATTTTTTACTTGTTGGCTTTTATTGTTTTCTCCACGGTGTTTGTGTGTGTCCGTGGGGGGTGGGACTGATTGTTGTCCCGTTCAATGTGATTTCTAACACACGACGCCCTGGCAGTCAGTTCAGGGTGTCATTATCAATTATTTTTCATTTCTTTCCTTTTTTCCCCGTTTTTTTTTCACAGTTAATGGAATTTTGAAAATTTAATAATAAAGTCGTATTTTCCAAGTGTGCTTTTGTGTGCGTGTGCCGTGGATCTTCCTTCATCTTGGTGGCTGTCTGGCTCTGTCGCCTTTTTGTGTTCCTAAATACGAGTCTTATTAAATCGCATATTGTTGGAATTAGTGGATGGCATTTCATTTATGACGTGTGAGGTTGGGTATGTGTGTCACTGTTTAATGATTTCGTCTTAATTTTCTACGTGACAATTGGTTCAATACATTATCATTTAAAAATAGACTTGAACTGAGGATACACGTTTCGTGGGTGTGTGATAAAGTGTTTGGAAGATGCCGTCGAGTTTAGGGTTCTCATGAAATTCGTTGTTTCCAATCAGTGAAGGGTTGGGATTAAAAAAAAATTAAATGGCAATCTGTGTCAATAAAAAAAACTGTAATGCTCCACTTTCTTACAGTTCAGAAAAACTATAAAACAAATATTTTCCTATCCGAAGTCTCGATTATATCTTTCAGATTATCAATTGTAACTCAAGTGTTTGAAACAAAATCAATTAAAAAGTTGTATATTTGATCACAATAATGATTGATGTTCTTTCAAATATTCAATAAACAATTTTTGTCCTTCAAGCAAATAGAAAAATCGTCGTAAACTTCGTTAATTTATTTTCTTTAAATATAAAAAAATCGCTAAAAATAACTTAAATTTTTTTGGACATCTATACCCTTGGACGACAATAAACAGACTAGATTCAATAAAAACATTAAATCCATTACATTACATTTTCCCGTTTGGGCTAATATGCCCAAAATAATTTCAATTGTTGGCCTTTTTTTTATCTTGCAACAAATAATACAACTAAAGGGAACAAACGGTAATAACGGACAGTGTAATGAGGCAACAACTGATTAGGGATGACACGGCTGATCAGGGAGGACACTGCTGATAAGGGACGACACTCATCCGCAGTATGAACCGTTACTGAGAGCAACAGTATGTGACCGATTGGACTGATAAGCTGACATTAGTTGACAGGCTGTGTAAGTTTTAAAAAGATTATTAAGTTTTGATATAAGTATTATGTGGTCAACAGTATCGAAGGCTTTGATCCAACAAAACCAGATATGACACCATTTTACCATCAAGTTTAATGTTGAAAAAAAAAATATCTTGTACAATTTAAATGTACCGGGTTTTCCAACAAGAAGTGTTATTCCGAAATTATACGATTTTATATTTCCTGAAACATTCCCGAAATGCATTTAAATCGGAAAATACGTTCCGGGAGTTCCGGGTTCAAAATCCAAATTATGAAGCCAGTCGAAAGATAGGTTTCGTTTGCATAGATGTTGTTTCGAGTTCGGGGAAAGACAAACATGCGTATACTCTTCGTTTACAGAACAATATAAAGTTGACAATATCAAACAAAATTATTTTTTCTGAAATTTTCAATCCAAAAAAAATGTTCCCCTGATTTTCCATTTCGTGACCCCTCTTGCTGTTCTTCTCCCCCCTTCCCAAACAATCGTAGAAAATAGTGCATGATCACATTTCGTGGCAAGTCATCGTGTAATATGCTGTTTCCATTAGCCCGCGTTTGGTTATCGCGTTAACGATTTATCGAAACTGAACGCATGGTGTTTCCATTGTGTTTTGCATCCGCGTTCACATCCAAACAGCTGATTGAATTTATTTTTTTCTTGGCCGCGAAAAGTTTAATATTTTTGTGTAGTTACAAAATAATGGAGTTGGACGATATTCTTTTGCTTACCGCAGTCGAAGCTGAGGATGAAAAGGTGTTGCGCCTAATGGATATGTGCAGAGCAAGCAGCGCTGCATATTTCATGGCTAATGCACGAAGCGTCTGGAGTTTTGTAAGTGAGGAACAATATTCATTGATTTCAAGTAATTGTTTTTAACTTTTATTTAATAGGAACGTTATGGTACCTTTTGGGAGAGAGACGTGCCTCTGAATTCGGACGAGGTGTTTAAAGAAAGCTTCCGTGTAGAGAGGAGCATATTTCAAATGTTGGTACAGCGCCTTCATGCACTGACCAAGGAAGACACTTCGTTTCGGCTCGCTATCCCGCTGGAATGCTGATAAACAGCTGTTTTAGTAGGGATGGGCAATTTGCAGTGTTGCCATTAATAGGTATGGGTGGGTTTCGATTGCAAAAATAGTCGAATTTATAGTAAACGCAACTTATCGAAAGTCGCGTCCAATATGAACGCAACTTTTTCCCATACCTACCTGCCTATGCTTTTTGTATACGCTTTAACGCGCGTTCGTTGATTTTTGGATGTGGATGTGGATGCAAGCGTAGTGGAAACAGGGTATAAATCGGGTCCTACACTGTCTTGACTGTTCGATTGCCCCACATTTTGTGAATGCGATGCCAGATCAACAATTCCTAAAACAATCCTAAATTCCCCAAGAAAAAACGCTAATTAGCCATATAAAATCTCAAGTTGACGCCACTGTTCGTAGCTGTAATAAGAACAAGATAAGTGCAAACTAACAATTTTGCGGGTTAATTTTATTGTGCTATTAAAAAAAAATGCAATTTACCATGGTCATGTACTTCTTGGAGGAGATTGACGATCGCCGGAGGCGTTTACGGTCCGTCTCAAATGTTTTTGAGATGCTGGGAGCTACCAGCAAACGGAGGATAATAAAAATGTGTCCTCCACACTCAATTCGTCGGCCATGAGAATTGAAGAATTGCATTTTCGGCATGTTGATACAAAAGCCTAGCATCTTACGTAGACGAAGGTCAAATAATGGAGGCCTTTGTGGACTCAACAGGATTTCCCGATGTAATTGCATGTATTGGAGGAATCCACATCCGTATCACAAGGTCAAGCGTTTGTTTTTGTCCAACAAAGTGAGTACTTTCTGCAGATATTTTCATTTATTTTTTAAGTATATATAAATATCTCAATGGGCCTTAGTCTCTTGGCTTAATGAGCAAAAGGTTCAAATCGTTCCAAGGATAACGATTAAATCGGCATATCATATTTGAACACCCAACTAATTATCAATTGTTTATTCTTAGTGCAAATTAGCCATTTCAAAATATTATTTTTGGTTTATTTTACTGAATATCAATTTCAAAGGTTTAACAAAGGTAAAATCCACCCCCTCCTTTCATTTCACAATAAATTACACTCCCCAACATTCCTTTCAAAGTAACAATAACAAAAACCGATGAAAGTCAACATAACTTTTAGGGCAATCATAAGAAAAAACGAAAGTTAATGGTGTAGAAATCCCTGCCGCCATATAAAATACAATTTCCTTCTATCCAAAGCCTTCCCACTTCCGGCCCTTAAGAAAAAGAAGAAGAAAAAATCAATTTCTTTGTGGACATCAACACCAAATCATCACATAAATGGCAGAAAGGCCCATAAATGTAAAGATGTTGTAGAAATGAAAACCTCACACACATGATTACTAACATGCATACATATGTATGAAACGCGCACACACTCACACAATGAGGACAAAGGACATTTTTGTAAGCTGTTTCCGAAAAAAAGTGGACAGCAAAAAGTAGCCCGTGAATGAAAGGAACACTTAGACAGGATTTAAAAACTATTTACCCAATTTTTGCTCGCTCTGTCAACTATTGTTCTCGGCTGTTTTCCTTGTCCTCCTGCTTCATGAGAGATGTGACAAATTTGTGGGTTAAGAGGTTAAAATACAAAGCACTTAACCGTGGACAATTCACTTTAAAGTTCTGAGACAAGAAATGGGGTGGCACAGCGACAAAAGCATGAAATAAAATTATGTTTTTCTTCCCCCCAGTTCTTTATTTGAAAGTACGACAATTGTTTTCAAGGTTCGATTTGATGAATTTTCAAAGGACAAACACTTTGTGTTCAGCTTTCACACATCCTTGCGAAAGTAGGTTGGGTTATAAATGAAAGATTCCTATGTTAATTTGCGTTCTTTCCTATGGATGCTTGACTTTGTCTCCCCTCTGCCACAATTGTTCATTTCCGTTTATTACATCTTTAGCATTTCTTCACGTTTTCTTTTAAACATGATTTAATTTTTGCTCTTTCATTTTGTTTGTTATCGAGAATGCTGTGCAGTTTATAAGTCCTTAAGAGTAAAATTCATTAGTGAATTCTATTGGTTGGTATTGTGTTTTATTCTACGTCATCTTCTTGCATCTAAAAATATAACGCCAAGAATTTCTTCGGTAAAAGATATTTCAAACTGAAATGTGTATTTGCATAAAAATGTGAAGTTATATGGGGGAAATTAAAGGTCATATATTAATGATAGATCATATGAAGGACGTTGTGGTCAAGGAGGGTGTTTCATGTATTTTGTGCCGGATTGATTCCAAATTACTTATATTCTTTGGTTAATGTGACACAAGAACCAAAATATTTCAATTGTTATCTTGGTTTTATTTGAACAAGTTTTTAAAATGGACAGTGGTCTCTAGGTCAACTAGATTAATCTAGTTTTGAATTACTAAAAAGAAACTAGTTTTGGACCACCCTTTATAAAAATTGTTCTATGCAAGAACTATTTTAAAAACTACATGTTTTCGTCTGAAGTGGTCCATACAAATCTCAAAATAGGTTTACCACAAAACCGAATAGTTTTCTCAGTAGGATAATGTTATGCCACAGCGTAAATTGTAAACCACTACCGTCGTTTAAACAAACAACCACTTAACATTAATGATTGACTGATCGTACGCACCGATGCTTTGTTGGTATATTAACAAATTGTATGCAAATCTCCGCAATATCATAAAGTCAGTCAGTCACTCAATTGTCCAAGCAAATAAAGCTTTTTTGTACAGTCAACGGAATGCCATTAAACCAACATAGACGAAACGATAATTCCCACATCATTCAACTTAGGTTTTGAATATTAATTTTAACTTGAGTTTAAACAAAGAATTGACAGGCTTTACAGATGTTTAATTCCGGTTTCAATAGCATCCAACAACATTAGTCGTATTCGATGGGGCATGTTCGTTTAGCATTTTCCTCTAGTGAGATTGTAATACAGCAGTAGGTCTAAAAAAAAGGATTTTTATAATTGGGAATATTTAAGCTAACCTACCAAACTAAAAAAATTAAATTGTATAAGAAAAAGGTAATTTGTATAATTTTTTCGAATAAATTCTTGTATAAATTGATTATTCTATAAATTAACTATAAAAGTCAAATACACCTAGGAGTTCAACGTGCGTTTAAATAACCAACCATTGACCCATTTACCAGTGATAGTTTAAATCTATTTATATAACAGGATTAAAGAAAATACCAATGTGAATTCATTGACATATTAATTGACCGCCCGGTGGGGTCTGCATTGAAGCAATCAACTAGACACCATGATCTTCAACTCATATACTGCTTGCAGATAGACGTCTTTTCAGTTTAGCCATCACTAACAACGACGAGCTATAACCAATGAGATTATAACTAAATAATACCAGTTTACGGTGGCCTACCTTAACATTGAATAGTAATTTAATCGTATTTGTAAAGAAAAAAAAATGTATTAATTTATTTCATCTGTACGAAATCAAAATTAATTAATTAAAATTCTGCATAAAACGTTATGATTATTTGAGCTTTGATCCGAACACATTAAGATACGTTATATAGGAAAGCAATAACAACAATATATACACGGATCATCACACATAAAAAAGGCATTATGTTTGGCGGAGCAGATGTTAGAAAAGAAGATGGGTATGCAAAGTGACGTAAAATTTAAAAAATATATGATATGACCACCAGTAACGACATCGTTATACCCTAATAGGAAAAAAGGAGTGACAAAAACTGAGTCGTCAGTCTGAAAAGAATTTTAGGGCCCACCTACAAGAACAAATACCTATGTTTCCTTTATAAATAAAAACCGGGTTTCCGATCAATATAATTAACCCTTTAACCACTGAAATCAAAACCTTTAACCATTAGAAATGGCTGTTAGCGATGACCGTCTGTAGACGGTCTTAGTGGTTAAAGGGTTAAGAAAACGAGCATGGAAACTACTAGTTTTAGTCAGTCAGTGGATTTGCTAATCTAATTTTATTTATTGCAGGCGATTTGTTTGCTCTCCAGGATTTAAGAGATAGAAACGTCCGCAGAAAAATGTTTTTTAAGGATCTTAACAGTATGGGAAACTGGGTTTGCTGAGTAATAATCGCACACACTATTTATGTACAACTCAAGAGACTTTCTGCGGCATTTAAGCCGTCCGCAGACTCGAATAACAAAACTACATAAGAACAAGACCGTCGCATCAGCAGCGACACGAAATCACGTCGGCCTGTCAGAAGCCTAATGTATACCGGTTTCCTTTCAAACACCACGATCACTATTCAACTACCTAAAATAATTTCGGTTCATGTTACACACATTGGTCTAAACATAAACTACCTTCTTCAGCGCAAGTAACACGCACGAAGGCGGTGGGGAAAGCGATACCATCACCATACCTTTTGTGCTGCCTCTGTATGGGAAATATTTCTGTAAGAATTTCATTTATTGTTAATCGTTAAAGGTTGGTCCATTTAAACACATCAGCGGGAGGTTTGTCTTCGTTTTGTGTCAAAAAAAAAAAAAGAAAAAAAGCAAAAAGTTTTGAAACTTGTTTTTCGGTCAGAAACAAAAGAGCTGCAAGCAAACTACAAAATAACTTGGGAAACAAAATTTAATAAAAAAGAAGTGAAGTATTAATTATGATTTAAGAAATAAAAAACAAAAAACTTTAAAACAAGTAAAGTAAAGTAATACAAAAAAATTAATACAAAATAAAGTGCCATAATTTGTAGGAATACCACGTGCCATTATAATTCTCCAAGTAATCCATCAAGGTGTTTGTCTACTCAGTTACTTCATAAAAACTGATGTTACCATTGTGAGGAACCAAAAATTGTAAACGCATAAATAAATAATAAAAAAAAAATACTGTCGTCGAAGAAAAGTCATGTCAGACAGAAGTCGATTTCCCATGAGTTTAATTGTGATTTATTGAAAACGTCGTTGAAAAAAAAGGCGCAAAGACAAAGTTTGTCGTCTGATAAGTCGGTCTGCCTGTCTAACGTTAACTATTCAAGATTAAAAGCTAAAAAAACGGGAAAGTTTTGTACGATTTGCAACATCATCACCGTATAATATACACACCTATCTACACTGTGTTTAAAACCGCAGATGCCCGTAAGTCAAACTCCAACATGTTATCTTGTTCTTTGTGAAATATATTTTTTTGTTTTTTTTTTTCAAAATATTCTTTTTTTTTTGGCAAGATATTCTTTTAAAAAATTATGTTAAGCAAAACTTGTTTCTTTTTCTCTCCGTTTGTTATGTTACCGTTTTATTTTGGCAATATCCACTCCGATTCATTGCCCTTTTGGTTTGAGTTGCATGTTTTTAGCGTTTGCTTCCTTTTTTCATTTAGTTTTTTCCCCCCACCTTCAATATCAACAAGTGTTTTGAGTGAAGAATTCATATGCTTGGGGCGAAAGATGTTCACTCAATTTAAATGAGCCAAATGGTCAAAGATTTCGAGAGATTTTTGGTTTTGTTGTTTTCACTCAGTGGGTGCTGTTTTACAGACAAATAACTAAAATTTAACAAGGGAACATACAAGAATAACATAGGGAACCTATTAAGCCCTAAGCGCAAAACAGATGTAAGAGCCAAAAAGAAAATTTTACAGGAGAGGGTAATTTTTGTGGTCAAACAAAATTGAATTGAAATTCGATAGAAAGTTGTAACCCTGGTATTCATAAAAACTTAATAAACCTTTGTTAACAAAAATTTATGAAAATAGAAAAACAATTTTCCGAAATTTTTCTTAATATTTAATCTTTTTGGATTAGAGAAAACAATGTTTCCCACATTTTTCTTAATATGTATTTAATATTTTGGTATTACGAACGTTGGATAATTTTCTATTGAATTTAATTAAAAAGCGAGTTATGAAAAAATGGCGCTTACGTCTTTTTCACGGTAAGGGTACTTTACGTATCTTTGGTACGTTCCGTTTGCGATCATGTTTACGTTACGGCATCGGTCAAATAACCCGCCCTTCAGACCATTGACAAGCTCAAGGCAAAATAATCGCCGTCGTTTTCCCATAAAAATCACATGAACGATTAATTCAAATTAATATCGAGAAAAAAAGAACGATTAGAAAAACTAGGTTTTTTTTCCCGATAACAGCTATAAAGTCTGCAATCATCATTGTTAGTTGATATGTGTGGTATTAGTTCCAGATTGCTCAGTTTACCTTCCTCTGTTTATGTAACTTATATGTACATACAAAAAAAGCGTAGAAAATTACTCATACTAAAAATAAGACACGGCACCGAGACTAAAATCCTTTACCCTTTCGAATGTGTCAACCAAGGCCGCAAACGTAAATTAAACAGATACGGTCGCCCTACCACCGAAAAGCCACATAGAGGCAATTGAGCATAAAGTGAAGCAACAAGGACAACGAAATCTACTCAAAACGTGAAACCACAGTTTGGCAGACATATAAACACCACCCAATCCCACCATTGACAACATGGTCACCCCCCACACCCCCTCTCCATGGGTTCACACAAATTGTCAGAGAAACCAAAAAAAAACACACTCAAAACACTTGGAAAAGCCGCAACAGGCTGCTGCCAAAAGCAACAGGAGTTCTTGCCATACATGCACAAACGCACACAAGCGCCGAAGCTGCACTACCATTTAAATGGGTGTTTGTGTTTGCAAGGAATGCTGCGTGAGTTTGCGAACTTGGTACGAAGCTCATAGACATGTACACCCACAGCCACAGACACAGACACATATGCTCGTGTATGTAAACGATTGTGTGAGTTTCGTTGAAAATTGATATCGTCCTCGGCGTAATCGTTAACGTTCAAGTGCGTCGTGGCGTGGTGGAGGGTGGGTGGGCTGTTGGCTGGTTTGTGTTTCTCGGTCGTGTTCAGTGGCATCAGATTCAGTCACCGAGCATCCATCCAGCCAACATCCTTTTTGCCAGCAACAGCAGCAGCAGGAATTAATCACTTGGTAAATTCAGTGCGAGACGAGATCTCGTTGCTGTTGGTAGTGTTTTCTAATTTCTCTTCTTCAACTAAAATAACCGTTAACAAAAAATAAAAAAGACAAAAATCACACACAAAGAAATACAAATAAGAATAGACTGCAAATTTTAAATACAAGTGATATTTTTGATTTATTTAGTTTCTTTCTTCCCATTCTACTGCTAAAATAAACACACACGCAAAAAAGCAACAATAGGAACTGAACCCACCTCCGTAGTTAGTTAGTGTTTGTATGTGAAACGTTGTTATTTTATTTCGAACATTTGTTGCACTTTGAAATTTTGGTTGTAGTGAATTTTAATTCTTCAGTTGCACCGATTGAATTCTTTTGTTTTGTGTGTGTGTGTGACAACGAACATATGATTTTTTGCAAGTGCGCTAAAACAACAAAGTGAACGAACGAACGAACGCAACCAAAAAAATCGAAATCATTGCAAGTAATGTGAACTGGCAGCAACAACAAGGGTGTAAGTAGCAAAGCTTCTGTTTGTTTTGAATTCACGCCGAAATTAGTATTACAAATAATTGAAACTGCAGCCTATGAGAATTTTTGATTTTCGAACAGGGGGCGGAGAAGATGTGTAAACAAAAAGTGATATTTTCAGGTTGTTGTCGGAGAAACCGTTTTCGTCTTGGTTTTTATTTCGAACTGTGGGCAGTGTTTGGCGTGGAAAAACCACTAGAGAACTAGAGAACATTTTTTATTTTCGAACTGTGGGCGGGGAAGGCTTGGAAAAAAACTAGAGGGCTTCAAATAATCACGGAATTCTAAAATCAAAAGACGGATTTTAGGTTTTTTTAGATTGTGGTCAGGGAAACCGAGGCAAAAGTATCTCATTGGCATGGAAGACTGCAAAGTTATACATAAACAACACATAAACATACGGGGAAATTCATTCGAATCAGTGAGCTATGCGCGATATAATTGTGTATATTCGCAAGGTGTTAAATCTCAAGGTCTCGGTGGCCAATTGTGATCACCTCTTCGAGAGATAACACGGTCCGGAAACTTTTTAGTTTTGCGAACTGTGACTGCAAGATTTTCATCATTTTTGCATTGTTGAAGCGTGTATCGTTCCATTTTTAGTAATGGCGTAGTTTCTACTTGTCAAATGTGGGAGAACCCTGTAGCATTGTCAATATGTCTCGGATTTCCAATGCTGATTTCGTTCGTCCAGTGAAAATATTGTCCAAGTTCGTTTAATTTCTAGCTATCCACAGATTTAATTCGACTAATATTTCCACGATTTGTATACAAAAAAACCGCCATCAAATAGAAAAAAATCAGCTGCGGTTATTTACAGTCGCCGTGATCATTTCCCAACAACTGATGTAGATTTTCCAATATCAAATCTTTTAATATTTTACAAATTCGCCTGAGAAGAGCGAATATGTTGGTAGACGACAAGAAAATAACTATGGTCACAGGACTTTTTGACAACCATTTTTTTCTAGCTTTTTTTAAAATCCTGAATCAAATTTAGAAGCTGTAGCAGTTTTGGTCGGACTTGAGTAGAAATATGAAATTCACTTTCAGTTTGTTTTAAAACTTTTTTTAAGAAAAATATTAAACCCTTCGAACGATGAACTTTTCACCCTTTCAGATACTCTGCAGTTTGATAAATCCCTTACTTGGTGGTGTAAATAATTATTGAATTATTCCCATAATTAATAATTAAATAAATAAACATGTACCCGAATTTGAAACTATAACAATAAATTTGAATAATTCATATGTCACTGGTGGCAAACATAAACGGAAAAGCCAAAACAAATTTCATTAATGTCTTATCCACATTAATTCAGTTTTTCATCCTCATTGAGGTTCAGAAGACCCTTAAAAGCGATTAACGGTCTGTAGGCAATAGCTTATCTTGGCAAGGACGTATATTTACGCCTGTTGAGAAAATCAGCTGCTAAGGCGAACGTGTAAGGGCCAGTTTTTCGGAAAGGCTTTTGATAAACGTTTACGGCTCCTAAAGGTTATCTACACAGCTGCTACATCGACTGAGAATTAAAACATAAAATATAGACTGTAGAAAACTAAAATTTTTCTTATACATATCGCTGACAATAATACCGAAAACTCAGGTTCGTGTTCTGCTAAGAACATCTTTAACATTTTTCAGCGGTCGTTTTTACCTCGTAAATGCCGGCGGTAAGAGATTAATACAGAAGTGGTTGACAACTAGCATTGTTTTTATTTGGAAAAGCGAGTTGTGACTTTGTGAGATACAATCTCAAGGCCAGACGATCTAAGTCTGCTACTAAGTAGGTATTAGTTTCGCTGCAACCGACAGTTCTAAGTTCATAGAAAAACCCCGTAGCTACTTTCTTTTGGAAAAACTCGCATCTCACTTGTCTGTCCCCAATTTTGTTTTTGATTTGGGCCTATTCAGAGTGACAAAAACTAGAAGGCTTCAAAATAGCTTTTCCGAAAAAAAAAACAGAAAAAATTGGCAACCCTTTAACCACTGAAGTCGAACCCTTTATCCATTAGAAATGGTTGCTAGTGATGACCGTCTGTAGACGGTCTTAGTTGAAATTGTGGGGAAGCTACAGCACAGCGTACCTTTTCATCCCAGTCTAAGATACATGACAATCCCTTTTTTTAATTGTTTTTTAACCACTCGACGACCAGGTGCTTATCTTGACGATAATTACTACCTATTAATCGAGTAGAAGTCGTATGCAATTTCCCTAAGCATCCGTTGTCCACCAATTCAGATTGAATGCAAATATAAGCGGTCTGCAACGTTTTTTTTTTTTTTATAATATTGAATGTTTGATTTAATTATAATGTTGCTGAACCCAGTTCATATTCAAATTAGCAAGTTTAAATAGGTTTTAAATTGTTTAATTTGAAATACATTTACTCAATATGTATTTAGACAACAATGTGCCGGTCATTTTGCAAAACCCTAAATCAGTGCAATAATCTTCCGTTCAGTGTGAAAGCAAACGTTTGTCTACTATCAGTTTTCCATATGTGGTCCACACAATAACCACAATCCTTTGGTGTGTAATTACCATCCACAACAATTGTTCCTAAGGTTCTTGTGAATATGGATTTTAAACAATTATTAATTCTGGTTTTCACATACACGTACACACTCCGTTAATAGCCTCGCATTAGTTTAATTGGCCTTGTTGTTTAAGTAAAATTTAAATTAAAACAGAACAATCTGCGGTCAATTATTGTGAATATGTTTTTGAATTGACCTCAAGTGCAAGTCTGTTAACGAAAATGTATGGACGGGGTGTGTGAAGTTTAAAATTACCCTTTTCCAATTTGAATGGACACGGCTACGTTATCTATTGTACACTGCCTCGTTCAAGTGTTTGTAACTGTTTCTGACAGTGATGCCCACATACATAAGTGCCGACTTATCCACTGCATATGGTCGCTTTTTGTGGTCATTATGGTTTTGACCACCACCACCGCCACACAGTCTACTTTCCGATAAAGCTGAGTTTTATGAAGAGGATGATGTATGATTCTGACAAATGATTTAGAAATGCTCGTACCCACAAACGATTAGTCGCATATTGTCATGGGGTTAAGGGCGATGATAATGACAGGTGTTAAATATTTTAAGGAGAATTAAATCAAAAACAACTTTATGAATATATTTCGATCGTTATGAATGAATTTATTTAAATAAAATGTAAAGCTTATACAAGGACTTTTTCCTTTTTTTTCACAGGGATAAATTTAGGACCCTTCTAAAAAAAGTGCTGGCACAGAACTTGTTTACATTGTCAACTGTTCGGGAAAAGTCACAAAAATAATTTTTTTTTACATACATACATGCATTGCTTTAGATTTTTCGAAATCTTAATCCAGGAAAAATATTAGAAATCTGATCGAAAACACGTGTATCGTTTACCACCACACATGTGTATGGCTTTTACTGAATTCTCACAATTAGAATTCGTTTTCATTCGATACACGATTAGGCCAAATCATAATTTGAAATCTTTATTTATATCATTGTTGAAAACTAACGATCCCGGCAACTAAAAGGTGATCGCAGTTGATTTGCGACAAAAACCGCAGCCAGAAAAAATTGATCGGCTTCGTACTCTCACGGTACGCCAAGGAGAAACTGTTTTGTTGGTTTCTATTGTAAGACAGCATTTTTGTAAATAATTAACCAACGAATACATAATGTCGGAGTTGGACATGACCAGAGCGAAATTCGGAAGCCCCCGTCCGACTACTCAGAATGGGTTTACTATGCTGGATATGTCTGGAGGGGAAAAATTGTAAGTTCAGCCAAACAAACTGTTTATGTTTAGAACGGAAATAATCGAAGGTAGTTTATACACAGAGGGCTGACAAAGCGGCAGATGTGAATTACGATCAGCATTCGGAACTCTGCCAGGAAATAAATATTCTTAACTTAGAAACGAAATATTTATATAGGAACTTAGATTTTGGGCTCAACAACTGTACGAATCAACAACCAATACTCCTGGGTGATTAGTGGATTTAATTTCAATAAAAAAAAAACTTTGAAAAACCCGCTAATTGATGCATAAATCTCTCATCATGCTTAACAATCTCAATCATCTTAATGTCTCTTCCTAAAATAAAACAATCTAACTACAATGTCCTTTCTGTTCTCCCACAGGAATTCCACGGTTGATATATCTCACCCAATAAATACGACAAAACAGCAACAGCCACAAAAGCTGCTGCAACGAAAGCCAACAACAATATTGGCAAAGATACAAAAGCAATAATATAAACAACCATCTCCCCGGTGGTGGCCACCAGACAACAACCAACCATTCAAGCAACCACAGCGACCAGTTGAATATCCCCGCAAGGATTCATATTCCAACAACGTAACCAACCAACAAGTAAACGTCATCATCACTTTACTCTTTTGTTGTTGTTGTTGTGGCTCTGAACGTTCAGACACAATTCAAACACACACACACAGAATACAGACATAACATTTACGGAAAGCAAACACCCGGAAAACTCACACAAACATATTTGTCAACAATATCTTCATCGTCATCGTCATCGGCACCAGTGACGGCATCAACATCAGCATCATCATCCCGTGTCTGTCTGTCCGACTGACTGACTGGCTTTCACGTCCTTAAGCCAATATTGAATTCAGCTTCAAACAAATCAACAACATCTCAAACACAAGGTAAGAAGAGTGGGAGCAACCCCCCCATTCCGGTTGACATTGGAAATTCGTGTTTTCCATTCGTTTTATAATTTTTATTTCGTTCCATCTTCTTTAATATGCATTTCTGTTGTACAAACGGAAAACGGAGTACACGGATTGTAAATACCGGTGCCATTGGGAATTGTGACATGACTCCTGACAATATGTGCCGTATGAATTTTGTTGTTGTTGCGACATTGTGCCGGCAACAGTGGCTGTGATTTGTTGGAGTGTGTGTGTGTTTAAGTAAGGGGAGTGAGGAGTTTTTTTACAGGCTACAGTGATAATTACAGTGGTAATTATCTGTGAAATCTTTCAAATTATTTTAAGATAGATCACTGTCTCGTGAGGAAGGGGCTATGCTGTATTGCGGACAATTAATTTAAATATTTTTTTTTGCATTCGGATAGACTACAAAATCCACATTGACCGAATTTCATTTGGCAGTTTTCTTACAAATTGGAATAGATTTTCGAAGAGAACGAATTGGGTTTCTGGGAATTTTTTAAAATATCCCAATCCCGTACCGCCGATCTGTTGGATAAAAATCCCTTAAAATTCAAGGGATGAACAGACGGGACACATCTATTCAATCTGTGAGCTGTGCACTCTATAAAGTGTTACTCACAGATCGGGACCTACTGTTTTAAAGCCGCCTTCAAACGGATAATGCTGTTTCCAGAAAAACATGATTCTCGATAAAGTCGACGGCATGTATGTTTTGTAAAGCAGAGTGGTAAATTAAAACATGTGTTGTTCATTGGGTGAAAAGCTATGTACGTTTTAATGTAAGCTCCTATTGGCTCATTTCATTGAGAGGCACAGGAAGGGACGTAGCTTTCTGTTTCTGTAGTCGATTTTATCTAATAGTAGTTTCGTCAGCTACTGATTTTCAGCTAGCTTGTGTGGAGGGAAAGATTGTGGATATTATACGAATTAAAATCTTGGTGAACTGGTACATTCGTGTCGGATGTACCGGAAGATTTGTTGCAATATGACGAATTTTCAATTCCATAAGTAGTTTCGTTAAAAGTTTTGCACCATATACAATTTACAAAGCGAATATTTCGATGCTTTAACATTTTTGACATAGAGACTACGGACTTCTATATAATTAGAGTTGTATAACTAAATTAATATTTAGTATTTATTATGTCGCCCTGTCTGAGCATGTGTATTTATGCCTTTATAAATATCCCTTCTGTAAAAATAACTTTACAAATTTCATTTTCGATAAGTGGTTCCTTTGAGAGATTGTCTACTTTTTGTTGTTGTTAAAACTCTGCGATTATAATTATGTAATAATTATAGGTTTCACTTATCCCACCATTAAAATTATTCATTCATTCAATATTTGTAACAATGATAATGTAGCACGTGTTTTTCTATTATTTTTTTCTCTGCCTCTCGATGGCTCAGTCGTTGTACAATTTAAAGTAATTTTAATACCCTACTGCAATTTATAAAGGTGTAATAAGTTTATTCTTGGCTTTAGTGACTCACTGATGAGAAATACGGTCCATCTGACAATATTGAATACCGTAGTGAAGTTTTGTTTTAATTATATATTCGAGTACAGTGATGGATCCATTGTGCGACAATAGGTATAACAAATTGGGGATTGAGAACACCTAAAGACTGGCATTCAACCCTGGTCTTAGGTGAATATTTCAAGATATATCAAAGTTTGTAGAGCCTCCTGCCTATGTTGGGGGGAGTACTAATTATACGGTGTTCTTAAAAACCCATCTCGGTTGACATTCCTTCTCCAGTATTTCAGTTCACATTTAAAACCCTGCAATTACAAATACCAAAGTAGACAATCTTATAGAGGCTGTAAACCAATCGCCACTATTATCCCATCTGAAATACAAACTTCTCTGGACGAACACAAAATCACTTACTTATGTTGAAGGGAAAAAATGTTATTGTTAGTTTGAGAAGAACAAAAAAAAAACGTCTGTAATTGTCACGCTAACCGCGATAATTATAAAAATCTGCTTTTGTTGTTGTTTAAGAGGGTGGAGGGGATTGGTTGGTGTATGTGTGTGTCTGATGTGCCCTGAAAAGTGTACACTTTAATTACTTTCAATTAAATATCAATCTATGTTTCTTCTCGCCAAAGCTAAACATATACATCGCATTACTGCGATCCGTCCATAAAAATACTACACAATTCAACACGTAGACATTGAGTTGTGTTAATTAATTTATTCATCATTATTACAATTATTACTGACATCGCATTGACTTTGAAAATTTATATCGCTTGCAAAATTATATTATTATGTTTATGGGAATTGGATTTTTATATTTTTTTTTCAAATATCGTATCGAACAAACAGTATCAGCCGCTGTTAATTAAAGCCATGATTTCTGTTTCCAATAGTTAATTGTTTGCCATGCAGTTGAAAAATCATAGCCACGTATGTACGGACAAATCATAAAGTGGATCGTAATTAAGTCATTACATTTTTACGATAATTGTAAAATATGTAAGTTCGTGTTAGGAATTATTTGAATTTTGTAATGGAAATTCGTTTTGTTTTGCGAAAAAAAATGTTCATTTGTCTTAGCCTAAATAATAGCGACCTTATTTTGTCCAGCAAATGGCACCACAGTGTTGCCACATGTTGAGAGCAGTGTTGATATTTGATGGTAGTCAGTGGTTCGATGATAATTGTCCTTGGCAATATATTAAAAGTAAAATTGAATAAAACAAATCGTAAAACTTGGGAGAAACTATTTATCAAAACCTTCTTACTTATTAAATGATTGCTAAGCTCTTCGATCTTGGTGGTGGTTTCTCCAGTTGGTGGATACCATGTCTTCTTTCACTTCGAACTTCCACCGGAATCCCTTCTTCCGTGGTACTTATCGTACCACGTTTTTCTGGCTGGAACGTTTCATGGCCAGGGTACTCGCTGTATTTTAATGTGCTTGACTATGTTCATATAAAACTCAGTTTGTTCGACGCCTAGAATTCTCGTTGACACAGATCGGGCCTAAGATTTTGCGAAGAATTTGTCTCTGAAAAACAGACAGTTTCACTGTGCCAGTGTTTTTTTCTTCTTATTTTTCCAATTATTGAACGAAATCAAATCCCTCTTGAATTGCCTTTAAATCCGTTAAAAATTCTAAAACATTAAAAGTATTTTCAAAAATTTCCCTTTTTCAAAATCTCATATCTTGTTAGTTTTTGTGCAGCTGTGCTCGGTTGTAATGATAGGCCTTTGCTGGTAAAAGTGCTAATTACAAAGTAGTGCTGCTGTGATATCTAATTATTCAGCAATTTAATTAATTTCGAACGATATTCCCAGCGCACGATCGAAATATTACAAATTCGCACACAATAATCAGGGTTGTCTGGGAACAACGGCTACAAGACAATTTTCCAAGTAATTAAAAATCAATCAACACAAAAGAAATAATTAAAAAAATAATAATCTGAATTACAAATTATGGAAAATGCAAAAAAGAAACACACAAAAAGTTATTATTTAAAATAGTATCGCATTTTAAAACAAGTGAACAAAAAAATACACGCATCAGCAACGACACTGAAACGGGGAAGAAAGAAAATTTCAAATCGACATCTGTTGAGTTGGGAATACACAAAAATGATTTTTTGTTGTTATTCTGTTATTACTTACGGACATACTCGTGCAAACATCTAGATCTGCCAGCCGAACAAGCATCCATACCTAGTGCTAGATATTAGTAAGTTAGAGATTTTTTGTTTGTAGTTGTTTTGTTTCATTTATTTATTAACTGCAGAAATGTAATGAAATCTTTTCAGTTGCGTTCAAGCTGTCATTTCCCGAGGAACACAACACAAAACTCGATACAATCGACCGCCGTCGTTCAGACACCGAATAAAGTCGTGGCAAAGAAATACTAAACAACAAAAAAAAAACAAAAAATTACAATTAAAAGCGCTTGTGAAATTGTTTAAACAAATTAAGTTTAAATACATAGTTGTTGATTAAGAAGTTTACGAGCGCGGCGAATACGGCAACTTTGAAAAGAGATTTGCAAGATTATCAAAATATTCAAAGCGTAATTTTAGTGTTTCAAAAAGGCGTTCAAGTTTTGTTATTGTAAAGGATTAAAGTGATTTATAATATTTTAAAAAAGTCGATTAACATTAACAGTGTTTGTTTAGGAAGGAGTTTAGTTGAGAGATCAAGTTTGCGACCCATAGTTAAGTAAGTATTTGGGATTTTTTATTTATTTTATTCCCAGGACCATCTGTTCATTGTTCAGCTGTCCGATTGATCGCACGTTACGCTATAGAGAAAATTCATTCTTCAGCCGAACATGTCCAGCAAATGTGTTTCAGGAGAGTTGCGATCTACTCAAATTCAATTGAAATGTCAGCAAACAAATCTCGTATTCTTTTTTCTTTTCAATACACTTATCTCTGAGGACATTGACAACAATTCTTGATTTAGATTTCATTAATTCGATTTTTTTTAGAGAACGGAAGTTTTTTTTGGCTTGCTTTAAATTGTCTCAATTTAAATTAATATTTTGTGAAAGAATTGTAATCTTTCACAAAACTTATCTTTCGAGCACATCCTTTTCACACGCTCAGAATCTAAGGGAAAGAGCAAAGAGATCGAGGTTAAGCCAACGGGCATTAAGCTTAAAAACCTTTTATTAACTGTAAACCAAAGTGTAAATAACAATAAGGATTGTGTGAGTCTAAAAAAATAATCGGTCACGGCACTAAATTAAAAACATTTTGTAGCAAAACTGATTTGAACTTCTTCAATGTCTTTGATCTTTGAAAAGAAAAATATTTCCACCAGATGTTCTTAACAGTTTTTCAGTTGATTGGCATCCCAGCTTTTAATTTCGTCGGAGAACAATTTTATGTCGTGTCTAAATGAAAAGGAAGCGCCATTTCATTGTAAAGGACAGGCGACCTTAGTCACTTTCGGCGACCTTAGAGGCCAGCTATAGCATTTCTCCTTACGAACCACACGCGCTTAAAAGAGCTATTTTTATTTATTGTCCAATATGCCTAATTTTTGACTTGAATAAGTAGGTGGTGTTGGGTAGTTAGGGTATTTTTTCCACACCGGTTGGGTTTATTGGTTATAACAAAACTATTTGATGTCCGATTTCAGTCAAGGAAATATGGCTAGTTTGGAAAAAAACATCCGCTAAAGACATTACAACAATAGCTCTAGCGACAAAAAAATTTATTGTCCTTAGAAAAATGGGGAAAAAGTCGTTGTTTGTCTAAAAAAAACATATTTTTAATTTTTACATTTGTGTTTATAATTTTTTTTGGAATTTTTGTTTACAATTTTTTTATAAAAATAAGAAATAATTTGCCTAAAAAATATATTTATATTTTTTTTTTGGAATTTTTTTTTACAATTTTTTTTTATAAAAATAAATAATTT
Organism: Hydrotaea cyrtoneurina; assembly: GCA_958296145.1. Lineage (NCBI taxonomy): Eukaryota > Metazoa > Arthropoda > Insecta > Diptera > Muscidae > Hydrotaea > Hydrotaea cyrtoneurina. Next base: position 10,755,511 of record OY282516.1, read on the forward strand.
GCCTTTTCTTAAACACAACTAAGCGTAATAGGTTATCCCTAAGTCTCCATCGAAGTTGAGCATTTTTTAACCCTTCGATTAGTGAGTCTCCCTGTTGGCCTTAAAGTAGGAATATTTTTATATATACAGTGGATTCCCGATTTAATGAATTAAATAATAAAAAAACCTTCTCCGCTTAACAACCAGAGTGTCGACGATAGGGATGGGGAAAGATTTCCTCTCAATGTTGAAATTAATGGATACAGTTCTCGTCTCAACATCGACGGCTCTCCGATAACATGTTGAGAATGAATTTTTAAGAAGAGATTTGGTATAGGATTGTTAAAAATTTGTGGAGAAAAATTATCATCAAGAGAGGAACTCCTCGTAGAACTTTTTAAAAAAGAACTACAAAAGACAATAATTTATCCGAGGAAATCGAAATCGCGTTGTTTTGGAAATTGCTTGCTGATAGAACAGCTGAAAAAAAACTCCTGGTGGAAAAATAGCAAAAGAAAGAATAACTCTGCTTCTATGTTCAAATGTTAGCGGTTCAAAAATAATTCGACCTCTTCTCATTGGAAAAGCCGAAAGGCCTCGCTCTTTCAAGAATAAAGTTTTGCCTGTAAATTACTGTCATTGTAAAATAATATAAATAAAACAAAACAAAATTACTCGATTAAACGAATTGAACGGACTATCAATTGTTCGTTAAATCGGGAATCCACTGTAATTCCTACATCGTTTTTAATTTTTTTTTTCTAATGTCAATTTCTAATCCTGACGATAGGGTAAAAGAACAAAGATTCAGAGAATATTGAGTTTTTAACATTTTCACGAAAACACAGAATATCTTAAAGAACATAAAGGTTATGTTACATGGTGCGATTTATTTCAGAGAATGATACTATTATTATTTATTTCCCATATAATTTACAAAAAAAAAAAAAATAGTGGATAAATAGTGTAATTCTTGTTGTTGTTCAATGTAATTAATTCCCAATATTTCAACACATCGAGGACACATAAAAAGTTATGTTATATGTTCAAAAAAGGATACTGTTATTATTTATTTATATTAGTATTTCTAATATAATTCACAAAATGTACTGGACCAATACTGACATTCTCTTTGTTGTTCAGTGTAATTACTTTATATCTGCCCTAATATTTCAACCCAGCAAGGGCACATAAAACCGAAAGATTTTCCGCTCACATATGAGAAACAAATTGCGAAAAAAAGAAGAAAAAAAACTGACAAACAATTGTCACTAAGCATCTGTCATTTACTTACTCATCACATAACCCACCACCTCCCCCATTGGTTATCAGTAGTAAGCGTTTTTAATCATAGTCGACGTTTAAATCATCCTCCTTATGGAATGAACGCGATCATGATCGCGATTAGTATGATCACAGAGTGGTCATCGTCGACATGATATGGTGATCATTTTTTCTGTCGCATTGCAAAGCGTGCAACTGTTTATCCGCACGTCTACCTACATTCGTTGGACACTCGGTTGTTTTTGTTGTTGTTGTTGTTGATAATTGTTCTTTATACAAATTAAAGTTAAACTTAAACTTGACACTGGTGGTACACACGACAAATGTAAACAAATTAAAACAACAGAGTAAATATGTACTTTAGCTATGCATTTACACATACATATGTACATAGTACATGTGTACGGACGTCTACAAGTGTTTATAAGACATGTAAAAGCACAATCCTATGTACTTTATTACAATAGTGCGGAAACAATCGTGGACGAACATGAAATGTGCTACAAATTGCGTTTAGTTGAAAAAAAAAATCACCGCTTAAGCAGAATATCGTTTACAATGCGGACAATTGCAAAACGTTTAATTGAAAAATTCGCTTAAGTGAAACCGAATATCGGTGGCTATAAAATCCGGATAATTGCAAAATTCCCCTTGGAGTCGAATCTGGATAATTGTAAAGCGTTTAATTGAAAAAAAACGCTCGCTGAAGAGATACACAATATCTTATACATAGATTCATTTTGTAAAACTCAGTTTCAAATAAAACCGAGGTTAAACTACAGTCAAAATCATTCACACTTTCTACTGTTGATGTGGCAACACTAACAGTTTTTTTGTTTTTTTTTTTATCAAAAAACATATGTTTCCGTTGAATTAATAAAATCATACGTTTGTAGTGGATTTCGGAGACAAAATGCAATCGATAGGACTAGTTCTGAAGAAAAACCAGAGTCAATATTTTCAACTCTTATCAGTTAACTGAAGCCGAAAATTACTCGAACTACTTATTAGAGAAAACCCACGTGCATTTCAATCAGATCGTTTAATGGAAAGTCATTGACTGCACTTAATTCCTTTTTCGGATTACTGAAGTCAAAAGCTCTGCATTTTTGTTCTCGTTTCTTTAATTAACCGAATTCAATGTTACTCTTTGTGGTGCTCAGTTATTGGCGAAGTGTACAGTACATTAAACCAATGAACGTTTACACTAATGTCCAATAAATAAGATCGTAGTTAAACCACAGATATGTGGTTTAAACTTAAACGGAGTTTAAACTTCAAATACTCATACGTGTTTGAGTGGTCAAACAAAATCACCCACATTTTGGGCTGTTGATGTGACAACACTAACATTTTTCTTTATCTACTGCAAAACATATGTTTCTGGTGAATAATTAAAATAAAATTAAACCTTTGTAGTGGACAAACAAAATTGTTTTTTTTTAGTTTAAATCTTCCTTTAGACGACCTGAGCGTCCGTTTGTGTGGTCTAGTGCTAGAATACGAAATTTAAACTGCTAAGGCTATCTCGAGCTGTGCGTCCCTACATTTGATTGGCCCTTAAATCGCCAAGTAAAAAAAACGTGAAAAATATTTATAAAAAATAATTATTTTTTGTATTCAAATTATTTTCGATATCCTTTTCGCGAAAGAATCACTTTCCTTTGCTCAATCACAAGTTAGGTACTTTTCACAACTACGGGCTTTATAACATAATCCAAGCTTCCCCGGCGCATCAAATTCTTCACTTCCCTTTCCATTCAGCAAAACATTAAAATATCTAAATATCCCAGAAAAAAATATACATATTCACCTCGTCCCCTCAATATAATAATCGTTTATAGTAGCTTATATACAGTATACACTATTGTTTTTTGAGGGCACGATATATTTTCATAATGTATTGAATATTTTTTTATTTGTTCTACAATACAACTAATTATTTAATTTTTGTGGCTCAAAATTGTTTATCATTTTAAACATTTTTTCCCATATCCCAGTTTAATTATTTATTAATACTTTTTTTTTTTTGAAGATTTTCAGTGTCTGCCCTGGATCCAAATGATTCATATTTTTTTGCCCCCACAGTTTTCCCAGTCATTAAACAGTGTTTAAATTATCGCTGCCCTAACTGATTTTGTTTTATTTGCTCTCTAGTATTTACAAGTGGTGTAAAATTAACTGAATCGTTATGTGCTATGAAAATATTTTACCTGAACCTGAGTATTATGAGTGAATGCACTTTGTAAATGACTGAATGGCTTTGCACTCACACACGTCTGAGTGTCGTTCGTTTTTAATTTTAGCAATTAAAAACAATGCATAGACACAAAATAATTTAATTGACATATTCTGGTGACGCTTCATTCATATGATTGATCTGCATTAAAGTTGTAAGCACGTTTCGAAATTACAACAACATTTTTTCCAAGTATAAAGAGTACATCGGACAACATGTGCTTGAATACGGAAAATGTTTCCTATATTTGTCCAGATTCCGTTGGCATTCAACGAAACCAGAACGATAAGACCGTAAAAAAAAAAAAAAAAAAAAGAATTAATACATCAATGAGATTGATTTATGTTTGTTTCTAAAGTGGTTTGAATTAAAACGTTTCATCTAAAATAAAAATAGTTTGTTTGTTTGCAATGCAAACTGAAATGTGATAGGTAAACTAATCGTCGACTTTTTTATTCTCTGTTAGCAGTACATCGCTCAACGATCAAACACAATGGGAGAGTGTTTGATCGTTGAGGATTTACTTTGTCGCCAAGTCTCGTAGTCCAGTTGTGTGTAATCTCCAATAGACGAGATCGTAATTAAACCATGATTGAGTAAAACTCAGTTTCCAATAAAACTGAGTTTAAACCGGAAATACGTTTTTCGGTGGCCAGTCAAAATAATCCATAGAGCACATATGTTTCCCGGTGAATAACTAAAATAATATTAAGCTTTTGATAATTCGCAAAAAATATGAGAATTGAAAAAATTCTGCTAAATGAACATTGAATGGAATTGGTGGTGTTCGAAAACCAATTCCAGCATCAACAAAACTACACAGCAGCTTCATTTCTGTAATTTATTTTATTTGTGGAATTTGGTGAACCAAAATAAATGTTTGATTCTTGTTCTTCTTTCTTTGTGTGCTGTCACAATCATATGGCTATCATAGCAATATTGCACGTTTAAACTGCAGTTGAACTTTGACTGAAAAAATTAATTTGAATTTGAATCAGTTTAAACGAAAAACGCAAAACAAACACAGCCCATTTATTGGACCTAAATGAGTCGAGGATGATCTTCGTTTAAACTGAAGTTAAAATTAAAATATTTATGAACTAATATTTTATTTATTTAAGCTCAAAGTCTTGTTGTTTTTTTTTTTTTAATGAGACCTCTAGCTTAAATAAAAAAAAATATTAGTTCATATTCATTAATAAGGTCGAATACAAAGATATACACCCGATTACTTAAAATATTTATTTATTATTAATTACACCACATCGGGGCGCTTGAAAAACTTAAAATACATTTTTTCTGTTAACGTTAAATTGCAGATTAACCGACCGATTTTGTAAAAAAAAAAAATTGTCGGTGAAATTTTTTTTTTTTTTAAATTTTTCACCGAAATCACATGCTTACTAATAATACTGTTAGTGTTTTTTTTTCCTATTAGAAGTCTAAACTCAGTTTTATTTGGTTTAACTACGAACCCCCTTTTTTTTTGGATGTCAGTAGCACTTCCTTAAACTTATTTGTTTTTCGATCTTTGAATTGTTCAACCTCAAAACAGATGTTCACTTCATCTTTTCTTTATTGCCTCAAAATACTAATTTCATTATCAACGACATCAATTGAAAAAAATAGCCTTCCATCCATTTCGCCATACACTCTGATAACTCAATCAATCATTTCCTATTACGATCACAATCATAAACATTTCACAATCAATTCTGCATTTTCCGCCACAATACAAATTGATCATTTAGAATGAAAAAACAGCGGGGTATTTGTTGTTCCTTGCTTGTCACTTATTGTTTTGTGCGGACACGAAAAAGAAGAAGCAGCAAATAAAATGTCAGAAATGTCAACTGAAAATGGCCCCGCACAGACATAAATATTTTCATCTATTTTGTTTAAAAGATATGTTTAGAACAATAACAATCGTCGATAATGGAAAAACAAATTGTTTATATAGGAGCGAGGTATGATAAGCCGGGTGAATAACACATTGAATTGTGTGCCATAGTGAAAACTGTTCGCCATTATTGACGCTGCTGCCGACTCTGTGAAAAATGTCCATAAAAATTAAATGTGGGTTATGAAAAATACCCAAAAAAAAGGTGATTTTTCCATAATTTTTAGATAATATTATTTTTTTGATTGAAGTGAACACTTTTGTCTGGGAAAGGAAATGTCGATGACACATGGTTATTTCCGTCGTATCGTCAATCGCTCTGACGCCGATTGTTCATTGTGGAATTTTTTATAAAATATTTGGGAGATCTTTCATTAATTTTGGGGACATTTTCATATTGGGGAATTTCTCATCTATTTTTCGGAATTCCTCATTTCTACCAGAATATGGAACATATTTTTCAACAGTAATTCTGTCACACACTCGCACAGCTGATTCTGTCACACTTATCGTACGGCCCTCGCGCATGCACAAATATCGTAAGATATTTGAAATCTCCGCATACATATATAGGTATGCACACATACCGAAATATATGTATGCCTGGATATATACAGCTGATTTATACAAATAGACTGACATGTACTTATGGCCGATGATTTGTGGACACATCATCTGCAAAGAAAAGAAAAATTAAGAAAAACCCCTCCATCAGCAACAATGCCAACAATAAAAGCAAATAAAAAAATTATTTGCAATTTTTCCTTAGACAGAATAGAGACTATCGTTATACTCTCTCACTCTCTCTCTCCCGTTTCACCGGGCATTGTTTTTTTTTTGCATTGCGAATTTTCCTCCATTTGTTTATACCCGTAAAAGAGTTGACTACGGTCGCCATCGATCGAGTGTACTTTAGCGCTCCGCCGTTGGTGTTTGTATTATTTGAAATTTGTCGAACGAAAATCATAAAAAATATATACACATTTGTTTAATAATACACGGTAAACATTGTTGGGAAAACGTTTCAGAAATTGTGTCGCTTCTAATAAGTAAAACGTGAGTGATGCGTTCAATAAAGATTGCAATTTAAACAAAGAGCGACAAAAATTCAAAGATTTAAACAAATTAACTCAGATCTTTAGCACGTCTGGACAAAATCATGTTTAACAAGTGTTTAGCAAACATTTGTAGAGGAAAGCTAACACAAAACAGTGTATTTTAGTAAAGAAAAATAAGAGGAAATTATTTATTATTTGGAGATTTTATGAAGATTTGTGAAAAGTGTTGCAACGACTTAAGATCACCAGCGACGCAGTTTGAAGAGTGCGATTGTGTATCCGGCGTACGAAAATACTTTCGCAATTCAAGAAGTAAGTAGACAACTTAGTCATGTTACTTAAAAAGAAATTCAACATGAATTCATCTCCAAACAATAAAAAACAAAAATATTTTACGGACGTTGTACTGTTCATTTTCAGAAATATTATAAACTAGTAAGTTGTAATGCGCCTATGGCGCCCGTTGAAATATGGAAAAAAAATATTGTTGAAAAAAAAAAAAAAATTTCTGGAAAAAAAAATTTTGTTGAAAAAAAATTTTTTTTTGAAAAAAAATAATTTTTTTGAAAAAAAAAATTTTGTTTAAAAAAAAATTTTGTTGAAAAAAAAATTTTTTCTTGAACAAAAAAAATTTTTTCTTGAAAAAAAAAATTTTGTTGAAAAAAAAAATTTAGTGGAAAAAAAAAATTTTGTTGAAAAAAAAAATTTTGTGGAAAAAAAAAAATTTGTTGAAAAAAAAAATTTAGTGGAAAAAAAATTTGATGAAAAAAAAAATTTTGTTGAAAAAAAAAATTTTGTAAAAAAAAAAATTTTGTAGAAAAACAAATTTCGTAAAAAAAAAATTTTTCTAAAAATAAAATTTGTAAAAAAAAAATTTGGAGAAAAAAAAAATTTGGGAAAAAAAAAAATTTTTGGTAAAAAAAAAAATTTGGGGAAAACACAATTTCTGTACAAAAAAAAAATATTATTTTTTTTATTATTATTATTTATAGAAAATTATAGAATGCCTATTTAAATTCCTACGTACTGCGTGACAGAGTCAGTGAATCAGGGAATCAGTGAATCAGGGAATCAGTGTATCAGTGAATCAGTGAATCAGTGTCGAGGGTAAATATATATTAAGATCCTCGGTGACGTGTTTTCCATATTTTATATTCGTATAATTTCGAACAATGTGAAACAAAGTAAAGGGTGGTTCAGAAGCAAGTTTTTTTTAAATTAAAAAATAAGTAACTAAAAACGATTTCTTCGGACAAGACATCCTCATTATTTATGGAACACGATTTTATTTAAGTGGTCTGCCTTCGTAGTAGCAAGTCCTGTCAACTTAAATTCCCAAGACCTTGGTGAAGGTTTATGTCTCTCTCATGAGTGGTTTCCCCGATATTTGCTCTAAGTTAATTGATAAACCGTTTGCTGATCAACTTCGACACCCTGTATCTCAACCAGTGGCGACACCATAGACACGTAAGATGTCTGAACTTCTAAATTCTTCTCTAAAAACCCGCCATAAAAATTGTTTCCATTATTTTGGAGATCTACAATTATTATCACTTTCGCTTGTCCGTTTGCTGATCATCCTTGACACCCTGTATCAAGACATCATTCAGTGTTGACACAGGGTGTCCACCAAGTGAGCTTAAACTCTTCTACAAAACCTCCTGTTCCATTTCTGACTATCGATTCTATAGTTTTGGACATCTACAATTAGTACCAATTTGTAGTTCATCCTAAGAACCACTGCAATTGAAATATTTCCTCAAAAATAAAAATAAATCTATGTTTTAATTGCAACGACTGTGATTTAATTAAAACAAAGTTCTTTTCCAATTGCTATGAAACTTTCTTCACAAAAATTGTCAAATGTGATTTCATGCTATTCATGTTAATTGGCCTTTGGATGGAAGTTTAGATACATTTAATGTTACTCATACGCCACCCATCACCATCACCACCACCATTCATAATTTGCTTGGCATCGAAAAGAAATTGCTGGCGGAAACAACTTTTAGGTTTTTAGACTGAAAGTGTTCTTATTTTCCTATTGGCAATCTCGTGTGACAGGGAGATGTTGGAAATGTTGTGTCGTTGTTGTCAAAGTAAATGAATTAAATTATGAAAATTCAATTTTCTTCTTTCACTTGCAAATGACAAAAATGTATGGGGAAATTAGAAAAGAGATGACACTCATACTCAATGCCGCCACCCACCATCCACGAAAATGATGTTGGTGTTTGTTTCTACAAAGGCAGGGGAGAAGTGTCAATAAAAGCAGTACTTACAAATTGCTTGAGTGTTTGCAATTTTCCCGGGGGGAGGTTTGGGTTTTTTTTTTTTGAGAATTCTATGACATTGACAGCCAATTGATGGGGCAAAGAAAAGAAAATTCAAATTCAAAATAAGCTTGTAAATGGTTGACAATTACCAAAACGGGTGTGGGTAATGGGACTAAAGAACATTTTCAATAATATGGAAGCGGGATGAGGGTGAGTTTTCCTGAGAGCAACAAAAATAGAAAAAGTATTGTAATAATTATCTATAATTAAATTCGTTTCTTATTAACATTCATTTCTCCAATTGTTTTTTTTTTTTTTTTGGAAAATTGTGCCCTGCAACCGTTACAATTCTAATTCGAATTCATTAATTCATTTTATTGTTTTTTTTTATTAATAATAAATAGGTAGACAGAGAGTTAAATATTCTAATCATATCTGCATTCGAAATAATTCATTGTTTTATTATTTTATTACCTACAATTCGAGTCTATTGTGATTAATTCGAAAACCAAAAAAAAAGTTATTCTCGTCAGTTGAGTGTTAAAATGAAACTTTTTTTTTTTGTTGCACTCCCTCCTCACGTGTAAATTAGTTGGGCCTGCTTTTTGTTGTAATTACAAGTTTCAAACACTCTGTCAGCAAAATTGTATTAATTCAGTGTGAATTTTTTTGTTTTTGCATTTGTTCGTTCATTGGTTATGAATTATATTTGAGTTACACGTTGTGAGTGGTGGCGTGTGTTGGTGAATTTAGTTATGGAGTGTAAACAAAATCAAATGCTTATCTATGTCGATGCCTCGTCAAACATCTTATGTCGAAACCGTTGATGTGAGATATTAAGGTTTTTTGCTCATATGCAATTTTGCCAGAAATGTAGAGAATACGATCCTAGCGATAAAAAAAGAGATCTATTCAAGCCCTCCTGAGGGGCGGTACAAGTTATGAAGTTATGCTGCAATTTGCCCTCATTGTAAATTAGCACAGGGTTGAATTTGCCAAAAAAAAAAAAACATTTTTACAATTAAAAATTAATGAGTTGAGTCAACGGCGTTTCATAACACTCATATGGAGTTACACCGCCGATCAAAAATGGCCGCCGCCGATAATTTCATATCGACTCCGAACTCTGTCAACGGATAGTTGACAAAGACAATGTCCTGCTTTGCAAGACGACTTTTTCACGTTTTTTTTTTAATTTTCTTCTGGAAACTCTTCGTAAAGTCACGATGACTTCGTAAATACAACCATGCGTGTCTGTTGCTGTCGCTTTGTTGGATGATCTTCAATTGGTCTTCTAATTCATTGTTGCACATTATTTGTAGCAATTGTATTTTCTTTTTTAATTTATTAAAATCAATTTGAGTTTTGAATATTTAACATGATACAGTCGAATTCGAATAAGCGCACGCCTTTTAATCGAAAAAATTGGTTAATTGAAAATAAATATTAGTGACGATTGTTCTGTATGACTTTCCATGCACTCCACTTAGCTTAAACGAAAATCTGCTTTATTGAAAATCTCGTGTGAATCACATTTTCAATGCAAAGACGCAAATGATACGAACATCGCTTAAGAGAAATATTATGAATGTAAAGGCGACAAAAACTGACAAAACATATGATCCAAAAAAATTATATGTCAACCACATTTTGAGACAACTCAACCAAATAAGTGACTATTTTCATACAAGCTCTTAAATATTCAATTTAAATTTTACTGACATGTATTTTAATAGTTTCGCCACAAGTTTCTATCTTCGATTCCTAGAACAATTTTAAAAGAACATACTCAGTTCGTTTAACTGAAAGAAGGTTCAATTATCCGAAGTATTTTTAATGATTATTTGCATTTCCGCTTAAACGAATTCGATTGCAAACACAATTGGGAAAGGCCTAACATCTAGTCAGATTTCATCACTATTGTATAAAAATGGGATTTCCACACCCATTGCTGAATATATCCAAGATTTCCATTAACATATTTTGTTTCAACACAATATATACACCCTTCACATTTACATTAATCATTTATTTGAAGTTTTTAATTTTCAACAAACTCAAATAATTTATAATAATTTTCATATGTCTACAACTTCATTCTCATAACTTGTACAACGTAATTGCTGGAAATGCATTCCCATCAGGGATTTTTCTGTAACATTGAAATAACTTTTGCAATAACATTCAAATTGTGTTATTTTTTTTTTATTATTCTATTATTACAACCTTTAAATTTGTTATGGTTTTACGATAGATTTAAATTTTAGGTTAGATTTGTATCTCAATACTAATGCGGGGGCTTGTTTATTGCTCTTTAAGCTGATTTGCATTTTCTTTATTGTTACTGTGCGGTTTTGTTGTTGTTTGTGGCATGTCAAGGCATGTAACAACATCCACTCGTTGTGATTACTCCGACCTTAGGGCTTTTTTTTTTTTCGTTTTAAATACTTTTTGTTGGGAGTTAAAAATATTTGTTTTGTGTGTTCTTCAATTTTATGACGTTACACTTGATCCGATTTGCATAAATACAAAAGTCAATTAACATTTTTATTTTGTAGTTTGTGGCCATAAATGTCCATAAGCTGGGATAATTGTTAACAGAGCTGATGGATGGATTTGAAGGTTGTGACAAGTGAGGGGGGTGTAGTTTGTGTTTGGTGGATATTCTGGTTAGATTGCCCACATTTAAACCATCCAACGCGGGCTTCAATAAAATACCAAGGTACCTAGGTTGTCCATAATTACATATTTCAATTGTCTTAGCTCCTGTCGCATAACCTATTGCTCGACTTAAGTTGTTTTTATTCAATATATTTCTATTTCAATATATCGTCATAGGGCTTATAGAACTTGTCTTTTTATTGCCACCCCCCTTCGCCCCATTCACTTCCACCAACTTTGTACTACTGGCTCTGTGATTTTCTTTCGTCTTCTTCTTAACGTAATCGGATTATTTATGGTATTAAAATGTAATCAAATTAGCGTTCAACACAAAATCCCAACTGTCGTCTGTCATACGCAAAGGGAGACATATGTTTTGCCTTCGTTTTGTTGTATTTTTTTTTTAATTGTGCGTCATAAGTTCATCTCTAATTAAATGTTGATTTCCTGTTTACCGCGCTTGCCTTCGTCCCTTATTAATGAAAGAAATCTTTTTCTCATTTCATTCACAACAGTAACATTTCCACAACGCAATGCAATCGACTGATTCGGGTGGTGAACTAAGACAACAGCAGCAGCAGCATAAATCTTCATCTTCAAATTCGACAGCGCCAGCAAAAAACGGCATCAACGAATCGACCACATCCTTCACTACCAATACACCGAACTCAACAGCACTCAACAACGACACACCGAGCAAGAATCCCTTCAAACAGCACCTGCAGATCCAGCAATCGCAACAACATCAGCAGCAACAGTCGCAGCATCCGCAAAATGGCAACACCACGGATGCATTGCACGGAGCGGAGCGTGGCAGCCAATATGGTGGCATATTGGGTGTGGGTGCAACAACACCATCAGATCCAGCGGGACATAATCAGAAAATGACCTCAACGGCGGGTGGAGGGGGAGGCGGAGGCGGACCACCTATACCACCGCCAGATCATCATCGACAAGAAGATTATCGAGCTGCCGGGTCCTGGGCCGCCCTTAAGAATTGGATGATTGGATGGCGTGGCTCCAGTCGTTTGGTCTTGGTTATTGTTGCCATAGCCCTGCTATTGGACAACATGTTGTTGACAACAGTCGGTAAGTTTTATTTAATATTATTTTTGTTTATAGATATACAGAAGTAATTCGTATAGAATTTATAAGGATACTCAGTTCCTTCGTCTGTTTTCCCATCCTCGGTGTAGTTATCTCCCTTACATTAATGGGTTTCTTTATGGCCATCAATTTGCAGAAATACCTCAGATTATTCCCCCATAGCTTTAAATGCCTTCTTATTCGTTTTTAATGCGGCCAATGTTCAATCATTTGAAAAGTGTCCAATGCCCGATAGGGATTTCCTAAATAACCACAACAATTGGCTACCACCAGAAAGAAGTTGCACATACTTTAGCATAATGATGAGCTGTCAGGGGGCACTTAAGATAATGAAGGAGAATAATAGACGGCGGCATTGTTAAGAAGACGGTATGTTTAAGGGACAGGGTTTACAAACTGAATGTTGTTGGAAGAATAAACCCAATAAGGCAATCACTTAGTTGTCCTATATTGATCACTTTTTTTTTCTGATTTATTTAAATTCTCATTATTCTTAATCTGTAGCCAGTTTTGAACTGAACATTGTATGGGGGGCTATATCAAAACATTGATTTTATATGTGCCTTCTAGAGCCGTAGGAAATTCGGGTGTTATAACGAAATTTTACAAATATCAGAAGATTATATCCCTTATTGTCGGCACCATAGTTTTCTTTAAGATTTGCTGTGCTACTTTATGCTAATGACTGTTTAGTTCATCATAATCTCGTTCAGTATCGGAATTTCATATTTTATTTGTAAAACAACAGAAATTTTGCTTTCAAACAAGACTGTTTAGTTCATCATAATCTCGTTCCGTATCGGAATTTCATATTTTATTTGTAAAACAACAGAAATTTTGCTTTCAAACAAGACGAAAATGTAGTCTTTTAGAAGCTGTCAAATCATGTCGATAACATCCTTTCGATAACTTTATGTCGTAGCCCATCTCTATCGTTTGTAGGAATAGAGGAATACACCCCGAAGTATTTATGTGAATTGAAATCATTTTTCCGAATAAACTTGAAAAATTCTCAACTGACTCTGTGACTTGTACTTAAGTGGATTAAACAAAAACATGTCCAGTCTGATTCCTTTATGTTGGATTAATTATCACTAAGAAGTGAATATACTACTTTACATAAAATGGAAAATCTCGTGTAGAATTCTACAAATCAATGAATTTAGCGAAATGTATTTTATAATCCTAATAAATTATACTCTAATAAATTACTTCTTTGTGGAATCTCCATAAAATTCTACTCTTTTTAAAACAGTGGTCTTCCATAATTAATTTTTCTGTTGACCTCTTTTGGTATTTTTTTTCTTTTTTGGAATACCGTGATTTTGACTCTTCGAAGAAAAATGGCAAAATTATGTATGATAGCTCTAGAGAGAGGGAAAGACAGCAAAAATCTGTAAACATAAACACCTTTGTCCAGAAACAAATATTGTCTTCGGAAGTTAAGAACTTTGTAAATTGCCACAACTATGACTTGCACATGAAAAGTGATTTACACCTTTGTTTCTCCACTCGGTCCATTCAGCAAATGTATTGCTTTATTATGCAAGTATAGGGGGAAAAGCATATATAAAAACTTAGCATCCATTCATCCTATTTCTAAGATACTCCACAGTCACACATGTATCGTGGCTAAACATCAAATGAAATTAATTTCGATGATAAAATGCCATTTCAGCTTGAATTGCAAATGTAGCAAACAACACGTTTGTGCCACCAACAACATGCATAAATATCCCATATATTGTGGCCAAACGCTGGAGAGGGGGTAGCAAGTGTGGAAGTGTTTCCTCCCTTTGGATATTTCAGCATAAATAATACACTTACAGCAGTTCTTTGCAGCTTTTACATAAAACATATTTACTAACGGCAATGAATCGGAAAACGACATTATCCTCCCTTACCACCTTGTGTCCTTTCCCCATCCCCCATTCTAGTCTCCCGTTCAGGTAAAAGGACCCATTGTAACTCAAAGAGTGTAAAGCAAATGTTTAACAAGACATTTCACACTTGAACTCAACGCAAAATGTTGCTTATCCTTGTGCTGCATGTTGCAATGAGAATACGCTCGCCCTTCTTTTTTTGTGTGCTGGGCTTCCTGAAGCTATCTAAACACGTTACGTTAGATTTATCTTTAATGTGGCCACTTAAGGTTGAAAGTTTATTATCGTTGAAGATGGATTTCCTTGACTAAAACCAAATGTACGGCAAGACAAATGGGAGTTCGGGGGTTGACTATGCCGGCATTGGATGATTACAGTGATTTTCATCCTTTTAGTTTTCCCTTAAGGATTTCAGTAGTTCTGCTTTTCTGCTAGTTTAGTTCTATTGAAAGTCTTCTCCGTTCTGTGTGACTTTGTGACTTCCGCTTGGGGTTTGCCTTTGCGTCTTCGGTGCATTTAAGTTTCAACAAGTTGTTGGAAAAGTAGTATTTTTTCTTTCATTGTTCTTCCTCTTTGTTGGCACTACCGCTTGCTGCTGCTTTGGCGAAGTAGGAAGTCTAAGAAAAATTGGAATCGTTCTCGAAAATCCCCATACACTTGTGGCTTTTGTGTCATGTACAAGTATTTGATGTTTCGCTTTACTTGTGGCTCGTACAAAGGACATTTCTGAGGTCTTTAAGGAATTGAAGGAATCTCCTATTGTCCGATGCTTCTATAAATACTTCTCATTTCGAATTTTAATGACTTTAGTGACTTCTTCAGTTATTCAGTTATTAACAGATTTAAGTCTCCTTAATGTTATTGTATTGATGTTGTTAATTTATTCCGGTACAGAATAAGGTATATTCCTTTACGGCCTTTTGGTGTCTTAGTAATATATTTTGGAATATTGAATTAAAACCAATGATTTTTTTCCGTTTTATGACTTTATTGTTGAAAAACTGCACAAGAAAGAGGCACAAGGAGTTGACAATGAGCCAGTGAGAACCGTGCTCACAGATGTCGCAAGGTGGCCGGTCTATAAAGCTTGGACTGTTCAGTGAAATCTGGTTTGAAGAATTCGTTTCGACAGGTCTACGGATTTGTTTTAACATCAGTTTCCCCACTATATGATCCACCTGCGGGGTTAGATGGATTTGAAGTACCAACATTAGCGGTTACGATATTGTCCCCGTAGAAAAATAATCCAGAAATAGCAACTACGCTGGGGGCTGGAGAACTAATGAACAAGTTATCGCCCTACCTATCGATTGCACTTTATCGAAGTCCAGTGTATTTCGTTGTGATTTTTCTGATTTCGATTTTTAAAAATGCAACATTGTTCCCATGGGACCATCGATATAAGAAAATCAGCAAATTACAAATTCGTTTAGAAAATCGACAATTTTCAGATAAAAGTTCCAAATTTCATTTCCAAAATCTTCTTTGCCATTAGTGAAGCTTATAAATGTTAATAATATTTTACTTGAACTACTGTCATTGCTAATGACAATTGACCATTTTATGCTATTGCTATTTAAAACTCCAAAAACTAAGTAGTTTTATTATTATGGTAGAGCTGAATCAATAATTAGGCTTTTACTATTGATTACTGTTTGGTCGTCGTCGTGCCGTCCATTTAATCAATTCATGTGTACCCTTATCAAATTAATTGAAATGCCATTACAAATTTGTTTTGCCTTTATGCGTTTTCTTCTCTTCTCATCTCTTCTCTTCGGCACACATTATTTGTCTTGTTAACTGTCAATTTATTTGCTAGATGTGCTTCACACACAAAAGAATGGAACAGTGGGTGGCGGAGGGGGGATGAACAATGGGTTGAGGCCATGTCCACCACAACTAATCAAAGTTTAAGTGGCACTTGTCTGCCACACACACTCACTGCGATAATAACAACAACAACAACTACCACTTGTTAATAGCCCTGAGTGTCCAAGTTGGTCTACTCCTCCAGGAATCAATTAAATAAGCCCTCAATGGCAATCTAAGGAAAGTGTGGGAGAAAATGAATCACCGCAAGCACTTGTTAAAGAAAAGCATACGTTTTGACTGCAGATCTGGATTTAAATGCCTTCTGTTCAACTAATCTTGTGCAACGGCATATTCCGTTAATTATCCCCGGATGGATCAGACGGGGAGGGAATTTTGTTAATGAATTTGTGGCATGAACTTCGTACCCAACACCAACGAAATTCTACAAAAAAAAAATAAACCATTAAAATTATTTGTAATTTTGTAGTCCAGCCAGAATACGCAACATATTGTAAGAACTTTATGAACTTCACATGTCGCACTAAAAATCATTTTCTATTCAATCCAAAAATAAAACAGGAAATTTCTGTTTGCTTCCAGAGCACAATAAAATATGCCATCATCTGGCATATAAATTATTTATAGCACAAATTCATGTAATTGTTTAACATGTCGGTTATTTGACTTTTTCACATGCAAATTCCATGGCAAATCTTTCATCGCCCGTCAGCATGTAATAAATGCGTTAACCATTCGCTTTGACAAAGGATTTGTTGTGGGACTTTCGTAAGCGGCGTAGTTTACAACACGCTCTTACTAGCACACATGCTCGCAATTATTTCACGATTTTCATATTCACAAACCAATTGAATAATTAAGCGCACGTGTTATTAATCAAGGTGAATAAATAACCAGAGAAAGAAAGACAAATGGTTGGAGAATTGATTCCAAATTAGCGAGTACAGTAAAAAAGTTTTAAAATAACAGTTTATAGGCCTTAAAGGTCATTAATTTTGACTACCAATGAAACTGCTTCATTAACAACACCCTATTGTGAATCTATAGTTAAATGTCCAAATTTCCCAACCCAAATTGCGACTTTTAGAATGACAGTAGAAATAGCCCAGAGTGATACCCACCGCTATTCGCAAAGACGCAGTTAATTTCATTGTCGTCCGACTCCGTTTTTCTCAAAAAATGTGAGATAATTTATCGGTAACAGTTATCGGTTTTTTGAGATCACTTGCAAACATCAACTTTGTGCTTACTGATTTATATACAAAATTATCAAAAGCAGATACGAAAAACGCTTCCTTTACCATTCTGTAAGAACAACTGTATAAAGTCACAGAAATGCCCAGACAAGTTTTTATTTTTGTTCGGCCCAAAAAGAAGAACACACAACCATAACTTTATGGAAGTTATTGATCAATTTTTATAGTTGCTTTTAGTCGATTGCAATCTAATTTGATCTGTATTGTCTTCTTTCTGATTGTTTGAATGAACATTCGTTGTTTTTACTGTGCATCACTGTTTACTTGATTTTGTAACCTATGTCAACATTTTTAAACCCATTTATCTGGACCGGGTCTGACACTTCAAACCCGCATGGGTTAATACGATTTCTCCATTAACTACTCCACTAAAAATCTGCATGACATTTGGCAAATAATTGCCCAACAGCCAAACTTTGTTTTAATGTCAATTATTTAAATCATAGTTTTAAATTTACTTTACTTTTAGTTTAGTTATGTTATGTTCTATTACAGTAAAGTTATACAAGAAAACTTTTGACTGCATGCCATTTTTCTTAAGAACGAACAAAAAGAAATCTCAGAAAGCGGCATGGATTTTCGACGAATTTCCAACGTAAACACTGAGCTACAGAGTTCATGTCTCACAGACATTACATTCTAATGACGACATATAGTTGTGTCATTGTCGTTACCATAACCCTATATAATTAAACATGCCCCGATATCCTTAAAAAAAAAGGTAAACACAACGGCCATTATAAATATTCGCCAAATGTAACCAAATGTGAAATACAATCTTATGGGCTTTTAAATACGACAAAACAACAAAGGAAAATCCCCTAATGAAGACTTACGGAGAAGGTGAAGAAACAAACAAAAAAATAAAACAACATTGAGGGAGGCAAATGCGGAGCCGTCAAAATGTTTAAAAAGTAATTGACACGCAAATCTTAACAAATTTAGTGGTAAATTGCTTGACATTTGTTGATTTTTACCTTTTTGCCACTCTTTTTGTCGAGGGGCAAAAATAAAATCTAAAAAATAAACAAATCCCCATCAGCAGCAAAAACAATGACAACGGCAATAACTACCAGCAACAACAAAAACATGAGTCATTGTTTCAGCAACCCACCAAACAATCGTCGAAGGATTTTGCGGTGGGGGCGGGTCACATAAAAGTTGCGTGACCTTTGAATTGAAATCTATGAAGTTGGCTCGATACATGGCCAAAAAAAGAGAACTGCGGTTCGAATGATCGCTGCGCAGTAAAATCCGGTGATATTGGCGGCCACAGCAAAACCCCAAAACTAGACATTTGGGGCCATTTGCTGCAATACCAAACATTCGGCAACCATAAATAATTTCTGAAATGTGGGAAACAGTCAACTCTTTTTCTTGGAAGACTCATATGCTTTTAATAGACAGATGGGCGGAAGGGCAGTATTTTTGACTAATCGAAAAAGTCTGTACTGTGGGGGGTAACTACTTCTACGTGTTCCAATGAAATGTTTGCGCAAGTAAATGTTTGTGCAAACAAATATTTGCGCAAGTAAATGTTTGTGCAACAAAATATTATTGCGCAAGTAAATGTTTGTACAACCAAAAATTTGCGCAAGTAAATGTTTGTGCAAACAAATGTTTGCGGTTTAGTGTACTTTTAAAAAATATATCCATTTTTTTGATTAAATTAATCCTAGAGTGCTGTACTACAATTTATGTTATGGATCGAATGAGTAACGCCAACTTACATAGGTTTTATTTGCGATATGAAGAATGCATACTATAAGGACATTTTGTTTATATCATGGGAACCTGCTAAAAAAAAATAGACCTCTGCGATTATCTATACAAACCGCCACCCAAAGTCGATGAGAATTTGATCGGTCATGCCCCCTGACACAAGGCGGACCAATCAATGTATTTTCACATTATTTACACTTCCATACTTCCTCAGTAATATTTTCTCACAGTGTACAAAAGAAAATAAACTTGTAAAAAAAAACAAACAGAAAAACCAAATTAAACCTAAGGAAATACCTTTGCGGCAACACTAAAGAAACACTAAAAATAAACTCAGTCGTCGTCGCACATTTCAATCGTGCAACGACAAAAAGAGCAGGCACTCCAGTCAGACAGAAGGCTGAATAGGTACTCGTATTTATTAAAACTTAAAATGTAACATCATTTCAAACTTAACTGTCAATAAAAACGGTTGTTAATCCACGCACAAAACCAACCAAAAAAAAAAAAAGACAGAAAAACGGAAATACAACTTTGAATACCAACAGCATGACTTCAAAGGATTCGCTAAAAGTTTCACCAGCCACGGGCAAAAAGTTGGACGGCAATGCCACCAGTCAAGTGCAGCATTTGCATCAGTTAAAACATCAGCATAGTTTCGAGCAACGCTATGCCTCCATTATAAATCAAAAAATTTTGGAAACCACCATCAACAAAGACGTTTTACAGCGTCAGGTGCATGCCTTCTTTCCCTTTGGCCGTAGTTCGTCCAATGAAAGTTCGACTGAGAAAAAAATCGACGAAGTCGATGAGGAGGACGCTGACGTTGTCAAGAGGTCAGCTAGCGAAGAACAGAAAACAACCGAAAATTAGGAAATTTGTTAAGGAGGGATTCTAATTGACTCACCATTTCTTAAGGCCTACATCTTGTAATTTAATTTAAGAAGGATTTTAATTGACTCACGATTTTTTAACGCCTACATTTTTTAATATAATAATTTTGCTCTGTCTCTCTAAACTTTGGTGTTGTATTTTTAAAAGAAATCCATTGGTTCGTATCTACATATTGTGAATAAGTGAAAAACCACATATTGGTTTTGGTGGTTTTGTCGCCATTATATTTTAAGTGAAAATAAGAGAATAAAAGAAAATTTATATATACAATTAAGGGAAAATATTGTCATTCACCTCTATTGCGAATGAATTTCAATTGTGAATTTCTGTGGAAGGTTTTCCGATTTCTATTGATTCCGCTAAGTCCATATGCCATGTATAAAACAAGCGAAAAAAATTAACAGAATGTATTTTGCCACTCCTGTAAAATCTCAAAAATTTCCAAATTCTCCCACATTCGTTGCTTCGCTATATTCGAGTACACACCCTGTTGGAGACTTCTCCAACTGTTGTACTGGGTGACGCAAATGAGACCCAATGATGTCGTTTCGCTGCGTCGAAAAAGTGAATTGTTAAGAAAAATACAAAAAATTGATTGTTTTAATGCGCTGTTTTCTTTCTGCAGAAAGAAAAAATAAATTATGTTAAAATAAAAAGTTTTTTTTAAAGAAATCAACACACACATTTTTGCTACTGGCAGGCCGACTGCCAACGAAAATTTCTTGGCAGTGAATTTTGAAACTTGGGGTACTTAAATTGGTGTTTGTATTAATATGATTTATTGGTTTTACCGCGTAAAGCAATGTTTATTTAAAAATATCTAGTTGCATATCTTATACCATTTTGTCAAATACACAATTATCCAACTACACTTCAAAACACTTTCACATCCTTCGGCATCCATGCATTCTTCGCCTTACGTTCATTTTCATAAATTTCACGATATCTATCACGTAACTCCGCTAGGAATTTATTCAATTGCGTTGAGATCATATAAATACCAAACAGCTGCATATTTCCATAGAATATAAACAAAATCCTATAGAACGTGGACAAGGTGGCCACCAGATAGAATTTCAATTCCGGTGGTTTCTGTGTAATCTGCTCATAAAAGTAAATCGAATGCCAGGCGGTAAAGGCCAACAATCCGGATAGTGCTACCGTGGCAAAACAACTCACATAGTAGACACGACGATAAATACAGGTGACATCAATGCCCAGCACAATGGACTCCTCCATTAAATGCATGTACATATTAAAGGATGACACATACTTCACGCTGCCCAACAGATACGGCATCATGATAAGAAAGGTAATGAGTATGCCCAGCAGACGCAGCACCAAATTGCCAAAGGCCGTTAGCGATGAATGACCAATCATGGGCTGGGAAAAGTCCACCCAACTCTCCATGATCGAGGTCACGTTGACATAGGTGTAAATTATAATGTGTAAGACGGTACAGCTTAAACCCTTCCACGAAACATAGAGTTTATTATGTTTTTCATCGAAACCGAAGGGAAACAATCCCGCCAGGCGTAACAGTATAAGGACCAAACCATATGATTCCTTAAAGTTGCGGGGATGGCCAAAATTCTGCATTTGTCCTTGGTTTTCTTTCAAATGGCTGTTGTTTATTGAAGGAGTGTTCAGGTTTAACTGAATGAGTTGTTTTAACAAATTATATACGTTGCTCATTCATTCGTGTATACAAGTCCTGAGGGATTTAGGTTTATTGTTTATTTTTAAATTATAACTTAAAATTAATCGATAAATGGGGGTTGGGCTAATAATTCAGGAATACATTTTCAAATTGTTCGTATTGTTTAATAAATACGATTTGATATCCAAAAATATTAAGGAAAGTATTAACACTAGAAACTTAAGCGATAATCGCCCTATTGTGTTTGAAATAATCAGGGAAATCGATCGACTATAAATTTCTAATGTAAACACGTGGCAATTGACGAACTCAGATACAACTCTGGGTATTTTGAATGTCAAACTCAGACATATTACAACTCATGGCAGAATTTTTACAGAACTATAACTTTATTTTTAATGGTTTTGAGAGCCGTAAAATTTATTGTTCGGCTTTTTGTATTTAAATTCTTTGATTTACTTGAAAAAAAAACTAAACAATTCTGTCAAAATGAAAAAATTTTAATCAGCTGTTTGCATGGCACACATGATGTAGACAAAGCCTCAAAATAGATTCACATTTGGCAAATATTCGAAAGAAAAAATGTCAAATATGTGATTGTCACAATCTAAACACCAATATCAGCTGATTGCTCGCAAATAGAAATATTAATAAAATGTTTTTCTATTGATCTATTTTGCTTTTCGACAACTTGATGGAGACTCAGCCAAACCGATACACTTTTTGATATCTCTGCAGAACTTTTTCCAGTCCGTTTTAAAGTGGCTGCCATCACTGGCAATTCCAAAATTGTCAAAATATTGATTTTTCCAATTTTCAAAAATGGGTTTTCCAAAATGTTGCATGAATAATCATATTTGAATAAAAAACGTTTTTCCAACATTTGTCGTTCAGTGTTACTAATGAGAAACTCTCCATTTACTAATAATAAATTAAACAAGAAATACACTATTTTTCAAACACCATCCACCACAGAACGTGACTTGATTAATTTCAAATCATAATTTCTTAAACGCTAATCCATCGGGATTTGTGTCCGCGACCAAGTGGATAACAAATTCAAATAATTCACCCGCCAGTTAAGCCTTAACTCTCGTACCATCTACAACGGCCCCGGCTAAGCTTGCAATTGCAATACAAAAACATGGGAGTCTTCGGTAATCCACGAACTCTGAAGGAAGCTTATGGCTTGGCCATACTCCTTTTACGTCTGGGGGGTATGTTTCCCTTCCATTTCGATGAAATCAATCACAAGTTTCGTGTTACATGGCAGGGTCTAAGCTATTCCATACTACACATTGTAGTTTACACCTACGCCAACGTGACTTCGATCATGGAGAGTTGGGTGGACTTTTCCCAGCCCATGATTGGTCATTCGTCGCTAACGGCCTTTGGCAATTTGCTTCTGCGTCTGCTGGGCATGTTCATCACCTTTCTCATCATGATGCCTTTACTATTGGGCAGCGTCAAATATGCCTCAACCATTAATGTCTACTTGAAGTTAATGGAGGAGTTCATTTTGATGGGCATCGATGTCACCTGTATTTATCGTCGTGTTTATTATGTGAGCTGTTTTGCCACGGTAGCTATATCTGGATTGTTGACCTTCACCGCCTGGCATTCGATTTATTTCTATGAGCAGATCACACAGAAACCACCGGAATTGAAATTCTATCTGGTGGCCACCTTGTCCACGTTCTATAAGACCTTGTTTATATTCTATGGGAATATGCAGCTGTTTGGAATTTATATGATTTCTACGCAGTTGAACAATTTCCTAGCAGAGTTACGTGATAGATATCGGGAAATTTACGAAAATGAACGTATGGTGAAATATGCATGGATGCCGAAGGATGTGAAAGTGTTTTGAGGTGAAATGCAATTATTTTAGACATAAATATTCAAATAAATATCACTGTAAAAAATTAGCTTTATTTTCTTTAAAAAAAAATAGTTGGTTATCCTCGTTTTCCACTAACCATTAGTTCAGTATGACATACATAACATTACACAAGATTTCGAGCAGGAGAGAGTTGCCACTGATTCAAAAAGAAACCATTAGATCAGGGCTTATGCTCTCCCAAAGGCAAAATAGAATATTGTTTTTATCGTTTGCAAGGAACTTTGTGGTAGTTATTCTTTATCCCTGTATCCCTGACTTTGTAGCCCCATTTTGTTTGTTGATGTAATTGTTATTAAAACGGCTTCATAGAACTCACTGCACACAAACTCAAACTGAAAATTATTAAAACAACAGATGATCGACAGGGCTGGTAATCTTGAGCAGGGATGAGAAAGCCGTACAGAACCATATAAGTACCGAAACATATTCATACGTGTTAATTATAAATTACATTGCAGGTCTTTGCGGCCCCGAAGAATTACTCAGGGTGCTCGAGGGGGTGTGTCGCCTGCTCTAGATGGACCACCCGGTTATCGGACAGACTTTTTTAGAAAATGTGACAACCAGTTGCACCATTTCCAAGTTATTCTTTAATTATCAACTATATAAATATCAGATTTAATTATCATTTAATATTACGCATCCTCCCTTTACACTCTACAATATTCCGTTAAATTTTGACTTAATTCACTCACACCATCCTCCGTTCCACACGACATGGCCAGACCCTTTTTCGGCAGAGTCGGCATAAAGATGTGCAATTGTTTCTTAGAATCGTGTAAACTATTATAGCTGCCCATTAGAGGATTCTCCTGTAGACGTTTCTGTAACGTGGAGTTGGTCAAATCGGCCACCGTGTCCAAACGTCTGCGTACGGAGAAGGCATTTCCCGGCTCCTTTATTTTGCCACCACGTGATCTTTCCGTATTTAAACGTGAGTTCTCCGCACTTTTATACAGTCGGGCCGAAGCCAAGGTGCCGGCCAAACGTCGCGTGGTACTGGGACTGGCCGACAAAGTACATAAATCGATATTTTTGGCAGGACGATTGAAGCGTATGGGCTGGCCCTCTTTGTTGAAAATAATGGTGATATGCTTTATGGCATCTGCTCCTCTCAGCGGTGTATGCGGCGAACAGAGGTCGGGATTGAGGGCCGTCGACACTTTCGTCGGTTTGGCCACCTTCACTTTGGGTACATTGAATGAAGTACTGTTGCTGTTGAAGTTTTTGCTCAGACTTCGTTTAATGGCATCCGTTCGCAGTTTGGTGGCTTTGGTTAATTTCACCTCCATGTCTTTGAGCTCGTGGAGATTTTTCAAAAAATCCTCATTACCCGCCAAATCCAGCCAATTCAAAACCCGTTCGGCCAAACGTTCATCGGCAGCTATAAATTTGTCCGAGGCTAGATCTTGCAAAGAACTGCGTCTCGAATGGAAGTCCGTTAAGTCCGAAGTTCGACGATAGTTCAAGTTGCTCTTGAAGTTGTTATGGTAGCTGTCATAACTTTGAAACTTACGCGATAATACTGAAGATCTTCGGCGAATGCTGGAAATTTTGCCAGAACCTTTGGCGGTGCCCGGTTTCACCGGAGCATGCAATTTGACTTTGGCCGAGTCTATGTGGAAGACATCTTCATCACTGTCAAAGGATTGCTCGTACTCCTGGATTTCATACGACAAGGCCGTCCTTAGGGTCTCTAGGATTATTTAATACATTAAGGTATATAGATAATTAGTATTTATGTGGGAGATTTACCTTTTCTTCTACGCTGCAAAGGATTAATGGCTGATTTTAGTCTGTCCAAAGGCCTTTTGGTTTCATAATCCAAGAGGAAATGTCGCTGCAAGCCCGGTCTTAATTCGGAACCCTCCAACCACACCGTGCGCACAAATAAAGGTCGACTGGCCGACTCCCAAATGGTGGAACTTTTCATTCCCCTTTCTTCGAGAAATCTATGGATTTAATCGTAAAATCGACGAATGTTTAATGAAAATCACTTTCCATTTGTCGGAAAGCCCAGCTACTTGTGTACAGCCCGTATCCCTGTATGTCGCCGAGGTTTTAATCCTTTGGTATCCTGCTTCCCTAATGTTATGCATGTAGAATTTTGTTTCCCTTGCATTCGCTGACAAACAAACAAACCTTCCTGTTTCTCTTGGCGACCAAAAAACAATCAAACTTTGATTGTTTGTGTCGTCTACCGCCGCTGCCATTGTGGCTAAAAGTGTCTTTTACACGCAAAAGCCGTTTTTTTAATCTGTTTTTTTTTTTCATGGCACACAAGCGGAGCAAAAAAATGTTTATGCTGAAGATAGTAGGGGCTCGTAGAAGCCAACAACTCCTGAAGTTTCCCTCAATGTTTAGACTTTTTCAGGGCGAATGATCTCCCACTGTTTTAACGGCGTTAGTGTTATGTGAATTTCGAAGTTTCCTCGTCGCCACGTGTTATTTATCTGCTTTTTGGGAGGGGTTAGTGGATGGTTCCTAACATAAGAACTTATGTACTACCGTTGCTTTGCTACCCGGAAATATTCCCTAACATTGAATTAGAGCAAAAGGGTTGGATTACTAATGTATGTCGACATTTGCATTTCTTTGTTATGTTGACAAATTACCGGAAATATTGTTGGTTAACATGAAATCTGTTCAATTTCCTTTTCATTACGCCAACTTTGGCCACAACGGTTTTCGCAATGGCAACGAGCTCCGATCTATGCAGTTGTATTGTGACATTTCAGCGGAAACGGAAATTGCATTTTGTGGCCAGAAATTCAATAGGAGTTTTGTTGGAGAAATTTCAATTGAGATTATTACGAAAATTGCTTGCGGGTACTCTGTTGGTTGACGATCGTTATTTCCTACACTTCAAATCCCTTCATATTTGTTTGCTGTATACGTGGGCCTTCAACATGTTTCCCCTATCGTTTCATGACAGAACAGATGACGAACTGCTCTCAAATCAGTGAGCTTTCCACCATATAATTCGATAATAGGATTTCCTTCAGAGGTGACAGATGAATTTTTTCAGAGATGACAGAGGATTTTGTTCGAAAAGCACAGGGTTTCCTTCAGTGATGACAGAGGATTTTCTTCACAGAGGAATTCCTTCGGAAATGACAGAGGAATTCCTTCGGAGATGACAGAGGATTTGATTAGAAGAGGACAGAGTTGACAGACTGACTTGGTAAAATCTGTCAGGCGGAAACGATTTCGAAAATCGACCTAACCATTTCTTTGTGGTGTACACTGAAAAAAAAACGGTTTATCAGTTTAATGAATTTGTGCATAAATTTAATAACAATGTAATTAAATGTTTTATTTTTCTTCGTTAAAGATGCTTGTTGCTATATAATCGTTTTGATTGCAGACAGTTCTCGCTTGCCGTAGTTCTTATCCTTTTTATCATGCCAATCGTACACCCTACATATCACTGCAACGCTATCTAGGTTTGCCATTATAATTCCGATTGTCTTCCCTACAAGCACTTCTACAATTACATAAGTAATTGTTCCGATGTAGAAGCCGATAACCTAATTATTTCAAGCACCACCTCAAGTATTCTCTACTCTCTACTCACACTTCAAAACCATTTCAATGTGGCAGTTGAAAACCACAATAACGCCTTCCTTCAATACTGACTAAAGCCAGACATAAACCAAATGCGAACTCATTCAAATTGCCAGAATAGCCGCCGTTATACAATGCAAACAATTACACTGTGGAGACTTGCAAAACATCCACCACAAAAAAAAAACGGTGAACACCACAGAACACGACCCCACGCGGACACACACAAACACCGTTGGCAGGAGTACGTGGGCAATCATAAGAGAATAATAAAACCATTTCCGCCACGTAAACGACTGAATACGAAATACAAACATACATATGTCTAAATATGGCCACAATATTATGCCAAAGCAATTATGAAGTGTTTAGTAGTAGCCGTGCCACCGATATGCCAGTGCATGTAACATATTCATACACACTACAAGTGGCCGTATTACGGGATGTAGTAGTGCTGACGGCAATTGTGGCAATAATACACCAAAGTACTTTAAACTTAAACTCGCTGTTCAGAAATTGAATTTGTTTTTCCCCACACAACAGATTGTTAACATGATAACTAAAGTTAGATAGACATTTCGACATACAATCCATACAACCGTCATCATGCAACATGTGCATATGTTTGTTTGGGAGGGAAAACACATTTTAAATAAAGCAATAAAGGATTTAAATGCTTAGCAAAGATTGTACGAAGTGGAATTTAAATAAATAACAACGTTTACAGTCGAGATGGGAAATGAAGCAAGAACTTTTTGCAGGGCAACAATGAAAGTTGTAAGAAATTTCCCTCAATCGTCTTCTGTAGGTGATACTAAAATGATAAGTTCTCACATTTACTTTGACCACAGCCGGTAAATGTTTGGTATCGCCTTCTTTATTAGACTTTGCTCCCACAAAACCGATTTTTTTCGGATTTCCTTAAGAAATCTATTACAAATTGTAAGTGGATTTTGTTGTATATCCAAAAATATTCAGAACAACGCGATGTTTTTGTTGTTGTTGTATTTTTTCGACCCTTTCCTTACTTTATACCCTTGTCGATGATAATAATTTCCAAATCGGTTAACCAGCTGCTCGTTTTAGATTAATAAATTTAACTAATTGTAATAAGAACTAACCTTTGTGGAAAGAAAAACCCACAATGATCCCCAAATCACTCGAAAACAATATTCATATAGACAACTTTAGAAATCTTCAATGTTTTGACGGACATCATGTTTAACACCCGTCGCCGCCGTTTGCTTTTGGCATACCGATAATAACATTTTACAAATTCGTTAACCAGCTGCTCATTTTAGATTAATAAATTTAATTAATTGTAATAAGAACTAATCTTTTTGGAAAGAAAAACCCACAACGATCCCCAAATCACTCTAACAATATTCATATAGGCAACTTTAGAAATCATCAATGTTTTGACGGACATCATGTTTTATACCCGTCGCCGCCGTTTGCTTTTGCCATACCCTGGTCGATAATAACATTTTACAAATTCGTTAACCAGCTGCTCGTTTTAGATTAATAAATTTAACTAATTGTAATAAGAACTAACCCTTTTGGAAAGAAAAACCCACGGCGATCCCCAAATCACTTAACTGCCGTTAATCGATAACAGCCGCTCTGCCGATAATTCCATATCGATCTTCTAGTACTACTCCTGTGCCAGTGGTACTTATACAAAAGCTATGAGTTGTGAAAAGTTTTCTAATCACCTGATTTATTTATTTAATGATTGGTGTATTACACGATGCAACAAAAGTTATTTACACTTTTAGTTATGGACATTTACATGTATGTATTCCCTTTTTAGTACGTATATAGGTATTGTTTTATCATCTGTTTAATTAACAAATGAAAAACTTTTCGATGCATCTCAGAGCCTTGAGTAAATTGGACTAGGGTCCTACACTGATACTAACTGAGCTTAAATAGAACCCACATATGTCTTTTGTCTAATACACGGAAGATTTTTAGGAAATAACAAATGCACATTTTTTTTTTAAATGAAATTAAAAAAATAAAAAAAATTGGTTTAAAGTTCTCTAATATGTGAGCATTGGCTCTGTAACGGTCCCTGTCTCTATTTGGGTTTTTTATGAGGTTTTAAAACAAATCTGGTTTAAAAAATGTCACTGTAATACAAAGTTCACGGAATTTGTCAATCATTCGAATGGTCTCCTTTCCCACAATTCCCTTATAGTTCAAATCTTGCCATACACTAAATCTAACACTACAAACCTTAACAATATATGTATGGGCTGCACTGCTGTAGGGTGCCAGCAACAATTTGTTTTGAAAAGTAATTAAAATGCAAGTAAACATTTTAATTGTCTACACTTTTGCCATAACCTCAACAAGTTTCTGGTAATGCAATTTATTTTAAACGAAAGCCGCTTTCAACGTCGCCCCATAACCGGAAGTCGTCTATTGTGTGACACCGGCATACATACACACATACACTCTGTTGAACTTTGGGTTTTAAACGTTACCCCAATTGTTGTTTAGGGCAAAGAACATCAATTTGTTTCAACTCTTTTTTCTTCTTCTTCTTTCTGTGAAAAAAAAAAACGAAGACGACGACAACAACAACAACTTAATTACCACAATTTGTTGCTCATGTTTTGCTTTTCTTTGCCTTTGCCTTTGCAGTTCCTATAATACCTGAGTTCCTGTATGACATACGCCATCCAGACGCTCCTTTGGACAGTTATCCCCGTACACCCCTGAGCATACACGTACCGCACCCGCCCACACCAAATCCATGCAGCGCTAAAGACGGTGATGATGTCTCGGCCATGATGGAGGTGGCAACATTGAGTCCAGAGGGTAAGTATTTAATAGACAATTATCACAGAGGAAGTGCGGAGATTGTTTTAAATGGATTTTTTAATATGATTTAGAAAATGAAACACTGTATCGCGGCATGGAGGAGAGGCATAATGAATTGGTGGGCGAGACGGTGGAAGTGGGTTTGCTGTTTGCCTCCAAGGCATTTGTGCAGCTGTTGGTTAATCCAATTGTCGGTCCTCTAACGCACAGGTACGAACAGCCATTAAGTCAACCAGGAATAATGACACTAACATCTCGTCTCCTCTCTTTACAGAATTGGCTACAGTATACCAATGTTTGCGGGCTTTGTTATCATGTTTGTATCCACCATAAGTAAGTTTTACTTGTCACCCCATTCTGCCTTATCATCTTCTCATTACTGTGATGTTTGCCTTCTCCCCAGTATTTGCCTTTGGCCGTTCGTATTTGGTGTTGTTTGTTGCTCGCGCCTTACAGGGCATTGGCTCGTCGTGCAGTTCCGTTTCCGGCATGGGCATGTTAGCCGATCGCTTCACCGACGACAAGGAGCGAGGCAATGCTATGGGCATAGCTTTGGGTGGTCTGGCCCTGGGCGTATTAATTGGACCGCCATTTGGTGGCATTATGTATGAGTTTGTGGGGAAATCTGCTCCGTTTTTGATCTTGTCGGTTTTGGCCTTGGGCGATGGTTTGTTGCAGTTGTTCATGTTGCAGCCGTCAATACAAAAAGCTGAAACGGAACCACCTACTCTGAGGGCGTTGATATCCGATCCGTATATATTGATAGCGGCCGGTGAGTGATATTGAAAAAATTATATCTTAATTACCTCGATTTATATTGTCCTCGTCTCTTTAGGCTCCATAACCTTTGCCAACATGGGCATTGCTATGCTGGAACCCTCTCTGCCCCTATGGATGTTGGACAACATGGGCTCAAGTCGTTGGGAACAGGGTGTAGCTTTTCTACCAGCCTCTATTAGTTATTTAATCGGTACAAATCTGTTCGGTCCTCTGGGTCACAAAATTGGCAGATGGTTTGCGGCATGTCTGGGCTTAGTCATCATCGGCGGTTGTTTGATTATGGTGGGTATTGCAACAGGAAATTTGAAAACAAAATGCTAATTTATGTATAAATCTTGCAGATACCCATGGCCACCTCAATCACCCATTTGATTATACCCAATGCTGGTCTAGGTTTTGCCATCGGTATGGTCGACTCTTCGATGATGCCGGAATTGGGCTATTTGGTGGATATACGACATTCGGCCGTCTATGGCAGTGTTTATGCCCTGGGTGATGTTGCCTTCTGTTTGGGCTTTGCCGTCGGACCGGCCTTGAGTGGCACTCTGGTGAAATCGATCGGCTTCGAGTGGATGTTATTTGGCATTGCCATATTGTGTTTCCTGTATGCTCCACTGCTGACGCTGCTGAAGAATCCGCCCACGCGAGAAGAAAAGAAGGTGGGTGGACTACAGGATGAGGTCACGACGACCTCCCTGCAAGCTACAAGTCCTGCCATTATGAATGAGGGCGTTACAAATACCGCCTACGAAAGTGAAAGGCTTTGAGTTCTTTTCGGTTCTTTCTTATGAGGAATATGATTTTGCTTTAGTTCATAAGTTAATGATTTGTATTATTTTTTGATAGTTTTATATTTGTGAAAAAAGACAAAGGTGTCTTTTTTTCTTTGAACACTTAATGTAGAGTGTTGAGATATATTTTAGAACTTGAATTAAAGATTTTCGGATTAGCTTTTTAAGTTTGTTTCTTTTTTCGATTTTCTTATAGAAAATATTTTTTTATTCATATTTTGTATTTTGAATAATTTCTTCTTTTATTTTTGCCATAGATTAGTCTTAGTTCTGTAAGTTTGTATAATTTTATAATAAAATAGTTCTTGCAATATTATTTTAATCTTTTCGTTGTGTTGTTTAATTTTTTTTTGAGTTTATTTTGTAATTTGAAAATAATATTCGATGATCCATGACATTCTTTTTGTACAAAAATATTAGAAAATATTAATTCCTTTGTTCTTTCTTTGCAGTCGCTTATTGTTGGTGAACGCTCTGCGGTACGCTATGTCACATATCAGAACTACGAAGATGACGAATAAACGCAAATCCAATAGCAATCTGTCTCCCGGTAAATGACTACGAAAACGAAACGAAAACTAAAAAATTACGAAAAAAATCTATAAAAAAAAAAAGAAAATCAAATGAAATGGAAACAAGAACAAGAATAAGAACATTTATAATTACAACCAATAATATCTGCAATATCATATGAAAAGATTTACACACAAAACAAAAAAAAAACGAAAATACGTACGTTATTTAATTTGGTTCGAAAGCTTTTGATGTTTATACACCTCAAATTTAATATTTATGAACGAAAAATATTTATTTTTTATTGTTGTTGTTAAAGTTCGAAATTCGAAAACCAAACCACAAGTATTTACAGCATATTGCAATTGGTTTCAAAGGAAAACCACAGAAAATTTAAAAAAAAAAAATACTTTAAATATTGAAAATTAATAACATAGAACAAAATGGTTCGTAAATGCGGGTGTTATATAGGAAACTATAAAATGTATGGACTCCGGCAAAGAGAAGAAGTAGAAAATGGACTCCTAAACTAAACACCCTTTAGGCACACCCATAAAATATCTATGACTTGTTACTCGTTATGTAGTAAAACTTTAGTATACAATTGTAGTATTTTTGTGTTGTCTGAAACTTATGGCTTTTGTTTTTCAAAAGTTCTGAGTTCCAAAATGGAATTCCTCGAGAATTCCTACTCCCAGCAAAGAAGATAGCTGTCCGGGTAACCACTGGAATTGAGATAATTCAATATGTATCTAAATTTTGTAGGGTGAGATTTGAAATATTAGGGGATCTAGTTAAATGGGAAAACTCTCAAGAAAAAGAAGTTGGAGATAATTGTCTCGAATGTTGAGGATTATTACATCAACAGTTGAGGAAAGTAACCTCAACATCTAAGGCTAGTTACCTTAACCCAATTGTTAATAACCATAACAGTATGGTTAAATACAATTTTTTTAGAGAAAGTTTTTCGATATCGATCGTCGAGATTTCAGTTACCATCTAATGTGTATTCAATACTGAAAATAATCGAAATGTAAAATAGCAAATAGGAGAAAATCTTTAACATAAAAATGCTCCTAAAATTGTAATATTTCTCTACAGAATCCCAATGCTTAATCCGGCATTGAGTTTCGTTATATTTTCCATACAAAAAAAAAACAACTTTTCCATTTCATTATAAAATTTATTGAAGTTTTAAAACAATAATTTGTTTAAACTAAAACCGTTTCAAATATTAACAAACAAAGCCTAGACCATAGCTATGTCTGTCAGTATTAACAAAACATTTAAATTTAAAACAAAAAATATTTAATATAATAATTATTCTTTCGCTTTAAATCCAGGATTAAATTGGTATTTACTCGGTTGTCATAGGTGTTGGTGGTCTGGATAGCCTAGACATTGTTTGGGTTTTCTTTTGTCTGACAGTACATCTTGGGAAGTGGATTTGCGGCACATTTTGAACTTACTGTCACGCCAGGGTACCAATGAAGGCATTCTTTCACCAGATGGTACCACACGCGGCGAAAACGTTGGCGAGGGGCATTTCAGAGACTGATTTCCATAAATGGAGCTGAGGATGTTGGCTTTAGATTTTTGCTGGTGTAAGCGCTCAGCATTTGATTTCCTTGCGAGGACTTGGTATTGAATGTCATCCCTTGGCGGCCTCTTAAGCTGAACGCTTGGGAAATTCCCCGAATTTCCGTGAGTAGTTTTGGTAGATGTTCTCCCTCCGACGTTCTCCTTTCTTGTTGACAATTGCGATAATCTCTTTTCGCAAATAAAGCTCGACGACGAAGGTTTTATATTCAGTTTGATATTGGGCGTCGTATTTGTATGAACTGATAAATTATTTATCCGATGCTTTTTCTTTGTGGGGGTGTACAAATTGTTTGCAATCGGATCACTTCCAATTTGTATTGTAACATTTTCCGATATGGAATTATCGTCTAAGCTCTTAATGTTAATATTGATCTCACAGCCGGAGCTAGCGCTGCGTTTTCTCTTAGTGCGAGTTGCTCTGGGAGTAGAGGCCCGCGACTGATGACAACTATTGCCGGGAAATTGGGTCGATGATGTCAATGAATTATCACGCATTACCAGGGAAGCTGAAGACACACGATCTCTAACAAAAGAAGAAGACTGCGACCTTGGATGTCTCAAGTCTTCGAACTGAGTTCGATTGTTGGCCCTGCTGACAGAGGGCATTTCGCCTTCGTCATTTGTATTCACCGTTCGATTGTATTTGTTGCCCAATGTGGATATACTTCGGCTAGAGCAATTTGCGGGTTCCAAAATATTTTCGGTACACGATCGTTTCAGTACATTGTATTTATTGTCCAAAGAGGGCGCGGTTCTTCGAGGCTCATAGCCAGTAGGAGCAGATCTAGGGCCAAGATAATTCCATGATTCTGAAAACGTATCCGTAAGAGATCGTCTCAGTGCGGAGGAGGCCAGATGAGGTGCCCGAAAGCCCACAGAAACTTTTTCAGGCTCTCTGGGGTATTGGAAACCAAGTCTACAGGCTTGTGCACAAGAATCCTGTACAATTTTTCTTCTGCGGTATTCTTGAAATTTCGTTAAATTTATATGGCGATTTTCTCCGCCACTGGCAGAACGGATAAAGTCGTCATTGTAAAAATATGTATGGAAGGGTTTTTGGTTGAGGGAATTCTTGGCCTGCTGTTCTCGTACTGTTGGTTTAACCGGAAATATAGGCCGATCGGCATAACGAAAGTTAAATGATTGAACTTTAAATGGATCTCTTGCGAATGGATCAGAATTTTCAAGTCCTTTCAATTTAGACTTTGGCTTGGCTTGGCGAAATTCTCCCAAAGTAACTGAAATATTCGTAATTCTGTTAATTAAAAAGGATTTTGATGGTTAGATTTTTGGAAACTGACAAATATTACGTCCACGATTTAAACTCATTTCAAGGGGATTTGGAAGAATTCAAGGAATTTTGTGATAAAAGCGAAAATTTTGGTTTAAAGAAAAACAATTTTGTTGTCGTTATTTTCTCAAAAATAAAACCAAAACTTCAAATCCAAAATCAAACATGAATCATCAAAGAATACGAAAATATTTTAGAAATTTATTGAGTTATGTTTACAAATTTGAGTGGAGCTCTGGCGGCAAAGGGGGTTTTGGGCCCAATAACCGCAAAACCCCCGGATAGAAATCTTTTTTAATGAAATCAATTTTTATAAATACTAAAATTATTATAAACTACTAAATTAATGAAATTGTTATAATTCTATGTTTAGCTAAAATTATATTTATAGCTAATTAATTTGTTAGCACAATTAATGTAAAACCAAAAATCTGCGGAATCTATAAATTCCGTGTAAAATTATTGGCTTATCTAAGAAAATAGCACAAGTTATCTGACACAAAAAGGGAATAAAGTAGTTTAGTATATAAGAAGATTTACAAAAAAATACACAAAAATATATATAAACAGAAATTGTTGGATTATATATAAAGTCGACAAAACGATTTGCTTTAAGGTTTTTATAGTAGAAAATTTGAATGGCTGCAAATTTTTATCGATAAAAACCACAAAAATTTTCCCTAAAAAATATCAAGTTCAAATAATTAAATTTTTCTCAATCATTTTAGTTTCCTTTTTTTAATTCTTAAATTATTTTTTCTTATATTTGTTAGTTTCATATGTTGCAAGTTGGAAAAAAGGGTTGCATACAATGGTTGAACAGATTGTATTCTAATGGGATTTTTAATATTTCCCTGTTTTGCTTTTACGGCTACTCTTCTTTCGTTGGCTGATATCAGGGAAACCTTAAAACCAAACACAGGGTTGTATTTCAAACAAATTATATTGATTTTAGACTCGCTGAAATGAGTTGAACATCTCAAGTTAAAAACATTTTAAAATTTCAGTTAAAAATTCTTTCTTAAGAGATTTTTCTCTTTCAATTTAAGTGTTTTCACGTATAAATCGTAAAAAATGTTTCGCAAAAACCTTCGATATTCCAGATTTAGAGGATGTAAAAATCTAAAATTGAACTTAAAACTGAGCGATGTTTTTTTTTTTTATCATTTTTGTTGTTTCACATTAATATGAATTACAAAAAAAAATGGTAACATTTTTTGTAATAAAACTAGGAATTGAATCAATTGATATATCTTTATAAAAAAAATATCAAGTGATTCAATTCCTAGTTTTTTTTACTAAATTTGTTTCTATTCTTTCTGTAATCACCAAAAGCATGTTTTTTTTAAAAAAAAAAATTATTTAAAATAAACAGTATCTTGAAATGTTTCCAAATGACTAAATTCATAGCATTAGTAAAGTTTTTATTAAAATAGTAAACACATTTGCTGTATTATCGATTTGAATTTAATTTGCATTTAATTTTTTTTAAGAATTTTATTTTATGCCAATTTTTAATTAAAACTAAATTAATCTTTAAGAACAAATCAAATCTATTTTGAGTTTATAATCGACCGCTAAAAACATATTTTTTTCCATAGATTTTGTATTTAATTTTGATTTTGTAATCTTTAAGGTCGACTTACTTGACGTAATCGTGCCGTAACCGGTGTCGTGTCAGCTGATACATTCTCTTTATGCGAAACAAGTAAAACTGAGTACTTGGACGTAGTCGTAACGTAACGAAAGTGACGTTTAACGTAAAGTTGATTTGATTCAAGATACAAAAAAAAACACAAACAGCAAATACAAAGAAATGCAAAATATAAAAATACGTTTATTTCGTCACGTTTTTGTACATTCTGCCTACAAATTACCTGTTCACAGATGTTTGTGTTATGTTTTGTTACATACAACACATCGTCACAAGATTCTTGTCAAGTTATCTCTTTCGTTCCTATTCAAGGCATAAAGTTTAGTTCAACGTATGTGATCGCAGCAACAAGAGATTTTTACTTAGCTGAAGCTGAATACTCACGATCTCTCACAAACTTTGATGTCGTCTCAGGACTTCGAAGTTCGATTGTTGCAGACAGAGGACTCTTCTGCGGCAATGTAGTATTTCGCTTTCTTTAATCGTTTCATCCATCTGATATTCTTTTAGAAAAAACTGAAGAATGAGCAAAACAGAGCCAATGCATTTTTTTTGTTTATAAGATATTGCTTTTTTTCGTAAATATTTTAATTCTGAAATTCTTAAGAATACTTTTTTTCACATAGAGATTTACGATTTTGCTTGAATATTTTTTTTTTCGTTTATCTTTTATTTTTCAAACAATTTTTATTTGTATTTTAAGTAAAATGGAAAATGTTTTCCGGATTTCTCCGAAATCTTTTGTACGCTTTCATATTTTTCAACAATTTCCGTTATCCCCATTAGTTTTAGAAAAACGCAAACGAAATTCCCCCGCACATTTTGAAAAATTTACGATATTCTTAGATAATAACTTATATGTCATCTATATATAGATTTATATTATCAACGATTTCTTATATATATATGTATACTATATTGTATTTCGAACAGAATTTAACCACCATCCATATTTACTGTAAATTTGGGTTAAATGATGCAAAACCAAAGTTGAAAAGCAAACATTTGTAGTTGAAAGCAGGTATTTTCATAAAA
Source organism: Hydrotaea cyrtoneurina (assembly GCA_958296145.1). Classification (NCBI taxonomy): domain Eukaryota; kingdom Metazoa; phylum Arthropoda; class Insecta; order Diptera; family Muscidae; genus Hydrotaea; species Hydrotaea cyrtoneurina. The sequence goes on from OY282516.1 coordinate 10,793,228, forward strand.
GTTATATGTTGGAAATCGAAAAATCGGACAAACAAGAAAGCAACCAAATCCAAAATTGTATATATAAAAACATAGCTGAAATACTTGCTGATCATATAGAAAATTCTTATCAAACATATTATTAGGTACTCAACTCACTCTATATGGTAAATTTGTGTTGTTAATTGGATTCAGTATTATATTAAAAAAAAAAAAACAAGAATTGCCACATAAATGCAATCATTTTATATTTAACAATAGCATCTCATTATTCATATACATAACTATTTATATATACATATTGCATAAAGTTACCAAGGATCAAGCTTATGTACAGGGTAATCGAAAATTATATATTGTAAATGTTAGACAGTTTAAAAAGGTTTTCAGGTTATATTTTTTAGTTCCGAACTTAACAAAAAACTAGAAATTTATTAATCAAAAAAAAAAAAAAAAACCAATGTAGTTATTCAAATCTCTAGTCCTAGTCAAACGTAAATATTTCAAAGCAAGACGTTTATGAGTATTATTGTGTGAATTAGACAATATGAGTGGAAATACATAATATATTCATAATAGAAATATATATATATATATATACGATAACTCCAATATTTATGCTATATCCTAATTAAATGTCTAAAATTACTATTATTCTTATCAAATATTTGCACATAATTGAAGAAGCAAACAAAATAAAAAAAGCTGGTATGGGGTCAAACACACTATTCACTGATATATATTTCTAGCACAACCAAAAAATAAAAGATAAATCAATAAATTTAAATAACCGGTAACGGAAATTGAGCACAGGCAAGGCCAATTCCTATTTCCATATCCATATACGATTATAAGAAGCTTTGTGACCATTATTATTAAATACACACATATATATATATATAATTATATCTTAAACTATTATATCAAAATCTAAAATACTATTAACAAAAAAAAAAATTGATGGCAAAAAAACCAACCCTAAAAAAATCTAAATTGTTTTGCATTTTGAGCATAATAGTCAAAATATCTTTAAATATCTAATCACAAATCTAAACAAAATAAATACAATTGCAATGGGAGAAACCACTTTGACATTTTAAATATCAAACAAATATCAAATGTTTAATAAAAAAACCCATACTTATATCCCCTAACTATTAATCTTCTAACTTCCAAATATTCTAAACCATGAAAGAGAAGAGAGAAGAAAAAAACAGTAGAAGTGGAAATCCTTTCAATTGTCCCCTCAAAAAAAAAACCCAAATTGATAATTAATTACTGAATATTTGAAATTCAATAATGGATGATAATGATTGCTAGTGTATTAAGAATTTATATACTTACAATATTACATGGATTTCATTACAAAAACAAAACAAAAAACACAATTTCCTAAACAGATATACATACAATATATATATATACATCTATAAACATATTGTAATATGATTCGATACGATTTAAATACGAAAGATTAACTGATGATAACACACAAGTTGTTGGTGAATAAAACTGAGCTACACTCCTTAAAAAAAAGAAAATCTAATTGATGTTTTATTTAGAAAGGTTATTTAACAGATTTATATTTTTATTTTATTTTTATGTAATTACAATATAAAGTACATTTTATTTATTTATTTATTTATTTATTTATTAATTACAATACAAAGTAAATTTATATTATAATTTTGGGTCCAAGGGTAAACCGGGTGACAAAGACCATTTGGCTTGATTTTTGCAGCGACAGACCAAAGCCTCTGGTGGGAATCGAACCCACAACCCCCACGCTAGGCAAGCACGCTACCAACTCGCCTACCGGGGCGCTTATAAAGTCCATTTATATACTAATTATTTATAAAGGGTATTTACAAGATTTGTTTATATATTTCATGTTCATTTAATATAAACTAAATGTATATACTAGTTTTGGGTCCAAGGGGATAACGGGTGAAAGTCATAAAGCCGCACACTGATTGACAAACAGGCTACCAACTCGCCTGCAGGGGCTCTGGTATTTACCAGATTATTTTTTAATAATTGCAAATAGCTCATGAGGTATGATCGCTTTGAAATGAAAGGGGCGCTGCCACGCCCTGTCTTCCGATCATGTACCACCATAGCCTATGAATTCTTTCAGTCCAATCTGGACTAAGGTCCGGACTTTTCGAAACTCAATTTCTCCTATTTCTATTTGTTCAATCTAGAAAATGAAACAGTCGACTTGCTCAGACTGATCAAATTTTTAAACGAAATCTATTTTTTCACAAAAAAAAAACTCAAATTTTTGGTCGTCTTACACGGACATAGCTCCACTACTGAGCAAATTTTAAACAAAATCTATTTTTTTCAACAAATCTCAAATTTTTGGTGGGTTTTTTTTTGGTTTTGGGTTTTAATTCGATTTTTCAGTCTTACCAATATTGATGAATTGTGCTTTCAAAAAGAATAAATAATAATCCACATATTGTGTATACAACTTAATTTATTACAGAAATATGGGTAAAAAAGAATAATTTTGACAGTGCAATATTCTATAGACAATAAATGCTTTAAAGGTGATCATAGCGCACAAGTCCCAGTGGGTTAATAATAGTCTAAAAGCCAAGCTTTAATTTGATACTTCAAACGTTTCGATAGCTTAAGTCATTGCTAACAAAATGGCCAAATAAAAAAATTGGCCAAATTGAAATCAAGAACCACCAAATGGCAAATCTACATTTTCTGACACCAGGCGCCCAGAAATTCGTAGTAGGTGTTTTTTTACATGTGACTCAAATTAAAAACGCTATAACTCGATAACGACTGCAGCTATTGAGATGGGACTTTTACCCAGTGTTAGAGTAAAGGTCAGGCTATCATGTGTATATAATATTACACGCCCACTTCCACGCCTTCATATTGATATTCAATGAAATCGCCTACAAAGTTGTATATCTTCGCAACTGTTACGTTTAGCTTTGTGATTTACTCCACTGAACTGTAGCGCATGGTGATTGCTAGCTGGTTGCAAATTTTGAGAACTTTAGCTTTCAAATAGAGAAAGTTACAGCTTATTTTCGAAAATGTTTACTCAAAAGCTGAGAACCGCAACAAATTGATGTTTCGCAACATAAATTTGTTGCAGAACAATAATTTGTTGCGGAACAATAATTTGTTGCGGAACAAGAATTTGTTGAGAAACAACAGTGAAATCAAGAACCACCAAATGGCAAATCTACATTTTCTGACACCAGGCGCCCAGAAATTCGTAGTAGGTGTTTTTTTACATGTGACTCAAATTAAAAACGCTATAACTCGATAACGACTGCAGCTATTGAGATGGGACTTTTACCCAGTGTTAGAGTAAAGGTCTGGTTATCATGTGTATATAATATTACACGCCCACTTCCACGCCTTCATATTGAAATTCAATGAAATCGCCTACAAAGTTGTATATCTTCGCAACTGTTACGTTTAGCTTTGTGATTTACTCCCCTGAACTGTAGCGCATGGTGATTGCTAGCTGGTTGCAAATTTTGAGAACTTTAGCTTTCAAATAGAGAAAGTTACAGCTTATTTTGCAAAATATTTACTCAACAGCTGAGAACCGAAACATAAATTTGTTGCAGAACAATAATTTGTTGCGGAACAACAGTGAAATCAAAAACCACCAACTGGCAAATCTACATTTTCTGACACCAGGCGCCCAGAAATTCGTAGTAGGTGTTTTTTTACATGTGACTCAAATTAAAAACGCTATAACTCGATAACGACTGCAGCTATTGAGATGGGACTTTTACCCAGTGTTAGAGTAAAGGTCAGGCTATCATGTGTATATAATATTACATAGCTTTGTGATTTACACCACTGTACTGTAGCCTATGGCCAGATTAAATAATTAAATGGATAGTTTTTTGTCAAAAAAAAACCAAGCAAATTTGTGGAACCTAAGTAAAAGTCTTAGGCCCAGTTTCAGCCAGCTTCGTCAGATTAACTCCAACTCCTACTTTGCTTAGCTCTAAACGGACTACGTACATTTCAAAATATAAATAAAACTCAATAATTTAGTTTGTTTTTTTTATATAGAAACAGGAGTATTTTGTTTTATTTTTTTTTGTTCATTTTAAAAAAAAGTTATTGTAAAACTTAGTAGAAAATAAAAAACGATGACCTACAGTAAGTAAATATTCAAATATTCATTATATAACGTTAATATAAAAGTAGTACATATTTTAAATATATTGTTTTTTATGTTGCTTGGTTTTGTTGTTGTTCATTTTTTCTTCTTCTTGTTTACGTAATGATTACTTAGCTATAAAACTACCCTAGTAGAGTATGTATAAAAAGAAAACATTAATAATTATTAGAATTACGAAAATTAGAACAAAATTAAATAAAAGAAAAACCAAAAAATTAGACCACCAACCTCAGGCAATTGGAAAAAGATCATTCACAAGAAGTCCAAGAGAGATTTTATGGAACTGGCGTTAAATTTTGCTCAACACGTTTCTACGCCTTCCTTGTGCAATCAGCTGGTGGCGCAAACAATTTAAATTAGAAAATAATTACAAAATCAAAACGTTGCAAATTTGAAATCTAACAGAAAAACGTAGCATTGTCTATCTTTAGTATTGATGCAATAAACAGTGATTCGTTTCCAGAAATAATCAAAAAGAAAAATCTTTAAATACAACATCCCTTGAATTCCTCCACTCTAAACAATAAAGCACATGCTGCTAATGTGGAATAACTTCTATGTTTTTTTTTCTGTGTCCTGTTAGAAAAGATCTACTAACAACAGAAATCTTACGCACTTTGTTTTAATGTTTTGAAAACTAGTAACCAATTATGTTTCTAGAAACTATGGAAAAGCATAGAAATATATAAATTACTCTAAATCCATACGTACATATTTCGATAAATTTTGTAATAATAATAATAAGTTCCATTTCCGGTTTAATCTGTTTTTAAATAGTAACATAATTTGAGCTTTTTAACAAGTTTTTGTATGTTGTTTTTTTTCTTCTTTGCTAATAAACAATTAAACTAATTGGCAACAATTTTTCCATTTGTTTTTTCTGTTTCCTTTCATACTTTTCTTTTCCTACATAACATAATACAATTGCTTTTTATAATGGATAATAATAATAATAATATAAAACAAACAAACAAAAAAAATATACAAGCTTAGGCCTCTCGGAAGCTGTCTTGATCCTAGCTCATTTTCTAAGGCCTATTAACATTTCTTTCATTCCAGCTTTACTCTTATGAAATAAATGATGATATATTTTATTGTTTTCTTCTTCTTCCTCTGGATTTTTTGATTTGTATTGCTTTTTAGATTTTATTTTAACTATCTAACAATGAATCGGAGCCTCTTTCCAACTCGTCCAGAGTGTCCTCAGAGCCGGATGCGGTCAAGTCCGACAATTCGTCGAGGCACTTTTGCTTCTTGCGCACATTCCAGTGCAAACATTCGGCCAATGAATCGAACCAATCGGATATTTGATCTTGGGCACATATACTGGGCACCGGATATATGGAGGTGGTAACTCTTAGGCTATCGCCATGGAATAGTTCTTGTCGATTGCGCCCATCGAACGATACCCAGGATGTGTTACGGCTATCGGGTGAGACAGAAATCTGAAATGGGGGGAAATTATGTGTATTCGAAAACAATTATAAAATATGTGAAAGTTCGATGTTCTTGAAATAAATCCTGTAGAGGAGCAAACAAAATTAAAGGGAAGTTTATCACAGTCGGATCTTGAACATGTATGAAAAGGTCCAATGTATTGTGAACGATCCATTGACGATTCAGACTCTTAAGGCAAATATCGAGCAGGCAATTCACCAAGATCTTGGGTTGACAGTATTCGCCACTGCGAAGTCATCGTGTTCGCTTAGTAATTTGAATGTTGGTTTTTTTTTTTGTCATAAAATAGACAAACTACAAACATGGACTACGAATGCAGCAAAATTAGCTGTATCTGTGGGACTGTTCTCTTTGTTGTCAGTGGGTCACAACCATATTGGGATATAGCAATAACAAATGCCAACGAAAATGTCCTATATGTGGACGTCGAATATCAATTGATGTCCTTGGCAAATTGAGGTACAGCAGCGTCACTTTTTAACATAGGAAATAGAGGTCCGAGACAAATATTAAAATCGTATCCTTAAAGTCCACAGTCTTTACAAGAGGTACATTTTATGATGGGGCGACCGTACACGATTCATTTGTGTAGCACGTTGGACTAGATCATTTCATTTAACCAATGATTTCTGTGGACAGTTTTCCTTTTCAAGATACACGTACACATTGCATTTACCGCTTACCTTCAGTTCTACACCAGCAGGTACAACAATAGGACGAAAACTTAACGAATGTGGACATATGGGTGTCACCATAATAGCGGGCACTGATGGATGGATCATAGAAGCACCAGCTGCTACGGCATAGGCAGTGCTACCGGTGGGCGTTGATACAATCAAACCATCTCCCTGTACCGATGTGATATATTTGCCGTCCAAAAACAAATCAATATTACTCAAATATGGTGAGGGACCTCTATCGATGACCACCTCATTTAGAACCTATACAAAAAACAAAAACCAAGAAAACAAAAGTTAATTCAATTTGATTTAACCACAAAAAAGATTAATATTCTACCAAAATATTCGTGGAGGGAGCACGGTTGCCACTCTTTCCACTGGTATGCAAACCGCCGCAGGAATCCATGGACACACCACTGTCGGCAGACAAACTACAATTCATTTGATTCTGCTGACTATCGGAGTCCTTGCGCCGTTCACTTTTCCGATAAATAACGCAACGCAAACGACTGCGCAGTGTGAGGGCGGCATGACCCTCCAAAACGTTGGTGACCTGTTCTTGGAAATTATCAAACTGGAATGGTGTAAGAAAACCGAGGGAGCCCAGGTGGAAAGCCATCACGGGCGGCACCGATTGTTGAAACAAAAGAGAAGCATAAAGTAACGTGCCATCGCCACCTAGGCACACAATAAAATCAATGCGATCGGTTAGATCATCACGACCATCTCTGCAAGAAAGAAAATAAAAAATGAAAGTTGCTTATTTTCTGTACGACGCCATCTAACTTACTTGAATGTAACCAATTTCTCTTTGATACTTTGAAATTTCTTGTCCTCCTGCAGCGATGGGTCATCCAGCACCGCCGATTCAACCCAGACCACCATGTGTTTCTCCTGGACTAACCATTCGACTAATTGGACAAACGGTGCCATCACCGTTGAGTCGCGTACTTTCTTGATCACCAATACCGTCAGCGGTGGTTTGTACCAGGTCAGACGCTGGCTGGCCGGGTCTTGTATTTGCATAACCATAGCCGGATTTTTCATTATACGTCCACATGGTCCGAATTGTTGGAATGGTGAGGGGGCGTTCAAACTTCGTGTGCGCCTAAAAGAGTACAAAAAGAGACAATTTTTTTTAATTTCGGTTTAATGACACTTTGATGTTAGTAACTGCGGTTAGGTTAATTTAATTTGTGTTTCCACAACGTCACAATCAATGTTGGCGGGCAAATGACGTTCGTCTTGTTTTACATTCTTCAGAGAATTCAGGGAGAAACAACCACCATTTTGTAATGGTGATACACGGGATAAGAGAAGCAGGCCGGTGTATTTCGCATTTTTGTTTAATCATATTTAATTTTCATAAACGATAATTAATTATATATGTGGTTTACAACAGTTTGAATGATTTAAAGGGTGGATCAAATACAAGTTTTTTTCAGTTAAAATAAATGACAACAAAAAATGTTCTTTAATGATTAACCACGATACAACTCTGAAGTTTTTAAACAAAATTGGCATTTTTTAGTTATAATTTGGGATAACTCCATAACCGATGTTGTTGAAATAAATTTTTAAAAATGCAGTTTTCGATTATCTTTGATGGGAGTTACAAAACAAATTTATAACAAAATACAATATTAATTCGTAGTTGCTTAAAAAAAAATACGTAAAAAATCGAAAACGACTAAAATTTTCCATTTTCAATAAATTATCATAAAGCCACACATTTTACAACTAAAATGACATATAAATAGGTGCTGAAAATCTATAGAGAGCTTTCTATTTTATTATCACTTTAACGTAGGTATCTCACTCTTACAAGCAGGACTGTGGTGTCGGAATCAGAGTTTATGAGTCGTATACGATTTTTTAAAGGATTTTAACCGACACGAACGAATTTTTAAACACAACTCCGTCTCGGGATCATTTAGTATTTCTTTTTAACTTTTGGTACTTTTAATTTTCTATTTAAACTATTATGAATGAGTTGGCAATCCTATTTCGTTCTCATTGTACTGGACAATAGCAAGAGAACATGAGAAAGAGATGCAGAATAATAATTCATGGCATGCAAAACAGCTGATTGTATTTTTTTCATTTCGAAGAAATTTTGATTGTCAAACTCATTCTTCACATTTCAATTGTTTGTTTAGTTTTATTATTCAAATGTCGACTACATTTTCGTTATAAAATTTCAAATAAAAGAATTGGAAAACTAAAAGCCAAATAATGATTTTTGGGACTCTCAAAACTATTAAAAATAAACTTCGCTAATATTGTTGCCGTTAGTTGTTACTGTCGGCCATCTGCCATTTATATATCAAAATTTGACAATGAAAATACCCAGGGTTATATCTGAGTCTCTGTTGTTGGGCAATTGCGCCTAACTTTTATTATTAATCCATGCTTAACAGTTTGTAGTGCTACTACCAAGGATTAACTGTTAGTGAACTGACCGTGTTTGCAGGGCTGTGGAGTTTGAGTCGGTGTTCACAATTTAGAAAATAGCAGTTGGAGTTTCTCTGTATGGCCAATACTCCGCAGTCCTGGTTAGTATTACATAGGAGTAAAAAATGAAGCATTACATGCATCACATGGTATTTTTCATGTTTTTTTATTTAGATTGTAATATGTTTTTTCCCAACATAATAAGAAAAAACCTCAAAGCTACTATTTTACCCCTCCTTTCATTTCCCCCACCTATCACAAAATGGTCTTTCGATTCAAACGTGTACAACTTTGTTTATCCAACACCGTCGTCGAGGCGTGATCCGTGTGTGTTGTCACAACACGTTATTACAAAGATCACAATCATATTGACATTATAAACTGTGTACAATATTAAAACAAATAAATAATAATTTGTGCCACCAGAAGGTTACGTATACGACGCACCTACAATCACCACATCCAACCGAACAGCAGATAACAAAATCAATAGATGCTTTTGCACTAAACACTTGATTTTGGTTTTTTTAATAATAAAGTTGGAAGAGATGGAAAAAAACATAGGAAAAACATTCCAAACCTTAAAGCACGCAATGAAGGATGAATTTTCTCCGACAGTGTCACATTTTCCATAGCCAGAGCTGTGGAATTCAGCTCCATTTCGAAGCCGTTCGAAAGTGGCGCAGCATTGCGAACGCCTGGCTCATCATCCAGACTATGGGTGGTGGTGTCACGAGCAAAAGCCTCTTGCAGGAGATGCTGATGGCGGCGATTTAGAGGAAGCATAGCTAATTACGAATGTCAGCTATGATTCGGGTTTTGTAACTGATTTTGTGTGTGTGTTTCAAAATAAACCAACCAAAGTTGTTGAACTTGTTGAGTGTTGTTCTTGATAAACTTCAAATCAATACAGAATTCTCAATATTTTGAATAAAAACAAAGATTTACGAGCATTTGTTTATTCATTTGTGTAGGTAGAACATAGGCTGGTTGTCTGTCGCCCGTCAGGCACGACTTGTAATTTTTGACACACAATAAACCGAAATCAAAACGCCACCGATTATAAGCCCAAGTAAATGTCGTTGTTTACGTCGTCTGGCTATAAGCACGAGTCAGAGTGTATTTTTCTTTTTTGTTTTCTCATAAAGCGCCACTAAGAAACTCCGCAGTGCGTTGTGAACGAAGGTTACATTAATACTGGTAACAAAATGTTAACGTTGTTTGCCAATAAACCTTTGGTTTCATATCGTAAAAAAACTGATTTTTTTCTTTCTTCAAACAAAAATATCATTTTATTTAACAACACAACAGAGAGAAGAGCAAATTAGTTGATCACATTATTTTATTTTGTGTGTTTTTCTTTCTTGGCTTGAATAGAGATCCATGCTCTGGTCGGTGGTGATTTGTTGTTGTTGTTGTTCGATTGCAGTGGACAACACATGTTGACGTTGATAGCGGTTCTCAGTGGAGAGCATGCCGAGAGGTCAGTATGATTAAGGTGGTAATGTTATGTAAATTATATTGGCACTGTCAAGACAACGAATCACATACTTGTGTACAGTAAGTAACGGATATAAGAACAACTCCTATAAGAAAGTTTTGATAAAAATAACAATGTTTCTTGCTATCATTTAAACAATAATTGTTTATGAAAAAATCGCATATAAGAATATGGGGTATTTGTAGACCTTCTATATCCATTATCTACTGTACTATGAATGATAACAAACCAATGGCAAAACATATCCAGTAATTTAGTGCCTGTTCGTTAATCTCGGTGTGGTGAATCGAATTGACTGCTGTGGAGCCGTGTCATATTGGGGGAGAATTTAATTAATTAATTTCAATCAAAGTCAATTACAACGTAATCAATTAAAAATTTGGCATCCACTTTAGTTGCAGTTTTTTTTAGAATTAAAGTGAGATGTATATTAGACGGGGTTTACAATCGGGGGAGATAAATAAATTGCAAAACTTGTGTTTCAGCACAAAAAACTCATAAAAATGTTCTGGTTATTTCATTTAAGGCTTAGATTGTCAGTCGGTTCGTAGTCTGAGACCAATGATAAAATCAAAAGACTAAAACAAAAATAATACTACATGAAACAATAATAAAAGGTTGGGCAACTGCGCGCCCAACAACAAAAACTCAGATACAACCTTGGGTATTTTTATTGTCCAATTCTGATATATAAATCGAAGACAGTTACAACTCATGACAAAAATTTAAGCCACCTACAACATTATTTTTAATAGTTTTATTTTTGAGAGCCCCAACATTCTTTGTTATGAAAAAATTTTAATCAGCTTTTGGCCTTTAGTTATTAATTTTGATAAATAAAACGAAAATAAATTGGGGTTTTGCAAGTCATACAAAGTTATTAATAAGAAATACAAATTTACACAACGTGGAGTCGACACGAGAATATCGTCGATGTTTCTGATTTTTTGAAGACAGTAGATTCGACAATTGATTTGACGTAAGCGCCGATTCGATTAAGATTTGTCGTAGTATGTGAAAGAAAACAATCGGAAAATGTATGATTGATGCCAGTCGAATGAATACACAATAGAATCTGAGCACGACGGTTGCTTCAAAATGTAATTGTTAGACAATAATAGATATACTCGTATATATTGACAACTAATAGATATTCCATGTGGTTAATGGTAACATTTTTAGCGACCCACTTCAGTGTGAAAACCAGCGTGTAATAAAAATTAAATACTCGTAGTAGTGTGAAATTGTTTCGTTTTTTTATAATATAAATAATATACAGTGAAAGCTCCGATACCGCCGGTCGCAGTGGTTTTGTCCGTCCACGGGAGATGCCCGGCCGCTTAACCCTTCAACGCCCAAATTTTTAAAATCTGTAAAAGAATGTGCACACAAACACAAGGTTTACTTTGATAACCCAAACCGAGTATTTCAAGATAAAGAAATATTGCGAACAGAAAAAATGGGGTTTGATTAAAATTTGTAACGCCAAGCAAAGTTCAAAAGCTTTGGCATAATTAAGTGGTCGACCGTGGTGTGATAGGCAAAGTGTGTATGTCTTCGGCAAAACATTCTCTCAGCGACCGTTGCTCCGCATAAAAGACGAAGACTTTACCCATTTGGTTGTGGGACTTGATCTAAACTATTGTTCCACAAATTCAAACTGGAGCTTTTTACAAACAACAAAAACAGAGATTTCTCACACACCTTAATTCCATTTCAGCCGAGTTAATAATTGGCAAACTGATCATACCGCCCGGCTATATCCTCTCAATAGCGTGTCTCTCCCTAACTGTCCTAATATCGAAAGGCTTGACTTCAAAAGCGGACGAGTAACCGCATACAATATGTACGTACAAACGATCTGTAGCACCTCAACAATTTCATTAACATCTCTTCAACGCACAACAATTACTTTACTGCTGTCACTCTATTATAATTAATGAAAATGGGCGTTATTTGACACCACAAATAAGCGTATCCCCAACAAACGCACACACCAAAAATAACTTCGAAAAGCAGAAGAAAACAAGACAATAAATGCCAAGGAATGGAATTGTCGCCGGTAATGCTAATTAATAGACATCCAATATTTCTGTCACTTATGCAATACTCACTCACTTGGATCAATTGGCAATTGGATCGGCTTTGGAACGGGCAGTGAATGATCTTTGTTCGGCATTCAGTAAAACAGAAAATGGCTTTACGTTTTTTGTCTTTTTTTTTTTAAATACACAATGTGTACACAATAAAAGTGCGGGTATTGATTGTTGAATATTTATATATTGTTCGACTTCAACACGTTCACAAACAATACAATTGATAAATTGAACAAGTACAACGATAATGAGGCATGGTGTTGGACGACTGATTGATCATCTACAGCGACCACGAGATGACCTAATTCGAACAGAAGGCATATGGAGTAAAAACCTATGATCTCACATCAAATATCAGTAAAAAAATATACATAAAAAAATGAAAAGATTTAACCACGATTGATATAATTAGAAAGATTTGATAAATTAAACTAATCGAATTTATTACAACGTCCGGACAAAGTAGGATTTTTATCGTTTTCCAATGACTGACAACTGAAACTATCCTGTCTTACGATCTTCAATTGACGTTCACACTATCATAATACAAATATATATATATATATATAATATTGAATTTCAATATAATTGGAAAAAGGTTGATAGCAACATAGAACATTGATGGGAACATTGTTTAGGATGGGATAGAAGAGCCACAGCAATGTAGCAATTAAAGTATGACCGTTTGCCTATTTTATCCACTTTGAACATTGTTCAAGTTCGGACCATGGATGAATCGTACACAAATTGGTAAACAATATCAATACAGATTTTGGTATAATAATATTTTTCACAACATTCCAATTCAATGAGCTGTGAGCGATATAATTTCTATACTCAATGCGAAAATGTTTTTCTTTTTTCAGTTTTGAACCTGCATTGGAAAGCCCTAAATATATTCCATTGTATACAATTGTAATAGGAGGATAAAATCAAGCGTGTTGGAATTGGATCATTACGATCCTTCCAGATTTGACACAACTTACAGCTTTATGTATTGAGGGGTAAATGGGACATCTGATAATAAACTGGTGGAACCATATTAGCCTCCCGTCTAGATGATAAGAACTAAATAGATGATACATCGTAATGAGTGTTCTATGGTCTTGTAGCTGAAGTAGAGAAATCATATTTGTATTCATTGTGCTAGTAAGAATGAGATTAGCTTGAACTGGTACTAATAATGGTAAACGATCTTACCAGAGTCTGTTATCTGATACTGTGAGTGGCAGAAGGCCCAAAGTATAGAAGTTACCGTATAAGTTAAAAGCGGATTGATTTACTACTTACAGTAGGTTGTTAAAGTTCGTTTAAGAATGAAAAGAATAATGAAAATATTAGAGCCGCTGCTGGTTCATAACATTCATGAGGAGTTTACATTACGCCGACGATAACTTCACATCGGCTCCAAACTCTGAAACAATAATTTGTTTCACCCTACATACTGCACAGTACAGTAAAGTAATTATCCGAGTAAAGTAATCGATCCCGCTTAATTACCTGATTAGGTAATTATATGAACACGACTAAATAGAACTACGTTTATAAAAAAAATGATAATTCTATTTAAAAACAATTAACATATTTCGTTTAATTAACTAGATAATTTCTCTTGCACGTACCAGCATCCGACATAACTTTAGACTACACATCTACAATCAGTTCCAAGTCGTTAACATACAGGATTCTTTAATGGAACACATGGTTGTTAGTTAAACAAAATATAGGCGTATTATTAAAAAATAAATATCTAAAAAAATATATTTCATTTTGTAAACGTGATTCTATTTAAACCTTTTCGTATAGTTACCCAAATTAAACGAGGTCAAAAAGCTGGAGATTTTCAACGAGGCCGTATTTACTATAGCACTAAATAAATTTTTAAATAAAACTAATTACCGCAAAAAACGTGATGTTTTAAAGCTTTATACAAAATATAAGCGATATATGTGAATATCCTAAATATAAATAGGTATAAAATCAATATGTATGAGTTAATTTTGCCTGTAACACCAGTCAAATATTTAAAATTATAATTGCGCTTATCGCATTCAGTGTAAACGTATTTCCTTGAATATTTCAAAACGGATTAAATGTCTAAAGTCGTAGGCAATGTTTATTATCATCACGCAAATACACTGGCAACTCTAAAACACAATCGCCCAGTCTAGAAATTCCAATTGTGTTTAATCGCTTTCGGAATGATTTTAACACTGTCACCAAGTTTTTTATTATTTTTAATTCAACTGTGTTATCTGTTTTTAACACGAATACGTCAGCGCTTTTGTGAGTCATGAATGTAATTAAATTGAGATCATAATATTTCGATAATTAATTGTAATCTTATAACAACAACGTACTCATTATTGTTTTTTTTCTTTCTTTTAATTTTTTTTTAAATATTCCACTTTCCACAAAAACTAAGACAATCGTATGGAATTTTTTGCGGTCTTTGTTTAGCGTGCCTAGATAGTCTCAGTACCGGTAGTGTACTAAAGTTTTGAAATGCTTTATTAAGTTACTAAACCGCGTTTGTTGTTTTTTTTTAATTTGATTTCTTATGCGAAACCTTCAACTTGGACTGGAATGGATGGTGTCTAGTGCAGAACGACAAAATAAAATTAAGTGTGACGGTTGATGGTGCTCCGCTGCTCGGTTGCTTAATTTATAATGACAATATTAAAGAATTAATTATTTATACAATAGAATACAGTGACTATGAATTTCTAAACCAAACTGAAAGCCATTTGAAAAATTGATAAAAGTTGTTCAAGAACTTTGTTTTGAAGGCAAAACGAGACCTTAGCACACACAAATGTTAACCTCAAAAAGAATGAAAATAATTTGAATGATTAGTGAATATTTTCAATATACATAGGTAGGTATATGAATTATAGATTTTTAAATTCGTCGTCGTGTTTTCTTGAACAATGTTGCATTTTGTTTTTGTGTTTCCATAGTTCAACTATGAACGGGTTTAAAACGATGAATTTGCTTTTAATTACCAATAAAAACCAAAAATGAATAATATCAACTCGAAAGATTTAAAAACGCCAAATACGGAGAAAACATAAACAAAACTCTTGAAACTAGTTGAGATTTTTTTTTTTTAATTTTTTATTAATGGTTTGGGATTTTGTGCTGGCGCCTTATACAAACTGGTACGATGTAGTTTATATTCTTCTCGCAAAAAGACAACGAAAGCGGAGAACGCCAAAATCACTAAATAAGGTATTTAAAATTCTAGAAATGTGTTGGGTTTTGTTGTTCGTTTGGGTAGTTATGAATAATGTTGTGTATGCGTAGGGGATTCTTGATATGTTGCCTAAGGTTAGTAATTATTTACGATTTTTTTTGTGAGTGTACAATAACGGGTTTTTGCTCTCAGTGTGACAGGTAGCCCGTACGGCGCACTGCGCACAAGAGAACGAACAAAGCTTTCTGTTAAAGCTTTACTATCTGCATGTTGTGTTTGTGGGCTTTTCCTTTAGTGGTGGATTTTATGTGTACGCTTTTTGCTGAATTTTAATGCAGGGTATTCAACATCCTCGATGGTGGAGTGGTCGGCCGTATAGTGAAGACGGGGATTCAATACCGAGATTATCCTTTTGTTTTCCGGTAAACAGTTTGTATAGTTTTTTGAATTCAAAAAATTAAAATGTAAATGATTTATTTTCATGCGTTTTCTTTTGCATTCTATAATTTGAATTCGCTTAGACAAAAAGTATATTTACATATGTATGTACAGGGAAACCGTACTGTATCCGTATTGTCGGAGCAAGACTTTCGATTCCGAAACCCCAACCGAACGATACATAAAGGATAGCCTAACTCACATTCGTTGTTCCTTTTTTACTTATGGTTGGTTTACCGACTAAATTAGTTTCTTTTGTTTTAAATTTTTTAAAATGTAACCGTTCGGCTTCTATAGCTGTTGGATCAAGTAATGGGAGATACATTAGAAGTTCCAGACTGCGTCATGTATAAAATATTTTTCTTTGATTTATTCTGATTTACAGTCCTATAACTCTAAAAAAAACGTACTTTATAATATTTCATAGAGTAGTCGATATATATTAATATTTAATATTTTTTAACAGACTTTTCTGTGTGTATTTCGTCTTTTGAAAGACAAAAAAAAGTACCGTTATTCGGTGGATACTAATGTGGTTGCAGAACACAAGTAACCTTCTATAATGAACAATAGCAATATAATGCTGCTGATTTAACGGCGTGCCTTCAACATCCTCGATAGTATAGTGGTCAGTATCCCCGCCTGTCACGCGGGAGACCGGGGTTCAATTCCCCGTCGGGGAGAGAACAGGCAAGTACAACATTAATTTGTTTGTTTTTTAATTTTATAATTAATTTTGTTTCAATATAAATGTAATGTACTTTTCAAGTTATTGTCGTTCTAAACACGAATCATAACAGGGTGACACAATTTAAATGCTCTCAGAAACCTTTCAGACATATGTATGTTCATTTAAAAATATGTAAATCAAAATCGTAATTTTTCTTACATTCTCCTTATCGCACAACATGTTCTTATTTATTGTCATTACAAAAAAAACAGTATTTTATGACACATGCCATAATAAATACCAATCAAAATGACACCATTCAAAGTTCATTTTTCATACAATATCAAAAAAAAGCTCACCTTACACGCATGAATAAGTCTGAAATTCGAGTTACTGGTTATTGCTAGGATGGGGTACAAATGAATACTGACGTTATATTAACATGAAATATTACTATTAATATGAAAAATAGATATATGTACTTGTCAAATGTCAAAGAATAAAAGCTTCAAAAGTGGCAGCAACCGAAATTCCGGGTGATTCAAAATAACACCTCTTGTTGGAAAACCCTTTACCAAAAATTGGTTTGGCAGAATAGAGAAAAATCGACCAAAAAGCGAAAAATGTAATGTACCAGTGGTTTACAAAAATATTTTAACTTTTGCACAAAAATTGTAAACCATTTTGCACAAAACTAGATTTTTAAGAATATTGTGTAGCAGATTCAAAAGACCTTAAACACTGCAATGAAGGGTTTTTACGTTAAAAAAAAGTTGAATCCAAGCAAAACGCAGTTAAAAAAACGCAGCATTGTCAACACTTTAAATAAAACTCGGTGGTAGGGTGCTAAACAAATTCAAAACCCCTTTTAATTACATCTAAGAAAAATTAGATTAGAATAACATTTTTTTGGCTGTTTTGGGTTAAATTTCACATTTTCTATTTTAGAACTATGTAAGAAAGCAAGAAAATAAAACAAATACAAATATTTACTCAAGACAAAAGAATTTTAACATTGACCCTTTTAGCACCATGCCACGGAATTCATTATGTCCTTGTTTACCGTTTCAATGCTATCAACCATCAATAAACACACAGGCATGTATTTGCCAGTTTCGAATTTTTACAAATTTCTGCCCTGTTATTTAAAAAATATTTGTCATTAAAAATTTTAAACTTTATTCAATGCCAACTACCACCATCTGGCACAGTACTGCTGTTATAACGTAACAGCTGTTCTCTAATTTCGTATTTGCTGCGGTAATCCTAACAAATATTCGTGAGAAACTTTTTATCTTGAAAATTCGTTTAGACATATTTATTTTTACTATTACTTGAATTGCCCCGTCGTATAAACGTAGTATATATTTGTACGGCACAATAAGTATAAGTAGAATATGTGTTTGTTGACTCAGAAGTAATCTGTTTTTTGTTGTTTTTTAACCCCAACCTACCGCATTGATTTTTAGACATTTCACAATTCTAATGAAAGTTTGCGATGAATAAATGTCTATCACCGTTAGTCTTAAAATGTTTCGGCAATCACCCTAAACTGTTTCTCATTAAACAAAACAAGTTAAATTATCTTTTCAAGTGGCAATGACTTGTGTTATTTATATTCTAAAATTCTAGAACGGTAAAGACATTTATTTAGATTTTAAAACACTTTAAAATTTTCGATTATCAAGTTCAACGTGCAACAAGCCTTTAAGATAACACTGTTTTACAAAAATTGAGAAACCATTAACGATTGTTATAGGTATTTTGAACATTATTGTTATTAATTCCATCCAAAGTATTTATTTATTATTGTTTGTCGGGCGGTAACGTATAATACACGATCTTCAAACCATTTGGGACATTATTTTGAGATTGACCAGCAACCAACTCTTGAAATCTTGAACGATAAGGACCCATGTTTTGATATCACCCCTTATTTTTAAATTTTTGTAATTGTATATTAATTATTTTCAACTTACGGCCACGTTCCCGAACGACGTCTCCTTGTTGTCGATGAGAAATAATTGTAATCTTCTTCCTCCTCCAAACTGGAAGACGACTCGCCGCGATTCAATAATTTTTGTTTATTTAAGAAATTCAAACGATTCAATTTCTTTGTTAAATTGTCCATAACACAATTGCTATTCAAATCTTTCAAATGTGACGTACCATCGTCGGCGACATTATTGCGTTGCAGACAAGACGCTCGGTTCATAGTACTGAAGCCGTCATAGATATTGTCATGATGATGATGAGGTTGTTGAAAGGACAATTTGTAATTGAAACGTTCTTCCAGACGTGTCCGGTGCAAGGTGGCCAAATCGATGTCGGATAGACAGGCCATTTTCTGTCTCAAGGCGTGTAAGCGCTTAGTTTTTTTTTTATTTCTTTCTTTGTTCTTTATTAATTGTCTATTTAATTTGAGTTGTATTGTGAATTAATTGTTTATAATCTATTCAAATGACAGTAATTTTCAGTTGCATTATTTTAGGAAATTTCTTAATGACCTTTTTGTTTCGCTGTTGGCGTGAGGGTTTTTTTTTGTAACTTTCAAGTCGTCATCTTTATCACTCACGTCTGGCCGGACTGTGGGCTGAGGTAATTTATCAAACCGCCATAAGGATGGACAAATTACTCACGTTTATTGTGTTGGTGTCTGTTGGCCTGAGTAAAACGTGTCGAATGTTTATTTTATTATGTTTTTTTAAGAGTTCGCAATAAAATCAGTATTTGGTCAACGGTTTAAATTATAAATTTTTTTTCGAAATATAGAAATAAATTCAAAATTTTTCAATCAATTAATATTTGCAATCAAATAGGTACCTATCTGTTTTAAAGCCCAACGAATAGGTATGTAGAAAATATTGTGATTTTCATAATTATTCTCTAGTTTCAATGTAATTTCAAAAATCTGTCATTTAGCTTTGCTGTTTTCACGGCTAAATCAAACTCCAAAATTAATGTCAAGTATAAAATAATTTAAACAAATCATAATGTGTACGTGCAGCAATCGTTGAAGCGAGCCAAAATATACGATTACAAAAGTCTACAATGCAATAGAGTACAGTGTGGCACAGTCAGTCACAAAAGTCAAGGTACAAAATGGATTCCATAAGTATAAAAAAACGTTTAACTTTTGTCGTGTCTTTAATCTTCGAAATCGCTCAGAGCTGCGTTTTAAAAGAAAAACTGTCGCTCTCTGAGAATGCATTGGCTTCTCGCCAAACAAAGATTGTCCAATCTTGGTAAAATCAGAAAAGAATATTTTTCAAGCAAAATCCTTGTTAATTTCGAGCTGCTCTTAGGTTAAAACTCAGAAGTCATAACAATTGGACCTTGTAAAAGAATAATGCGGGTTCTTAGTGCAGCATTTGGCTCAGGCTGGTGCGTGAAATGTTGAGTTGATCGGATCGGTGGAAAGTCGATGTTCCAGTACAGAGTCGTACAATCTGGGATACCGTACGATCTCGGCAACCATGAGTATTGCCCGAACTTTTTGCTCAAACTCAAATTCGGTCAAAACTATTACTAAAAACCACAGCAATCTTTCTTAGTGTGGTCGATGATCCACATTTGTTCTATTCCCAAAACATGACCTTCCATCTCACGTATTACAGAACTGTAGATATTTTAGTCTTTTTTGTTACATGTATTAAAAATTCCGAAATTCCACACAAATATATAAAAGAAAAAAATACACTCGAAAAATAATGTCAGCTGAAAAACTCAACAACCTGTTTGCTGAAGACGTTACCGCAAACCAGCTGGTTGACGGTGGTGCTATGTTTTGGTTAATAAACACGACGGTAAACATAACCTTGATCTGTTTAACCAGCAAACGAAAAAAAAAACTACACACATTCCAACAGACAGACCGAAATATAACAATAATGCTGTGGTTATTTCTGTCAAAAAAAAAAAACAAGAAAAAACCCCAATAACAAACCAAGAAGAAGAAAAAAGTAAACAAAATTCAAGTAGCTGTGGCGATGGCAGCAGCGGTAATAGTTGTAAAACAACTCAGAAAGATGTAAACAAAACACGATTTTGGAAAACATTCCTTAAGCGAGCAATTCCAGGCATTCGAATGGTAAATATCATCATTATGACGTTCCATGGACTGTGTGGTTGGTCAACGGCATATGGTGTTGATGGCTTTTATGCATTAATGGCCAATATTATAAATCGATAATGTGATGATAGTGTTAATCCGTACATTAAACAAACATTAACTAAATTCCAAACACAAAGCAAATTTCAAATCAAATATCGATAATGACATCGAGAGCGCGGTCAAGAAAATGATAAGCATGAAAGTCATCATTGCGAAGGCATTTGGCAATCGTCTCTTTGTAGTCAGTTCCGGTATAATTTTTAAAGTTTATACAAGTCGATTTTGCGTTTTATTCGTCTTCTTTCGTTTAAATCACTTTATTTAAAATTCTGCAACTTCTTCGTATAAGTGCGTTACCGTTACTTTTTTTTTTGTTTATGTTAAAAAGTCATGAAGACGTAGCGCTCCTCCGCCACCACTAGTCGCTGGGATCAGAGAAGACAACAACGTTTTAAGGTTGATGACCTCCAAATGAAATGTCACGTAAGAATGAATGGATGGAACGCATCAAAAATACAAACTGGACGTAAATAAATTTAAATACTTGGACATACTCATCGTCCGTGATTGTTTTTTGCAAGAACTGGAGCATAAACAAACAAAACAAGAAATGAAAAAAAAAAACAGAAAAACCTATGGTCAATGGGAACAACATACGATTTGTTTAACATTTTGAAGCAACAAATGGTCGGTGGTCTTGTTTAGATTTTACCTGTTGCCTGGTACGAATACATACATACAATTTTAGAATGATGCATGTTTGGAAGATTTTTTTTGTGGGGATAAGAAAGGCTTTCCCATGTTCCCATTCCGGTACGGACATCAAAGCCATGTAAATACTTCTCTAGAAAAGACAAAAAAGTAATACAGATGTGGCTGCAGTTTTTTGCAGCACAAATAATTGACTTTTTGCTATGCTTTGAAGATTTTATGTTTTCGTAGGACATTCTATAGTAAATTTAGAAATTGCGGACGAGCCAGAACGCCATCATAATACAGACAAACCCCTAGCTTCAATGTGGTTCCAATGGCGGACTTTACTATCAACCGTATGAAAAGTCTTTTTCCTAGGCCGTTTCTTCACTTATTTCCTTATGGCAATTGTTTTTTATGGACAATCCTTGGGATTTGCTAAATTCCCTTCAGAATTACTTACACAGGGCGTTACAAAACAACGTCACTTTTCGAAATGTAAATCCAGAAATACTTTTCAATTTATCTATATCTATGTACAAAAATATAAAACAATATCCGGAACAGAACAGTTTCTTTTTTACAAAGAAAAAGACAACAAGGGCGACTTTATAACACGAAACAAACAAAAAAACATAGGCAATGAAAAACGTATTACGTTATATCCGTAACAATTAATGCGATTAATCAATAAACAAAAGATTTTGTTTAAATAACAATAACAAAAACAAACAAAAAAACTCTACTGAGTCATAAGAAAATATTACGGAAAATTAAGTATGCCTACTGTACAAACAAACAAATATAAATTTAAAATTGAAAATTAAATTAAAATTGAAAATTAAATTAAATATATATAAAGAACCTAACCTAACCTATTCAAAAACTATATATTTTAAAAATTGCCTAATTTATCTAAAAAAATCGCATTTTAATTATAAAACATTGTAAAAAATGTATGCATTTTGTCAACGTTACGCGATTTACACAGTGACTAATTTCATTGAAACACGCCGAAATTGTAACGCCGCCGAATGTAAATTTAGTGCCGGCTCAAATCTCTGCATGTAAACAACTGAACTTCGGTTAAATGAAACAATTTTCGGGACTTCTCATTCTTAAAAACATCGGACAAGTGAAACTCTTTTCAATTAAGCGGATATTTGGTGTGAAGAAAAATGTTAAAAAGATAAATGGAATAAATGGGCAGTAGCTCAAAAGACATGTTTGCAGCTTCGGTACCCCATACAGAGGAGAGCGGTGGTGGTAGGGTATCCATCTCTATTATCTCCTTGAATGTGAGTTGTGACAAATATCCGTCGTCTGGTCCCTCACATCAGAACATTAAGCCTGAATACGGCTATCCAGGATCTCTCATTCGTTCATTGTCAAATGGTCGATTGACCGGACGACGTACTACAGAAAGAGTATTCTTTCTTTAGCCGAACTGCTTACATGCGGAACAGACTTCCAGCAAGTGTTTTTCCTGCCATCTACGACATTATCGAATTTAAGGCAAACATTACTACCTCTTTTCTCGTTCCAACACCCCTACTTCCTACCGCTGAATTCATAGGGGACATCCTTGAGTTAGTCAAAAAAAAAATATGTTTCACCGTATTCTGTTGCAAAAGATGTAGAACCTTTTATATCATATCAGCTAGTACCAAGATTTTGCCGAGTAATTCAAAAAAATATTCCTGATCTTTTCTCTCATTGTGCTTAACTCTTTCCGGCGCACTATATAAAATCGTCAAAAATTAAAGAAAATTTGTATATGCTTTTATTTATAGAAGTAATTTATTGAAAAAAATGTTAAAAAAAAACAGGATTTCGCGCAAGGATGTGGTATGATTTTTATACCACCACCATATACCATTGCACACAGAATGTAGGAAAATTAATTAGATAAGTGGTATAGTTTTCATACCACCGCGCCGGAAAGAGTTAAACAGCTTAAGCTATGGAAATCTAATGCGTGAAAGGCATGTTGTTCTTTAAATTGATAAATTTGGTGAGCGTTTTAGTGGATCACAACTCGAGATATATAGGCTAAATAGATCGCTGACCTTAAAAAACTCAATATAAATATTATTTCTTATAGTTTTGTTATTTTTTTCTCACACAGGTTGTGGGTCCAATTCCCACCAGAGGCTGTGTCAAATCTAGCCATGTGGTCTGTGCCACCCGGTTTATCATTTAACACAAAAATTAGAATTTGAATTTTTCTTTGTATTGTAATTATATACAAATAAATAAATAAATCCTTTTATACAAACTATCAAAATTCTATCACTCCAAAATCCTTTCAACCTTATCCATGTGATAAGTACAGCATTTCTAAAAACACATTTTATACGTTACCACATGAATAATTCAGTCAAAAGCAATTACACCCAGAAACAAATCACACATGCACGAGGGTATGTACCTAACGCCATCAACGCAATGGTAATGGAAAAGTCAACAACAACATCAATAGCCCCAATGACCAGTTACCTGGAAAATAATGGTCAGAAGCAACTCGTTTCCAAACTACAACGTCTGTTTGGTCTGTCTGTATGCAAGGACGGACGCTTAGAAGGGGCGGGCGGGCATGCTGTCATACATTTGTGGCCAATTGAGCAACATGTTTATTTTAACCATACATGGCTAATATACCTATACTGCCGCGGCTAATATAGTTTAGTGGGTTTCTATATTAGAAGTAAAGACAAACAAAAAAAACAGCCGGCAGTATCAGAGTGTAACACGAATGAATGAATTTTATATTCAAGCTCGAGTGACTATTTTTTTTCTGTGTTCACATTGAAACGTTTGGCAACGAAACATTTGTTCGTTCATTTCTTTCTTTCTTTACCATTGACGGACGCGCAGGGGACGTGCGCTTAATGAAAGGGAAACTTCTTTAGAGGCTGCCGCTACCACCGTTTTTCTTTTTTGTCTCTCGTCGTTTCTTTTATTTTATGGGTCTCTTGTAAGCTTAGCTGACCAAGAAATTATGTCAACATTAATTGGTTAACGGTGGCGACTGCCAGATGTGTTGCTATTGCCGGCCGACTGCTGGTGGTGATGATGTGATGGTATTGACCACCTTGGAGCGGCCAAGTTAACATAAATAAATGTTAACTTAGTTTAGTTAGCAAATGCGGCCGGCGCAGAAACCCACATAAGAGAAGAAAAAAAGAGAAAGCTATTTTCGGACTTCTTGTACTAACAGTTAGTAATGTCTGTTGTTAAATTTAGTTCAGTTGGAATTTTCTTGGTTTCATTTGAACTTTAAGTAGGTATGACGGCGTTTTCCGTTTAATCGTTTTAAGGCAAGACCAAAGGAATTGGAGGAGAAACAATATTGTTTCTATGGCACCAAAGAAAATATATGATTAATAGCCACAGTAATCGAGAAATAAAAAGTTATTGTAAAGTCATACTGGGGTGGAGTTAGGATAGGATAGAATTAGTATTTAGCGTTGCTGGTGTTTAATGAGATACATATATTTGCTTAACCTTTAAATGAGTTAAATAAATATGTTGCACAAATTATGATGTTCATACCCTTAAAGCAAATAAAACGACCAATTCTGATAAAACTTTGCGATAAAACACCTCGAACAAGGAAGAAAAAGTAGGTGTGGCAGTCGCCATTAACTTATTTGTCCCGTTCGACAAATCCCCCAAATAATTTATGAACAATTCTTCCATGAAAAAACGGCGCTACGATTACGGGGGCGGCGCGGGCTGTTCGCGGAATGCCAGCGCCGCCGCCTTGAAAGCGAGGGTACACGGTCCGCCATCTTTTAATGAGTAGATAACAATTGAATAACTGTGACATTTTCAAATTTCTAATAAAGCAAAACTTCAATTACTAAAATCAATTTAAAACTTCAAATACTCACTAAAATAAACTAAACAAAATCCAGATCTAGCCCCCTTCTAAACAAACATCATTAACGTATTTCAATATTTAGCACTTTTTCCAGAAAAACTGAAAAAAAAAAGCACTTAAAAGCAATAACACACGTGTTACTTTAAAGATATTGCAAAAAAATTTGCAATTTTCAAAATGCTAGCATTGTTAAAACAAAACAATGAAAATAAACACTGCCAGTCCCAGTCGCATACTCTCAGCACAATAATCTTGACAAACACTTGAAATTAATTTTGGATTAAAAAATTGTTTTTTTTTTGTGTTTAAGAAAGACTTGAAAATAAAATAAAAACGACCGAACGACCCGTCACTTTTAAAATGAAATAAATTTGTCGTAAAAATAAAAAATGCTGCTGGACATATAACTCGAAAACGTCGGCTGATGGCGATGGTGGTGTTAAATAACCGCCAAAAAGGCAAAGATAATAACAACCACCAATCCAAAATAACTACATATGTTTAGATATTTTATTTATTTTTGTTTTTGCCTTTATTACTTTTTTAGTCAAGACTAACTAGTTTCTGAACCAAAAAAAACACAAAGTCTTGTGCGAATGTTAACACGAAAATAATAATACCAGTCACATACAAAAAAAAAATCGTCACAAAATTCGATAAAAAAAAAAAACGAAGAGCACATACAGCAATAAACGACGCAAGTATTGTTATTATTATTATGATTGTTGTTGTTTTAACTAGACATACACTAACAACAACATAGGGACAATTATTTAAAACAACACGCGATTTTGTTTAGTTAAGTGTCAACGCAAAGCGACGCGCATGTTTTAATCGGTAAACAACACAGCGAAATCGAGAGATACGATCAAAGCACACGTTACAAGTGCTAGAGCACTCTTTTTATTTTGTCACCTACGAGTTAATATTGTCTTTTGGTTTTTAATCGTTTGGAATCGATTGATCATTGGCAAAGCGCTGTTATAGAATGGAAGTACCGTAACGAGCAGACACGTCGCTAGCGAAACAAAAAACAATGAAAAGACAACCAATAACCAACCAATACGTCAAAGTGTCGAAGACCAACTGAATTTTGTTGCGGGGATTTGTTTTGTGTGTGTGTTTTGAAAATAAAAGTTTTGCACTTCAGACGAACGACGAAGCCGCCGCCACCGTCGACCCGTAATACAAATAGAGGCACACACAGAGAAAGAGAGCGAGGGAATTTAAACAACAACAAACAAAACAGAAATATCGAACAAAAATCAAACAACAGAGAAACAAACAGCCGATACAGATACTCAGATACTTTTACAGAGCTCACAATTTTGTTGTTGTTACCGTTCACTGTTACGAACGAAGGCGCACAGTAGATCGAACAAGACGTGTAGCATGTCAATGAACTTCAGCTTTTACTCTTCTTGGTGAATTGGAAAAGGTTTATTTGGTAATTAACTTCTTCAAAATGAAAACTATTTTGTAAAAGACCTCTTAAATGTTGAAGAAATTCAATACGCGACGGCTTTTAATGGCAATTAATTACAAAGAATAAATATTGTACCCATTTATTTTGAATTTCCTACTGAACGATAGTTTTTCCGTTTAAGTGTAAATAGGATAGTGGTCGGTTTTGTTTATTTCATTTGCAGGTCGGTGCCATTCGGGTAACATCTTCGTCAGCGAAAAAACACACAAAATCTTAAAATATTAATACTTTTGTGAGCGAAACTTTTTACTGCGCGTTTACAATCAAGAACCAACGCCATCTAACAGACACTAGTGACATGTACATGAGCCGGCATATGTTTAGCCTGGTTCGCTGTGACATTGTGAGTGTGTGCGATGTTGCGTTGTACTTGCCAAGTTAAAGTGATCCATGCGTGAAAGGGTGAGTTAATTAAAGCGTCCGGGTTGCCTGCCCCTGCCACCTTTTTGTAGACTACCCAACATTCCAACTAGATTCGGTCTCTAGGAAGAGACAGATTGATAATCTGGCTCAGACGACCAATAACATGTTAAAATGTTAATGAGAAGGCGTCAGTCTTACATTTTTGTGATCTTTATCGAATCGGCCCACTGTACCCGAAAATTAATACAAACAAACAGAAGTATGAATATAATTCTACAAAGCTTTTTCAACGGTCATTTAGTTTATTAATTTCAATATTTATTGGGTGATCGATTCTCACAACTGTGCATGCATACGCGCGCGCACTCATGGTTGTATTCTCTTTTTCGCTCTTGCTCTGTTAACAACGGTATTTCTGTTTGAATGAAAACATCTGACCACTGCTACTGACATGAATAAGATGAAAACATACTATACTCTCCTTCTATCTCTCTCTCTCAGTTTAACGGTATGCTCTTGAAAATAATTATTGATATGATTTGTTAAATATTTTTTCAGATAATTTTTGGATTATAGACAAAACTAACTTTTTGCCTACAAGTAATGATAACAAGTTTGGCCGAGTGTTTCACATTGAAAAATAAACTAACAACAAATAATGTTGAAATCCATCAGCTGATCAGATGAACTAGCGCTTTAGATTAGGATCTAGACGTGCTTAGATTTTTCTAGTTTCTTCAATAATTAATGTTATGAAATATGTAGCTGGTCAGTTTTGTTTTTAACACTTAAACTACAATTATAAAAAATAAATCCATAATTAATATGAAATTGTATGTGAGTAGTAGAGAGAATAATGCATTGTAATTTAGGGTTACACGTCAATTTGGTTTAAATCAAGAAATGAAACAAAACGGAACGAACAGCTGTTCTTTGTTGATGTGACAACAACAAAGTCGTTTTCTTGACCGACATCTGCGTGTGATTTAAAAGTACGAACAATGGAAAACCGGAAAAAGGAAGGGCTGTATTGAAATTCGTAGGAAATATTAATGCATTTTAATAAACGTATGTACCATTCGATTCTTTCACAATAACAACCCTTAAATAATTGTGAGAATACTGACAAGTGTTTGCATTTTATTTTAAATCATAATGTACTCGTATTTCTTTTTTTTAATTGGGCAAATTAGTAACAGTGGTTGGTGGATATCCCCGAGTGAGTATATGAAAAAATAATTTCAGATCGGTTTGAATTTGAATCTTATTGTATTTCAGTACACGACTACGGTAGATAAACTCTGGGTTACAAAACTGATAATTCCAGCAATTACGCTGGCGTAACCTCGTTTATATCCGCTATATTTTCAAAGAAAAACTTTTTTAACGCCGGCTGTTGGAAGTCGGCTTTTAATTGCAGGTCCCATTAGAAGTGTAGAAAATTATATCCGGTATTAGTTGCTGATTTGATAGAAGCTCTGTGGCATCATATGTGTAATGTTTGGGGTCAGTGTTCTGAACTTCTGGGCAGTGAGGGCGGGGATGCCACTAAGTCTTTTTTGCTAATAAAACACCCAACCTGTTTTCTTTAAAAACCCGAAGGTTGCTTTTAATAATTAGCGGAAGATTTTTTCTAATAAATTTGTAAGTATTTTTCTATTTCTAAACCGAAGCTTTTTCCCGAAGTTTTCCAAAAAAGCGACGTCACTTCTAAAAAACTCAAGTCTGGTTTCTAATGAAACCTAATCTTACTTCAAATTAAAAATTGAGCTTTTTTATAAAAAAAAAAAATAGCTTTTTTATAAAAAAAAAAATTTTCTAAAAAAAATGTTTTTTTTCTAAAAAAAATGCTTTTTTCTAGTAAAAAGTTTTCCTAATAAAAACTGAAACATTTTTTTAATAAAAACTGAAGCTTTTGGTTACTGAAAAACCAAACATTTTCACTGAGGTTTATGGTAATTAAAACCTTAACATTTTTCTAACCGAAAGCCCTTTTAAACCGAAGTTCTTTTCTAATAACAGAAACGAAGCTTTGTTCTAAAAAAAAATAATAAAAACCAAAAACTATTAAAAAACTGAAAATTGTTGTAACCGAAAGCCCTTTTAAACCAGTCTTTGTTCAACAACCAACTTTTTTTCACAGCTCAGACGAAGCTATTTTCATTCAAAAAACATTACATGTTTTTTACGGAAACATACGCTTTTTTCTAATGAAAAACCTAAGCATCTTTCTAATACAAAACCGAAGTTTTTTTCCGTGAAGTTTTTCAAGTTTTGTAAAAAAAACCAAGTCTATTTTCGAATAAAACCGAAACTCGCTTTTCTAATAAAACCGAATGTCACTTTTCTAATAAAAAATAAAAGCGTTTTTCTAATAAAAATCCGAAGCTTTTGCCTAACGAAAAAATGTAACCTTTTTATAAAAAATATTGAGTTTTTATTTGTAATAACAATACCGAAAATACCCCGTATTCATACAAATTAAAAAAAAACCTTTATTTAGAAAATTTGTGGAAATTGTTTTTCATACAATTTTCTTAACAAAGGTTTTTTAAATTTGTATGAATGCGGGGGTAGAGCTCTAACGACATTCAACTCACTTGTCTTATTTAATACGAGGGCAGTTTGAGGACTCTAAGGCCATTCAGCTTAAACAAAATCAATCAGCATATACAATAGAGAGCTTTTAATAAACATGCAATCAAATTTTCTCAAATACATTTTTGTTTTTTTTTCTTTCTTTGTTCGGCATGACCACACTCTCATAAAAAATTAGACTTTTTAATTAAGACACGAAACGATCTCCACCTCAGTTATGGTTATTTTAGCACTTGTTTTTCTGTTGTAGTTGTTGTTGCCATAATGAAGCGCTGTAGAAAGCTTCTATTCCCAATCTCGATATTGAATTTTAATTTGCAATGATAAGTCAGTGAATAGCATGTCTGAGCGGC
The DNA here is from genome assembly GCA_958296145.1 of Hydrotaea cyrtoneurina. NCBI lineage: Eukaryota > Metazoa > Arthropoda > Insecta > Diptera > Muscidae > Hydrotaea > Hydrotaea cyrtoneurina. The sequence continues at coordinate 10,823,370 of OY282516.1, forward strand.
TAAAATAGGCACAATCGTGGCGTGATGTATGCGCTAGCGATAATGAAGATGATGATGATACCCTTTCAAACGTGACTGTAATTTCTCAAGCATAAATAAATATCAATTGAGGTAAAGGCAACAAAAAAAAAATAAACAAACAATATTTATAAAATCACTGGCGGACAAACTACAAAAGCAACGGCAAACAAGAAGAAGCTAAAGCGGGGGATGTAGACAAGATACGATGAAAATTAAATGGATTCTTAGTTATTCCATGACGGAATCGTGACATTTAGGGATTTACTTTGAATAGCGCATACGAGTATGTGGGAGACGTAGCTGAGATGGCCGAAGAGCGGGACTAGTTTACTTCATTATTTTTTTTTAATTTTAAAATTCTTAATTTAAATGGAATAAGTGGGTAAAACAAGTTTCTCCACACATGTATGCCAACGACAAATTTCAGAAATTTAAAACGTACAACAAATTATACAAAACACGTCGTTATTAAATATTTCAAATATTAATTAAATTGTATGTCCATGTGCACAAAACAAAACAATCGCAAAAACACAGAAGATCACACACTAATTACAATTTCCAGTCAGGTTAAAGTTCGCTGTGACTGTGAGTTCATTTATTCTACAAATTCTGCTGTTTTTCTAGATCTAATGATGGCACTCAAATGTATGATCAATTGGGACAAAGGTTTATGGACGTTGGCGTCAACGATGTGGGACCAAAATAAAAAAAATCAATTCAAATCAAACGTCTACACGAGTTGAGTGTATGCAAGTGGCACCACTGTCGAATGAATTGGTGATCGCGATAAGCATCGGCCGAGATAGGCGAGAAGTTGGAAACAATTTTGTTCTCAATAACGGGAAAAGAAAATATGTTTTATTTTTTTAGAGAAAAAAGTTTCCACTTTTCATATATTTGAAGGAAATTGGTATCTTTGTCGTATATACGTATAATAGAAATGTTCTTTTATTAATAATTTGAACGACAGAATCAACGCAAACGTTTTCTTTTAATTAAATAAATATATTGAGAATTTGTGTCGTTAATTTATGGCGCCCTGCTTTAAATTTTCAATAACCAAGACAAAGACCAGATTGAACTTTTGGCGGACTAGACGACAGGCGGCACTGTGTTTTTTTTTCCTTTCCTGTATTAATAATTTTCTGGTTGTGTTTGTTTTTGTTTTGAATTAATCATAATTGTGATAAGACAAAAACGCATTAAATGCACAATGACGATGGAAAATATTGCAAATTTCCCAGCTGGCTGATGGCCGATGTCAATTCAACGGCAGCAGTTTGTGGCAGAACGATGTGATCTGTTCGGTCAGTTCAGAATGCAAATAACAAGTTTAGGAATTTGTTTTAAGAAAAGTTTTTGTCATTTGAATTTCAGAAAACACTCAAAAATGGCAAAGCTTTTAATGGTGTCTATAAATTAAATAATGATGGTAGACGATGAAGAAGGCAATATATGCATATTATGCGGAATGAGTAGGACATTATAGCGATAATATTTAGTTGAATTTGTATGTATATGGTTCAGGACTTCCAAAGGCTAGTGAATATTAACACGAACCCCCTTTCAGACCAACCAAAAACCCTAAAATATTGGTTATAAATATTTATTTTTTTCGTTTGAAAGAACTTTGTGGCAAAAAACTCACTGTGAATTAGAATCTAAATTTTACATTATCCTCATTAAGTAGCCCATTTTTTTTTATGTAATTTATATTGAACGGCCATCATAGAACTCTGCATACAAATTCCAACTAAAAATTATTAAAACAAACAACAGATGATCGACGACAGGGCTGGTAATCTTGAGCAGGGATGAGAAAGCAGTACAAAATCATAAAAGTACTGAAACATAAACTTATTCATACATATTGAGAATTAAACTTATTTCAGTGAATTACCTTTAAACTTATTTCAGCCAAACAATTTAGAATTAAATTGAATTCCGCCTTGCAGAATTATCTTTAATCTTAAATCGGTTAAAGCTAAAATAGCATACACAAAATTAAGTTTAAAGATAATTCAGCTTAGCTGAAATAAGTTTAATAATAATTCAGCTTATATTATTTGATTATAATTTTCATTTCAAAAATCCACTTGAATCCATTAAAACGATTGATTTTATTGCAAAAAGCACGATTTTTAGATTTGCTAACAGTCGAAGCCAAGTTAAATTTTGTATCAAGTTTTTGTTGATACCAAACGTAGAGAAATGATGGGTCAGCGCAAAGATACACCACACCTTAGCGCAAATAGACGACTTTTGCCGTTGGTGAAACGACTAATCTCTACATTACTTTGATATTCCGTATGTGTCTTAGCATTATAGCCGAAGAGCAGTAATCATCAACTTTTCGAATTGGCACATTGTCCGGCTGACTTTATGTACGTACATTGTAAATATTTATTATTATTGATCACAGAAAAATGCTGAATATTCCATTTTTAAATATGAACAAATACAGGAAAGACATGACATATTTTAAATAATTGTTGGCTTAACAATTTCTACGTTTAGCGTGAACTACAGAATGGAATAAAATAGTAAAAATTCGGAGCATGTAAAAGGTATGAACGAATATAATCAAAAAGAAAAGTCTAAAGGAACAAGTGACAAGTTCTAAAGTTCTAAACAAGTTCTAAACAAGTGACTGCAGCGACAAAAACAATTTCCCTATTAAGCTGATCAAGATATGAGGACTGTACTTTATGCTTTTCAAGGAAATTGTCCACGATAACTTTGCAACTTGCTGATGGCTCTGGCAAGATGATAATAAATTCTATAAATGTGTATAAGAAATATAACCCTATTCGGACATATGATTACAATAAAATGTATATGTATGGAATTTATTTATACAATTATCAGTTCTTGTTGACTTCCTATTCAGCGGCTTAATGTCTTATTCAGACTCTTAATTTATCAGCATAATTTTTAGTCTGCCTACGCAGTTATCCTGTGGTCATTTTGCCGAACTTTTTTTCTAGTTCACTTACTGACTTACTCTTGTTTTTAACAAAAAAGAAAAAAAAAAACATTTTTGGAAAAACAATTCAGATATAAATAATAATACACATTTCCGCAAATCAAAACTATGATTCACTGAATAGTACGTAGCATCTATCGCTGATTAATCTGAATATTTCAGTGTGTCATCGGTGTTACACATATTCTAGTAACTTACCACCATTCCCTCATGGCCTCAACATCTGGCGATGAATTCGTACCCCCGGGACCGGGAGCTGACGATGCATTTCCTCCGGAATTTATGCGATTCACACCTAAATGATCTTTAGACGCTGCTGCTGCGGCTGCAGCATTTGTCGGCGATGGTGTACACTCCAGGGCGGCCGATGCCCCCAATACGGAGCCGCTGCTGGGGGTACTGGTGTTGGTGGGGGTGGAATGATTTGCAGTTGTGTTGGAGTTGCTGGTCCTGGCAGTCGAATTGCTGACGTTGTGTAAGCCACCGTTGATTTGTGATTTGGACATGTTTATCGATTTGTATGGCAATCAATAATTAATTAATAACTAAACTCTTCGTAGTTAAGAATGCAGCACGGTTAAAAGATACTTTAGCGTGTGCCAATCCTGTTGTTCTTGTTTTGAGTTTGATGTTATCAATAGTGTAGTGTGTGTGTAGTTTGTTGTCGAAATCGCTTAGAATGATGGTGGACGGAGAAGGGGGTGGAGTAGACTCCTTGACCGATGTCAGTAATATCTATGAATACACAGTTTTGTTATTGTTTCCGTTTGTGGGTTACCTACTAATAACTATAACTTGACTAACTTCTCTATACACTTGCCGAAGGTGTTGCCAATGTGCAAAGTAATTTGCAAAAAAAATGGGATTGTCTTAATTTTATAGAGAGCAATGACAATGTAAAAATATTTATACACTAGAGAGCAAATGTTGTGATTTATCCGATGATTTGTTCGAATGACTTGTCATATTCCTTGATTAATATTGTGATACTATCTATTTGACTCTTGTTTCAAAGATCATACAGAGGGCAAAAGTCCCAAACCGTTTGCAGAACATTTTCCAGTGAGGGTGTTCGTGTATTTTAGACAGAAATTTCTATGAAAAAAAATAAGTAATTGGAATTGGATCATTGGAAATTACTGGCGTGTAGCGTTTGAAAATCAAGACCCTTATTTCTCATCGTTGGCCACATACAAATAAAATACCATACAAATTGTAATTTGCCCTTTTCATACAATTGATTCTGCTTTTAAAGAGAGATTTCTACTGCAGATTTATTACAATTTCTATGGCAGATGGAATTCTGTCTCAATTTGTAATTATATTATCCGAGGTCTATTCTGAACGAAAATAATTTAGGTTAAACATTATTTGTCCTGTCCATATATATAGGTTATAGGTATACATTGCAGGATTGCCTTAAAAAATCTAATAAGAATTGCGAAGAAACAAATTTATCCCAAAAGAACAAGAACATTCTTAACTTGGATTTGTCACAATCTTTTTAGGAAATCAATTACACTCGAAAATTGGCAGCACTAACGATTTCGACAGACACACATTCACATACATGCAATAAATTATCAACACACACACACATTCATTCTCTTAGTTTGCGCTCTTTTGACAGGTCTCACACTCTCTAGTCACCTTTTTTTGTTGTGTGTTAATGAATCGAAAAAAAACTAGATTTCACTTTTTTCGCAAACACTATTTCACATTTATTCTGCAGGTATGCAATGATTTTCCATCAAATTTCTTTTCACTTTTACTGTATTTTTGCCCTGCATTCCACAAAATGTATATTTTATAATTTTTCTCAAGACTATTCTTAATTTTTAACGACGTGAGGAATACAAGAAACAACCAACAAGAAAACACAAAAACCAACTGAGCCAACGTGAGAGAGCGAATAAGGAAATCTGTCAGCTGACCTAAGTCAATCTGGTAACACTCACATTAACAGCTTAACACAACTCTGAGACAACAGTCACAGCTGTATAGAAGAACTGTTAACAACAGCCGTCAACGATTTTAGTACTGCCAGACTAATGGATAATTCAAAAACCAATAACGGCAAGGGAAATGTCAATCAAATTTTTCGTTCGTTACACTTTTCAATAGAAAAATTCATCGTTTCAGTGAAGGCCAACGAAGAATTTTTGCAATAAATATTCATCGTTTTTCAATAGAAAACATAGTTTATTTAATTTTTCAATAAAAAATTCGTTGTTTAACATGACATGATATCGTTTAACATAACAATCAACATGATATTTCTTGTAGAAAAAAAATCAACAGGATTTTTTTACAAAATAGGTTAACGTTGATTTTTTCTATTACGAAAAATTCATCGGTTAACGATTGATTTTTCAATAAAAAATTGATCGTTTAACGATGGCATTCTGCAATAGAAACTTTGTTCGTTAACGTTGAATTTTTGCAAAAGAAAAGTTTATCAATTAACATGATATTTCTTGTAGAAAAAAAATCAACAGGATTTTTTATAAAATAGGTTAACGTTGAATTTTTCTATTACGAAAAATTCATCGGTTAACGATTGATTTTTCAATAAAAAATTCATCGTTTAACGATGGATTTCTGCAATAGAAATAGAATTTTTTCTGATAGAAAATTCAATACGATTTTTTCTTATAGAAAAATCAATAGGATTTTTTCTTATAGAAAAATCAACAGGATTTGTGTCTTATAGAAAAATCTATTAACGATGGATTTTTCGCAATAGAAAAATTCATAGGCTAACACATTATTTTTCTAAAGAAAACAGGTTTTTCAATAAAAAAAATTCATCGTATAGAATAGAAAAATCAACAGGATTTTTTTATAGAAAAAATCAACAGGATTTTTCTTATAGAAAAAATCAACAGGATTTTTCTTATAGAAAAAATCAACAGGATTTTTCTTATAGAAAAAATAAACAGGATTTTTCTTATAGAAAAAAATCCTCGTCTAACTATGAATAATTAAATCTGAGACCTGTCTTGAAATATGTTTCCATTTTCCATGTTTATTTTCATAATTTCCTTATGGAATGAATACATTTTTTCAACCTTCCGAATATGTTTTTATGAAATTCATTCATAAAGTAAGGCGCCCTCCAACAATCACATTCCTGCTCTGCACAGGAAACTCTTTCATAAATTTGCATACAATTGAACACAATGAGTGTGTCGTTCTAAATTTAAACAATAAAAAGTTAAATATAGAATGCAAAACAAACGAAAACATTTAAATACACGTGAATGGAAACTTTTTTGGCCGTTTTGTTTACAAACGTAACGCAACGTTTAGACATTTTAATTCAGTGAAAGTGAGAAAATTAAATACGACAAGAATTTTCCTCTTCGGGTGTTTTTCATATCGCTGCAAAGTTTAATAAACATTTCCACAAGAATTGTTTACTTACCGGAATTGATTCCTTTTGTCTATTATATCTTGAACTCGTGTACGTCGTAGCGGTAGCGGAGAAGTGCCAGGTGATCCTTCTTGTGACTCCGCCACCAGAGTGCGGGCCAACATTAGGTCTTCTTCTTTCATTCTGGATTGTGTTCTTGTTTCAATATGTATTATTTCGATTTAAGTTTATTTATTGGGTTTTTAGTGAATTTAACACTGTTTCACTTCGTTAAATACTCCCAGTATTCTGTTTACACAAAACTGTTTCTGAAACTTCTAATTTTTTTAATTATGTAAATTTTTATTTATTTATTTGTTTTTTGATTCTTACGAAACTATTTCCAAGATTAAAATAGTTACAGAACACTATTTAGTTATTTATTTGTAAAAATTATATTATAATAAATTACAATACAATCTAAGAAGAGAGCACTGTCTACGAGGCCTTCGGCTCTACAGAACACTAGCAGCTATTGTTAATTAAGTTTACATAAGAAATAGTCACACTTAACTCTGTCGGTTGGTAGTGTATTTCCGAAATTGTCTAATTTGGGTACCGAAGCATAGCCTCGGAGATGAACGTCAAATAAGTGAGGAATTTTTAGACTCGACAGGATTTCCGGATGTGTAAATGGAACTCACATCTATATGAAACGACTTCAAGCGTTTGGTTAAAGATATAGTGAGTCCCCGATTTCCTAGGCATTCTGGTGCCTCGGAGTGGGTCGCATAGCAAGCAAGTTAACGTCCTGGTAAATCCAGTAAATCCTAATTGTCCTCTTGCGAGTGAAACAATGATGGATATACACCAGTCAAACCTGCGGTAATAATCGGAATTATAGGCACGATAATACAAAAATGAATCAGCAATCAGTCGATTATAGAAATGAAACAGATATCGTACCTGAACAGAGGCAACAAAAACTATGAAAAGAAAAGGGTTGACGAGGCTATGTTGAAAAAATATTTTGCCAGTCATGATGCGTTGTTGGAGTCCAATATTGACCACAAAAAACTATTTCTGTTATGGATATTCACATGAGATTGAAACTTCAACACAATTATTGTCGTTGTAAAAAAAACGTGACCTTCCTAGCAACCAGCTTATGATTCAATCAGATCACCCTAATGTACAGCAGTGTGTGTGTAGATCAAGCATTCCTCTTTTAAAGCATGACTTGCTGATTGCCCACCACCATTTCGATAACTCGGATGGAAAGCCTTGTCTACCCAATTGTAATCTGTTCTATGGTGATTTTCATTTAATGTTTTATTCTTACGAACAATTTCTTTTATTTTCGTCCTGGGGTATTTGGACTTTAATTCGCTTTTGCTCAGGGTTATACAACGACGTTAGAGAAAGTCGTCTAATTTGTTTTCCTAATTTATTTGGGCAATTTTGAGTTTAATTAGTCGTCTAATTTTTTACAAATCTTCTATTCTAAATAATTGTTTATAAATATTAATATTTCTCTCACTTAAAATACAAGGAAATCCAAACACTTTCGATTCTTTGCAATCCTTACACTTGAATTTCAGTTTTTTTTGCCAAATGTTTCACTTTTTCTTTGGTTGGAAATCTTCGATAACAACTGTTATAATTTATTCACAAATTAGGATTTTAAAAAGACAATTTTTATTCATAAATCAAAATTCGTTTATCTTTTCCAAACGATACACTCGATCTTTCACACAAACAGTTGATCTCCTCTATATGTTATTTGTAATTTTTGTTGTTATTTTTAATGCACAATCTTTTTATTAATAATTTCTTTCACAAATATTTTCTAGTTTGTTTACATATTTTGATTTCATTCGCATAGTGCCAAAATATTTAAATATGTGCATGTATGAGGACACATGGTCTCGGGGGGTACGCGATGTTGGCTTTTTCTTTCTACTTCATCATTTCATTTATTTATTTATAATTTGTGTGTGTGTTTTTGTTTTTTTTTTATTATTATAATTTGTGTTTCATATTAATCGCAAATTTGAACGTTGCTTGATTGTTTGTTTGTTTGTTGGGGGATTGTCGTCGCTCTCGTTGTTTTATTTTTGTCTTTTCACGTTTAAAGTCAAAATTCAACTGATGCGTCCAAATGCATGAGATCTCAAAATGATTCTGAAAAATACAAAAAGAAACTCAAACAACCAAAAAGTAAAATATATTAAATAAGAATCACAACAAAAACAACCAAATTGTTATATAGAAGAAGAAAAACAGCAGCAGCAGCAACAATAACAACAGCAACAACTGCAGAAACAACATGTTAAATACAAAATCGGAAACTAAACACACGAACTGTGAACAGAATCTCTGTATAAAGTCATACACTTACTTGCCCGTCTGTGAACGACAACAATTTCAACGAAAACTGAAAGAAAAAAAACGATATTTGTTGAATAGAGTTCTCCTCGTTCGTTATTGATACTCGGTGAACATGTAATGGAAAAAATCCAGTCATCCATTTGTGGCAAACACAAGTATGCCCTACACATGGATAAATGTGCCACAGATAATCAGAGGCAGTCAGGCCATGACCAACATCAGGTTGTAGAGCCAACTTAAGTTAAGTCATTACTTATACTTTGATGTCATTTGTGTAACAGGTGTTGGAAAAATCTTCAGAGAAGAAAATATTTTCACCCCGACGACCGCTGTCGAGTGTCATCTTGTTTGGAATCCTTCTACGGGAGAGCTGCATCTCTTCCAACCACAATGTTCTACAGGTGCTGATATTTGTAACACCCAGAAGAAAGAGGGATTTATTATTACGATCGACTCGGAATCATTTTCTTGGTCAATCTTCCGAAATCCGTTTATCATTTCTCGTAATGAACCGATTTCGATGACACTTTGTAGATTGTCTTATATTGTGGGTGAAGTTCTATTACAATTGGTGATCGTCAGTTCATGTTTTCATTTAATAGCCCACCGTTATTGAATAATTGCCGCTCTAGAAGTCACACATGATCAGTGATCTTAATCAAATTCCACACATTATTTTAAGATTGACAGTAATCATCCAAGGGGAAGTTGCACCATATCGCTCCATGTTTTGTTATCGCCTACCACATAAAAGTCCGTTGCGATTTGCAATCCTGCTGCTGAAGTAGTGGTCACTGTCTAAGGATGCATAAGCTTCTCGACGACAATGGTATGCTTGTTGAAACGCCGAGATGAATATTTGCTTCGTCTGAAAAATCTTTTACGCTCCAATATATTGTTTATATTTGGTTTTGTTTATTTATTGCTTTACAAAACCCAATAAAAAATTGTATTTCTTTACTTTATGATTGAATATAATAATGTACGTTTACTTTTGTAGTTGATTTTACAGTGTTGCATTCGAAATATAAGAACGCTTAACGTAGGATACTGGCGTCATGTAGACGTTACACTTTAGTCACGTTAACCGAAAGTTTATTTTATTTTTAATTTAAATTTTAATTGATTGTAAACGAATTAATATTTTTTTCGACGTCCATAAAATAATTACCAATCAACACAACACTTTGTATGTATATTTTCGACCAGTGGTAGGGTACGTTTGTGAAACAAGCAAAGCTTATAAGAAAATTTTCAAAAAAAAAAAAACAAAAATAATTTACATTATTTGAGAAATTCACTGTTTTGTTTTTAACATTTTGTATTCCATTCCAGGTATGTATGCACACATACAGACCTACATATGTATGTAAATAAATGTTGGAAATGTTGTATATACACTGAAATATATTAAAATAATAAAAAAAAACGTACCAAAGTCATCAATGTATGCGCAATTATTGTGTTCTCTTCGACGATTTACATACAGACAATGTACCTAAATGTTTTACATATACCAATGCAAGAAATACATATAGATACAGACATACATATGTATCTACATATATCATGCATAAGAGTACAACCTTACTCTACCTCAAGTATTATGTACGTACAAATGTATCGTACATCGTAAATGGACCAAACGAACAATTAGCGGGACGGGGGGAATCCCCTTTCTTTGGATTTCATTTTGAGCTATAAAAAACACTTCTCAGGTGAGAAAAGTAAGTAATTTGTGGTCATTATTACCGTTAGCAGGCCAGGCAGCTGCTCTGTGGCGGTACGTCAATGCGGATCTGAATTATTCATTTGTAATGACGACGACTTCCAACAGGTTGTTTCATAATTCATTGTACGAATATTTAACGATTTGGAAAGGATTTTTTTCTTTAGCGTTTTCTTGAATATTCCATAAAAAAGAGAATGGGTTTCGTTTTTTTCTAATTACATGTCTGTGTTGAAGTAGGGCGTGATTTCGAAATTGAGTTTCGAAACAAGGATTTATATGGTTGTGAAGGTTAGTATTAGAATTTGCTTTTAAACTTTTCAAAACATGACTTTGTTGTTAAATATGTGCGTACGGCACATGTGTGGCAGTGTGTTTATTTATTTATTACAACCATATTTGTCTTTAAGCTGTTATTAATAAATCTATAAAACGTTTAATTTGCGAAGTACGAAGTATGTGCAATGACAGTCGACGACTGGGCAATACCCCTAAAGAAGAAGGAAATGGTTAAAATAAAATAAAACGCATTGAATTTATTAAAATTCACTACAAAAATGGTGACAATCTTGCAGTCATAGTTCGCAAAACTAAAGCATTTTTGGGTCGTCGTGAAGCACCTTGTCGGACCACAATGGTGGACAAATTCGAGCTGAAATTCAAGAACAACTCAGAATATTGCTGCTGTAGCCCAAAGAGTGTTGAAGAAAACCCAGGATTGTCCATTCTTCGTCGTTCTTGGGAATCGGGCAATCCACAAACGTGATTTCAACGTATTTTGCACAAAGACTTGGCTTATAAAGTTCAGTTAACACAAGAGCTCAAGCCGGCTGATCATCAACAACGTCGTGTCTTTGCTGATTGGGTCCTTGAAACGCAGAAAGTGATCCGGAATTCCATCGAAAAATTATATTGACTGATGAGTCCCATTTCCACCTCGGCGGCTACGTCAACAAGCAAAATTGTCGCATCTGGGACTCGGAAAACCCAAGAGTTATTTCTGAGAAGCCTCTCCATCCACAACGTGTGACTGTTTGGTGCGGTTTATGGTCCAGCGTGGTCATTGGACCTTACTTTTTCGAAAATGAGGTTGTAGGGCAGCCACTTTGCGATTTGGTTATGGAAAATTTAATGCAAAGGATATGGTCCTGTAAGCGTTGTCGTAGTGATTATTTGGCTGATGTTGTTTTTCATTATTAACGGCATACCTTCCTCTTTATTATGAAATAAACATCCGATTATTTATCAGAAAAAAATTCCATTTTTCTTTGAATACCAAAATAACACCTCTTGTTGAAGATCCCTGTAAAATGGAAAGTAAAATAAAAAAATAAAAAAAATTTAAATAAAATACAATAACATTTAATAAATCACGAAAGGAATTGTTAAATTAAGCTGCTTCGATTTTTAGTTTGGCTAATCAATCACTCATTACTACTATGGATCTGAAAAAAGGCTTACATTAATACAAAACCATCTACCCAAGTGAAACTGCTAACTGTAACCTGTACGAAATACCTATTTAATAAAATGTTTCGAATGTCTCACATATTTTCTAATGTCGACTCTAAATATTGACATTATGGTGCGGTTAATTGAACATTTACGCAAAAAATCTAAACTAAGGTTAACTACAAAATCTCGAGAGTGGCGTTAAAATGTTACACACACAAAAAAACACTCACACACTTTACACACAATTGAACGATAAAATTGTAATTTACTTAAATTTATTGACGCATAAGAGAACAAAAAACAACAAAAAATTTTGATAAAAAAAAATTGAAATTCTTAAGACAGATTTTGTATCAAAACAACAAACTGCAACAGCAGCAGCGACTAACACAGGTTGTCAGAAATATGTATTGAAATTAAGCGCCCCGGTAGGCGAGTTTGTAGCGTGCTTGTCTATCAGCGTGGGGGTTGTGGGTTCGATTCCCAACAGAGGCTTTGGTCTGTCGCTGCAAAAATCTAAACATATGGTCTGTGTCACCCGGTTTACCCTGGGACCCAAAAATTAGAATATAAATTTACTTTGTATTGTAATTAATAATAAATAAAATAAAAATGTATTGAAATTATGCGCCATAATCGAATTTAATATTGATTTTCTAAAGACGATCTATAAATTTCCCTAATATGTTTGTTGGTATTTGGCAAAATGGGCGTACGTTCCATATATCATTATCTTAAAAAATATCTAAGATTCAGAAATTGATAAAGTCTTAAACCCATGATATAAGGCTTCTAATTTTGCCAATTTGTAATGAACGAACGAATTCGTTTAATGTAAACAGGCAGTTAATAATGTGCAATAACCTAATTTGTTTGTTTGTTAAAAACCGAAATTTTCTTTTTTGGTAAAGTAAAATAAAGTGCAATGGACAGAATTCATTTGAAATAAGGCAGATTACATAGAAGAATGTTTTGTTTTGTATTTTACCTACGTTTTTTTTTGTAAAGTTTCCAAAGTAAACTGTCGAAACTACGCGAAGGGTCTTTTCAACAATTTTCCATCAACGTATTTTATTTCCCTTTAATAAAATTATTTATATGATGACCAGTGTCATTTGAAACACTATAAGAATCAGGTAAAACAATTAAACAAAAAGTTAAACTTGAACGTGACAATCGTTGGTGTTTGAACGACACTAACACCGACTCACTCACCACCAGCCATGAAACAGTATGAGACACAGGCACTCACATGCGTCGAGACCTGCCAAATGCGTTTTGGAAATTTATCACACAATTTTGGAATTGTTGTTGTCGCCGTTTTCTTGTTTAATCACATTTATTTACTTGGCCCTCGTGCCCCCCCAACCGGAATCAACCTCAAGACTCCCACTGTGACATTTGGCAAATTGATGAATGTGTTTTTCACAACGATGACGTTTCATTTAAATTTCGTGCAATACATGAAATAATATTTCATTTGTTTTTTTTTTGTATTCACACTTGAGTTCGTTTGTTTTCATAATCGTTTCGAATTGGTCGAGAACATGATGTCGAGCCAGAAATGAGAGAACGACAAAATTATGCAAAAATGTTTGAAATGAGCAAAATGTTAATTCCATTTGTAATCACAATGTTTGATCAGAATCTTAATTGATTTTTCTTAAGAAGTGTCACAAAATCGTGTGCGGTTTGGACGTGCATTATTTATGGGACGTAACAACTGGCATACGAGGGCCGCTTTAAATATTATTACGAAATGACTGTTTTAGGTGAAGAACTGATGATTATTAATGGATTAATGTTATTAAAACTGGATTAGTATTAATTGAACTCTAACTGTGGACTGAATAAATGATTGTTGACAAGAAAAGAAAAACACAAATTTCTAAGACTCGGAAATAAAAAGTGGATTTTACCAGCCACTTTAGACAAAATCTGAAGGTTGTTTCTTTTTAAAGCTAATGTTTTTGACAGTGAAAATCGCTTGAAATCTTCACGAAAAGTCAGTATCTTCGTGGAACGTAATAAATCGCTTTATGCTTCAACAACAAAATCAATGTTGGATGTCCCAAACAGTGCATTTATTGAAAAAAAGTTTTAGCACCCACCGAAATTTATGCAATAACTTCGAGAGAATGGCTGCTAGTGGGCAATACTCACGGTCCGCATCGTCGTACAGTTGCTAGCGTAGCCGATTATGTTCGACTCCGGTCTGGAACATCGATCTACAACATTTCATGATAGATGTGCATTTTGCACAAAGACTCTGCTTTTGAAGAAACACGATCATCGGCTTCGTGGTCTTCAGGGCAGATTGAAATGGACAGCAATAACATTTTCGGATGAAGCGCATTTTCATCTCGGCGGTCATGTTAACAAGCAGAGCTGCTGCATCTGGAAATCGAAAATAAACACGTAATCGTCGATGGGTCCTCAGAAAGCTAACAGTTTAGTGCGGCTCTTGTAGTGGTGGAGTCATTGGCCTATTTTCCTTTGAAAATTCAGCTGGGAACATCATTCCCACTAACGGGGAGATCTACAGAGGCATGACAAACAATTTGTTTATGGCCGGCGATGGAAGACATATGTAGACTTGGATAATCTTTGGACTTTTTTGTGACTTCCGCGAAGGATCGATGTTATTAACGTTGCAGGCGGCCATTACGAAAAATATCCAGCAGGACATTCGTAAAATAGACCGAGAAGCCAGCCGATGCAGCCACATAAATGAAATTGTGTTCCATAAATCTGCAATGACTGCTCTATCGAATAAGCCAATAGTTCATTTAAACTTCGGTATTGTTAACTTACGGGATTGTTAACCACATAAATGAAATCGTGTTCCATAAATCTGCAATGTCTGCTCTATCGAATAAACCAATAGTTCACTTAACCTTCGGGATTGTTAACTTACGTGGGCGGACGGATGACTAAATTTGTAGCAATCATGAAACTTTTATATTTAATGGATTGTTTTGTTTATTAATATCAATAAGTTTTAAAATTTAAATGAATAAGGAAGCTTCTAAAATGTCGATACATTACGGAAAAATTACTACAAACGCAGTCACCCGAGCACATAAAGGTGAAACAAAAATGTAGTTAGACCACTCTTTATATCGAAATCCTATTTTTATCCAAACCAGCTATCACAGAGAATTTGTATCTTTATCTATCGTGTTTAAAAAAAAAACTTTAGGATAAAAACATTGTATGTCCTTGGACAATTAAAAGCACTTTGTGATGCACAAATCACATGTACAGCTGAAGGGCATCTATTAACTGCCTGTTTCGATAAATCAAGCGTTGTAAAATGGTTTTCAGACATTATTTTCAGATATATTTTGATGTCAACAATCCCAAACAAATAAACTCACATTACTGATAAAAATTCATTTTGTTGGGCATTAAATTTTGATAATTTGCAACGAGAGAAAAAATTCCTTTTTGTGCAACCAGACAGTAAATCCTGAAATTATTTTTTTCATTCAATTTTTGTTTAAATAAATAGAAAAAAATCCCTTGCAAAATAACACATATTACAATCCCGAACATTTTCAAAAATAAATATAAATTGTTCAAATTCGATATGGCATCTCTGCTTTTATGAAATTAACATTTGTCTTCGTTAACATTGCAGATGTTGTCTTAGCAGAGCATGTACGGTTAACTCAAAGTCCATGTTAAACATACAACCCTGTTCTGTGTTACACAAGTCAAATTGTCAAAAGACATCCAATAGAAAAAAAAAGAAATATCGCGTGTAAAGAGCTCGAATCAGATTTGTTTTAACAAATTATCAAATAAAACCAGAGTTTTAGTGAATTTAAAAAAGATAAGCAGCGAAATGGCAGCCAAACAAATTGTGAACGGACAAAACAGTAGATTGCTGGCGCTGCTAACTTCTAGAAATCAATGGAAAAAGTAAGTTTCTGGAAATAAAAACAGCGGTCTCCATCCACATGATTCAATAGAACATCAAAGTTTCGCCAACCAAAAAGACAAAAACTCAGTTTGGCTGCTGATAACACGAACCACAAATGTGACGTAATAAATTAACCCGCATACATTTTACATGTTTTGTGTTTGCTAGCAACAACAAAAACAATTGTGTTTTATGCTAAATGATTTGTATTCTTCCAGCTGCCTGTCCACCACCAGATTATACAGTAGTGAGAAGTCTGCTGAGAAGGAATCATCGACACAACAAGACTCCGCCGCTGAAGGCAATCCCGCCGAACAAGTTCAAAAACTGACTGCAGACTTGGAGGCTGCTAACAAAGATGTCACTACATTGAAGGAGAAAAATGAGGAACTCTTGGACAAATACCGTCGCTCCCTGGCGGACAGTGAAAATTTGAGAGTGCGCCTGAATAAGCAAATCGCCGATGCCAAAGTTTTTGGCATTCAGTCGTTCTGTAAAGACTTGCTGGAGGTGGCCGATATTTTGGGTCATGCCACAAAGGCTGTGCCACAGGATCAGGTGAGACAATGAACATTCTTTGGTTGAATGCGATTCAGAAGAAAAAAAAGGTGTCTTTAGAGGCTGCTGTAGTCAGAAAACAAAATGTATATAATTATATTTATGTGAAGATGGAGATTTCCTTACGCGAAAATGTAGTGATCAGGTGTCCAAAGCGCTTATGTGCCACAGAATCACTGGTTGTAAAGTAATTTGTATTGGATAGATGTTTGGAATGTCTTATAGACACATACGATTTCTTGATTTCTATGGAAAATACTCTATAGTTTCGACGTTTCAATGTATATTTATACTCTAGAGTGAGTATATTCCATTTAAAGAATTGTTATTGATTCTACATTTTTTTTGGCTTTGGGTACTTCTTAGGTAATACCAAACAAATTCCCATATTACGCAACAGATTAGATTTGGAAATCTAAATCTTATGACATTCAAGCAGTTTTTCTATTGTTTTGGAATATCACCGCTATACCAGGTTATTATGACTGATTTTGTTTGTAATATTAAATTGAATAGAATTGTATTTTCATGTATGATTATCAAACAATGTATACAATATCCGACCAAAAAAATGGTTCTTCCGTTACCGCTCCGCAACGCATACCAAACTGTTTCTCTCTGGGGATGCATTGGTATCGCTACGATCACGAGTGGGTTTTGATCCCCAAATGAGTTGTTGAGATCGTTGGCGATTGTCGTCATTTCCCACAGCATTGACTTTGGAAATAAGGTTTTATTATTAAGCTATAGATAAGTAGTCAAATGAACAAATTAAAAATTTTAGCACATCGGACCTTAACACTATGTGAGACAGACAAACAACTAAGGCCCGTCTAAAGATGCTGCAGATTCCGAGAATTCTGCAGAAAGCTCCATATTTGACCTCAACGCAACGTGCTTTACATGCTAATGTAAACCATACATCAGCGACAAATACCATAACGTCAGGTTCATATAGCCAAAGCTTGATAAAGACAAAACTATATCTCTAATTTAATAAAAAAAAAAGAGCGATATTAGAGTGATAGTAGGAGCTATGGCCACGTCAATGGCTACGAAAAGGGCGGGAAAGGGGACAGTGGAGAATCTGTTGTGTAGCTATCCAGCCCAAAGAATACGGCGACGATATCTGTGAGAGTATTTTCTGGAGAGCTTGATAGATTGCAAACGGACTGTAAGGCTTTGTAAACGAACTTTGATTAGGGGAAACTTGTGCAATAATATTATCTCAGTTGAAGAACACAATAGGTCCTTTTGGGTCACCGGGTGGATTCACCACACGTGCCTATTACATTGGCATGGGCAGAAATTTATTTAACCTAACCGAATTAACATTTATATATTGCTTGAATTATTTTCATTTAATTAATTCCTGGTTTCCTTTCAGTTGGACAGCAATCCTCATCTGAAAAACTTGTACGAAGGCCTGACCATGACCAATGCTTCATTGATGCAAGTTTTTAAACGCCACGGCTTGGAAGCCATGAATCCCCTCAAAGAGAAATTCAATCCCAACATGCATGAAGCATTATTCCAAAAGGTAAAGAGCGTCTGTCTACCAGCAAAACTTGACAATGTTTAACTAAATGCGTTTTCTTTTAGGTGGACGCCTCTGTTGATCCCGACACCGTTGTGGAAGTCACAAAATTGGGCTACAAACTGCATGAACGTGTCATACGACCTGCCTTAGTCGGTGTTTCAAAGTCCTCATAACTTAGTTCCAAAAGAAACGCGAATTTTTTATTGTAGCGAATTGATTTTCAATTCAATACATTTTTTTTTTTTGTTAATTTGAAATAATTTTAAAATAACAAATTTAAACTTAAGTTTCTTTGTTGTATTTAAAGGACGTTCAATGGAATTTTATTGCTTTAATGTTGAAAATCCTTTAAATATTTTAAAAATTATCATGATTTAGTTTCCCTTTTCCCTGTTTTTCTCCCTTAAATTACTGTAATATAAGTTGTATGTGTAAATAGTTATCTGGTCTATAGAAAGAGGTTGGTGTTATTCCGATTAATGTTTGCTATCCGTTATTATGTTAGTAAATTATAACATGGCTTGTTTGATTTTACCTTATTTCCCAACAAAGCCCCCACCCGGACTAAACTGACTTCTTTTTATAATGCAAAACTGAAGAGTTTAATTTTTGTTAAATTAAAAAACCACATAAAATGGAATATAAATAAAAAAAAAACCGTGTTGTTTGTCAAACAAGCAAACGACAACAATTGAAAAAGAATTTAGTTTTTATAAAATATGAAACATGAGGACAAAGCGTATGGGATTTCAATACGGTGTCATTTTACTATTCCCCTTTTGTCAGAACGCCTCTGCTGCTGGCACATGAAAAATTAAATCCAAGACGATTTTCAAAACAATAAAAAAGAAAAACCTTTAACCCTGCAGCTACCTGTATCGTATCGCATGCCTAATGACACAAGACTGACTACGACCAACTAATGACTAATCCCGCTCTCTGCACTCCATAAAACCATCTTAATGCAGATGTGAGGGAATTACCTTAGACCTCTCGAATGTAAACCATTTACGATACAAACAATATTGGAATTATGGCTTTACCGAAAACTGAATTAGACATAAAACGGGAACCATAAAAGAAACAAACAGTAATTTGAGATGTAAATGGATTGAATACCAAAATGAAACCCATACGAACGGATATTTGTGTAAAATAGTAGGCGTCGGCATTTGATGTTTGAAGCCGTGTATTGCGTGCGGGAGAATACTACAAGCGTCAGCCTTTTCAAAGAGGAGCTAAGACAGAAAATAATCGCTGGATATAAGACAAGGGGAAATGCACAAACAAACCACAGCGAGAGATGTAAAAAAAGATTTGTAATCTTATGAAGACAAACAACAAACACACAGGCTGTTAGTTGGTATGATAAGATAAGAAATTAAAATATTTCCATTCTTGAAAAAAACATTTTCCGGAGTGTTCAAATTTAGACCATTTCTATGCCAAAACTGTGTATGTTTAAAAAAAAAATCACTGCGTATCAAATCGAAAATTATAGAGTTCGACCATTTTTAATATATATTTTCCGAAGTCTGCATTTTTTTATACACTCTTGACAAGCATTCATACTACCGATATAAAACGTATGCCCTATTTTAAATAAGTAAAGACCTGACCTAATAAACCTAACCTAATAAAAAACACTCTTTCCGAAGAAAATTTGTTTTATGTTGATTTAATTCAAAACTCGGCCTAATTTTGTGGAATAAAAATGTCCTGAAGTATGACCAGGTATCAACATTTACTTCTGTACAAAACGTATATTTAATTCCAAATAAATTAGATATTTTGAGAATTCTGGGTTTTGCTTAGTTTTCGTGTTATCACGAAATATTAGACCTTCCGTCAGTGGAAAATACAATTGTAGTGGCCAAATTTAAGGGTATCATAATAGAAGATGTATGGATAGACGAGGAACTTCTCGGACACCAGAAAGCTGTTCCAAAGAAGATTTTCAAATAATCCCTTGCTCATAAAGATTGCGGCTTTTATTGGGAAAACATCATTCGATTTTTTTATCTGGATTTGAACCTACAAATTTTTCTACTTATCACGTTCCAGGCGTAAGTCGGGTTTGGAATATGTGCGACATCGTATACAGGGTGATGAAAACGTCATAGGTAATTCCAGAATGTTTCTTTTAGTGATATGAAATAGAAAGAGTTTAAAGAGTCATACAAAAATATATTTTTTTAATTCAAATTAACGAGCAAAAATTTGCATTACTTATGGAACGGGATTTTATTCATATGGCTGCCAAGACCTTTTTTCGTTTCTTTCTTTTTAAAATAATAATTTTATTTTACCATTAAAAAAACATAGTACTTCTCCGCCAACAATCAGTTCGTACGCCTCTCCGTTTTTTAATATTTTCAATTTCTGTTTTTGTTTTTATATTTTGAGACAATGTTTATTGTCTCCTTAAAGCTAAAAGTTGTATTTCTTAGAACTAATAGCAGAAAAAAGAAAAAAATTACAAAAGCTTCAACTTAAATTACATATTAAAAAAATGTTCAGGTGTACGAACTGATTGTGGGAGGAGTAGTAATATGAAATGAATACAAAACTTTTTATAAATTTAAGGACAGTGACGCTTTCTGGCTTTAAGTGACGGAAGGTCTGCTCGAAATTCGACTTAACAGCCTCAAAATCCCATAACGTTTGAGGCTGTTAAGGCGAATTTCGAGCAGACCTTCGTTCCTCCACGGTAGCTCGCAAAAAAAGCTCGGAGATGACCAATTGACATCGCCGAGATGACTGAAACCCTTAGATGGGGTTCTTGAGCCCCAGTTGGTGGTATCGCAATTGTACAAGTGCAATTAAGGAGTCTCGTAGCAACGTTCCGGATCGAGCTTTATATACAATCTGTGTTATTTCCATATTTATGTACTTTAACCACTTTTCCGGATAGGGTTTTGTTGGTATATAGTGTTATATATCGTGGTATGGCAGGCAGTGTCTGGGACTACCACACAGCAGAAGCCAGTTTCGCATTCTAGTTAGAACATCAAACATTTCTCAGCGGCTGTCAATGTTACTAAAAGAGTAATCTCGAAGCCATGTCAGACTTTTTAGCTGTTCGGAGACGGCTTTCAACAGTAGATCCCGATCGTGCAGAGCTCACTGATTTGAGAGAAGTTCCCCGTTTGTTCCCTCGGGCAATGTTAGGGGAAAGTAGGTAATATCGTAATACATATCTAATTAAATAACAAGGAACCCGTTCTGAATTGATAAAGTGTTCAAAAAATCAGTTTGGAACTACAATTGCTTATTTATAGATAATGCCACAAAGGGGCTCAATTGGATACTACAATTCTGAGGCTAGGCTAGAAGAAAATACATTTTCCGTTTGAAAATCGAATTGTTATGAGGAATATCTGTGAATTCTTAGGTTAGAAAAGAAGTGGATAACGTTTTTAAGTTTCGAACTTAGATCACTGTTGGAAATGTGTCTCAGTTTTGAGGTTAGGTAACAAAAATCGTGACTGTCCATTATATATTATAATCAAACCATATTCGTTTCGGAAGCATCCGACCTTAGGCCACCACAAATCGTTGTGTTTCAGATCGGAACGGAATATCATTTTTCTTTCAGTCTTTTTCACCACTCCGTTCCCCATCATTTGAATACATTTCTTCCTTTATCTTTTGAATAATGACTTCCCAAAACCTTAACACATCACCCTCGTCTTGCAAAGAACGTGCTGAACAATACACATGTTTGTGCATATGATGTCGCTCCAGCTTTTAACCGACTGGCTGACCCACCGCCCGCTCTGCTCAACAACAACAACAAAATCACGGCGATCAACCAAAATTTGATTGCATTGAAAAACTGCATATTCTATGTATGTCGACCGACCGAACGACCTACCTGAAGTTTTACAAGATTATTAGCTGGAAAAACTATGGGAGACCTGAGACGAATTTTAAGGAATGCCTACCAAAAGAACAGCCACAACAACAACAACCACCATAAAATTAATGTGTAAAAGATGTGTTAAAATGAACAGAACAAATAATTTTCTAAAGAAAATCATATTCTTCTTCTATACTTTTTTTCTACGGCCATTTTCTTGTGAAACAACAACGACGACGTCGTCGAGACAAAGGAAAAGGGCGAGAGAGAAAAATTGAGTTCATTAATAAAAAAAATAACAAAACAAAACAGATTTTTGGTAAAAGGGAGGGAACGTACAACTGCAGGTCATAATTTGTGAGACGGCCAATCTGTCTGTCTGCTGTCTGGCTGAGTGGTGTCTGTCACTTGGGTTACCGCCATCGACGACGTCGATGAACCTCAAACTCGGCTTAAGGTGGTTTCAACAAATTCAAAATAATACTCAGTAGTCCTTCAGCCGCTTAAGACGTTAGAGATGTTTTAATAGAGCGAAAACTGGAAAAATTATTACAAAAAAAAAATACAAAATTTTGAGCAAAAATTTTAGAAAAACGTCCAAATTCAAAATGTTTAAAAAGGTGAATATTGAAAATGATGGCAAATATGTGACGAGATAAATAAAAATCATTAAAATTAATTATTATATAAACAAAACTGTGTAGAAATTTAAAACAATGATGGAGTTTAACCTTTACTTGGTAAAAAACTGCGGACAGAAAACAATAATTATTGGGAAATTTGTTTATAACTCTGGAAACGTCATTCAAATTAAATGTCACTAAAGACAAAGAGGTCCCGGTCAGTGAGTATACAAATTATATCGTACACAGCTCACTGATTCGAGAAGTTCTCCGTCAGTTCCATCATGGAATGTTAAGGGAAATAAGTAAAGGCATAGATTAAATTAGTGATTAATTAATCGAACAAGTTGTTTTCGAGTTATGGTAAATTATTTCTAAAAAATATAATTATTTCAACAAAATCGAACAAGTTCTTTGCCAGTTATGGTAAATTATTTT
The DNA here is from genome assembly GCA_958296145.1 of Hydrotaea cyrtoneurina. Classification (NCBI taxonomy): domain Eukaryota; kingdom Metazoa; phylum Arthropoda; class Insecta; order Diptera; family Muscidae; genus Hydrotaea; species Hydrotaea cyrtoneurina. The sequence goes on from OY282516.1 coordinate 10,846,259, forward strand.
CTAAAAAATTGCATTTAAAACAAATGTTCGCAATTTTTGTTCTCAGGGATAATAAGAATTGTTGCATAGGGTATTTTTCTATTTGAATAAATTCATTTGCTTTGCCATTTGAACCGATTTTACGCTTATTTTAAAATGCTATAACAATTTTCTTTAATTTTTTTTCAGATATTTTGTTTATTTCTAATTTTGAAATTATCAGAGGCACGCTATGGCTTCGTTCCGAAATTCTATGGCCAAGACAGTGCAGTCATTGTGGACACCGATAAACCACCGCAATTGCCACACACGAATCAGATCTCCCTAAACTATCCCACCAAACTGAGATTGCCACCACCATTCCCAATGTGGCAACATTTCCCCCGCTATCACATTATACCACCGCCACCACCGGGACAAATTCTGGCAATAAATACATGGCCCAAAAATAAACTTAAACCCACTGTGGCCCAGACCAGCTCATCCTCATCAACTACAAGCACGACGACCACGTCAACAACATCAACCACCACAACTACGCCTAAGCCCATAATCAGCTCGACAACAACCACCGCTAAACCCCGCAACACAAATGGCAAATTTGGCATTGACACTGTGCCATTTGTGACCGATGATGAATTTCCCCGGGAATTACTGGACATAGCTCAAAATAAGCTGGGCCTTAAGAGTTTAGATGAAATACCCAGTATTTCGGAATTGGGCCAACTGTTGGGTACAAATAGTCCCCACGAAACATTGAATTACATCAAACAATTGACGGCCAACGAGCAGGGTGTTGCCTTGATGAAGGCCTACATTGAGTCAACCGATTATACGGACAATGCCGGAGATGTGGACAGCCAAACTGACGACGATGATGATGGTGATGATTTGGCAGACATTGAAGAGCCTTTGAGAATTAACGATGAAGGTTTGGTGGTTATAACCGATGAAGACTCCAATGATGACTACGTAGAAACGGATAATGATAAACAGGATGAAGTTGTAGTGGAGACTGTGGTTGTAAGCACCACCCCAAAACCTCGCAAGACTCCCAAAATAATAAACCGATTAAAGGACTTGTCCGAGGCTAAGCCCGGACTGATGGAACGAATTGCTACATTTATGCATTTGAATAATTTGTGGCATAAAAAGGCAGCCAATAGAGAGGACACCCAAAGTCAAGAAAAACTGGTTAACAAACACGCCGATCTAAATGAATTGAATCGCGTTACAGTGCAAGGCAAAAAAGTTGAAATTAATCTCAACAATGACTCCCTGCCTCCTAATGAAACCGCAACAATGTCGGAGGAGTTGCCCATTTTGGCTAGAGAACCCATACCCTACAACTATCCGGTACCCCTAAGGCCACAAGCCTCAAGTACGACATCAACTACAACTCCCATACCGCCTACAGTCACTACCACTAATTCCGCTGGTGACTCGGCGAGCGTAGTCCATTTAAACACTCCGAAATTGTTAATACCGCATGTGCAGCATTTGGCTCGCGTGGCTAAAATTCCACCGAAGAAAATCGAAGATTTCCTAGCCAGTAAACCGAAACTTTTAGAATTAGCCAACAAAGTGAGCCGCTTTCCCATTGGGTATGATCGCACGTCACCCTTGGAGGCTCAGGTGATGGCTGCCGTACAGCGTGCGATCGAACAAGATGATGACTTGAAGAAACTGTTGAGTTCAACGGCTACCTTGAAATAGTATGGAATGGATTAACTTTGGTGTTACACTAAATTTAATTCGGTTTATTTTGAATAAGATTTGTTAGTAAGGAAATTTATATAGAGATAATTATAAGATTAAAAAAAAACAGAAACAAAATTTTGATTTTTTTTTTGAAAATCTACAGAGGTGGCGTCTGTGAGAAAAATGTCCATAAAAGATTGATGGGTAAAATGATTGGAAAGCCCAAGGCGTTGGAAATGATTGTGGTTTAAATTCTCAATTCTTACTTATTTTCCCTTAACATTCCATGAAGGAACAGACGGGGAACTTCTGTCGAATCAGTGAGCTGTGTACGATATAATTTGTATACTCACTGACCGGGACCTACTGTTTAAGGCCGGCACCGAACGGCTAATGCTTTTTTCTAGAGAAGTTTTACATGGCTTAGAGATTGCTCTCTTACTCGTAAAGTCGCCAACATTTACCCGGTTTCGAACTTGGGTCCTTCTGCGTGATAGTCGCATACACTACCGACCACACCACGGCCGTCCACAAATTCTCAATTAAAATAAATGTAATAAAATTTAATTAAATCGTTTAACTTTCAATCAGAATAACGAGGTCTCACAGACCACGACATTGTGCTCATTGCAAAGAAGTCTATTAATCGAAATTATTTAATTGAAATATAAGAAGTCTCTCCTTCAATATGAAGCACTCTGTCGAACCGTTCCAGATTGTACCAGTTTGTGATGTGAAATCAAATTAAAACATGGTGAACTTTCCAGTTAGCTGGTATCATCGAAATGCTGGTATCGAAAAAATGTTTTTTCTATTAACTTCTCCATTTCCAAATTTCATAAAAATCGAAGGAGCCTGTCTATAGGCCGGCAGGAATAGGCTTATAAACCTATTCCTACACTTCCATTCACAGTATGTTTAAATTCCATTTAAAAAAAGAAACTCGAACTTAGAAGACATTGTTGTCGATAGCAGGCAGCCACCTAAATACAAAATTAATATTTCTGATGGTATAGAGAAGCATGTACTTTTGAAGCACTTTGGATATGACCAGAATGCGACATTTTCTGTATTCTAAATTATCTACTTTTTAACGTGTGCTTATTTTCAGTTTCCATAAAAAGTCCATTAGCACTTTTACCAGAATTCAAATTCCCCCAAAGGCATATTTCTTAATGGCTCTCATGAGCAATAAAATGCTTCAGCGTCTGTAAAAATATCATCAATTTAAATAGTACTAAATCGACAATTCATTCATACTATACATAGCTGCAATAGTTTGCAGCGTCCTTCATCAAAATCATATCTTGCTCAGTTGTGACGTCACAACTGTACATGTGGCATCAAAATAAAAATACTTTTTTTTTTGTAGTGTTGCAGTACCTCAAAACGCCCAAGTGTCCATATAATCACAAGCACGTTATTAAAATACTACCAATTTAATATATCGCCACTGCATTAGGTTGCAATTTATTAAATTCTTCAATTACATCTAAATGAGTGGCGAACGCAAAAGAAAAACCTCATCCATTTCTAGTTATTTTATTTGTCGGAATGAAACCATGGTCAAGGCACCATTGATAATACGTGGGATGCCTCATCCAAAAGCCCCTTCATTAATTCCAGTTTATTCTTTGTCCGCAAAATAGCACTCAAAAGTTCTGGTAATATTTAAACAAATGAGCGTGCATTGGACAATATTTTTTTTTTGGAAAAAGATGGCGTAATCATAGTTTTCCAAATAGTGTTACCATAATTCTAATACAGATTTTAATTGTTGAAATGAAACCATGGTCAATGCACCATTAATAATACGTGGGATGCATCATCCAAAAGCCCCTTATTAATTTCATTTTATTCTTTGTCCGCAAAATAGCACTCAAAAGTTCTGGTAATATTTAAACAAATGAGCGTGCATTGGACAGTAATTTAAACCAAGAAATACTGAATTTATATTGATAGAGTACACTAACCCAAAATTACAAAATAATTATTTAAACTCGAAGAACCACTACTTGCAAGCGTTGAAATTGAAATGAGAAAAATACACACGTGTGCTTGCTGACATCGACAATCACCAAATCGAACAAATGCTTGAATAAGAGCTGCCATTTTGTGGTAGTGTTGGGATGCCGTTTTTACCGCCCAACCTAAACAAATGCTTTGCGTTGAAGTACTGTATACAAATAGTCAGTAGACGTATGGGCTCTGCTCACGATAACAATTGTTTTGTTAAGTTTCTTTATATGAATGAGAATTGTGAATCACCGTTATTATATGATTTCCAAGCCAACAGATATACATGAGAATGTGTATGCGTACTCGATGTTGGTTCAAATGATCAGTTCGAAATTAAAATAATTGAGAACCGACTCACCTCAGCCAGTACTTGGAATATGTGTCGAAGACTTTTATACAGTACTTTCGATTAGGTGTTGCGTTTATTCCCCACTTTAATTCAAGCATGCAGTGTTGTATTCGTCAGTTTGTTTTATCATGACGAACATATTGATGTGGCGTACGTCGCGACGATTATCGACAATTAGCTAGTCGTAGCTACTTTTTTTAAATGTGGATGTTGGAAAGACATTTTTTTGTAGTTTTCGAAACTTGTATGCCAATAAATGAATATAAATTACATACATAAATTAATGAATTATAAAAAAGGTTGAATTGCGTTATGTTTGGGTTTTAAACAAAGACAGAGCGACAGTTATGGGCGTTCGACAAGGTAATTTCACTATGGTGAATGCAAAGATGTATTTTTAGTAAAATTGATGTATTAACTAAAATAGTAGAAACTTAGCGTGTATCCAAAATACAATCATATGTTTTACATTTGACATGTTTTGCACGAAATTGAGAAAGCATTCAAAGCAGTTTTTATATTTCTATTATTAAAATGACAGCCTAACTCCCTATGTCGAATGAAAATCTATGCGAACCAAAGCCAGCATAAACACCATATGTTTCCTCCATTGCATTAGTGGTATTTTAGAAACTTTAATTTGATAGATTAAATTTTCTAAATAGGGCCAAAGTTGCCAACATTGACTCTTCCTTATTATAATTACTTTTTCCATATTAATGTGGTTTTTAGAAATTCCGTTGGATATTTCCTTTCCTTTTTTAACAGTCTAAGCCACGATGTGGAGCGACAATGGAACGACAACGTTCGCATGCTTTTTTAGAGACAAACAGCTGATTTCAAAGCCACTAAACAGCTGTTTGCCTCCAAAAAAAGCATGCGAGCGGTGTCGTTCTACATCGATGCTGAGACTGTAATATGAAGTCAACATGACATGACTATGTTGAACTTCAATTTTAACTTCCAACGAGCCCACTTAAATTGCTCAATAGGCAACAATATATAAACTCAAAACTTAACAGGGCCAAAAATCAAACAATGTGCTACGATTTACCATCACTGATACATTGTGTTTTATACCACAAAATGAATGAATGACGTTGAAAGCTTGCTGCAAATAATAGAAATTAAATAAATGATGGTACTGTGCAAGGTTTATGTATAGAAGGTTACGCCATCCCAGCCCCCTTCCCTTTTCTGTTTTTGACGTTTGTCACCAATGACGTCACGCAAACTTTGTTCCTATTGGCTAAAAATTTCGAGCTAACAGCTGATAATATTTGTATATTCATAACAGTGGGACAATTGACTATTTTTGCCATCAATTTATTTATTAGCGAAAAACGAACAATTTTTTGTATATTAAGTTAAAGTTTTATTTAATTTTATTTTTTGGTATAAATATTTTTGGTAATGTCGGCATTTGATATTCTTAACCTAAAGTACATTCTGCACCGGAAAAACATTCTTTTTACATTTAAATTTTTTTACTATTGGTTTTCATACATTTGCCCACTGCACACTTAATGTTTACGTTTCGATTTGTTGTTTTATTTCTTCACAAATCTGACAAAGTAGGGTTGCCAACTCACTGCAATATGTACATTTTTCACATGAAATCGTAGCTTTGTTAACTAAAAGTAGGCAGACATAGAGCTGGCAACCCACTTCTTTTTGACGTTTGTCACCAACTACGTCACCTAACGGCAATTTTTGCTGATGGCGTAACCTTCTATACATAAACCTTGGTACTGTGTCTGTAGTACAGGGTACATTCTGTATCTGGAGGACGGACTCACGGTTAAATTAAGAAGTAGGTAAGTTAATATAAAAAAAATAGTTTTGAAAATATGTATGTAAAGGCGCCATAAAAACCTAATATGGTTTCAATAAATAATAATTTTTAATTTACAGACAAATTTAAAGGCGTGTAAAAAATCAACCCTTATTTATATTTTATTTCCTGACATGTGAGGAGGATATTTTTCCTTTCACCAAATATTTGGTTCGAGACAATTTATAACACCTCCAAAGCACTAACTGAAACCCCCTTTGCGTAGAATCCTTTTCATGACTAAGGTGTAACAACCTACGCCCTAGATGAGGAATGCACTAGATATAGCCAGCAAATATTATGCTGTCCGAAAATTTTATACATTTAACTTTCTATAGAATTGAACTATGGAAACTAAAGTATTATTTATTTATTTGTAAAAATTATATTATAATAAATTACAATACCATCTAAGAAGAGAGCACTGGCTACGAGGCCTTCGGCTCTAAACACTAAAGTAATAGCCATATTTATTTCCTCAAGTCTGTTGAGTCTTTTTCTCTTCGAGTGGGACTCGACAATCGCAGTTCTTGAACAAAAAATATTCCTTCTTATTTTGTGTTGAAGAACTGTTTAATGTTTAATCAAAAAGGTTTTTCTAGTTTTGAAATCTTAATTTTCAAAGATGTTTTTTTAGTTTCAAAGTCTTCAAGCGGAGATAACGATCTTAGAACCGGAGAGATATTTCATGACTTTCCATATTTTCGATAAGAACCTCGCTGGCGGAGATAACGATCTTGGAACCGGAGAGATGTTTCATGACTTTCCTTATTTTCGATAAGAACCTCGCTGGCGGTTTACCATTTCAAAAAACAAAAACGCTCATAAGATATAAACACGTTTGATTTTCACTCATACTGTATGTGAGTTCCGAAAAGAAACAAAAACATTTATAAATGAATGGATCTGCCATCTGCATTTGAATCTTTACGGCTCTCGTATGTACACGTATTTATCAATGAATATTCAACAGTCTACAGAAAATAATGCATCCGACAACAACATTTTCAAAAAAAAACATTTGTGGTGTTGGTTACATTCCCAAGTGTTCTGCCGTCCTGTTAGAAATGGGGATCCCCATGTAATATATGGGGGCGTTTGATATTGAAAAGCATTAAATATACGCTCCACAGTCCGTATCTCACCTACATACCTCTCGAAAATGTTGGACGTTTTCAAGTTTCACATTTAGTTGCCCAGACCCTTACAGTTTTTTTCTGTCAACCTATTACTACAGCCGAGGTTATTTGTTTTAAATGCTTACTAAATACTAATAATAAATAAGACCAACTAAATTGTCTAACAGTTAAGCACTTTAGAAAAATTTAGAAATTGTTTAAGAGTCTATTTTGTATGAATTGAAACAATTAATTTTTTTCCCTATAAACAAATGGTGGTAGTTTCTAATGGGCTAACAGAAATCCCAGCCAGTGTCACATGCACTCGCTGGTAAAATTTCCTCAACCGAAAAAATAGTTTCATTTTATGAAAAACACAAACGTGTGTGGTGTACACATTATCAGACAGGCAGACGGACAGATAAGCGCACGCACTATTTAATGTCCATGAGACAGACCTTCAGAGATGTTACGAATTGGTTAAACAAAAAAACAGCGGGTACTTCTGTTATCAGACGTCTCTGATAACGCATGTGACCATAGCACATGTGATTGCGTGTGCACAGTGGGGTGGAAATGCAAATTAGGAGAATGTGAAAATGTTCTCGAGGGCAAATTTGTGACAAAAAAAAAGGAATTTACTTTCAAACGGACACTTTTTTCAGTACCAATTCACTCCAGTACTCTTTTGTACCTCTCTCATAAGCGGACACAGATTAACCAAAAAAAAGTCCCCCATGCTTTTCTTCTTGGAGTGTTGATAGAGCTACGTATTTACTCATGCCATACTACTTAGATCTGTTGGATAATTTCAGTTGCAATTAGTAATTGGAGATAATTCTACTCATGCTAACCTACTTATCTGTTGGAGAGCATTAGTTTAAATTAGTCGGCTCTCACAGTAAAACTAACCGGGGTGCCTTTAAACTTTATCTCTAAAATAATCTAGTGAAATTTAAATTTCTTGCCCGTCTTGGTGAGAAATAAGACAAATATTTTCAAAAAGTTTCTTCTGTGCAGTACGACTTTCTATTCATTCATTTTTGTTTAGTGTTTTATTCCACTGTGCCAGTGCATACGCACACATCACACAAACACACACTTCAATGGCCCTTTTCGGGCGACATGACGATAAAATACATCAACGAGTGTGTGATTGGCAAATGCTTGAGTTTTTTGTTTTCGACAGAAAAAAAAAATTGTGGGATCCCTTTGAATTTTGTTTACTGATCACAATTTGCTGCTTCCCTATTGATTTGTTATACATTTTAAATTTGTTTATTTATATGTTAATGCGATTAAACAACAAACAATAAAATTTAATAATAGTTTGTTCTTATATTGAACGCACGAAGAAAAAAACGCAGACACACGTCACAATCCTCGATCCGGAGAATTATTTGTGGGGTTTTTATTGTTGTTGCAAAAATTGAGAGAATTTCATTCTCGTCCAAAACAGGCCAACAGCAATGACCAGACGGGCACTTCAGAACTTTTTTTTTTAACAAATACATACTACATAACATTTAATATAATTATTTAAACAGTCGCACGCACGCACTGATGTTTTATTATGTACAGGGGCTGACGACCAGTATGTGCGAGATTGTATGTAGCGCCGTTTGTTGTGCTTCATCATTTGTTTGTTTGAGTTCAATGAGCTAGTCGATTTTGTCCAAAAAATATGTTCACACATTTAAGATGCATGACCTTACTGGAGGCCGTAGTATTAGGAGCTCAGCGACAATTTCAAGGATTTCGATCGATTCATATGAAGTGACTATTAATGACAAATATGTATGTTGGTATGTCGTTGTGAGATGTGTATGGTTATGTACATGTATATGTTCAAATATTTATATAAACACATCGATAATATACATTGGTTAGTATATTTTCAGAGTTATTTCCTATTTTCATATAATCGGGTTCTTTGGGAACTTCAAAGTAGATTGGAATCGTAGTTTCACTAAACATGTTTGAGCAGTTTGAATGTGTCGGAGACATGCAAGTCATTTACAATTAATATGTATGATTCACCCCTATTCTGCACTACAATCACGATTGGATTTTCTCCGTTTTGGCAAATTAGGTACTCTGCACTACAATCGCGATTGGATTTTCTCCGTTTTGGTATTGCGCGTTCCATTCCGTTGCGTTCCGTTTGCGTAATTTTTACGATTGTAGGTATTCTGCACTACAATCGTAGCTACGTTTTTGTACGTTAAGAAATATGTGGCGGAAAGAGATCAAATTTGTGAATAAATTAAAAAATAAAAAGTAAAATTAAAATAATAAAAACGTAAGTATAAAATGGAGTAGAGATTAATATTTTCTATTATTTTGTGAGTTATATTTCACTTATTACAGGTCCACTCACTTACGTTCTGTTTTTTTTTACTACGTATATGTTCTGCCTTTTTTCCTTCACTACGTTTATCTTTATTTTGTTAACACTAAATATTTTTTGTTTTATAAATCACTACAACTTTTCAACTTTTTCAATCAACATTCAACTTTTTCACACAATGTTTACAATATTGTTTGGTTTTCTGTTTCGATCTCACACATTCCACAGACAAAGAGCTTACTGTAAATACCCACATATCTTCTTCTTATTCTTTCGATTACGTTTTATGTTGGAATCCAAATTTTCGATCGATGCGTAACGTAATGCGGGAACGTAATTGTAGTGCAGAATAGGGGTGAATATGTTTTTGTTTCTGTACTTTTATGGTTTTGTACTGCTTTCTCATCCCTGTTCAAGATTACCAGCCCTGTCGTCGATCATCTCTTGTTTGTTTTAATTAGTTGGAGTTGTTGTGCAGTGATGCTGTAAAGAAATTAATCAATTTAATGCTTTGGCAAGTTTGGGGAATAATGCAAACTTTCGTCAAAGTCAAATCCAACAAAAAAAAGGCTGTACGCAAGTTTGTGCAAAAAGTTCCTGAAACTGACACAATTGTACGGTGCCCACAGCCAGTCAGTCCTGCAATATCGACATTGATCACAACAACTAGACATCTGCACAAAGATCTCGCCTTATTCACTTACAAGATCCAATTGATTTAGTAATTGAAGGCACCCGACCATCCGCTTCGTTACCGGTTCTCAGTTTGGACCTTAAAGCAGCTCGAATTGGTCAACGATTTTGCTCGACAAATAAACTTTTCCATTTTCAGCTCGGCGTCTATGTTACCAAGCAAAACTGTCTTAGCTGTGGATAACTAGCGCATCACCCACCTGTATTCATATCTTTATCTTTCCCAAAATCCACTGTATTCATAAATATTTATGTACATACATCTGTACAATATTCGCGTCTTCAAACACCCAAACTAACCAATTCAACATACAAATTATCATAATTTATGGATAAACATAAGCCAAACAAATTATTTAACATTTATGGTTAACACATTCCGTTCGACACTTTGTTGTTCAAACTAAATTTTTTTCGTATGTTCGTCCTTGAAATAATCGCTGAGTTCCTAATACCACAACGGCCGCTAGAAAGGTCACCAACCGAACCGAACGGAACAGAGCTAAACCTTCAAATGCGAACTAAACGTTTCTGGTCGAACTACAACAAACAAATGTCTCGTGTTGTTATTTTTAGACACAAATGTTTATTTAATTTCATGTTTATTTCGTTGAACACTTAATTATGTATTCGAGTTTAGTTCAACGTTCCTGCGTGGCTGGCTACAAATACTGCCCGCCTGGTTTAGTGAGAATACAATTCTCTCAATTTTTGCAACAACACACATAAAACGAACTAGAACCAAGGAAAATTGTTCTCCTGATAGTATAGATCGTAACAAACAGACGTATGTATAAAATGTATTATTAAATTTTAGTGCTTATCATTGTGTTCGATCCATCTTAATAACCATAACAAATAAGCACATTTAAAATGTATAACAAATTAATAGGGCAACAGAAAATGTAGATCATAAAAAAAAGAACTATTTTCAAAGGGACCCCCAACCCCAGACGTACACTGAATACAAAAAAAAAACCAAACATTTATTGTCTAATCACTCAACGCACATTTTCCATGTGGACGGGAAGGGCCATTAAATAGTGCGTGAGTGCGTAGGCATAAGCACAGTGGGATGGATAACGAAAAAATTATGTTTAAATGTTCAAATTTATGTCGGAAATTCTGGCAATATTCAACACCACTCTAGTAAGACCTACAACTGACCAACCATGTCATGGTGGAATTCATGGATAGTCTGTGGAGAAAACTATGAAGCCAATGCATTCTCTAAAACAGGGCTTGCCAATTCATTCAGGCCAAACTCATCAACATATTTCTGTACAAACCTATTAACCATTTAAAAGTGGATTGTTCAACGACTCTGCATTTTCCTAATATCTTCACGGAGTAGTTTTTAGTCCTCTTAAAAATGTGATCTTAATTATTTCCAGTGCGTGCGTTTTTATCCCATCAATTTCAAACACCCCAGTGTGCACATGGTCATCGAAACATGTTAGTTTTTGGACAAGTGTGTTATCAGTCTTTGGCTGATAACACAAGTACCCGCTGCTGTTCACAATTTTCAATATCTCTAACGGCCACTACGTGTGTGCGTGTTGCTTTTTCCAAATCATCTAACAAATTCCCACACACTTTACTTAATGACAAAAACAAATCTCTTTCGTAAATTCTGTTGGCCCATCATAAACTACCACCATTTGTTTATATAAAAAATTATTAAACTTTGTTATTCTCTACACACGAATTTGTTTAAACAAATTCAAGTTGTGGAATTATTTCCGTACACATTTGAGAACACTTTGTTTAACTAATAATTCTGTAGTAAATAAAAGTAAAAGCTAAAACCTTTGTAGATCTTAGCCATGGGAGTTCAGTAAAGTAAATAAGAAAACTCAAATATCAAGAAACCCCCTGAAATTTGGGGAGGGAGCACAACTGATCAGATGCCAAACACACACAGTTCGAAATGAGAAAGAACCAACAAACACCCACCTTCGGTAGAAGAGGATCCCCATTTGTAATAGGCTGACAGAAAATGTTGTAAGCTGCTCACATTTTAAGTGAAATACTGATTTATAATAAAAAGAAAATCTTTATTTACATTACCCAAGAATTGTTGACTTTTGTACAAATAAATGTCTTCACTTTTGAATCTGTAATGGAAAATTGTCCATCAAATGTAATCAGAATGTTGAAAAGAAAACAATTATTAAGTCCCGTATAGATGAATGAATTTATAACAGCTTTACAAACTGTTGTTAAGAAAAATGTATGAAATTGTAAGTATAGGAAAAGGTCTTCACTAAATAGTGTTCAGCACATTTTAAAAAATCACAAGAAAGCAGTTTGCAGTCCTACTAAGAATCAGGCGGAAAAGATGTTGCTATTTATAAACATGTTCGGTCATTCCTAACAGTCATTCATTGGTCATTCCTAACAGTAACGTGAGTAGCTGAGTAAATATTGGATTTTAATCCGGTTTCTAGATAACGATTAGGTATTACAAATTATTATAATAAAAACTATGAAAATAATTCTCTTATTTTTTCTTTCAGGTTCTTCTTTCCCCATGGCAAATAAGATCCTTTAGAGAGTACTAAGTGATGGAAGCCAAAACTCGACGAACTGATTCAAACCTACTACAACCATTAATCGACCAAATCGTCATACTATCTTTCCCGACCAACCGGAAGATCCACGAATAGCAAATAGACTTTTTAATTATCTTTAACTCCTCATTTGGTACTCGGAAAGGAGAAGAACCTTATGACACCACGAATTGGTACAATGCCACAGAGTGACACCAGTAAAAATCGGAAGCGACTCACTACTAGATCTCCAACAGGGTGCCAGCTTATCGTGATAAACCGGAGAATTTTAAAGAGCTGGTACTTATCATACGTCTGCAATGAAATATCTTCAAACGACTTTTAAGACATTCAGTTGAAAAGCGAATACTCCAGTGCATTCATTCCATGCTTGACGACGAAAACGAATGAATAGAGATGAGATTATTCATAAACAAATAAACATCGAAACAAAGGAAAATGGAATACAACTCGCATATATGGGCAGGGGCTCCATTAACATCTTTGAAGCTTCTGGACCGTGTACAGAGGAGAGCGGTGGCGATGATAGGGGATGGTAGGGTATCCAGCTCTATTGTCTCCCTACAGCATCGCCGAAATGTGGGTTGTGTATCGCTATTCTATAGATATTTTAATGGTATCTGTTCAGAAGATATCCGTCGTCTGGTCCCTGAAGTTAGAACATTTAGCCGGAATACTCGGCTATCCAGGGAATCTCATCCGTTCATTGTCAAATGGCCGGTTGACCGGACAACGCACTATAGAGAAAATTCGTTCTTCAGCCGTACTGTTCGCATGTGGAATAATCTTCCAGTAAGTGTTTTTCCTACCTGCTATGACATTATCAAATTCAAGGCAAACATCAACAAACACTACTCCCTCTTTCCTCCCTCCAATACCCTTATTTCCTATCGCTAACACAGTGCATTGCATTCATAGGGGGCATCCCCTGAGTGTTAGTCAAAAAAAAAAAAAAAAAAAAAAAAAAAATTCAGATGAAAACAAATTAATTTGGTTATTCCACAATTGAGAAGAATCAACAAAAATGGTTGTGATGGTCAAGTCAAAACTTGTACTTGCAACTAACAGGGAAACGTCGCGGCGACAAAGACGGCCCAGCCAATTGCCACGTCAATGTAGGTAGAATAATTCGTCTATCACAAGTTCAACATCTACAGAAAGAATAATGACAGCACGACATTAAAAATGTATAAGCCATCAGCTAAACCATATAGAAAGTGATAAACGGGCGAGTTCCTATTTTGTCAGATAAACCATAAACTGACAAATATTAATCATTTTTCGGATTTCGGATACATATCAATACCCCCGTCATAATGCTATCGCCGCGTCACTCTTTATTATACTGTGACCCCCAATACCCACTTTGGATGTCCACTGCTTCAAATTTGAAAATAAAATGAACCCAACACCGACAGACGCCCACTTATAATGCGGATAGGACACCATTGCTAACAGGCTAACAGAAATTTTAGGAACTACAGCAAAAAACCAAAACAAAATCCGGTTTTCATTGTTGTCCGTTGTTTCACAACAGATAGTGCCGATAGCCTTCAAAACACAACGCTGCCATTACATTCGGAACTTTCAAAACTCAACAAACCTGACAAATGTCGTAGATATTTCGAAACATATTGAGAATCTGATAGGAAAACGCCCACATATATCAGGGTTAGATCTGCCTTCGTAATGGGTGAACAGGAAATTTCAGAAGCAAATTAAAAAAACCGCATATTTCTAAAACAAACAATTTGTTTACAATTATCGAAAGACTCCCATTAAGGTGCCCCAAATTCAAAAATACTTAACTATGCTCCTCCCCTAAACGTGACAATAAATATCATGCAAGTCTTTACTTATTATCTATCCCCAGAAGTGCTTAAGAATTATGATTTCATTATTACTTTTGAATAGGAACGCATAATTACTTAGTTGCATTCACCAACTATCTGGAAATTAAAAAATATTCGTCAAAAATTTTGAAATTATTTTGGATGTTTCTCATCACCATATTGCACTGTCAGTTTGTAGTTTCCTTGCCCTTTTTGCTTGTAGCCTATTCCACAATATGTCTGGATTTCCTGGATTCTAACCTCGAATTTCTCTTATTTATGATGAATAATTAATTCATTAGCAAATGCTGTCTGTGACGGTCATGTTGTGCTTTCGGTTTTCAGTTTTTTTTTTAACATGAATTATGACAATAACTCATCAAAATTTCATTAAATGACAATCAACAATTATTCATATTCATAATTTCGACTAGGATAGCAGCGAAATGCACAAGTGTGTACAGTGAATGGGCCAGTGCAAAAGTGAGGGGTGGTAATTGAATGGAAGAAAGGAAAAACACATACAAAACTCTATGAGTGGAGTCCAATTAACCCCTTAATGACCAATGACCAATAATGTGGATTCTAGTGGATGGGTGTTGTTTTTTAGGGACATATCGTTATCCAAATAGTGTTTTTGATTGATTCCGGTGAAATGGCCTAAAATACACATATCGCCAAAATTTTACATAATTTCATAGTCGAATTCCAAATGGACAGAACAAGAAAAGGGTTGAGATTTTACAACCTTTTTGCTTTTTCCCGTAAATTTAGGATTTTGTACCTAAAAAAACAACTCTGGTTGAAAATGTCCATGTAATGTTTTACATTTGTTGGACTATGAAAAGTTGTACATACCTTAAACTCTACTTTATCTTACTTGTAAAGACACCAACAGTGACATACTTGATGTTGTGTATTGGAGATTAAGAGATTCCGCCTAGCCTTCTTTTGAAAGGCTTTTAAAAAATGTCCTGTAAGCGGTAACAATAAATTCGTTTATTCTAGAGAATTTCGATTTAAATTAACTTACTTTTAATTTTTTCTTTTTTGAATTGTGACCTGTTTGCGATCTTCTAGTTTTGTTGACCTTGTTCTCAACATCATTTTATGGACAGCTTTTATTTTATTGAGACATACTTGCAGTAGTGGATTGGTGAACAAGAGATTAACAGCTGACATTTTGTCGACAGTATGTCTTTGAAAGGTCCTAAGAAAGGTAACAAACAAGGGGTTTATTTTAGGGAATTAAGATTTAAATTAAGTTACTTTTAATTTTTTTTACGAATTGTCGCCGCAATGTGATTTCCTAATTTTGTTGACCTCGTTCTCAAACATATTTTATTGAGAGATGTAAGCTTCTGTTGAAGGGGGATAGCTGGATATCATTGCACTGTAAATTCATTTTCTCTCTCTCTGACTTGTTCATGTTTGTTTTATTTTCCATTTTAGTCCTAGTCCAGAGACACGAGTTGACCAGATAGCGAAATAATGTGGGAATGGGAGATAAACGAACACGTCACTTAATTTTTTGTTCCGCCGGCTCCTAGAATTGATCCAACGATAAAATAGTAAGTTATTTGTTTATTGTGTCGTTAAAAATATCAATAAAGAACACAAATAGTTGCACAAAAAGAAAAAAAAAACTCACAAACTACCTAAAAAGTTATTTATAATCAACATGTATGAATGTGTTTTTGTTTCAGTACGTTTAAGGTTCCGTAGGTGAGAGTATAAAAAAGATTTTACACATAAACCGAATGTTTTTTTAATTTCTTCAGATTTTAATTGTGTGGCCTATTTAGAAGTGGTATGATGTTCCTTAGAGGGTTAAGGCACACAGTGCATTTTTCGTTGGGAGGTTACACAAATGTAAAATGTTGTGTATCACTTGTTGTTTTTGTTTTGTTGTAACATAAATATAGTGTAATGTATGTATGTAGTGTTGTTGTAGCATAAATGTATGTACATATGTACGAGGTGTATACGCACATTTTTAGTGGTTGTTGTTGTTGAATTTTCAAATAGAGTCGCTGTGGTAACATTGGGTATTAATAGACTTGACTTTGTTGTTTGGGATATTTGTTTCTTTGGCATGTTACCGCATTTCAGTTTTTTTCTTTCTATTTGTCATACTCATGTTGTTGTTGTTGGTTGATTCCAATACGACGTCGTCACCCCCCTTGTTTATTACATTGGCCTTTGTTATGTTTCACGTTTTTTCCATTTTTCTTCTATATGAGTTTTTTTTGTGTGATGGTTTCTTAAAATTGTTTTCTTTGCTTTCAGCTGCTGTGAGCCTGGTGAATTTCAAGACCCCTAGACGAATGTCTAAAGAAATGGGGCTGGGGCGAGTGACTGTTCCCTCAATGAAGAAAAGATACAAAAAAAACTCACCTCCAAAAATATCTTAAAAGGTAAAATTCTTCTAAAGAAAAGGTAATTGTGCTCGAGTCAAGAAAAGTCTTCACCCGAAAAGAATTAAATAAACCAAACGGGACGTTGAGGTCTTGAGTGGTAATGGGGTAGCATGAATATCAGAAATGTTCCAAGAAACAAATTGAGAAACAAAGAAACGTTTTTTTTCTTCTCTTTTTTAATTAATAGACGTTGATAATTGTTTTCATGTTTACCTTATCATGATGGTGGTGGATCAACAAATTTCCAAAGAAGTCGTTTTGATAAGCGTCTAAGGTTAACGACCTTAAGGTGGGGGGGGGGGGGGTTAAGAGAACACAAAACACACAAAAATTCGTTTACAAAGAAAAGGAAAACGAAAAAAAAACAGGCATGTGGACATTATAAAGAGAATTGCCCAATGTCATGACACAATAATAGAATGTAGTGGCAATTGCCCAACAATAAAGATTGTCAAATTCTGATCTAGTATCAGTGGCAGACAGCAGACAATTACAACACATGGCACAATTTTTAGAAAACTATAACTTTATTTTTAACAGTTTTGTGCGTCCCAAATTCTTTGTTTGGTTTTTTTGTATTTTAATTCTTTGACTTAAATGTTTAATACGAAAATGTATTTGAAAAAAAAAAATAAACCCACAATTCGAATGTAAACAATGAGTTTGACAATCAAAATTCTGTCGCAATTAAAAAATAGTAATCAGCTGTTTGTGTGTTAAGATTAGGAAAAATAATGATTTTCAGGAAGTTCATCATTCAGCTTATGACTGGCCCTGGAAAGGCCTTCCAACATATCCATCTTAGACATATATTGAGCAAGGCAAAGCCCGTATAACAAGTGAACAGAAACGCCACCAGCCAGAAAAGACTGAACATTTCATTTCATTTATTAAAGTAATATAAACAAAGAATTTGTAATTCTCGGGAAATCGATTGTCAACATTTTGTATGAACGCTACCCGAAAGATAATCTTAGTAATAAATTAAGCAAGGCAAAGTCTATTAGACTAACAAGCTAACAGAAATTCTCACAAGTGTTTAAAATAAAAAATATTCCGATCATATTCCCCCATCTTCTTCTATACGCATACAAAAAGCTAATGAATGTCATATCTCAAGTTGATATCTATGGGTTTCTGTCAAGTGCTTAAGAAATTCGAAAGATTTCTTTAAGAAAATAGGGAAATAGGGAAGTTGGGGTCTTCAGTTGTAATAGATACACAGAAAAAATCACAAGTGATTCGTTCAAGAATCTTAAACATAAAGTGTCTAAAATGAACGTCGATTTTTTATTAATTATTTTTGGTTTGTTTATTAAGCTTTTTCTTAATGGTTTTATTTTCCGGTTCGCGGGTCTACTATAAACAAAATCCAGTTTTGTTTTCCCAGTCGAAGAAACCTGCAAGTTTACCTGTTCATTTGTAACAGGTTAACAGAATAAACGACAGAGCTGGCGAAAAAGTTCAAGTTAAAAAAATAAATAAAAACCAACAATTTTGAATTTCTATTGGATAGAAAACGACGGAGCAATGGCCATTGCTAACAACCGGCTAAGAATTTGAGGGATTAGAAAAACTGAAATTTGTTTAGATTTTTGAATACAATAAAAACCAAACAAAAACACAAATATTTAACAGACCGGTTCTAAGATCACTGTCGTTTGGAAATTGTGGTGAGTTAAAATAGAGATCAATTATTGGGAATATTTATGGTTTCTTTTCTAATATGTTCTATTTTGCAGGTTGTTTGGACGTGTTTCTGAAAAGCTTATGGGTACTAAAATCGGCACGCGTTTGGATTGTTAAATTTGCATTCGCGAATACTTGGTCACAGAGATTTGGCTTTCCGCAAGTAACAGGGTGAAAACAAAACTGCAGCATAGTGACCCTCCGAGATTGACAGTTTGGAGCGGTGGCACCATTTGCTCATCCTTTCTGTGAAATTATTGCTGAAAACTCAATTTCAATTAAAGCTGAGTGCTACAGAGGCATGATAAACCATTTTATGTGGCCGGAGATTGAAGATAATGATGTCAATATGGCGAGCCCCTACATAATCGATTGTCCGCAAAGTTCGATAATCGTGTTTTCAACATTTTGGATTTAACGTCATTTTTTGGGGTACCACAGTGGTTCAGATTCCAATCACATCAGGCAAACAGTCTGTAACTTTTACTGCCTGTTTCCATAAAACAAATTTGTTCGTTCGTTACAAATTGTCAAAATTGAAGGCGCAATAAAATAGATTCTTATCAGTAATGAGAGCTTATTGTTTTTGGAATTGTGTTCCATTTGTCCATATGTAACATCTATCTGAAAACTAGAATTGAATCATGTCAAAAATCCATTTTATAACTCTTCCAATATTGACGATTTGTAACGAACGAACAAATTCGTTTTATGGAAACAGGCAGTTAATCTAGTAAACATTTTGGAGTTCTGTTGTTTGTGCGCAAGGTGTGAGCGATCATTTTATGGTTTTAACACTACAAATCGGAGTATTGAATGTATTTTCGAAATATTTCCAAAGTTGACTAGTTATTGTATTTTAGAAATATTTCCAAAGTTAACTAGTTTTTGTGTTTTTGGATTTTTGTAGCAATTTTTTCATATTTTTGGTTGTTATTTTTTTTGGACATTTTGACTAATCGTCATTTTAAAAAATTAAAAATGTTCACCTTTTTCAGATTTGGAAATTTGAAAAAACATTAATTTGATTTTTTGTTCTCTGTCTAAATGTAGCTCATATTCTTTAAGATCTATTCTACTCAAGTTTTTTTTAATTATAAAGTGTGTTTTCTTGTATTTATTATGACGTTTACATTGTAATTCTACTAAAAATAGTTTGGCTGTAGCAAATAATTTAAAACATCGATTTAACAAAAAAAAAAACTAACTTTGAACTAACACAACTTCTTACAGCCTTTTGGCCGAAGGAATTGTATTCTGGACTACTGTACGTCTGGTCCTTCATGTAACGTATTAAATTAACGTTACTAAATTAAATAAATACGTCTACAGTTTTATTTTTCGATTTTTCATTCAAAACAGAGACCAGGCTTATTTTGAAATGACTCCTTAACAAAGTAAGCTTTTTCTAAATTAAAATTAGAATAGAAGAAAAATATAAGCTAAACAGTTCCACTGTGACAGGTTAACAGGAAGTATCACAAGTTTTAATGTAAAAAGTTTGCCGAGAGAGGACAATAACTGGTTGTATACTCATTAAGAAATACAGAATTAAAATCTACCTAATAAGGTCTTCGATCACTAGGTGGTTTAAAAAATGAATTTATTCGATGTCTATGAAAATATTCGGGAAGTTGACCTGTTTTGTTTTGATGGGCCTGCAGAAAGCACCGCAAGCAGCCCACCACTACTACAAAAACTATAAACCTAAATAGTTTAAATTACTATTTTTCCGGTTAGCCTATTTTACTGTTATCCATTTAGGATTTCTGCCCGCCTATTCAATTCAAACAAACGGCCTTTCTCAATATCAAAAAGCATTTTTTTCTTTTCAAGTTCCAAGTAATTAGTCTGCTCGTAACACAATAACATTAACCTCAACCTTAACACACCACGGCACTGGCCTACATGGCCAGCTAATGTGGGCCAACAAAACAATGAAATTAGTTCTTGGCCTATATGTGGCTAATGGTCTTAATGGAAAAAGGTTACAAGGTTTTTGTGCTGGTTTGTTGGCTCAAATAAAATGTGCCACCAAAGTTCATTGCTTTGTATACAAGACGCTTTTTTTTTAGCCATGGCTAAGAAATACATTCAAACAAACACATACTCAGAGATACTCGGCGTATTCTTGTTCGTGTTATTCGTGGCTAACACAGTTTGTTGGCTGATAGGCCCGGTGAAGTTCATTGACTCGTTCGAAAACTACACGCTGTCGTTGGTTTATGTAACATTTTTGTTTTTCCGTTTACTGCCACTGCCTGTTGTTGGCGCAGGGGGAGGGGTGGTGGCTTTCTCGCTTTTCTGTTTGCCTGTTCGTTTGACGTTATTTGATCTCAGCTTTTTCAGTAAGCGGAATTATTTATTACTTTGCAGTACAAATAAATAAATAAGTTATTGTTTTTGTTTTTATTCCGACTGGGGGTTGGAGAAAACAACATTGCTTTAGTTAATAGTGACATGTGCCGCATGAAAACTTTCGCTACTAATAAATACTTTCTAATGTTGTCTGCTTTCCTATTCCATTTTCAGGTAGTTAGGGGTCTTGAGAGAACGTTCACGACCACTGTCAATATCACCAGAAGTGTTAATGACACACACACAGTAGGCTACACTGACTATCGGTCGTATAGGGAAATTTTCAGAGTGAAGGGGCAACAATAGTTTATTTGATTATTCGATTATCGGCATGGTCTACATTTAATTTTCAAAAACACCATCTCCCGACTGCCCTCTGGTGGCATTTGCTTTCGTTTAGCTTTAAACAAGCGCAGGCGTAAGAATAAGTTACCGCAATATAAGACAGATGGCGCTGTTCAAATTGACAAACTGTGAATTACAGAGCAGTGTTGCACAGTTGACAAATGCTGCAATCGGAAGTTAACAAAATTGTTCAAATACCAACTACTACTTCCATAATCTCCTGGATATTCGATGTTTAAAGGAACAACACGAACCCCGTTTGATATCGGCAACTTCCCTGTGATATTAAAAATTGTTCTAGTGTTGCCATACACTAAAAGAGAATATTTGTAATTTTAGGCATGTGCCGCACAGTGGTCCAGAATTGAATTCCATTGGTCAAAAGTATAACTTTTGATCTAGTAAAAATAATTAATTCGCGTTTTGGAACAAAGAAATTGACCAAGTCGAAAAATAAAATTAATTAATTAATTTAAATAAAAAATATACATACATAGTCGAAAAATAAAATTAATTAATTAATTTAAATAAAAAATATACATACATAGTCGAAAAATAAAATTAATTAATTACTTTAAATAAAAAATATACAATACATATTTTTTTAAATAAAAAATGTATTTTATTCAGCCTTATGCAATTTCATGAAGTTTGTGTACCCACACTTATATAATGGCATTGGATCGAATTTAAAGACGGGCCTAGAGCCACACCCACATTTCTTTTTTTGAGTTAAAAATTGATTGTTTTAGGATTTTAACCCTTGATCACTTCCCCCTTCTCCTAAAGATTTTCGTGATTTTAAAAGGGGTGGCATTGGCATTTTTTTTTAACAAAATAAAATATTTTTAGATAAAAAAAAAATTTAAATACATTTTTTTTTAAACTAAAAATAATATTTTTAAATGAAATTTTTTTTAAAATAAAAATTTATTTTTTATACATGTCAACTTCCCATCTAATTGAAATCACTAACTATAGTTTAGCTTTTTACTGGACACTGTGAAAATGTCCATACGTTTACAGTCTAGAGTTTTTCAGGACTTACAAGGGATCAACCAAGAATTATACATGTTAACTTCCCTTCTAACAGAAATCTTTAACTGTAACATAACTCTTAACGGGATACTGTGAAAATGTCCCCACGATTATTGTTAACAAATTTTATTCCAAGCCAGTGCAACGAAAACTTTGGATTTTCATTCGGCGGAACATTGTAACAGGCAAACAGAAGTTTTGTTTTTATTTACTACACTATAAAATGTATGAAATAAACAAAATTGTAAAGAGAAAATCAACCAAACGTGAACCATCAGCACACTTGGACGAGAATATAATCATTGGCGTGAAAATCGCCAGTAATGTCCATGAAGTGGAAACGCAACGCAAATATTGGAAGTGGATAATATTTATGTGAATAATTTTGAAAGTCAACTGTGAAAGGGAGGGGAGACGGTGGCGGATGGATAATGAACTTTTTCCTTGTGGAAAAATCTTGAATTTTCAAAGTCCACAAATGTTCCAGACGTTTTTTTTGCAAAATATTTCCGGTTTTGTTTTTTGCATTTTTCAGCAAAGCTTAAAAGTTGTGTTACTCTGTACTACGGCCGTGGAGTCAAGAATTTCGCACATATCTGACTCCAGATCATTCAACATCTTCAACTTTTGGTGTTTTTCATTTAAACTATTTAGCCCTATTGCTGTAGTCAACGTCCACACAAGACGACGTCGTCTGGAGATGACAATTTGTTGATGTAAATTATCGATAAACAGTCGACGTCGTCATCACATTGATTAAACATTTCATGTTGGAATTCAATTGATGTCGACGACGACAAGAACTGCTGTCGTCAAAAACTACGACGCCGCAAGAGTTTTGCAAGAGTTGGCAATCCTATTTCGTTTTCATTATACTGTATAATAGCAGGAGAACAAGAGAGAGGGAGATTAACAATGTGCGTGGTTAAGAAGGCCATACACTCGTACTCCTACTATACATGAGCTGTTAGTTATAACTAATTGTCACACAGACAAAATATAAAAAGTGTTTGTGGTTTTTCATACAGTCGTGTCTGCAGGTCGGTGTAGTCGGAGTTCAAGGATTTTGCAGTCGGAGTTCCTATGTATAAGCTGCAAACTCCACAGCCCTGCTGTGTACACATATTTGCCTTAATCCACTAGGGACCAGCCTGATTTTTGCAAAACAAATCTTAACAAATGTATGTCAGCCAAATACAATGACCTTATCGAAACTCTATAAATTAATCACTAGACTATGACCAAGCTCATTCAACTTCAGTTGAACGTTTCAAAACGTATTGAAAAGTAATTACAAATTTCAATTCGTTTTCAGTTTGTTTGGTGCGTTTGAGTGCATTTTCAAGCGGCGTAACCATGGACTGGGCTCTCATAACATTCGCACACAACAATGAGTATCCACCTGAGAGAAGGGAAACAGAGAGAGAAAGAATCGGCAAAACTCAGCAGACAGAAACCATCACACTTGGATTGGATTAAGTCAATGGATCGAGAAGCAACAGTGATGGGTGGGATGGTGGGTATGGTAGAAGTGAAGTGAACAAATTCTATCGTTCGTTGAAGAGAGCATGTGCATACAAACAGCAGAGGCGAACGTCAGACTTTGGTTATGAATGAAAGCAGTCAACGTGAACACTGGACGAAGAAAACCCAAAAAACATTAGAGTGCATCCAATCTATTGAAGTTAAAATAGCGGAAAAATGTTGACCAGGGGCACATTATGATTAGTAGGGATTATGGGAAAAATTATTTATTTGAATGTTGGGCATAATCATGGGCTCCCGATACTGGTATATAGGCAGTATTAAGGGAAATACCATTGATGTCAAAGGTCTCAGAAGATGAAAACAAAGGGAGTCGATTCTATAGCTGTCAGCCATGCAAAGAAAACAGAGGCATAACCTGCCCATCCCGTTTTCCTGGCACACTTTGCAGAGGTCGAAGGTAAAAGCATAGAACCTATACAGCCCGATTATGAAAACTCCCAGGGCCTAGGGAGATAATTTTTGTTTTGTTTCGGGAAATTTGTCGTTATTTTACTTCCCGATTTCCGGAAATAAAATACAAATACAAACAAATTATGAACGATTTTACTCAATTTTCAGAACTGTGATTGTGGATTTTAACCAGGATATTATTCGATTTGTTAGTTCCTGAAAGATTCCTGATTGATCTTATTACATTTTAGACGTTGGCTGCCGCCATATATTAAAAAAAGCTATTAGTGTGGCAAAGGTGTTCTTTTTTTACACTACGTAAATTAATTATTTAAGTTTGAATTTAAAAAAAAAATACAGATTTTTTTTGTTATATTTTATAAAGAAAATCAAGTTCGGAGAAATCTCGGAGAGATGTCCTAAAAATTCCATATTCCCAAGAGATGAAAAAGGTCGGAATATTAAAAAACCCTACATAAAACCTATTGACAAAAAATTCTTCCATTGGTTCCCAACCACTAGCCTCTTCTCTACTGACTGCATGTAGTCGAAGATAATCTTGTGACAACTCCAACCTTTGATTAAATTTCCTCCTCATTTGTCAAAAATATCATCTTCCGGCTTTTTCTTCGGGCAAAATGATTTAAAAGTTGCCCACGTCGATTAAAGTATGTTTTGACCAAATGAACACACACATCGCATCCTTCTTAACCATACTTATCCTACTACACTCGTGACACCGAGTCCAATGTTCGCTCGTATTCGTTTCCTTGCATGAACCGCAATGCCTAGTTGCACTCGAGTGATTTCCCTCCCCCAATCCAACTGTGTGTGCTTCATGTTCATGTGGATTGGTTTCATTCATTACCATATCGAGTCAGTCGGCCAGCCAACCGATTGTATCCTCTCTCTCCACACGTTCTCAGTCATTTCGCCCCGCATGAAGAACATCACTGATGGTGGCCGGTACACTACACGGTCTGATCCACTGACTGGTTCTCAACCATGTGTGATAATTTTCAGTTTGTGTTGCCTGTCGGTCTATTGGCATATTTTATTTGTTTTCGGTTCTGCAAGCCTGATACCTGGTTACGCCAGTTGGAATTTAACCAAACGAAAATTTCCTAATGTGTGAAAATGATTATCAATAGTTTTCGTGAATAAATGCAGTCAATTTATTAGAGCCACACTGTGTGAAGGCCATAGTGGATTGCCATCAATTAGTTTAGATTAGAGATTTTTTGATGTGGGTATGGGGACTGCTTGAAGTAATTTGGACAGAGGGCAGACGATGTCAACTCTTGATGTTACTATGAATCTGTAATTTTTGTTTATCGATTAATATTTCTATATCGATTTTTAAAAATAGAATTGAAATTCATACTTATTTGAACTTGCGCTATTGATTCGACAAATTATTCAAACCAATTCTAGTTCATCCTATATTTAAGAACTCAAGATTAATAACAATTACTACAAATGGAGTCGATTGTTTAGATCATATATACTCTTCTTCCTTATTTCTGCTTACCGGATACCCGGTTCCGCCAGTTCAAATGACGCGGAATAGAAGTGGTTAAAAGAGAATTCCAACAAAGTTGTTGTAGCCTTTAAATTTCAATGCAAATTTCCGATTTCAGTTCCATTTCGTTTAGATATTTCTGTTTGTCTGATACCTGGTTACGCCTGTTTGAAATGTCACGGCATGAGCTGGCTGGTTTTGAATATTTTCCAAAGAAAATGTTTACACCATGTCTGTGGGCCAGTTTCACACCAGTGATTCCTTCTCAAGCATATGCGCTCTATGTTTCTCGCTCTCTATTCATTCCTTACATGTATTACATCAGTATGTGCCTGTGATCCATTGAATGATTCTCATTCAGGTGTGATGGTTTCTCTTCTTCGTTGGTTTTTTTTACTTAATTGACTCAACTGTAGCAGATATTCTTTTTTCAATTTTATGTTAGCCTGATACCGCGTTCCGCCAATTGAAATCTTCAATTGCATGTGGAATGAATGGTTAGAGAAGGGTTTCATCAACGGAAGGCTGCTACTGGTTTTGTAGAAGGGATTGAACAAATTAATTTTTAAAAATGTTTCTAATCTTTTTTCGGAAATGATCCTTGAACAAGTAGGATGTCTAAGCCCTATCCTTAAAGTTAATAGTATGACGTATCCATCGCGGTACAACTTATAAGAGATATTAGACAAGGATAGGGAATGGAAGAAGAAAGTGTGACGCGGTTTCCAGCCTTCTGCCTCAGTTATTGAGCACCATACGACTGCGACGAATCTCGACAGTATTGAGCGGGCTGCGACTGGGGGAAAGGCGGCTGCCATCCCGACAATTCTTACTCAGCCATGGAGCGGAATACGACAGGGACAAATGGGGGGGAAGTCTGAGTTTGAGGAGGTTGTCATCAGGACACTTCTTCCTTACTGTGAATTAAACGGCAGCTTTGAATCAAATGACAGCTCAATACAAACGACAGCTGTGAATCAAATGGCAGCTCAATACAAACGACAGCTGTGAATCAAAAGGCAGCTCAATACAAACGACAGCTGTGAATCAAATGGCAGCTCATTACAAACTATAGCTGTCAATAAAAATGACATCTGTTAATAAAAATGACAGCTGTTAATAAAAATGACAGCTGTCAATAAAAATGACAGCTGTTAAAAAAATTACAGCTGTGAATAAAATGACAAATACATCTTTCAATAAAATGAAAGTTGTCAATATAAACGACACCTGTAAATAAAATGGCAGGCTTGCCACTTCCAAAGAATGCCTTCTAGAAGTCCTTGTTTTTTGCCGCTGGGTAGCTGATTCTAAATACCCACTAACCTGAGGTCTACTCACTCTGTGTCCTATCACATCCTCCCCCCCCCCCCCCAAATGTGGCGCCCCACCCTTCTCTTCAACCAATTTATGCAGAAATTTGCACACATTTTTCGTTGAATTTCAGATATTTTATGCAGTCCTAATACAAATATTATTATCCACTACATGAAACCATCTCAATGGGCAGTTGCACTCCAATGATTTTTTTCTCATCCATGTGTGATGCTGATGGTTCACGTTGGTTGCTTACATTCATTTGCCGCCATGGAGAGTCAGTCAGTTGTAACTGCCAACTGTTTGTATTCTCTCTCTTCCAAAAGGGGGAAACTAAAGAACTGTGTATGTGCCATGAACAACATCACTGGTACATTTTCGATCCACTGGCTGATTCTCAACCAAGTGTGATGGTTTTATTCTCTTGTCCTCTCGCTCTCGGATGGTTGTGTGGAAACTTTTGCTAAAATTATGAAGACCTGATACTTGGTTATGCTAGTTTGGAATTCATTTAAGGCCGACGAAAATGATTTTGTGTGTGAAGAAGACAACTGAAATGAATGCATGCGAATGTGTTGTACGTAAATGATTTTCGATAAGTTTTGAAACAGTCGACTGAACATTTGAGTGAACGAAACGAACAGAGGCGGCAGGTCATAGTTGAGTGATTCCTTGGCATAGACACCAGTCACAAAAACAAACTGGTTGGGGGACCGGCGGGTTTTGTGGAATTTAAATTGCCCATGGATTTCGACATAGTTGTTAGAAACAATTTGAACAGGGCGAAGGAGGGAACATTTTTATTGTAATAGTTCTGCATTTTCACTGTGAACATGCTGCAACTTAATCACTTGTGTCCTGAGACAAGTTGTGACAATGTCCCCTTTCTGGTGTTCCTCTTTTTCCTCTATGACCTAAATAAAATATGTTCGGTTAATAGTATGCACCCCTTTGGGCCGGTCGCACGCACACACCCTACCCAGTACAACATCACTGACGTTTCCTTCATGCTAATAGTTCTCAACCAAGTGTGAGAATGGTTTACGTTGAACGATTTTCTCTGTTTTCGTACGCAAAACTAAAATATTTCAAAAACAACGAAACCGTTTTCATTCGACTTTGTTCGCCTGATACGTGGTTCCGCTAGTGAAAATTTGGCTAAATGATTTTCATAACAGTTTATTCGTCTGGTGTCCATTCGATCGAGGAATCATCGTAAAGTCGACTTCGCCCGAATGATTGAAAATTCGCTAAGAAGAAACCAACCCAACAAATCGCTTTTATGGCTCGGATCTTTGACCATATCTACTATCGAAAAAACAAGAAATGATCATTTTCTCAGATGCCGGTCTAACTGAAGATATTCCAATTGCGACTCTTCTATCTCTCTTCCAATTTTCTCTTTTGCCATAATACGCAAGTGTTCGTGTGACTGTTATTCGCCTATTTACCAAGCTGTTTGGATATCACCATCACCCTGATATACTCCAGTGATTTTCATTCCCATGACGTCGTCTATGATGATCATACTAATTGTTAGACCAGGTTATGGGAGAGTGAATTTGCAAATTTAAATTGTTCGTCTGTAATAGTTACTCTCCGAAGAGTGCGAATAATGTCTCTTGTAAAAATGGGAATACCTTGGCCAGATTATGTGCGCCCGATACAAAGTTCCGCTTTATAAATCAGGTTAGAAATCGAAAGGTTTTTTTTTGTTGGCTGCCAGTGATAGAAGCCGTGACGTGTAACAGTGGTGTGGAATCTTAATTTTATGTCATTAATGCCATCAAAATGCCTCAAAAATAAAAACGGAAGATGGGGATAATTTGCCAATACAAATGACAGCTGTCAATAAAAATGACAGTTGTCAATAAAAATGACAGTTGTCAATAAAAATTACAGCTGTGAATAAAAATAACAGCTGTCAATAAAATGAGAGATGTTAAGTATAATGAAAAAAAATCACTTTTATATGGTAATGCAATTGATAAGATGTAATTGCCAAAATTTCCCCCCATCATTTGCTGAACCACAGTGCAACAGTTTTCTATGAGCATTGCTGGCTGTGGTATGACTTTTACTTTCAGTTTCTTTAAGCCGTTTCTTAAACGATTATTGTAATTTTAATGACAAAGCACGAGATAGTTGGGAACAACATTGTCTGGTTTTTGAAGTTTTGTTTTACGTCAGGTCTCTTAAAGAGATTGTTTGAAAATGTAACTGTGAACAGTTATTTTTGTTGAGCCTGACTTCATATTGCAGAAACAAGTATAATGTGGTTCTCACGATCGGCCAGACGACAACGTTGTAAAATGATGTTCCCCTAATACTTGGTTCCGGTCGTTGAACATTACGAAATAGAAACAAAAACGCAATGCCCTATACGGGTGTTCGGCAACATAATTTCGATTAAAAGTTCTTTGAATTGGCAGTAGCAGAGACGAATAATGTTGGGCAAACTGGGGAACAATATTTTGTGCCCAATAGATCTAGATAAGGAGATTACAAAAAGAAAAACAGTTCTGAGAAAATCGCTTAGTTTTAGTTTAGCTACTTTCGAAAAGCGCCAAAATTAAAAATTAATTATAAAAGCTACATTCAAATTGTAAAACTGGCGTTTGTTGGGTGTAGCACAGTTTTCACTTTTGGAAAATTGTGTGTTTTCGATTTTTTATATCGAAAAAGGTACAAAATATTTTTTTTTGTCATTTTTCAAAATTTCCAAAGACAGTTTTCTTTTCTCCATCATCCTGGGCATGTTTTGCTTACACATTCAATTCTTTACGCCAACAATAGTAAGTCACCAAGACCGACCATACTTTCTTTCGCTGCCCAATCATTGCTTGCTATGGTTAGCAAGTTGTGAGCGTGACCCGTTCATTTAGAGCAATTGACGGTCATGATCATCACAAAGCGAACACAACAACACGCTCATGAGATGCTGCTAAACGATGTGAAACCATGTGTAACAATTCAATGGGCGATCAGCATCCACAGCTCATCGAACGCTGGCAGCCAATGTGAGTGAACTCTCGTGTCGCTGGTGAACGACACCGGAATGGAACCAGCGAGCGATACCTTGCGCCTACCTATGTAGATTATCGCTTGAGTGCATGTGAGGCGGCAGTTCGTGAGTTCATGTTCCCACACACAAAGATGTACAAAAACAACAACAACCACAACGACTGTGGTGACATGCAGCCTCAGCGTCATCACAACCTTAACACCCGCATGGCATGTACGGCCCCCCATTTAGTGATTATTTATGGCTGTCTAATGCATTTCATGCAAATGCGTTCTCAAAAGCACTCTTCAATTAACTGACAACCTCTAGCCGGGAACGCTATCATGTTGTGGGGTGTCTGTTTATAAATTCAAATCGAATTCATGATGTTCTCCGTAGTGTTTGGCTTTTTTTTTTGGTCTGGTGCGGTTTGGTTCGTTCGTTTGCGGTTTAGTGATGATGTTCATTTAGCGGAACCATGTATTGGGAGCCCATCATCTGTAGACGGCTGTGACGGAGAGCAATGCGTTCATCGTTTGCTTACATTCGTCATACATGATCAGTGGAATACGTTTTTTAAGAACCCATACAGAGATGTGTGTGTGTGTGTGTGTGATGCTGTAACAGTTCATATGACTTTATGTGAAACACTCACCCACGGAGACACTAAAAGTGTGCTTGCGGTTTGGTTTTATACAGCCAGAAGAACGATCCCTGAAATGGTTGTCAATTAGTATATGGATGCT
The DNA here is from genome assembly GCA_958296145.1 of Hydrotaea cyrtoneurina. Classification (NCBI taxonomy): domain Eukaryota; kingdom Metazoa; phylum Arthropoda; class Insecta; order Diptera; family Muscidae; genus Hydrotaea; species Hydrotaea cyrtoneurina. Next base: position 10,877,084 of record OY282516.1, read on the forward strand.
GTAATTATGTTAAATTTGTACTCACAAACAGGGGGGACAGGGAATGACACACTCCAGTGGCCGAATGTCAATTGGAAATGTTACTATCTGGAACCGACTACACTGATAAAAAAAAAAGATTTATTATATTTGCAGTTTAAAAAAAATATATATATTTTCAGTGTCTTAACTTGCGAAGATCCATGAAAATCTCACAACAAAATTTAAACCCTACTACGCAATTGTGTTTTATATTTTTTTGGAATGCCTACCTAGGAAATTCCCATGACAAAGTGTTTTGTACGAGTACTGATTTCATATTGTTAAAGTTCGACCACCTCTGCTGGGCTGATCGCCCAGAATGGCATGTTACACATCGATTCACTTCGGTTAACAGCATCTCACGATGATGATCGCGTCAACTTTAACTAATGCTCAAGTGGTATCACAACCACTTCAATATCTTCTATTGTTTTAATTTTTTTGATTATGGGAATATGAACATCGAAATTCTCACATGATGCACTCAAGCAAAGAAATACCATGTCTTTTAAAGACACATCCAGTTCATCTATGCTAGACTATCACAAATGCTGACCGCCCAGTGCCACGTTATACTTGGTTTCACTTCAGATAACAATAGTTTCGGGTGAAGAAAATGTAGTGGGAACAATTGCAAAGGTCAAGGTCAAATATAATGGAACGTCTTTATATTAACACAATTTTACTATGGGAATTCTGTGCCTTAGCGGTACCTTTTTCTATGGTTTGTTGTTTGCTTCTGTTATGGGAATATGATCATCAAAATTCCCACCTGATTCACTCAAGCATCAGGCATAAACTTTAAGACTTGATGTTGTGTCTGGATCTTGTTCCGTCTCTGAGTGTATAAGTAACATCTGTTGGCTGTTTCTGTTTTCCCATTCGTCTATGTTACACATGACTCCACATCATTCGTCACCACCTTAAGATGAGGTTATTACGATGGGGGTGTTACATCTCAAGAGACGCACAATGTCTGACATAGTCTTACACAATTTTATAATAGTAGTAAGAAATTTGCAAACATTTCAAGGAACTGCTGTTTTTTTTTAGCGAGCGGCAAACCTCTCCATATGTACACTATCACCAGTTACAACGCATTTTTTCTGTAGGACTTCTAAAATATATTCGAAAATATTTAACACACGCAACGAATATGTTTCTGTTACAAAAACAAACCTATATCAAAAATATAAAAAAATGTTTGTTGACATGATGAGCTCCTAGTATATGGTTCCGCTGCTCTGACTTTGTTGGAAACATTAAACTTGTCTCGTTTATTACAAAGCCTTTTTTGTAACCTCTGTGAGTATTAGGAATTAATTTGAATATTTAAATAGATTTACGACATGCAACGAATGTGTTTGCCTGAGCTGAATATTTAAACGTTGTTGACATTCTGGCAGAGTATGAAGCCGGTACACAGTTATCGGCGCCGATGATAACTATCGTTAATATTAGCAATCAGCTGTTGTCCAATAATCGCTTATTGTCTCATTCTAGAATCCTTTTTTTATTTGTGATGTTTTTAAGCGTTTGATTTTTGGAAATTAAAGAAAGAAACGACAATTATTTTACAAACTGGAGTTTGAGAAAAAATTAGGTATCTTCATGTGGAAAATTGTACACCCCCCCAGTAACCTAAAGGGCCCGTCGTAGACCGTTGATTATCTCTCTCTCTCATCTCTAGTGTAATGGTTGGTTTGATCCCCATCCATGATCACTCTTACTCTTTATCTTACTTCTCGATTGCAAAATGCTAATGTGATTGTATATTTTGTAATCCACCAATAATTTGGAATTCTCTGCCACTAATAGTTTTTTTTTTCAATACCGTGAACATCACTGAAAGAACTCATCGATCCAATGGATGAATCCCACTGAAGTGTGTTGGGTTTTTTTTTATTTCTTCCAACACACACACCATCCATATAAGCATCACTAGCATTACCCTATACTGTGGGCTGCAATGGTTGGTTCGTTCCCAACGAGGTGTGATTGTTTTTTTTTTTGTGTGTTAGCATTTAAGTGTGAACAGTTCTCTTGAGTTTAGCAAATGATTATCGTACAGTTTTTAAATGTTATGATCGCTTGATACTTTGTTGGGCAAGTTTTTGTGGTTAGGAAAAAACAATTTGCAATTGATTTCCAAATTATAGAAATACAACAAGATAAATGCATTTTTTTCTATAGGAAGTTATAATTGCGTGCGATTTGTGAAAGAATATGGTGCTGAGTTATTTCATGCAGCTCGATGATGTTCAACAGCTGATATCTTTCGCGAAAAAATATACGGAAACTCTCTGAAATCAGTGACCTGTATAATTTCTATTCTCAGGGATCTATTGGTTACAAATCTTCGGTGTTTGACTAAAATCGATTTCGTTACTGTTCACTAGATAAAAACCGATTGAAATCTGGGGAAAGCGAAGCTTAAGAGTGTAACAGTTTCATTCTGACCAAATAGGATCAGTCATTAAAAAAAAATTCTATGTTCCGCCATAAAATAGTAAACTTTAAAATAGTTACTCTACTGTCGCATGTTGCCATTTCTCTGACCACCAACTCAGGGTGATTTTCATGTCTGTCTTCTCACCCAAGTGTGATAATGCTTCACGTTTGTTGATTGTCTCTCTGAAATCAACTTTGCATCGACTTCTGTTTACCTGTTACCCAGTTCCGCCATTTGAAATTGACCGAATAAAATCTATGGCTGCGTTTGTTCGCTTCAAAATTATATTTGGATTTTGTAAATGATTTTCAATACGCTTTACTTCTTCGCAACAGCTGAATGCACTCGAGTGAACAACAGGCAGGTCATAGTCTAGTAATTCTTTCTTTTGCAGCAAATTGTGTTGGCGTTTTTTTCTCGTTGGTGTGATAATTTTCGATAATTGTTGGGGGCATAGTTTTGGAGGGCGGAGTTGTAAGTGAGGAATTAGGCGTATGAAAATAAAACAGGATTGTAAGAAATGGTTTTTTTAAAATTGAAGAAAACACGGAAATTTTACAAATACTATTGTAAAACTGTTTTACAGTGTAAAGGGCGCTTAAAGCTTATTCGCCGGAACGTTGACGTTGTGTTAGATCGCCCAGCTTCAGCACCTACACCAGCTGTATATGTAAAATCTTCCAGGCGGTTTTATAACCAAACACAATTGTTGCGATCGACGACAGATAGGTTTATTGCGACGGGTACTTTAGCAATATTCTCCACGGTACGAACTCTATCTAGTTTAAAAACTACCTAGTAGGTTCTTCCTTAAAAGTTATCCATTGTATACCAAAAATTCAGGGATCCAGGATGAGAAGTATATGTTGGAAAAGTTGATATACTCCGTATGAACATCTTTCCTCTCACGGAAGATGCTGTGAGTTGAAGTGAAACCATCTGTATCATGGGTACATGGGAGATCAGCATGTGTAGTTAGCTGATATATGTGAAGCTTCAACCAATTATCTTTATCACATATTTTATATTTAAAAAAATATATCCACTTTGGACCGCCCTGGGAAAACTATTCCGCTAAAATCGTTCAGACACGAGATGCTGCCAGCTAAGGGGAAGTTGAGTGTAATCGCTGTGATGGGTGTTCATAACTGATGAATGGTAATAATCTGCCCCAACTAGATCCTCACTCTCTAACAGAAAATTAACAAAGGTTGGTTGAATTATTTTGATCTTACAATAAAAATAGAATATTTTAACTGAACTCTTATTTTATCACATTGGCCCACCAGGAGTGGACGATTAGTTCAATGGCCGGAACACCCGGAGAAAACTAAAGTCAATGAAGGGAATCCAGCTATGACTTACTAATGGGAGATCAGCATTTGAACATTTTAACTCGGCGATTTTATGTTGCTGCTTGAGTGCATCATGTGAGAATTTTGATGGTCTCATTCCCATCAGGGTTTAACAATATCAAATATTCCCTTAATGTATGAAATTATCTTTAACATTTGACATGATCATCCCCAGATGCTGTCAACTGAAGTGAATCCAAGTATAACCCATTACGCTGGGAGATCAGCACTTGGAGCTGTGTTGGCAGAGTGAGTATTGTGGGAATTCCCTACATCCACCCCCTTCTCCGGTTAACCATCGCAGCCTAACAAGTGGTGTTAATTATGTTACCGCTGTTAAGTACTTTCAAATGTCTAATGAAACGTTTATGTAGTCAGTTTCGTTTATGAGAGTTATCGCTTGACTGCAGCATGTGAGAATTTCGGTGGTCATACTCCCATAACCGACTAGTCAACAATAGGAAACATCACAGTTTCTTTCAATGGGCACACGTTGACGCCGTGTGATGCTGTCAAGTGGAGTGAAGCGATGTGTAACTTTGGGTTTGGGGCAACAGGACTGGAAGCTGGTGGATATTTGCCTCCACTCAGAGCATATACTTCAAATGGTACCAGTATTCCACCTTATCTACGAACAATCCTCTACCCTCTACCCCCGCCAGCCAGCCAGGGAATCACAATGGTTTTGGAGTAAAAGCGCTGTTACGAGCGGTCAACCTAACCTAAGACTCATAGAAAAGATAAGAATGTCATGTTCGCTGAAAACGACATATCGGCTAGATTATTATAGCTCCAGAGTGTCTTTTGGACATCCTGATAATGGAGATTTTTCTCTACGCAAGCAGAAGCTCTATCGAAAGCAGTTCAGCTTACTGAGTAACAAAGGCTTTGAACTCAACCGAGCCTTCGCAAACCGATTGTTCTATTGCGGTCCTGGCAGATAAGCCATTATCCGCCTGACTATGGCGGTCATAGACAGAAGGGAAGTGTAGGATTGAAATATCGTCCCCTGATCGTGGAAGGTTTCGTGAAGATCTTTATTATTTTTTTTTTATATTTCATTTCATTTATTGAGCAAAATATTTATATAGAAATCATTGTATAATTTTGCTGATTTACCCTAACTACCACATTACCTCTTTAACTTCATCCCTTATTGCATGATCAGCATCATGACGCGATGATGCTGCCAAATGATGTGAAACCATCTGTATCACAGCACCAAGAGATCAGCATTTTAAGCTGGCGGCCCACTAATGGAATCAAATGTTGAAAAAAAAAAATGCTACATCATTTCAGCGTGTTGCTTGAGTGCATCAGGTGGGAATTTGCAAGATCACACTCCCATAACAATAGTAACAGTGCCGTTATTGGTTGAACAACCCCGTACCTACCTCAACCCAGCACGTTTAACACCTCTTCGACAAAAAGTTTAAATACATTTGACACGATTTCAACTGAAGTGAAACGATGTGTAACGCTAGCAATGGGAGCTCAGCAACGTAAAGTGGGTGCAAATTTGCACCACCTACAACATTTGCTAGAATTATCTTAAGCAACGCGCTGTGGGAAATTCGAGGCGCATATTCCCATGACCAAAGAAAATTACAACAATAATCGTTTATGCTGTTATGGCTAAGTACTTTCACTGGTGCTTAGAGAAAGTCGTACTTGGTGGCTTTTAAAAAGGTCTACTCACTTGTACTGGTGGTCTTGGCCACGTTTGCTATCACAAATACTCTGCAAACAGTTTGATTAGGCATGTTTTCATCCACCTTAGTCTCGACTCTATGCATTCCCCTATGTTTTTGATTTGTTATAAAGTGGATTTCTTAGAATTTGCAACAAATTTTAGCGGAATTAAAAAAACGGCTACAGATAGAACTTTTGTTTTCTAAAAATAAAACAAAGTGTCGGTGCTGCCACTTTTTTTTCGAATATTCGAAATATTCCGGTCAATTTTTGAGAAAAAAACCGTTTACTGAACAAATCAGCGACTACATAGCACAACTTTAGTTTTTTCGAATTTCAAAACAAAGGGGAGTCGGTTTTTCTTCTTTTTTTTTACCTTTAGGCAGAGCCACCAGTTACTAAATACTAAGTACACTTTTAGGCGTATGTTTTAATCTAAACATTCGAATGTTAAACGTTGATGATGAAAATCTATGGAAATCCATCGGAAAAGTTAAAAGAAAGCGATTTAGGAGTTAAACAATATGTTGTGAAATATGAAGACACTCAACTTTTGGGGAAATGTTCATCAAAAGTTTCTTTACCTCAATTTAAAGTGTTCCCTGTCCACCACTGCCGATCGTCGCTACTCTCGTAGCACCAATTTTGTGATGGACCCATTGTAGTGGACACTTTATTCTGTGATATGATTACTCTCAGTGTAACCATTGAAAATTTTTTTTTTCAAAACCATTTCTATTGAAATTCATTAAAAATTCGATTTGATTTGACAATCTGTTGTTAAAATGTGGAAAAACTTCAACTCATAAAAAATAGCACTTACCACTTGCCTACGTTACAACTTGTCTCGAACTATTGTTGCTGGGCTAGCGTGCGTTCTTTCATCTTTTCGTTCTGGGAAATGAACTCTCAAATACCCAACAGCTGGCATTCAAGCGGTAAATCATGTAAAGAGGTATTCGTCGTACAATTGTTGCATGAGCATCGTCATGTTTGCTTTGCCCTATCGTTATTTTTTCCCTCATCATCCTTCAAATGCTGATCTCCCAGTGTAGTGTTACAGTTGGATTCACATCATTTAACAGCATCTCAACAAAGGTGATGGCGACGATCAATGCGATCATGCAATGAGGGGTGCGTTTCGAATGTCAGAGGTGGCCGAAGTGCATGTGTGTCTATCTGAAACAGTTAAGAGATCAATTAGAAGGGGAATAATCGTTTACACTGAAAGAAATCACAATTAGGAAAGAAAAAAATGATCAGTAAAATTGTGGAACCACAATTTGGTTGCCGCAGCATTACAAATTATAAATCCTGGAAACTATGAAGCCGATAATGGTTTTTATATCAAGAGATTTTCCTTCTCCCAGACCTATGACAATTACATTTATAATAAAATCATAATAAATACAAAAATAAATGGTGAGACAATTAAAAAGAAGATTGCCTTCCTGGTGAAACAATAGATTTAGCCATACCGATATCTCTGATCTCCCAGTATTTGGATACACTTCGCTACACTTCACTTGCGAGCATCTCATGGAAAGGAACAGTCTACAACGGCAGACTCCCAGTAGTGTCAAGGTCATTGAAATCTCTTAAGCTTGCATGTGACACGTTTTACTTTATCTTGTATGGTAGCTGGCTCTTGTGAATGTCCCTATGCACTTCCACCAACTTTCAAAGCTGATCTCTTCATGACATCGCCATCCATGGTTTCACATTCAGGCAACAGCATCTCGTGCTAAACACGTCGGCTGAATTAAAACAAATGCCTGCATGTCTGTCCATGGCGGCTGTATAATTTCTATTGTTAAATTGTGATTATGGTGGGAGGGTTATCAGCACAAATTCCCACACGATGCACTCAAGCGATGCGATGGTGACTATGGGATATACTTATGTTATTCGGTGCTTCGGAGATTAGAAACAGTTCATGAGCAGAACTTGCTGATCGCCCAGTGTAGCACGTTACACGTGGTTTCACTTCACTTGACATTTTCCCACGATTTGAATGGTGATGGCAGGTGACTGTGCAGACTAACTGTGTCAATTAAAAGAAATAATAAGTTGTATTTATTAAGTAATGAAATTAAATAATTATAAATAATAATAAATAAATAATTTTTAATTAAACATGTGATTGTCGGATTCGTGGGTATACTTGATATTTATTAAATATTCGAAAAGCATAAAATATTTATCGCATTTGCATATTTTCTAATAATAGAAATACGCATTGAAGCGACACCTTAACAGGGATATAGAATAGGAGTTCAGAAAACATATTTGCTGGCAAAATTTAGTCCCATCCATCCCTTGCGTTTCAGCGTCTCAAAACTAGCGAACTGTAACAAAACATATTCCATGAATATGAAACAATAGAAGGAATATGTAATTGGCCTGAAAAAATGTGTAGTTGGCCTGAAATGTCACATTAAGGGTGAGGGTGAAAGTCTCCCCCCCGAAAAACTAAAGCAACACGCAAATAATTAAAATAAATGAATTGGAAATTACGTTTGTATTGTTTTTTTTTTTATTTTAGGCATGATAATACGTCACTCTCTAGAATTCCATCAGAGTTTGCATTGTCGCCTGCCAATATTTAGGCAAACAGCGAGCTACATCTCCTTGAAATGAATTTGATTTGTTTTAGTATTTTGTCTTTTTGCAATAATTGAAAATGTGAATTCATGTGCAATACAACACATCGAGTTCTAGTCCAACAATTGTTTACAATGATCCAGTTCTGCGGACTGTTTCTAGAGTTGGGAGTGGTCTTAGACCTCACAAAGAATCGAAATTGCGAAAGCGACTAAAGGAATAAAGTTCAAGATCCTAGTTTAACCCGTTCTAGAGCAATGACTTTTGTTAGTACGGAAGCGGTGAAGTAGTCCACCCCTGTACAAACAAACCCAATGTGGCACAGAATCGAATTCCATTGGCTAAAAGTCTTTAACTTTTGATTTAGTAAACATTCATGAGTTCTGTAAAAAAATAGGTTCCAGACAAGGACTACGGGGTTATTTAAATTTTATGCTCCATTTCATTTTATAATGGTATTCACCAGATTGTGAAATTGAGTGGAACAAAAATGTTGGTCGCATTCCTCACACTCTACAATTGTATAACCAATTTCTTATCCAATCGCATGGGCTAATATTTTATGTAGTGTCAACATGAGCGTATATGTTTTATTGCCTTGCATCTAAATAAAGTCAATATTTTTTCTTTTTATCAAAACTCCGCTACAAAACTGTGAATGAAGTGAATCCCAAGACCTCACACCTACCAACCAAGTTGACCAACTTGAGGTGAAATCCAACCGACGACCAACCAAAGACCAACTAGCCCCCACACGTTACACCTTGTTGTGCTAGTTTTTAAATACGAATATTTAAACAATAGCATAGAAAAGGATAAAAATAAACTATGTTGAAGTGATGATGGTTAACCCAACTTACAAAAAATCCAACCCACAACAAAATTGTACCTGCTTTCAATCATGGACATCTTTAATGGATTCTTAAAGAAATTCATTGGAGAGTAAATTGCATCAGGAGTTCGGAATAGAAATGTAGGTAACATTTTTGAAAAATGAAAGAGCATTTAACGAAGTCTTTACCCCGTGAATATACAAAATTAAAGAAAAAACTTAGATGACAGATCACAGATCATTCTTAAAAGGAACATTTGATTTTAAAAATAAAAGGAACAAAACTGTGTTCATGACCATCAAGACTCCACGTTACAACTCGTTGTTCAACTTGATCAAATTGTGAGGGCCTCAAGAATATTTCAAGAAAATAGCACAGAAAAAGATAAAAATAAATAATGTTGTATAACGAATCCACAACGAGATTGTACCTGCTACCAATCTGGGAGATTCTTCAAGTCCCAACAACATATGGTTTCTTATTACAAGTATTCTTTCTCAATTGTCATTGTTTCATCTGTTTATTAACTCCCAATACAAATCATTGAAAATATTCATGCTCCAATGAATTTGGGTTTATTCTCAAAACAATTCTTAAATTGGTGGAGTTTTTTTTTTGACGATTTGCCTTTGTAAAATTATTAGTCCCGATTACACGATGACTTTTCCCCCCATTGTTTTTCTGGACATTTTCCTTTGAAAGCCCTTCGTAGTCATGAGCGTTTACACGTAGAATTTTTAAATACAAACATGCGTGACAGTTTCTGACGTGTATGCTTTTGTAAACGTACTTACTGCATGTTTCCATAACTCGAATTTGTTCGTTCGTTACAAATGTTCAAAATTAAAAACGCAATATTATTCTTTTGGGATTATGTTCCATATGACGATATCTGACATAAATCTCCAAACCAGAATTGAATAATGCCTGAAACCCATTTTATAACGCTTCCAATATTAACGATTTGTATCGAACGGACAAATTCGTTTTATGGAAACAGGCAGTTAATTATTCATTTCCCTTAACATTCCATGAAGGAACTGACCGGGAACGTCTTCCGAATCAGTAAGCTGTGCACGATATAATTGTGTATACTCACTGACTCACTGTTTTTCTAAAGGAGTTTTACATGGCTCGTAAAGTCCCCAGGTGGAAGCAGCCACCGGAAAAATGTTTTGATGATCGATCTTACCAGGTTTCTTTTCTATAATAACAGAAAATTGACAATGTTAGAAAAATTATTTAAAATAAAAACACAATTATACCTCAAATGTCCATGTCGTGACTGTTTGGCTGCTGCTCTTGGTTCTCTACTCCCTTCGCCGCCAATAGCCGAAAATCGTGCCTGGATAGGAAGTCATCGTGTAAATTGTGTCTAGCTGCATTTCACACACATTTTCTGTTATTAAAAAGGAAAGACAATGCTTATATTTCTTTGTGAAATCTCAATCAGATAATGAGTTGAAAATCCAAAAAAAACTCTTAAAATCTTTACTACCTGCTTTCATTTAACAAAGACCAACTCATGGTTTCTTAATAATATTTGTTTTTTTTTTCATTGCCTTGTGTTCTCTGAACTCCTAATCTTTGAAGATGTACATGCTCCACTAGGTTTTTCCAAAGAAGTTACTACAAAAAGTCTACGTATTTGGCGCCCTGTGAGGGAACACTGAATATAAAACAGAAGACAATTAATGTAACCAACGATCTATGAAAATTATGGTTAGAAATTGTATAACGCAATTAAAAGTAAACGAATTTGAGGATCCAACAGGATTTCCTCAATGGAATGCAAGACTAAGCCTCACATGAAGTTGACATACCAGCAAAATAGAGAGAACGCATGAGGATTTAACAATCAATTTCCAAACATTATGAACTCCTAATACAAATCCTTGAACTGATTATGGTCCTTTATATTTTTTAGATATGGCTTCAGATTTGCTCCCTGAATAACTGTGTCACTTTCTGAAAATGTATAGAAAAATTAATTGATTTTTTTTATATTTATTCCCTCAATGAGGAAAATGTTGCTGCCTTTTTTTTATGAACTCTTATTAGTAATCCATGAACACGTGCGTGCTCCACTTACTATTTTGGAATTTCTTGGGGGCGGATTTCATTTCAGTTAAATGGGAAATGGACTTTGTTTTTCCATAGTTTCATATACTACATAATACATATATGTACTTCCAATTAAGAAACAAATGCTAAAGGATGCTCCATTCATTCCTTTAGTTGTCCTTCTACAAAGAGAGAAACTAATGCACATTAAGTAATCAAATTCGAAGGGATATGCATGTGTTTTTGTGCGGTAATGCCTTCTTTTCTCTACAGGCTGTGTCTTCCCTTCTCACAATGAGGTCCTAGTAAGGAAAACCCATTTAAAGGGTATATGTATTTTCGTGAGGTTATGACTTCTTCTTTTATCTCAATGAAGCGCCTTTTATTCTCTTAATAAGCTAATGCCCTTTTCCGTTGCGTAGAATATTTAGAAAGTGGTTTTCAAAACAAATATTTCAAACTTCTAGTTTATGAACTCCTATTACAAATCACTGCGTTAATTAATTTCTATTGTTCAAATGACATTTGACAGAATTAATTAATGAGTTGAAATTGGATTCCATTGAATACAAAGGGAAAAACTAAATCTGAACCACCAAAAACAAATTGCCTTTCTTAACTTTGCCCTCATGCCATGAAAAAAAGACAAAAGAACATACAAAAAGGGAAAAACTACCTGCCGTGAGTTCTAAAAATAGCAAATTTGCACCGGAGATGATAATGAACCACTATGCAACTGACCCGCCAACATCATTCTGGTTTCCTAATACAAATCCTTGAAATTGTCATGCTCCAATTGAGTTGTGAGCCATCTCCCCAATTTCTATTGGCATTGGAGATTAGACATATATTAGAAAACAAATAATTGGTCGCGACTACTGCAAGAAATCTTTCCAAACAATCTCCATATTTTGTTTTCTGTGGTCTTGTTTGAAATCTTTTATCTTTTTTCAGTATCAAGTATTTCTAATAGGAACTCATAAAAAAATTACAAATTGAAAATAAAAAAACCTTTTTGTATCGTTTAGAAGCAGGTAGTTTTCTGAAAATACTTGTTCACACATGTCTAATGAAAATTCTTTTCCAAAGATAAACATTTTTCCTTTTATCAAAGTAAACATTCTTTGGTGTGAAGTTGGAAGACATTTTTTTTTCAGATTTAATGACGATGGAAGATTTTTAATGGATTCTTAAAGAAATTCAGAAAAATCATTGGAGCATAAATTGCATCAAGTGTTCAGAATAGAAATGTAGGCAACATCTTTGAAGTTGGAAGACATTTTTTAAGATTTAATGACGATGGAAGATTTTTAATGGATTCTTAAAGAAATTCAGAAAAATCATTGGAGCGTAAATTGCATCAGGTGTTCAGAATAGAAATGTAGGCAACATCTTTGAAAAATGAAAGAGCATTTGAGTAGTTGTTACCCTCTGAAAAACATTAAAAAACAAACAAAAGAACATTCTTATGAGGACCATTTGATCTTTGATTACGGATATACAACAATCGAACTAAGCATTTTTAAATCATTCATAGATTTCATAGATGGAGCATGAATTTCTATTAGGAGCTCATAAATGACAATTGGAAAAATACACACCTTGGTCTGCGGAGATGTCCATGTAGATAAGCAGGTAGTGGATTTTCCTGCTGAGATTTTAATTATAAAACAAATACAATAGCCTACCAAACACAAAGAACAAGTCATTCAAATTGATCTTTTTAAATGGATAACAAGAAATCTAAATCCACAAATATCCATAATGTACCACACATGCTAATAACAAACTTGAGACCTATCAAAACTCAATAGAGCATGAATATTGTCAAGGACTTCTAATAGGAGTTCATGAAAAACGACACAATGATCATTGGCAACAAACTCAGACATTATCCGATGTAGTGTGAAATTAGAGAAGTTGTAATGGAGGGAGCCCTTTCTTAATAATTGAAACAGGTATTTCTTTACAAGTTCTCCACATACAACAATAATAGTTTCGAATTGAATAACTAGTAAATCAGGCGTCGCTCGACAATATCTCCAAATATTCCAAAATAATTTATAATGAATAATTTTAATTGAATGACTGGGTAATATCCAGTGTACTTACAAAGCTACCCAAATTCCACAGGAAGTGTACGACAGTATCTTTGGGAATTGAATTGTTAAAATGCATTGGAGCATTCATTGGGTGGGGGGTGTTGGTTGGTGCTGAGAACAATTTTACCCCCCAGATATCAGTTCTGCCAACACTGCACCAGCAACGGGGGCTATAGAAAGTATGAAAAAGGTTAAGATTAACTAAAAATATATCTTTGATATATTTTACTTGAATGACTATGTAATATCGAGTGTACTTACAAGGCGCTACAACATTTCCAGGAAATGTACGACTGCATCTTTGGATGCAGTGAAGTTGAAGCATTAAGTTTTTCAAGGATTTGTAGCAGGAGTTTATAAAAAGCAGAGGAATACAAAATACTGGTGTTCCAGGGAATATTTTTTTGGTAGAAGTAGTTATTTAAATTTTTATCAACAAAATAAAACCGTAGTGAAAAATCGAATTGGCGGGATTTTTTGTGGTGACAGATAGTGGAGCTGATTGGGCCCAAAACGACGGAGCCTCTTCAATAACAGGTAGCCGTCGTTACGATCAACTCAGCGTTGACAAAATGGGGGGAGAAAATCCCTTTTCATAGAGTTGTTGTTTAGAAAAAGGACAGATTTCGAAGTTTTGCTGGTAGGAATAATCTCATTTGATTGAAAATAAGGTTAAAAAGAATGTTCATAATTTGAAATGGAATATTAATCTTTTGAATATCACCAAAATACCTGCAAGCGTAATTCAACTCCTGAGAACATTACCTTCCAGCTGAGTATCATATTGTACGAATAAGAGGGCCCATCGCCAATTAACATTTTTCATATTCGTAATTTTTGTATTTGACAAAAGCAATAATGAAAACAAAAAAACACAAGAGGCAAGTTCAAATGGGAATCAAGTAAAATTGTCTAGTGTGAATCGGGACGTACATAAAAAGCGTTATGCATTGTTTACACGCATGATCATATTTAAATTACTAAATTTTGACATAACCATTAATCACACTACGAAAATTAAAATTGGTTTGATTTTTTGCTTGATTGATTCAATTGATGTATCGTCTTTACGATTGTAGCAGTGTCAATATGTGTGCGGAGAAAATAAAACAAAACCCATTTTCCTAAATAAAATGAGCATTATGGACTACTTGAAAACTAACGAGAAAAATATCCAGAAGCAGACAGACAATAAATAAACAGAAAAATAAATATTTTGTGTTCAAATTTCAAAAGGTCATCTCTTTATTGTACTGAAATCATCTGTATGTTACATATAAATAAATAATTTTTTAAAATAAATATTAACATACATTGTTTGTTAAAACAAGGGCAACGGTTATTAAAATTTCGTTCGACAGTGATATTATTGCTTTTACAATGCTAACTGATTGAGGTACCGCACACGTACACGCGATGACCATGCAACACATGTATCGAGTAAACACCGCACTACTTTGTCTGACCACCACTTAGCATGGCGTCGGTTTTAATCGGCTCAGCTCTTCCCTGTCGATTAATTAATTTCCAACGCCGACCATTTCGGGTTGGCTCCATTCTCCAAATTGACAGTAGGCTAAATGTGGGGCGTTTGTACTTGACAGCGCCAATAATTCGATTAAATTGAATAATTCCATAATTCCTTCAAGGATTTTGTATTAAAAGCTCAGAAAGAACAACAGGTGATATTTTCCTTTACAAATTCTAAACAGTCTTCAAGGATTATCACAAATAGACCACTAAGGCCATCAAGATACCGACGTCAGATTTGGGCACAGAGATAAAAAGTGAGCTAGATCACAGTGACTGATGTTCCTGATCAGTTGAACATAAAATTATGTATGCAGTGTGAGTTGGTAGATTTTACACATTTTTTGAATAAGTGGAGCTCCAATCTTTACCACAAACAAGCCAGATCCAATAATTCAATTAAATTGTATAATCCTTTCAAGGATTTTCTATTAGGAGCTCAGGCAGAACTACACAATAAGATTCTCATTCCAAAGTCAGCATTTAAGAATTTACATAATGTCCAAAGACAACGAAAACATATCCTCATATGTATTTAAAAAGACGTAGAAATTCGATCAGTCATCCCAAACCAGCTCCAGTACTCCGATTGATCTGATATGATCATAACCTGCTCAAGGTTTTTGTAGTAGGAGCTCAGAAAATCCACGCAATAGTATTCTCAGTATAAAATTAACGTCAGTCTTCAAGAATTTTCACATTTAAAGAAAACAAACGATGTACAAAGACAAATAAAACAATATCTTATTTGTAGGAAAGAAACACGCGTAGTAATTCCAAAAAGAAAATGTCCTACTACAATCATTAGATAAAGAAAATTAAATCAATATATCAAGACGAAACGAATGATGAACTCACCCACGCCCCAGACGAGAATTTTTGTTTTCGTGTGTGACATTGGCATCATAACGATCGGATCGAAAAATCTCCTGGGGACAAAAAGGCGAGATGTTTGGGGATGTATACTGAGATTCCCCGAAGTCATTATGAAAAACTTCTTAAAGAAACAGTCCCCATACTGAAAATGCATTAGAGCATAAACATTCTGAAGAATTTCGAATAGGAGGTCATAAAAATCAGATGTCAGAGTCGTTCGATTTTATTTTCATACCCACAGGTTGTATAGATTCCTCTATCACGTTTATTTTATTTTTCACACCCCTACAGATTGTTTAGAACAAAACGACATTCTATTTATGTTGTTGTCTGTTTTTTCAGGTTCCAGCATGTGGCTGTGTAAAAACAAATTATATATCCTCAAAGGACTACCTGCTGCTGTTGAAGACTGCCTCGGAAAACCAACACTTGTTAAGTAAGTGTTTTTGAGTTTTCTCTCTCCCAAATATAATTCCTCTAATTGGATTGGGCTATTTACAGAAAAGAAAAACAAATTCGTAATGTTTGAAATGAAAATCACAACATGAGGTATGTATTGAAAACAATTTTATAAATAGATCGTACGTTGTTGTTATGTATTGTTGGCCTATGTAGATCTTTTAAATTATTGATTTCAATTGATTTTCAAAATGTATTTATTTCATTTCAAAGAAAGTTCCCAGCAAACTTATCTGTGAGTATAACTCAAACTAAACGTCCTCCCCGTACGCATTTTGCCCTGAGTGTTTATCACTATGATGCGTCATAATACATGGGGTTACCATGAGTTCTTTATCCATGGATTGTTGAAACTAAATCCTATTAACATTCCCCCCAATATTCCACTTTTGAAAGTCAATGAATTGAAACGAATTCAGCACCGTTCAGCAGGAGCTCATGAAAATGTGGCAAGAACTCGATTTGACGCCAATATAGAATTCGAAATATCTGCTAGCTAAACTAAAATAAAGTTTGTATGGAAATGAAATATATTCTTTAGTCATGTGCGTGTCTATGGATCATTTAGCACAGTCTCGAAAGTCACTGTAGCAAAACGCATTCAAGGATTTTGAACAGGATCTCAGAATTAAGTCACATACAGGGGTATTAGAACACATCATGACGGCAGTGAAATTGTTTTATGTTTCCTAAGTAACACACTGACAGGGTATATGTTACAATAGTTGTTTGTTGGCAATGGCTTGGAACCGTCCTAATGAGTTGTCATTCATTCAAATAATACCATGTGACATTGGCATACAACATAGAAGGAGCAGAAGAAATGAACGCATTAATGAATGTGAAAGGATACACAAATACACCAATCCGACATTGTAGGTTTATGATGCTCACATTACACTGACACCCCGCAATGTTGTTGGTTAGGGTGTAGTTGTCAGCCGAGAGACCAGGGAGGAATTGAAAATTGTCTTTGACGAGAATCAGCAGATATGTCGGATATGTGGATTTGTATAACGGTTTGATTATTTATAAAATCCAACTAGCATACAATTTTCTAATTATTAGAGAATTCAATCATTCGAGACTTACATTAAACATTAAATCTATCTCAGAAAATCGAATACCCGTATGCCTGGTCTACACTTTTGTCTCACATCATCAGTATCACATTTTGAGGTTTCTTCTTTCGCAAATGGCTTCAGGATCTCGAAACCTATCAAATCACTATGATTGAAATATTGGGAAACATTGAAAATCATATATATCTCAGAAAATCAAATACCATTATGCCAGGTCTACACTTTTGTCTCACATCATCAGTATCACATTCTTTCGCAAATGGCTTCAGGATCTCGAAACCTATCAAATCACTGTGATTGAAATATTGGGAATGCATTTGTTTCCCACACAATTTCTTCTTATCATTCAGTTTCTTCCGATATCACTGAACTAAAACGTTATCAAGAATTTCTAACAGGATTCCATCAACATAGAACGGGAAAAGGAAATGTCTTTCAAGGAAATTCCAATAGAAAACACACCACTTTATGTTTTCCAGCAATTAAGCCACCTTAAATGGCCCGGAACAATCAAAAAGGTTAACTCTCATTTCATTCACCATAATCTGTGGTACTGTGCCGCCTTAAAACAAAACCTATTAAGACCACATGTTTCAAGGGTTTCACTTACCACCACCCTTAGCAGAGTAATGCCATGTTGGCATGCTACATTCGATTTTGTGGCGCACGCTATCCGGGGGAATAAAAGGACTTAAGTGAATTATTATAAACATATCCTGTCTATTCCTGCCTCTTATATTTAACGTCGCACAGTGGTCCATAATTCAATGCCATTGTCTAAAATACTATAACTTTTGATCTAGTAGATATTTTTGAGTTCTGTTAAAAATAGTTTGTCGTCAAGTACTGGGGCATTGTTTTTATAATTATTAACATCCACTTTCGAAGAAGTGGATATATTTTAAAAAAAAATATTTCCATTTTAGGGGGGAAACCAATTTTTATATTTTTTGTTTGTGTTTGTTTGTATGAAATAGTCGCATTGTCCAAGAGATGTTTATTGTGGTGTATTTTGTCATCCAGAATTAGAAAAAATATTTTAAAAAAATGTATGGTTAAATTTTTTAAAAAGACGAGTTTTTTTAGCTTTCAGACATTTTGTCTTTTATTTTTTTTCTCGCATAGTTTGTGACACTGTCCTTACCCATGCGACCACCACTATATTCGTGTTCCTTTTGGCTCAGCAAATCACTCAACTGAAACGTTGTCACCGCTCTGCATCAGGATCTCATAACAGAGAGTCACAACAAACCTTAGGCAATTGTTGCAACAATTCATTGTGACACGCGTATGGGTCGTATTCAATGATTCGGAACGAACCTAATGAATTGTTTGTCATTTGAACTTTTCACTGAAGTCTGTAGGTAATACCAACCAGCCAACATATAACATTTGCTATAGCGTGTCGCATGGAACGGTATGGAAATAAATGAAAATAGGAGGGAACCCTGCAGGATAAACAAAATAAATAACAGTCGAGTTATTTACCTTGTGAGGCGCAGTTAAATTGTCGACTGGAAACAATTTAGTAAATCAACTTATGTCCAATTCGCCATATTCATAATAAAGGCAAATGAACGTGTCCTCCCAAAAAAATGTGAACATAAAACACACCACTTCGTATTGCCACACAATAAACTCACCTTAAATGGTCCGGAACAATTGTAATGTGAACACATATTTATTTTATATTTCCTACATGATAATCTCAGGTAATTTACTAGCAAAATACTGGCCAGCGTAACGAAGAAACCCTTAAAAATGAAACCTCCTAGAAACCTTTAACGCCACATGTTTCCAAGGTTTCTCTAAGCTTCAAACTTAATGAATGTATGTAAGTGGATGTTATATTTACCTGGCCATAGACATTGGTGTCATATCATGACAAATATATTAGGCCTGTCCGATTCGGGCTCAAAATGAGCGAAAATAAATAGATTTCGTCAAAACAAAATTTTAAAAATAAATACAGTGTACACTCAGAGTTCTCACTGTTAAATTTGAGTAAAAAAGTTATATACATTTTAATTTTTTTTATAAATAACCACTATACAATTCTGGTGTATACAAAAATGGGCGAAATTTGTTCTCTATGGAGGGATTTTTTTTATAATTTTTTTATGCAGTTTTGATTCTGTTAGTCGAGTTAGCATTGTGTTGGCTTTGAATGTAGGTAAGGTATACGGATACGTTTCGGAAGCTACACTTCTTCTTCTGTACTCATTTGCAATGATTTCTGCTACAATTTTAAAAATATATTTTTTTATAATTTTTTTTTTGTAAAATTTACTTTTTTATACAATTTTTTTCTTATTTTTTTGTTTTTGGTTATGTACGATTATTCACCAAAGTGTGAATAAAACTGAAAATCCCTAAATCGATTTTAATTTTTTTATATTTGTTTTTTTATATACATTTTTTTTAAAAAATATTTTTTTCTATTTTTTTTCAACATTCCTTTAAAAAAATATTTTTTTTAATTTTTTTTTCGACATTCCTTTAAAAAATATTTTTTTTTATAATTTTTTTTTAAAAAAATATTTTTTTCCTAAATTTTTTTTTTTCAAATTTAAAGTTGAAATAAATTTAAAAAAAAACTTGATCACTTAATTAATTTGAATTTTAGTTTTTAGAGCCTCTCATTTTGGTTATGTACGATTATTCTCTAAATTGTGAATACAACTGAAAATCCTTAATCGATTTTAAGTTTTTTTTTTATAATTTTTTTTTTTGTTTAAAATTTTGTTTAAATTAAAAGGGTTGAAATAAATTTAAAAAAAAAACTTGATCACTTAATTAATTTGAATTTTGCCTTTAGAGCCTCGCATTTTGGTTATGTCCGATTATTCACTAAATTGTGAATAAAACTGAAAATACTTCATCGATTTGATTTTTTTTAAAAATATTTTTTTTATATTCTTTTTTTTTGTACAATATTTTAAAAAAATATTTTTTTTTAAAAATTTTTTTTTTAAAAATTTTTTTTTTAAAAAATATTTTTTTTCTACATTTTTATTTAAACATTTGAAGGGTTGAAATAAATTAAAAAAAAAACTTGATCACTTAATTAATTTGAATTTTGCCTTTAGAGCCTCGCATTTTGGTTATGTCCGATTATTCACTAAATTGTGAATAAAATCGATTTTAATTTTTTTTTAAAAAATTATTTTTTATATATTTTTTTTGTTAAAAAATATTTTTTTATACATTTTTTTGTAAAAATTATTTTTTCTGTAATTTTTTTTAAATAATTTTTCTTTTTAAATTTTTTTAAATCTTTTTTTTATACATTTTGTTTTGTATAAATTTTATTTTATTCTAAAATTTTTTTTTTAAAATTATTTGTCTATCAATTTTTTTTAAAAATTATTTGTTTAGAATTTTTTTTTTTTGATTAAACCACATTTCAAATTAATTTTTATTATAAATTTTGTTTTGTATAAATTTTATTTTTTTATAAAATTTTTTTTTAAAATTATTTGTCTATAATTTTTTTTTAAAAAATTATTTGTTTAGAAATTGTTTTTTGATCTAAACGACATTTCAAATTTATTTTTTTATAAATTTTGTTTTATATTTTTTTTTTAAAAAAAAATAATTTTTCTATAATTTGTACAAAATTTTTTTTTTTAATAACCTAATTTTTTATAATATTTTTTTAAATCTTTTTTTTTTTTTTAAATTTAAATTTATATTTTGGTTGGTTCACTTAAAAAAAATATTGTTTTATTTTTCTGCTTTTTTGGATTGCTAATTAATTTGGTCATTAATGGGTTAATTGTATGTGGCATTTTTTAAACTATTGGAAATGATTTTTTCTCATTTTCACGATTTTTGTGGTATTAAAAGACACTTAAGGCAAAGATGAAAAATAATGTATTTCTAGACGTCGGATCATGACAAATTTATTCTTAAAATTATTCATATTTTTTTAAGGAACCTATCCATTGAGGGACAAATTCGATCATTTCTGTACTATGGGGACCGCAGTTCATCATAATTGTATAGTGATTATTTATTGTGTTAACATTTATTTCATATTCAATTTAATTAATCAATTTCTCATTTCTTTCTTTGAAATAGAAGACTTTTGCATTGTCTTCCAATGGACAACTGTAACATGATATTTTTAACATTAAGGCAGATTGACAACTAAATGTCACCTTTATCAACCGTCAGTGCTGAAACCATGTCTGATTGGTTGATGTAACCTTCCAGTGTTTCCTTTTCTTCGAATGTGGGATTATTTGAACAAATGAAAAACCACTTGAATATAAACAAAATAGAAAAAAATATGACTTTGTTCACGTCTCTGAGTGTGTTCTGAAATCCTATTCAAAATCCTTGAAATCAGTTTCACTTTAGTGACTTTGCTGTGTGATACATTTAAATTATCCCCAAACACGCAGAGACCATAATAACAAGTCTATTAATTAGGAACAAATGAATGAATGCTCAATTGGGTGGTGTCGTTCTCTAGAAGACTGAAACTTCTTTTTGAAATATTTCCCGACAGTGTTTGAATGACTATCGGATTTCAGTACTTTTTTTTTCTGTGAGTTGTAAACAAACAATGTGTGATTTTTACAAATAACATCTGTTGCAGTTTTTTATGATCTCCCTTCATAAATCCTTGGAATTGTTATGCTCCAATGGATTTGGGGGTGTATTTAGTTTGTATTTTGTTTAGTCGTAGCTTCTTGAAGAAATCAGAAATGGGGGAAACGCTGATTACACTATGCAAGCGAAATGTTGTCCAAGGGATCTCGACTCATTGGCCCCCCTTGGAAATCAACACCACACATGTTTTTATTCTTTAAAATATTCTCCATATCCAAGACATTCTGCTCTTTGGACCACTTTGAAAATCATTGGAGCATGGAGTGCATAAAAATGAACTTGTTTTCCAAAAAAAAAAACACAATTGAGAAAATATTTCCAAATCAAATCGTATTTGAAAAAATATACAACATTCACTTGGCAAACATGACACAGTTCCAGCTTGGCAGGTAGTTTTTCAAACCTCATGCAGAGATTTCATTGTTAGAAATAAGAATAGACACACTCTTGGAAATGTCGTTTCGGAAAACAAAGAACAAATAAACACTTGTCTAGTTTGTCTGATATCACATTTCTCAACATGTGTTCGGCCTGTCTTATGAAATCAAATACTGATAACATTTTTTTTTTTTCGAGATTTCCCAAAACCCACCCTCAAATTTAGGCATTAAAAAATACTTTCTTTATTTCTCACATGTCTCTTGTACGATTATTTTTGGTAAGCTAATTTTATGAACTCCTAATACAAAACCTTGAGGGCGTCACGCTCCAATTCATTTTTGGAGAAAACCACTTTGGGAGAATTTTGGGGTCCTTCCTTTTTTTCCGATACTCGCTCCAAAATATTAAAAATTTAATTTTTTTATTTACAACGGTATGGCAAATTCAATTGTAGCGCAAGCATCACCCGCCGCCTAAACGCTTGGCCACACAAAAAACCCTGTTCTGTAGAATTTTCCTTGTGGCGTTTATGTCTTTTTTGCGGTTCGGGCTCGATATCACGATGAATAAAAATGTTGGGGTTTAACCCCATCAACAATTTCTATTAGGAATTCAGAAAATTCTAGTTTGGAGTAACCACCAAGAAACAATTCTCTAGAAGACAAACACAAGAAGAAAACAAATAGACACAGAACTCGGAAAACTCTAGTTTGGAGTAATCGCCAAGAAAAAAATCCCTAGAAAACACAAAAAGTAGACACAAAACTCGGAAAAGTCTAGTTTGGAGTAACTGCCATGAAAAAAATCTCTAGAAAACAAAATAAAAAGATAACAAATACTCACAGAACTCCATCCTTAGTTTATTAGTCTGGGATCGTATTTCACTTTCTATTGTTTATGTAATGCCTTTGATTACAGAAGGGCGATACAAAAATTCCTTCCCATAAAACTACCTGTCAACAATGTAAAAAAAAATATTTCCATATTTAAGGGCTAGGTTTTGATTTGTGATATGATTTTTATGAGATCCTAATACAAAGCCTCCAATTCGTTATGCTCACGAGTTCCAGCCAGCCCCAAGTCATTCATTCAATTGGAGATTTTTGCTTTTCCTTTTGAGAATGTTATGCAGGAAATCCTTGGGATTATTTTCGATGGTAATTGGAGCTGTCATTTACGGCAACTAGAGCTGAGAACTAATACAAAGCCTCTAATTCGTTAGCACGATTTAGGCTCGTCTGCCTCCTGTCAACCAGTTTTTTTTGGGGGATTTCATTCTGATTTTAAACAACCAAACCCTTGTAGAATGTCTTTGTGTCCACAAAAATATTCTTATCTCTCAGCATGTGGTCTTAAGATTACCTGCATCAGTGTGTGTAGAAAAAAAAAGAAAACGGTTTTGGATTTTTGAAAAAAAAAATAGACCAACTAATTTTCCATCATAAACTGCTCGTTTTCCATGGACTCCTGGTAGAATTGATGAATTAATTATGCAAAACATTCTCTACAGAAGCGGAAGAATACTCGGGTTTAACAAAAATGTGCTGAGCTGAGTTGGGCTCATCACAGGACACAACTAGGGCACAACTATTTACGACAGCATGTTCCGCGAACGACGAATGTCGGGCATGCGGAGAGGACGACGAGACGTCGGAACATTTCCTGTGCCAGTGTCCCGTTTACTTGCAGATCAGGAACATCCAATGAGGAGAGGATACCTTAGATAAGCTGTCGGTCGTCAAAGGAATGGAAGAAACTTTATTGAAGGGACCGAATTCCTAACATACAAAAAGGGGGCAGGGAATCTGAAGAAGAAATTAGAAGGGCACAACAGGCCGAATTGCTGACCTAGGTGTATGTCAACGTCTCATGTCCTTGGTCATTCGTGCATGATCGATCCTCCGTTTCCCCCTAACCTAAGCTAGAACACATCTCTGATATTTATTAAAAAAAAAAACACCCCTATTTTTTCGAAAGAACTTGAATGCTGTGACAAAATGTGTCTGGAGACTGTCAAGATGTAATAATAAATATTACACTTTTAGATTTCCACCACAATTTCAGGAAAATGTTGCTAAAGAAGGGACAAGTTCAAAGCGTATCACAAACGGGAAAAGGTCAGAACTTTTAATGTTTTCAGTAAGGAAAAGAAATTTGGGAAAAAAACGCAGATTCAATTCATATCTGAAATACCCTAGCCACGATGCTCTCATAAAGCAATTGCAGCATTTGACTTTCGTTCCGAATTCAAAGTTTTACGATTAACTTCTTTCTTTTTATCCAAAAACTGTATTTGCCTCTATCACCACTTGAAAATTTCCCAAAAACAACATAAACTTTCTTGGGACTCGTGTGACCAAAACACTCTACCATACAACAACCTGCCTGCCCACCAGCCCCAAGTCATTCAGTCAATTGGAAATTTTGTCATTTCCTTTTGAAAATGTTATATATCGCAAATCCTTGGGATTATTTTCGATGGTAATTTGAGCTGTCATTTACGACGGCTGCGACTGAGGGACATGTGAATGCCACGTATCGCATGTGTACATTACAATAAATTCCAAATCACTGAATTAGAAATATTGAAACCAGCATGTGACTGAACCAAGGAGGGATGTTAGAGTGCAGCCCAAGCACATGGATGGAAACAGAGAATGTTGGCACGTGTTTCGATGTCGATGGGATCCTGTTATCATTGTGAAAGAGACCGATTCACTTCAGTGATTTGGACAACAATGGTGGGACATTTAAATTGTGAAAACAGTGGACGATTTTTGTGTTTTATTTTATTGACAGCTATAATCAAAAAAGTTTAATATGACAGCTGTCAAAAAACTAGAATAATAAAAAAATAACAGCTTTCAATAAAATGACAGCTTTGAATAAAATGACAGCTTTGAATAAAATGACAGCTGTAAATAAAATGAGAAATTACAGTTGTCACAAAAATGATAGTTGTCACAAAAATGATAGTTGTCACAAAAATGATAGTTGTCACTAAAATGACAGTTGTCACAAAAATGACAGTTGTCACAAAAATTACAGTTGTCACAAAAATGACAGTTGTCACAAAAATGACAGTTGTCACAAAAATGACAGTTGTCACAAAAATGACTGTTGTCACAAAAATGACAGTTGTCACAAAAATGACAGTTGTCACAAAAATGACAGTTGTCACAAAAATGACAGTTGTCACAAAAATGACAGTTGTCACTAAAATGACAGTTGTCACTAAAATGACAGTTGTCACTAAAATGACAGTTGTCACTAAAATGACAGTTGTCACTAAAATGACAGTTGTCACTAAAATGACAGTTGTCACTAAAATGACAGTTGTCACAAAAATGACAGTTGTCACTAAAATGACAGTTGTCACTAAAATGACAGTTGTCACTAAAATGACAGTTGTCACTAAAATGACAGTTGTCACTAAAATGACAGTTGTCACTAAAATGACCGTTGTCACAAAAATGACAGTTGTCACTAAAATTTTTTTTTTTCAAAAAAAAAAGTCAGCTTTCCATAAAATGTGCAATACCTACAAATGACTTAATCATATTTACCTGTTAAGGGAGATTTTTCTAATTATTCAATTTTGCCAAATGATTGATTGCAGTTTATACTCGGTAGAACTCACTCATTTGAAAGTTGAGGTAATAGGCTTTCAGAAATCAGTAGAAGTCATCATGTAACCAGCGACTATATGACACTTTTTTGTAGCCCGCGGATGTCCTTTTGACATATGAGACCACTTGCCGAAAATGTCCAAATCACTGATCTGGAAATGTTTAAATTTTAGGCGGACAGGATACCAGAACGAGTGATAGGAGAAACCTCTTTGTTTGAAAAAGAAGTAGGGGAGTGGTCGCAGTCATTGTTATTCACTTACATCATGACAAACATACGAGTGAAGTATTTTATCCCACCAAAATAAACAGTGTACAGATCAGTGATTCGGAATGAGTTTCAGGGTGTTATCATCCTCCCCCCGCAGACATGATGACCGACAGTTTTATTGGTATTTTCGAAATCACTGATCTGAAAGGGTTTACAATAATTGTTAACAGGATGTCATAAGGAGTGGGTGATGCACAGACAGTGTATCAATGATTTAAGCAGAGGCGGGACGGACAAATGCAGAATATTCGATTCTAATGCTAGATTTTCTAAGTCACTGATCTGGAATTATTTTGAAATCTGACAACTAGGTCCGCAGAACAACTAAGATGGTTGTCTGCTGAGCACAACAACTTGACTTGACAATAGTGCGAGGGATGTTGGCCACAGCGGATAAATGGAAAAAATGGGTCCTTTAAGAAATTCCGAAAAACTCTGTGGCAAGGATTAAATTATAAGCTACATTTAAAGGAAATAAGAATTATAGCTCTTACAGCCAGAAAAAATCAAAGTCCAGTTCTAATGCTCTCTGTTATTATTTCCAAGAAACAAACAGGGGTCGGAAATCCCCAATTTTTGCCATTCTGGCCACAACTCCATGTGGGTATCATTCCCCCGCCATATGACCCCACCTCTTCTACTGCCAGACAGTCAGTCACTCATTCAGCTTAATGACATCTGACATTCAAAATCGCTGGCCCGGAAGACACACAGACGGCAACACGTGCCGCCACAAAGTTCCTCAACAAAACAACAACAATTGATTTCAAACTTCAGCGAACTCCAATAAATATGCGCAGTGGCTGGCTGACATTGACGTCAGCTCTCTCGTTATTGCGACTACAGCTACATGGCAACAAAAACACAAAGGACGAAATCATTCATGTATTCGGTTCTTTAACAGGATAACAGAGAGCATGACAGCAGGAGAGTAAACTGTACATACGTTCATTGTAGCCGAATACAAAGAAAACGAGGACTCGACGCTATCAACAGGTAAGTGGATTTTTAGCCATAATATCCTTTTTGGTCTAAATGACAGTAAATTGCTAGGGTGAAATCACTGTTGTGGAATCGCTGGCTATTGGGAGTTCAGAACGCCAGAGGGAGAGAACAAAATCATTCAGAATACATTTGGTATGCGAAAAAGCACATACGTTACACGAACAAAGCTTGATGAATAGGGGCGGTAATAGATAGAATACAATAACCAAAGAGTGTTCGCAAAGGGAGTGATAGAATTTTGTAGACGAGGAGTCAGTATCGTTAACAACGAAAAGCAATTCTTCGCAGTATTCAGTTAATTAGTAAAAGTGCACTTAATAGATATTTTCTGTACGCTGAAAAAATGTCCCTCGAACTGCGTAAAAATTTCCCCTTGATAAATTATTCACAAATTCAAAGATTGGAGGAAACGAAGGAAAAATAAATTGACAATAATTTTTTTTTTAAAATTTTTTTTTCAAAAAAAAATTTTTTTTTTACAATTTTTTTTTTTTTACAAAATTTTTTTTTTTTCTACAAAATTTTTTTTTCAGCAAATATTTTTTTTTTTTTCAAGAAAAAATTTTTTTTTCAAAAAAAATTTTGTTTTTTCAACAAAAAAATTTTTTTTCCACAAAAATTTGTTTTTTCAACATATTTTTTACAAAATTTTTAAAATTAAGTAACAAATACTTTCTCAAGCAAATTAACGGGCGCCATAGTCGCATTACAACTTACTAGTTTTTAATATAATTTAATATTTTTCTTATACTTTTGAAATTTGTCTACAAAATTTTCAAACATTTCCAAAAAAGGACATTCTTGAGTTGAACGTATCCTTGTGTTGATGTCAATGACATTTGGCCGAATTGTTAAGCGTACGATATGTCAACTATATTCGAAGATTGGAGCAAATCAAAGAAAAGAAAGATTTTCTTCAGTTGGCATTTAGAAAAAAAAACCAAAAGCCTTGTAATAAATTTTATTATAGACTTGTAATACATTTTTTTTACACTTTTGCGAAATTTCTACAAAATTTTCAAACATTTCCAAAAAAGGACATTCTTGAGATGAACGTATCCTTGTGTTGATTTCAATGAAACTTGGCAGAAATGTTAGGTGTGCGATAGGTCAACTATATTCAAAGATTGGAGGAAAGTAAAGAAAAACTAATTAAAAAAAAATTTAAAATTTTTCAAAGAATTTTCTTTTCTTTTTTTTTTTTTTGTAAATTTTTTGAAAAAGGACATTTCTTAACTTTGCTGATGCTTGTGTCAAAGTGACTTAAACTTTTCCCAAGTATTAAGTTTTATATCTTTATATCTTATACATGTATCCAAAAACTTGTGGCATCGAATTTGAAGAAAAACTTTCTGAGAGTTTTCTTTAAACAGAAATGAATAAAGTCTTCGAAAAAGACATTCATTCTAGATTTTGAATAAATGTATTTTTATGAATTTCCTATAGAAACTCTCCGTCATGCCAAAAACCCACCGAACATTAACCGAGAATTATTCTACGAAAACAAACAATATACAGATCAGTGATTCGGAACGAAATGTATGGTTGCAGCAACGAAACGAGTGAGAGAGAGAGAGAGTGGGCTGTGCTGGGGGTTGTTTGCGCCATAATTGCCGCAACGCAATCAATTTTAATTATTTCACTTTATGTCTCTCATCAAAATAAAGTTTGCTTAAGGCTCTTCCGTCCCCCCACAAAGCAAAACTTTGTCGGACTTGTGCTGCAAACATGATAATACCACAGTATTTACACAATAACCCCTCCTCCCATCTACATGTCAGATATTAGATCCGTATAAGGGGTTGGTTGCCTCGTGCCATGTTTCCGCAACACAACAACAACGAACACAAGCAACATGAAACTTTCTCAAAGAGATGTGGTTTAGAGGAAGAGGGTTGCCAAAAGTTTTAATTGCAGGTGGTTAGAGGAATTTTTGTTGGGTCTGGAGAACAAAATGTTTTCATGGAGAAAAAATGTGTCTCCCGCGTAGGGTTATATAGTTAAGACCAAAAGTCGACTTTTCGACTATTACAATAAAATCAAAAGTCGACTTTTAGACTTTTCGACTTCTTAGTATAAAAAAGTCGACGTTTCGAATTTTTTCTTTAGATAAAAAAAATGCAATATTTTGGAATAAAAACAAGTTTTCTTTGTATTAAAAACTTTTATATAAAAAAAAGTGTTTATAAAGGTAATAACATCAGGTAATTCATGTAGTTTTTAAATTATATATATTCAAGTTTTTAAAAACTTTTAAAAAAAAGTTTTATTTAAAATAGTTGATCAATATTCCTGGAACCACATGTCCGCATCTATTGATCTCAAAAAGATAATCATATTTAAATTTTTTGGGAAATTTGGCTCCGAATTTGGGTAGCAATAAGTCCTGCATGCGAAAATAATCTCTCACACGGGACAGAAGTGGCAACGATTGACAACGTTTTTTTTTCGCAACTTTTGCAATAAGTGGGTACTCGCTTTCTATTGTTCTCCAAACAAGTAGTGGATTAGGGTTTGTTTTAAGACAAACTGGTTTTACGAGAAAAATACATATGGTTATATTTGAAGATAAAATAAAAAGTCGAAAAGTCGAAAAAGTCGACATGAAAAAGTCGACTTTTAGACTTTTTTAAAAACAAAAAGTCGACTTACCGACTTTGACTTTTTTGTACCCAAAAGTCGATTAATCGATTAGTCGAAAGTCGACTTATAGAACCCTACTCCCGCGACACTTTTTTCCGTCTGGAGAACAAACGTGTCTTAATTTCGAAATTTAAGAAATCCCCCAGTTTCCCCCCCGTTCATAACCTCCCTTAAGGGTGGGTAACCATGGGCAATGGTTCACTGATTCGGAAATGTGTGTTAAAGGATTAACATAATTTGCAACGGCGCAGAGTCATAAATCACCAGAGTGTATGTGTGTGGGTGTGTGTGTATCCAGAGCAGGCGTTCATGAAATATTCACTTGTTCTCTTTTTTGGCGTTGGCCATAACAAAAGCCATCTCTTTTCAATGGAAGAAGGAAATTTTGAAATGAAGTCAGACGTGAATGTAAATAAAATACTTGAATTGATGAAAAACAAATGAATAATTGATGGATTTTGTTGGTTAATGGGAGTGAGGAGGGGTCATATTAAACAGTGGGGTAGAAACAGAATTTAAATATTTTTCGCTAAACGGGCAAAACATTTTCAAATGGGTTAGTTTTTCTCAGATCGGAGAAGACAGTTTCGGATAAGTAACATTATTTGTGTGCGTGGAGGGAAAAAGGATTCTCAAATGATTGATTTTGTTTCTGTGGACGGCAGGCTATTGTTATTTAAAAGTTTATTTTTAAAACTTAATTTCACTTTGAAGGAAAGTTTTGAAACAAATGATTTATCTTGTTAATACTTAAAAATATTCGTGCCTATGTTTGACCGAGCATTATATCGTTACGATATGCAAGTTTGACCCGGTAGATGGCGCCTGGGTGGTTTTATATACAAAAATTGAACGTATGGACCAATTGCCGGGTCAGCTATGATTTAATAAGACACTTCATGGCTCTATGAAAAATAACCCAAAATGTAAAATGGCCAAAAAAAAAAAAAAAAAACGAAATACGGTCCAATAAAATCCAATAGGAAATCGGGGTATTGTACATTATGAATTTTTTTTAAAAAAAAAATAAGGCGGACTGCTGGGTCTATTTTCCATTGGTGCATTTTGTCGTAAATTGTTTGGCGGATTTTTGGAAAAATTTTATGTTGGTCTTGTTAGGTAATTTTGCATGATTTTTAGGAATTTTCCATCTTTTTGGGGCATTTTATTTTTTTTTTAAATAAATAGTTTAGGAGATTTTTTGGAAAATAAATCATGTTGTCGTTGTTGGGGAATCATATATTTTCCATTTTTTGGGGGCATTTTTCTTTTTTTTAAAAAAATAATTTCATGGAAAATTTTTCATAAATTTGTTGGGGGATTTTTTTGGCAAATTTTTCATGTTTTGTTGAGGCATTTTTTTTTTATTTTTTTTTAAAAAAAATTTGAATGATGTTGTCGTTGTTGGGGAATCATCTATTTTCCATTTTTTTGGGGGCTTTTTTTTTTTTTAAATAATTTCATGAACAATTTTTCATAAATTTGTTCGGGGATTTTTTGGAAAAATTTTCATGTTTTTTTGTGGATTTTATTTTTATTTTTTTAAAAAAAAATTGAATGATATTGTCGTTGTTGGGGAATCATCTATTTTCCATTTTTTGGGGGGCATTTTTCTTTTTTTTTTTTTAAATAATTTCATGGAAAATTTTTCATAAATTTGTTGGGGAATTTGTTGGAAAAATTTTCATGTTTTTTTTAAAAAAAAATTGAATGGGGAATTTTTCATAAATTGTTTAGGAGGTTTTAGAAAAAAAAACATGTTGGCCTTGTTGGGGAATTTTTCATCTATTTTTAGGAATTTTCCATTTTTTTGGACCATTTTTCTTTTTTTTTTATAATTTCATGAGGAATTTTTCATACATTTTTTTGGAAATTTTTTTAAGCTGGCCTTGTTGGTCAATTTTTCATCTATTTATAGGAATTTTTAAATTTTTTTGGGGCATTTTTTTTTTTAATAATTTCATGAGGAATTTTTCATACATTTTTTGGGGGGATTTTTTGGAAATTTTCTTTTTTAATAATTTTTTATAAATTTGTTTAGGGATTTTTTGGAAATTCTTACATGCTGGCCTTGTTGGGGAATTTTTCATATATTTTTAGGAATTTTCCATTTTTTTGGATCATTTTTCTTTTTTTTTATAATTTCATGAGGAATTTTTCATAAATTTTTTTTGGAAATTTTTGTATGCTGTTGTTGGGGATTTTTTCATCTATTTTTAGGAATTTTCCATTTTTTTAGGGGCATTTTTTTTTTCATAATTTAATGGGGAGTTTTTCATAAATTGTTTGGGGCATTTTTCTTTTTTAATAATTTTTCATAAATTTGTTTAGGGATTTTTTGGAAATTCTTACATGCTGGCCTTGTTGGGGAATTTTTCATCTATTTTTAGGAATTTTCCATTTTTTTTGTTGGATTTTTTTTTTTTTTTTTTTAATTATTTAATGGGGAGTTTTTCATAAATTGTTTGGGGCATTTTTATTTTTTAATAATTTTTTATACATTTGTTTAGGGATTTTTTTTTACATGCTGGCCATGTTGGGGAATTTTTCATCTATTTTTAGAAATTTTCCATTTTTTTTTGGATCATTTTTCTTATTTTTTTTAATAATTTCATGGGGATTTTTCCCTAAATTGTTTGGCGGATTTTTTGGAAATTATTTCGGGGATTTTTCAGGATTTTTGGGGACATTTTCATGTTTGCCTTCTAGGGGAATTTTCATAGACTTACACTTCTTTTGGTCTAGAGGACAAATGTTCCAGAGAAAAATTACGCCACGATACACTTCATTGTCCCTTCACAGAGAAAAAAGCCTCGAAAAAAAATTTTCCCGTTATAAAAAAACCGTCCCTCATAAGATAAATTCAAATGGGCCGACGTTTAAAAATCACTCAAACGAAATCCTCTCTAGCCGGCTAACATCAAGAACAGAACGTTGATGCGTTTTTCTCATTTTCATTTTCGCCTTGTTGAAAGCATAAGTTGGAAATTCCAACTCACTGAATCGAAAAACTCAGATACCAGGCCAACATGATGGCTGGTACAATTTTGGCGCTACTACAATTGTGCAATGCGATTATTCAAATGTGACATTTCTGCCGTTTCGAACTGACTTAGCAATTCCTTTGCTCGTGTTGGCTCGATTTAGACATTCAATCTCACTGAGACGTGTACAAATTGACTTAACATCAGTGTCAGGTGTTTTCCAAATCACTGAATCGAAAAGAAATTTCTACTGGGCCAACAGCATACAATTCTTTTGCGTCGACAGTTTTCGTCTCGAATTTCAGAAATAAGACGAGAGAAGGAAACCCAACAAGAAGAGAAAGCATTCGTGTGAATTGAAATAACAAAACACGATTAGCATGGAAAAATGTGTTTCACTGCGAAACGAAGTAAATGAAGGAGCGAGGGGTGGTTTGAGAAGTTTTTCAGTTTCTGGCGTAGTAATAAAAGCGGGTTCGTAGGTTATTAAATCACAGACAAAAGAGCTGGAGTTGAAGTAATAACTTGTCCAGGGCCGCAGGCGAGATGGGGTCTTAAATTTTTTAAAATTTGATCAATATTTTAAAATATATTTTTACAAAATCTGCATAGATTACAAATGATTTAGTGATACATTTTTTAAAATTTATTTCGCCAAAAATCGGACAAATCGTTGTCGAGTTGAAAAAAAATTGATATTTTGAAAATGTTTTTTGTTTTAAATTTGTTTAAAAACCAGAAACTGTCATTCAGATTAAAAGGCACTAAGGGCAGATATTAGAAATAATTTATTGTTCGATTTTTTAAAATTTATTTCACTAAAATCGGACATGTCGTTTTCGAGTTATGATCATTTCAGAAAAATTTATTTTTGGAAAATGTTTTTGTGCTTTAAATTTGTTTATAAATCAAAAACAGTCAATAAGATTAAAGGACACCAAAGCCAATGATAAGAAATAATTTATTGTTCGATTTTTTAAAAATTATTACAACAAAATCGAACAAGTCGTTTTCGAGTTATGACAATTTGGTCAGAAAAATTTATTTTTTAAAAATGTTTTTTTTTTGCCTTAAATTTTTTTATCAATCAGAAACTGTCATTAAGATTAAAAGACACTAATGGCGTATATTAGAAATATTTGAGTGATCTATTTTTTAAAAATTATTTCAACAAAATCGAACAAATCGTTTTCGAGTTATGACAATTTGGTCAGAAAAATTGATATTTTGAAAATGTTTTTTTTTTGCCTTAAATTTGTTTATCAATCAGAAACAGTCATTCAGATTAAAAGACACTAAGTGCAGATATTAGAAATAATTTATTGTTTGATTTTTTAAAATTTATTTCACTAAAATCGAACAAGTCGTTTTTGAGTTATGACAATTAGGTCAGAAAAATATATTTTTTAAAAATGTTTTTTTTTGCCTTAAATTTTTTTATCAATCAAAAACAGTCATTCAGATTAAAAGACTCTAATGGCGTATATTAGAAATAATTTAGTAATTCATTTTTTAAAAATTATTTCACTAAAATCGAACAAGTCGTTTTCGAGTTGTGACAATTTGGTCAGAAAAATTTATTTTTTGAAAATGTTTTTTTGCCTTAAATTTTTTTATCAATCAGAAACTGTCATTAAGATTAAAAGACTCTAATGGCGTATATTCGAAAAAATTTAGTGATCAATTTTTTAAAAATTATTTCAACAAAATCGGACAAGTCCTTCAGAAATTTTTTTTTTTAATTTAAAAAAAAATGGACACTGGGCATGAGAACAGAAAGTATTCACTGGGTCTGGTAATTCCTTGAAGAAGGATATAGAAAATGAAAACTCAAAGAAAATGCTTGACAACAGCAACTCGTACCAGAGTGATGTCAGTTTGTGATTACAAAATAACTGCATCATCATTACGAATGCAAAAGGACGTTTGATGGGAGTTCAGCAAACGACAGCAATTCGCAAAACGTCATCGAATTAATTAGAAATTCCACCCACCAAAGATCACTGGACCATGAGGCTTTAACAAACAATAAATAAACTGCTAACACACACACTCATACAAAGACAACAAGGATACGGATTTGCCAGCATGTGTGAGCTGTGCTCCAGCATCGAACATGCGCAGTACAACGAACCATCCTTCCGTGCCAGTTCAACTGAGTGATCACAGCACGTGTTGCCGTTCTCACCACACCACAAACGGATACCGAGGCTGTGGCGACAGTGGTGTACGTACTTTTGCCAGTGAGGCCCAGGATAAATTCGGATTTCAAATCACGACATATGACATTATGATTTGATTGTAAAACGAGCTAGATACAATGCGAGGATAGTAGAGGATGTAGCTAATGGAGCCCATACACTACTGGCATTTATATTTATTTTTTTTATCGTTTGAAAGAATCTTTGGGCAAAACTTCAGTTTATGGGGGACAAGGCAAAAAAAAACTGAAGTTCCCTTCGAAATGACCTCAAAATGACAATGAAAATTGGGGCTGGTGGGCGTGGCATTGACAAAAACGCCCCCGCCCTTATTTCTATAATATTTTACTAGATTTATATTTTTTTTTATCGTTTGAAAGAACCTTTGGGCAAAACTTCAGTTTATGGGGGACAAGCCAAAATAAAACTGAAGTTCCCTTCGAAATGACCCCAAAATGACAAGGAAACTGATAATGAAAATTGTGGCTGGTGGGCGTGGCATTGACAAAAACGCCCCCGCCCACTTATTTCTATAATATTTCCCTCGATGCCATGGTCCCAGCCTCAAATTTCATTTTCTTTTTCGTCATTTTGGGTTCATTTCGAAAGGAAATGCAATTTTTTGTTGGCTTGTCCCCCATAAACTGAAGTTTTGCCCAACTTTGTGGTAGTTGTTCCACATCCCTGATTATTACATACTCCTTCCTCATGAGGTAGGCACATTTCGGTTTTTTTTTACGTAATTTCTATTAAAACGCCTCACACACACTCAAACAAACAAATTATTAAAACCAACAACAGATGATCCACGCCAGGGCTGGCAATCTTGAGCGGGGATGAGAAAGCGGTACAAAACCATAGAAAGTACTGAAACGAAACTGAATGCATTCATGTTGATTATAAGATCATTAAAAGAATTTAATCAAATTAATTCTAAATTTAATTTAGAGTTATCCTAGTCTATTAATACATTTATTGAAATTTTAGATTTATATTATTTCCAGATATAAGCTCGTCCGTGTTTGTCCATTGACAATTGAATAGAATGAAAACAAAAGGAATGTTAACAACCAAAACAACTCTAACGCCTGATCTGGACTAATATTAAAACTTGTTTTTCTGTCGTTTTACTCAAAGATTTTTTTTTTTTTTAGTATTAAAATAAATGCTTCCCTGGAAAACCTCCCCGCTAATGACCCCTCACATGCAAAGTCATTCACATGGAACCATTTCCGGCACATTCTACCAGGATAACAACAAGAAAAAGACAGTGACCCAAAAGCAGACAATTGAAATCTAACAACGGCAAATAAATGTCCATAAATGTGGAATTCAAACAAATGTAATTCATTCATGTGTAACGACAACAAATAGAAGTCTATCAGGACAACAGTTTTTTGTTTGGCGCAAATGTCACATGAATTGTAGTCACTCAACCGTGAGAGTGTGTGCCACTGAGTGAAGACCAATAAAAATAACCACAAAGTGGTGGCTAATGAGGCAATGCCAAATGTCTGGGTGGTTAGTTGAGGGGAAACCACAAAAATCCCCTGATACTCATGGTGGTTATGATTGGTAATGAATGTATGAAGGAGTTGTTTACATACATTTTAGAATTACCGAAGTTGTGCCAAAAAAAAAAAAAAAAAAAATTTCCTTGTGACAGTGGTAAACAAAAGATATGACCAGCGGCTGTTTCAACCGGACCCGGACCCCTAACCCAATCTAAGCCACTTTAAACTTCTCTTCTCTAGAGGCCGACTTTAAATTACTCGGTCCGGGTCAGTGTAAATGTTCACAAATTGCATCGTGCTCACTTTACCTTACTGATTGAAGGGAAATTCCTGTCTGTTCATTTACGGATTGTCAAAGAAAATATTTAATATTTTTACAGAATTCTCTAGGAGTGTAGAGACAGAAGCCTGCGCCCCAAGAGAAAATGAATTAAATAATATCTAATAATATTTTCTTTTTCTTCTTCAGGCCTGACTTTCGCAATGAAGACTTAGATGTTTGGAGAAAGATGACATGAGAAATTAATATTATTTTAATTATTCACCGGAAACATATGATGTCTGATAAACGAGTTAGTGCCGATAAAGTGGATTATTTTTACTGAAGTTTCAACTCATTTGAAGTTCCAATTCAGTTTTATTGGAAGCTCAGTTTTACATAATCCTGATTTAACTAGGATCTCATTTATTGGTCCTAAATGTTCATTTCCGGCCTGTTGAAAACAAGTGTTAGCGTTGCCACATCAACAGCCGATAGTGTGGATTATTTTTACTGACCACTCAAAAACGTATTTGAAGTTCCAATTCAGTTTTATTGGAAGTTGAGTTTTACATAATCGTGATTTTTATGGGGCTTTAGAGTTGAGACATTTCTGGTTTGGAGTTGAGACGTCTCTGGTTTAGAGTTAAAACATCTCTGGTTTAGTGTTGAGACGTCTCCGGTGTAGATACGAGTTATCTCCGGTGTAGATACGTCTTGGGTTTAGAGTTGAGTCAACTCTGGTTTAAAGTAGAGTCAACTCTGGTCTAGAGTTAAGACATCTCATTTATTGGGGCTTAGAGATGAGACATTTCTGGTTTAGAGTTGAGACAACTCTGGTTTAGAGTTAAAACATCTCTGGTTTAGAGTTAAAAAATCTCTGGTTTAGAATTATGACATCGCGGGATTAGAGTTCAAACATCTCTGGTTTAGAGTTGAGTCAACTCTGGTTTAAAGTTGAGTCAACTCTGGTTTAGAGTTGAGTCAACTCTGGTTTAGAGTTAAGACATCTCTGGTTTAGAGTTAAAACATCTCTGGTTTAGACTAGAGACGTATACGGTGTAATTGCGTTTAGGGTTTAGAGTTGAGACATCTCTGGTCTAGAGTTATGACATCTCTGGTTTAGAGTTACAAAATCTCTTGTTTAGAGTTACAAAATCTCTTGTTTAGAGTTAAAACATCTCTGGTTTAGAATTATGACATCTCTGGCTTAGAGTTGACTCAACTCTGAAATCTCTGGTTCAGAGTTGAGTTAGGTTTTCTGGTTTTGGCGGTTTCCGTTCATTCGACTCATTTTTGTTTTTTTTTCGACTTCCTGCCGAACAACTAAAATATTTGCCAATCGCGTGACTTTCACCATATCTTAATTGTCTTAATGGTGTCACCACATGCAATGTCAGTCACGTGGAACGCTTTTCGTCTGCTCGTACCAGGATAACAACATAACAAGAAGGTAAATTAAATAAAAATTATTGAAATCTAATCGTCATCTAATAATGTGTTTTTCTGTCTGTTTTAGCGTTTATAAAACTCATGCCAGCGGTTCCACATCGTGGCCATCATTTACTAGGACATCAGATGCCAACGACAGCGGGTATGACAAGAACAACGCCTATCGCGGGCTCCCTTATTGTCGGAATGGGAAAACCACAAAGTTGTTACCATTGAAACGGAACGCGTCAACTGGGGGGGGAGTGAGTTGCTCGTAGCCCGCACTGAAGCCGCAAAAATCATCGTATAACTGAATACGTAATTATCCGTATTTGTTTGTAGGTAATTTATATGCATTTCAATGTTCTTCTGCATATTAATAAAAATATCGAATTGTTATTGAAATACAGAGGGAGGATTTACCAACCGCATGGATTCCTGGCTGCACACACACACAGTTAAACATTAACACTAAACCTCTACATGTAATAGAACTCAGGGAATTTCGTAATTTTGTTGTGCATGCCTATTGTTGGCCCATGACACAGGATCAGTGGACCATGGAAGCCAATTCATGGTACATGAACTTGCATGAACGGAAAACAGAAACAAACAAAAAATAATAAAACGAAAAAGTATCAAACCACAGAAATAAATACCTCATGCGAGTCCATTCACTCTCTAGCTAAGGGTTATCATTTAGATTTCATCCATGTGTAACACCGGCCGCAGGGAGCTCAGTAAAATAAAATAGTTGACATTTACTTACTGCAAAGGATATCCTCTCTCCTGCCACTTACTGAAAACCACAAAGATCAGTAGACCATGAGACTCGACAACAACCAATCAAAATCGTCCTGGCAAGGCGAGTTTTTTTTTTGTTTTTTGTCTAGAACAGTGGGCCGGGTTACAAAATGCATGTGCTACTTTTGGTTTGTGCTACCACATATATTACTCAGTTGTGTAGTTTTGAAACACTGTAACCACACAAGACAAACAAATAAAATTTAATTTCGACATACGATGGGTGTTATGAGTTTCTCTGCATTGCCACAGTGGTAGAATTTGTTTTGCTTTGGAGAAGATCTCTTTAAGGAATTCAGATTAAAAGACACTAAAGGCAAGGAAAATAAATAATTTAGTGATAATTTTTTTAAAATTTATTTGAGCCAAATCGGACAAGTTGTTCTTGAGTTATGACAGAATTTGGACAGACAAATTTACTTTTTTTTTTAAATTTTTTTTGCCTTAAATTTAATTATAGATCTGAAACAGTCAGTCAGATTAAAATACACTAAAGGCGGATATAATTTAGAAATAATTTAGTGATCAATTTTTTAAAATTTATTTCAAGAAAATCGGACAATTCATTCTCGAGTTGTGACAATTTGCTCAAAAAAATGGATTTTAAAATTTTTTTTTTGTAAAAAATAACCGTATTCATTATAAAAACTTTATACTTCGGTTAAATCCAATATCAATTTTAATTATCTATATATTCCATTTTAATTGTAAGATATGATAAATTTATGATTTTTTTTAAATAAAAAAAAGTACGAAAAAAAGTCTGCCTTAAAATTGTTTGAAGATCTGAAACAGTCATACAGATTAAAATAATAATAATTTAGAGGTAATTTTTTTGAAATTTATTTCAAGATAATCGGACAAATCATTCTCGAGTGTATGACAATTTGCTCAGAAAAAATGAATTAAAATTTTTTTTTTGTAAAAAAAACCCTTTTCATAGAAAAAATTTTGTACTAAGGGAGAATCCTCTAGCAATTTTAATGATTTAATTGTAAGATATCGTAAAGCATAGAAAATGGACACTTTTTTATAAAAAATAATTTTTATGATTTTTTTAAAAATAAAAAAATTTCGGAAAAAAAGTCTTTGCCTTAAATTTGTTTATAAATCTAAAACATTCATTCAGATTAAAATACACTAAAGGCGGATATTAGAAATAATTTAGTGATCAATATTTTAGAATTTATTTCAAGAAAATCCTACAAGTCATTTTCGACTTATGACATTTTGCGTAGAAAAATTGATTTTTTTACATTTTTTTTTAAAAAAACCCCTTTTCATAGAAAACAATTTTGAACTAAGGGATAATCCTTGATCACTTTTAATGATTTAATTGTAAGATATCGTAAAGTATAGAAAATGGACACTTTTTTATAAAAAATAATTTTTATTATTTTTTTTAAATAAAAAAAAAATATGAAAAAAAAGTCTGCCTTAAAGTTGTTTATAAATCTGAAACATTCATACAGCTTAAAATACACTAAAGGCGGATATTAGAAATAATTTAGTGATCAATATTTTAAAATTTATTTCAAGAAAATCGGACAAGTCATTTTCGACTTTTGCCAATTTGCTTAGAAAAATTGTTTCTTTTTAAATAAAAACCTTTTCATAGAAAAAATTGTGTACTAAGGTAGAATCCTCTGTCAATTTTAAAGATTTAATTGTAAGATATCGTAAAGTATAGAAAATGGACACTTTTATGTCGAAAAATAAGTATTATGCTTATCTAAAAAAAAAAGAATTCTAAAAAAAATGTCCTTTGCCTTAAATTTGTTTATAATTCTGAAAATGTAATTCGGATTAAAAGACACTAAAGGCAAAGATCAAAAACAACTTAGTGTTACATTTTTTAATATTTATTTCAACCAAATTGGACCAGTCGCTTTCGAGTTATGACAATTTGCTTAAAAAAATTGATTTTTTTACATTTTTTTTTTTAAAAAAACCTTTCCTCAATCAATTTTAATGATTTAATTGTAAGATATCGTAAAGTATAGAAAATGGACACTTTTATGTCGAAAAATAATTATCATGATTTTCTAAAAAAAAAAAAATTAAAAAAAATGTCCTTTGCCTTAAATTTGTTTATAATTCTGAAAAGGTAATTCAGATTAAAATACACTTTAGGGAAAGATTAAAAAACACTTAGTGTTAAATTTTTTAAAATTTATTTCATCCAAATCGTCCAAGTCGTTTTCGAGTTATGAGAATTTGCTTAAAAAAATTGATTTTTTTAAAAAAAAAAACCTTTTCATAGGAAAAATCTTGTTCTCAGGGGACCATAGTACATCAGAATTGTACAGGACAGTGTAATCAATGGAAAATTCGCTGTTCCTTCCCTTTGTTTTACTTTGCTCACAAACTACCCATACGTTTTGTGCAAATTCACCAAACAATCACAAGAAAATGTCTTCAACTTTGGACAGGACAATGTCTGTCTGTAAATTACAAAAATTATATTTTTGTAGCTAGGATGAAGTCTCTCAATTCCGTTAGTCCTTGATAAAAAACTGGTTTTGTCTAGGTTTTTTTTTTAAATGGTTATCGTTTTTTTTTAAGGTTTCAGCTCAAAAAACATTGTTTTTCGTAACGCTTAAGTAGTTTAAAAATTTGGAGTTCAAGTTATGCTAAGAAAAGTGAAAAAAATATTTTTTTTTCAAAAATAAAAAAAATTGGGGAAAATCTGAGAATTGATAAAAATTGTTTTTAAAAAATTTGACGTGATACAGACATTTCCACGAGTCTGCCTGCCAAAAATCAGCTCGATTGGATCACTGAAAAAGGGTTAAAAATCGGTCCAAAGGCTTTCACACAGGCCACTACGAGCTTCATACTTCAAACTTAAAAAAAAAAATTCAGACGTGTACATGAAAATCGCCGATACACGTGTATTTTTATTTTTTCCCCTCTTTCCGAATATGTGCATTTGGTTCATAGGATAGAAAAACTCTATTTTTTGTAACTGTATGGAAGCTCCACTGTAACTGGACAATGGCATGTATCCATGGCCTGCTAATTCACAGACAAGAAAAGCAGGAACGCCCTAGTGTTCTTGTAAATATTGAAATGTTTTCCAAATTGTGTTTTGTCAACTGGAAACGCATTTACTGGGAGCTCATCAAAAATGGGTCGAAGACATTCACTCCATTCATTCTACGGATCAGTGAAGCAGAAAGAATGTCTGCAAAGTCTACATGCAACATATCCACCCCGAATGCTACAGATCAATGGAGCAGAAAGAATGCGTGTCACAAAACCTCCTGCCATACCCAACAACGGCGAGACAATGGAAGGACAGCTCACCAGAACATATCATCATAATGTCCTTTGACGTAAACGAAGCACAGGCTAATGCCGTTGGCTGGGAGCTCAGGAGCAGCAGCAGCTGCATGAAACCTGTGGTAGCCATTACCCCTCCAAAGGAATAACAAAGATCACTGGACCATAAGACTTAAACAAACAATAAATAACCCAGCATACGGGCACACAACACAACAAGTAAAACGAGGAGGTGGTGTGCCTGTCTGTTATGGTGTGTGTGTGTGTGTGTGAGGCCTGGGCAAGTAGCAATCCTGCGCACTAGCACATCCAGTCAGCCTTCCGTGTCAGTTCAAGTGAGTGATCACAACACGTGTTGTAGTTCTCACCACAGCACAAAGCTGCAAAGGATTTCAAAACATCAAGGACTGGCCTTTTGACAAACGATTACCGGGGAAGTGTTACAAACCCCCACACGGTGACACATTGCGCGTTGTCATCCGGGACCCTGCATGACTTAATTAAACGGATCCATTGTATGCCTGCAATTCAATACTAATATTCAATTATCATGGGAACTGAAGTGAAAATGGTTTCATTTTATATTGAAACTAGTAAGTTGTAATGCGCCTATGGCGCCCGTTGAAATATGGAAAAAAAATTTTGTTGAAAAAAAAAAAAAAGTTTTGAAAAAAAAGTTTTTTCTTAAAAAAAAAATTTTTTTTTTCAAAAAAAAAATTTTTGTTGAAAAAAAAAATTTGGTTAAAAAAAAATTTTTTCTTGAAAAAAAAAAAAATTCTGCTGAAAAAAAAAATTTTGTGGAAAAAAAAAATTTTGTTGAAAAAAAAAAAAAAATTGTTGAAAACAAAATTTTTTAAAAAAAAATTATTGTAAACAAAAAAATTTTGGAAAAAAAAATTTGGTAAAAAAAAAATTTGTACAAAAAAAAATATTATTTTTTTTATTATTATTATTTATAGAAAATTATAGAATGCCTATTTAAATTCCTACGTACTGCGTGACAGAGTCAGTGAATCAGTGTCGAGGGTAAATATATATTAAGATAGCACGAGGTCTCGAGTCACAGTGAATGACATTGGCGGATTGTTGCATAGTGTGGATTAAATATTCCTATTTATTTACGCAGGGCCTTCGAAAACTAGACCTTTCACAAAGGCCTCCTTTACACAGGATCTTCCAAGACCAAACATTTCACAAGGCCTTTCACAGGCATTTCACAAAAAAAAGACAGGGCCTTCCAAAACTAAACATTTCACCAAGGCCTCCTTTACACAGGACCTTCCAAGACCAAACATTTTACAAGGCCTTTCACAGGCATTTCACAAAAAAAAGACAGGGCCTTCCAAAACTAAACATTTCACCAAGGCCTCCTTTACACAGGACCTTCCAAGACCAAACATTTCACAAGGCCTTTCACAGGCATTTCACCAAAAAAAAAAGATTCTCCTCTTATTCTCATGCAGCTTCTACCAGGTCTGGCTAGTGATGGGGCAGCCTACAATGTTGCAGGACTCTCTCGCAAAATATTCTATAAGGTCTTCGTATTTTCCTTTATAAAAACAATTATTTCCAAAAAGAATGTCAATGTTGCAGAATTGTTCATGGGAGAATATAAAATAGAAGAAACCCAATTTATCAATCCATTGTTTAGTAGAAGCGATGTGATAGAATTGTCCATGGAAGAATATTAAATGGCGCCCAACGTTACGCTCTTAACAGATCGAAGCGAAATTAGTGGACCGTGGACATTTGTAGAGCACAACTCCAATTTATGAACTCAATGGATCACAATTGTTCAGTAGAAGCGATGGGGAAGAATTGTCCATGGAAAAATATTAAATGGCGCCCAACGTTGCGCTCTTAAAACATCGAAGGGAAATCACTGGGTAGCGGACATTTGTAGAGCACAACTCCAAATTATGAATGTAAAATGGCGCCCGACGTTGCGGCCTCAACAAATAGTTGGGCAATTCGTGGACAATTATTTAAACAAAGAAAGTCAATAATGGAGAATTTTTCATGTTTGCTGGCGCCCAAAGTGATCTATTCAATGTAATGTAATGTTGTGGAACTTTGAAGGAGGTCTGCTTACTTTCCTGCTTACAAACACATAACATTCCTGTGTCCTTGTGTGTGGAAAACATTCGACCAGGCCTGGATAGAGAGGGGGCAGTCCCGAATGATTATCGCAAAATATTACTGACTTTCTTCTAGAAGAAAGAATTCTGGAGAGTCTTTTGCCAGGCACTTTGTTTTGTAGTCCTGTAAGAAGGCATTTTTGTCATGGCCTTCTAGGAATGGCTAAGCTTGCCAGGAC
Source organism: Hydrotaea cyrtoneurina (assembly GCA_958296145.1). Lineage (NCBI taxonomy): Eukaryota > Metazoa > Arthropoda > Insecta > Diptera > Muscidae > Hydrotaea > Hydrotaea cyrtoneurina. Next base: position 10,921,498 of record OY282516.1, read on the forward strand.
TCTGCCCTCAAATTAAGTTTAATTTGAATTATCAACGTACAGGTTGGCCATAACATAAAGAAAAAAGGACATCAGGAGGTCATTGAGAAGCCAAACTCACCCTTCACTGGCAACTAACGAATGCAACGAAGTGTAAAAATCAACAAACGGAGCCCAGAAACATTAACAAGGACTATTTTTTGGGAAACTCCTCACACCGCAAAAGATCACTGGAGCAGAACAAAACAAACTCACGGTCTGGTAATCGCTGCAATAGTGTTCTCCCCCCCCCCACACACCACCTCACAGTTGTCAGAGCACACTGTGCCACATGTGGCTAATGATTTGCTGGCAACGAAGTGGAAGAAGGTCTGATGGGAGGTCAGAATGTCACACACAATGAATTCCAGTGGCCAAACTCCAACCGCCAAAATTGCAAAGATCACTGGACCATGAGACAAACGGAAGTCAAACGCTGCAGAACAACAAGTGGATGGAGGTTCTTACACACATACACACAGTCACATACGGTAATACATGTGATACATGTGTATTCAATACAACGTATGTACATACACACCCACACACACATCATTCGTGCTCCTACAATTCAGGCATCCTTCCGTGTCATTTCAAATGAGTGATCACAATAAATGTGCCCATATCCGGTTGACATTGAGTTGGTTTTTTTTTTGGGTTTTCAGTGCCAGCATAAATTAATTAGATTTCACATGGGATTGATGGATGTTTCGTTTATTTCCGGCTCATTGGGTGCTGATGGTATTTGCTGGTGGCCTGAAGAAAAGAGCATTCCATCAAATTCAATGCGTTCTGTTTGTGAAGTTGCCATAAACTGACATTTCTCTCTGTATCATCTGATTAACCCCCTCGTCCTTTTACATCCTTCGCCGGCATTTCTCTTCTGGGCCACATCCGAACTGTCTTCTGGGCCACAATTACATGAACCATTCATCTATGATTAATTAGATAATTAGCCTAATTGCCGACTGGGACAGATAATCCAATTAAGCTTCGGATGAAATGAAATGGACGATTTCTGTAATGGCAGGTCAAAAGCGAGTGCAGTCGCCAATGCAGCAAAAAGACATTTTTGTCACATTGTCTGCGAGGAGAGAGGGAACGGGAACTGGGTAAATAAATACATGTCCATTGGGTGGCCAATTGTTGTGTGACATTCTCGTTTTGCCGATAACAATTGTAAGGCTGTAAGTAAATGTTTCTTTAATAAATGCGGGTACTTTCATGGAAGAACAAAATATAATCAGGCGGGAAAAGGGGATAAAAAGGGGAGAAACTGGCGACCGACTTTTAGACAGCCAGTGAAGATAATTTCAAATATATATATATAGAAGAATATTCGATGATAGACCATAAAATGGCGCCCGACGTCGTAACAATATTTCATGGTAGCGAAAGAATCCGAGCCAATTGACACAATTGATTGGTTGAAGCCATATGGAAGAAAGGTCACAACAATTGGCGCCCGACGTTGGGGTCTTCGAAAAAAGTGAACCACAAGTAAAACAAGAACACCAATTGTTGGACCCATTGGCCATTGGATCACAATTGATTGGCTGAAGCAAAGTGAGGACTTTCTCCCTAGGAGGTCGAACAAATAAGTGAAGAAGAATTTTCAATTACAGAATTTTTTCCAAGGGCCAACAAATAAATTAAGAAGAATTTTCAATTACAGAATTTTTTCCAAGGGTGAACAAATAAATTAAGAAGAATTTTCAATTACAGAATTTTTTCCAAGGGCGAACAAATAAGTGAAGAAGAATTTTTAATTACAGAATTTTTTCCAAGTGCGAACAAATAAATTAAGAAGAATTTTCAATTACAGAATTTTTTCCAAGGGCGAACAAATAAGTGAAGAAGAATTTTCAATTACAGAATTTTTTCCAAGGGCCGACAAATAAATTAAGAAGAATTTTCAATTACAGAATTTTTTCCAAGGGCCAACAAATAAATTAAGAAGAATTTTCAATTACAGAATTTTTTCCAAGGGCCGACAAATAAATTAAGAAGAATTTTCAATTACAGAATTTTTTCCAAGGGCCAACAAATAAATTAAGAAGAATTTTCAATTACAGAATTTTTTCCAAGGGCCGACAAATAAATTAAGAAGAATTTTCAATTACAGAATTTTTTCCAAGGGCCAACAAATAAATTAAGAAGAATTGTCGATTACAGAATTTTTTCCATGGAAAAAATATAAAAATGTTGCCATTTATATAGAAAATCTCCAATTTATCAATCCATTGTTTGGGAGAAGCAATGTGGAAGAATTGCGCATTGAAGAATATTAAATGGCGCCCGACATTGCGGTCTTAAAAGATCGAAGGGAAATCAATGGACAGCGGACATTTATATAGCACAACCCCAAATTATGAAACCATTGGATCAGAATTGTTGAGTAGAAGCGATGTGGAAGAATTGCGCATAGAAGAATATTAAATGGCGTCCGACGTTATGGTCCTAACAGAGAGAAGGGAAGTATGTGGGCATTTATATAGAAAAACCCCAATTTATGAAACCATTGGATTACAATTGTTGATTAAAAGCGATGTGGAAGAACATGAAATGGCGCCCGACATTGCGGTCTTAAAAGATCGAAGGGAAATCAATGGACAGTGGACATTTATATAGCAGAACTCTAATTTATGAACTCAATGGTTCACATTTGTTTAGTTTAAGCGATGTGGAAGAATTGTTCATGGGAGAACATAAAATGGCGTCCAACACAAAAAAAAGCTACAGTCAGGGAGAGAGAAAAGAGTAAAACTGAGTTACAAATTGATAAAGAATAAGTTAAACGCATTGAAGTCGAAACCGTAGTCATGGGAGAACATAAACACCGGTGACAATCACAGAAAGAAAAACGGAAAACTAAAAAACACCCAAACCCACCAGACCAAAAATAATTTGCGGTGAGCGCGGAGCCGGCATGTGTAAACTGCACCGAGTGTGGAAACACTTCCATTTGAAACTGGCATCCCAGTGTTCATACTTCCACATCGATGACACTTGACTGTCTCACTTGACCAAGTCTCCACCTCATTGTGCGAAAACAATTTCTAAATTTCCAAATGGAAATTAGAAAACTCATTTGACCTTGGGGTAAATTGAAATAAACGATTGTGTCTCTAGCTGAAATCAAGTGGAAGCTGAAGCGATAGGAGGTCAGAAGGCTTCGGCGAGTAATAATGGCGAATATTTTATTAGTAGAGTATTGCGAAAGATCATTCGAGCAGAAAATCATTTTTGGTCTCGTAATGTTTGTCACAGGCCGGCAGGAAATGTCACCAGCCAAAGTTCTGCATAGACAAATGGCAAAAAGAAAAGGAGGAACCCGCATACGAGTACGATGTCACTCATGTGCAATCGTCTGTGGAAAATGCACAAGGGCAACAATTCAAATGCTGCCGATAGGAGACATTTCAAAACGGGGAACTCTTCAAACGGGGAAGGTTTTTTTTTTATTGGTTCCTTTTAAAGTTGGAGAAGAAAACAACAACAATAACAAATTTAAAAAATACAACTATCTGATAAAATCAATAATAAAATATACAAAAACAACAACCTCCAGCAAAACTAGAAATAATTGAAAAATTAAAGGGAAAAAACAGAATTTTTTCTCTTCAAACTTGAAAAAAAAGACATGGAATTGAAAAGAATTAAAAAATATTTGTCAAAACAAAGAAATGCGAGCCGACTCGATGGAGTTTGGTATAACCACATGATTGAGTGGCGGTCGGTATAGTCACCTTAACCCACTCGGAGCCACCGTCCTTTTAAAAGTACGGGAAACGGTAGAAAAGTTCAAAGGGGAAATCCATAACGAAATTTTATCAGAGATGCATTTTCAGTTTAAATCCAAGAAACAAACAAAAAAAATTCCTGCGCTAAGTGGGTTAACCCCCTAACCGGCAATAATTATGATTAATTTCTACAAAAATATTTGTTTGCCCATCACTGGGGGGGGAAAACAGGTTGTAAGGATTTTCCAGTATTTCAGTTTGGCGATAATAATTTCTACAAAAATATTTGTTTGGGGGGGAAACAGGTTGTAAGGATTTTCCAGTATTTCAGAGGAATAATATTTTGTATGAACTATTTTTATAAAATTAAACACAATTATTAGAGCGGATAGCCATTGCTGCTAGTGCTCTATAATCTTAGAAATATTTTCCAAATGATTAAATATAAATAAACTAGTAAGTTGTAATGCGCCAATGGCGCCCGTTGAAATATGGGAAAAACATTTTGTTGAAAAAAAAAAAATTTTGTGGAAAAAAAATTTTTGTGGAAAAAAAATGTTTGTTGAAAAAAACATTGTTGGTCAAAAAAAATTTTTGTTGAAAAAAAAAAATTTTGTCGAAAAAAAAATTTTTTCTTGAAAAAAAAAATGTTGTTGAAAACCCGTTAATCGTGCCTCAGGTGTAAACAATAAAACTGTCACAAGAGAATCTCGGTGTACGTCCTTGCGCCTGTCATTAAATTAACACTGGAGCGTTGGTCTGTTGAGGTTAGAAAGAATCATAAGCGGGCTTCACATGACATAATTTAGAGAGAAAAATTTTTTATGGAATTGTTAAATGTTGGTAACACCGTACATGTAGTGTGTAAGCAGGATTCACATTGTTCAATTTCCAATCGTACGTACAAAACGGCTGAGGTGAACTCCCCTAATGGCCGTAGCTCAGAGCTGGCATGAGAAAGAATGTTGAAAGGAATAATTATCGGCTTTCACATGACATAATTACAAATATATTGCTATGGAAATGTAGAAACACTATCCCACTCGTAGGATTTACATTGTTCAATTTCCAACTGTGCCTAGAAACTGGCTGAGGTGAACTCCCCTAATGAGATTACTTCAGAGCCGGTATGAAAAAGATTCATTAGAGGTTTTCTCCTGACACAATTACAAAACTATGGAAGCTATGGAAATGTTCAAATGTTCGCAACACCATCAAACTCGTATGCCAGCAGCATTCACATTGTTAAATTTCCAAGCAAGCCTACAAACTGGCTGAGGTGAACTCTCCTAAGGGCATTACCTTAGAGCTGGCATGAGAAAGAATGTTGAAAAGGCATCAGTATGAGCTTTCACCTGACATAATTACAAAAATATTGCTATGGAAATGTTGAAATGTTTGCAACACCGTCCAACCCATTCACATTTATCAATTTCCAAACCGCCTGATGCCCCCTAAGGGCATGAGGAAGAACGTTGGAAAGTCATCATTATCGGCTTCCACATGACATAATCAATGTTATTAATTAATGTTTAAATGTTCGGAACACCGGCCAGCCAGCTTGCCAGCAGTATTCACTTAACTTCAATTTCTATTCGAGTCTTCGAAACTGTTTGATGTGAACTCCCCTATGGACACTAGAGCGTACCAGGTTACAAGTAAAAAAAAAGTTCGCCGTACACCTTCGAATATGAAGTATTATTGAAAGGTAGTTTCAAAAATTTTTTTTTATTTTTTATGCCGAACGTAGGGGTCGCGCTTTTACATTTTTCTATATAACTTCTGCATTTATAAACGGATTTTAAAGTGTGATACATCGATGTTTTTGTCTCGACGACACTTTTTCTGCTGGGAAAATCGACATACTTCCTTAGGAAGAGTTTCATGATTTTATGCGAGCTTTAATTTTCTGATATTAGAGTGGTACATTAGGGTTGTAGAAACTGAGATATGATGGGTAAGTACCAGAAGGGGGTGCTTGAGCTCAATGACTTCAAAGACAAAAAAATCGGCCTCGTCGAGACAATGTATCACACTTTAAAATCCGTTTATAAATGCAGAAGTTATATAGAAAAATGTAAAAGCGCGACCCCTACGTTCGGCATAAAAAAATAAAATTTTTTTTTTTGAAACTACCTTTCAATAATACTTCATATTCGAAGGTGTACGGCGAACTTTTTTTTTGAGGTACGCCTTAATGGACACATTCATCGTATGGGAGTTAAACCAAACAAAAAAAAGCGAACGAAAAAAAAACTCTAAAGATCACTAACCAGAAGAAATGGGTGGTATTTCGAAATGCGGGCCAATTAGTTGAAATGTACTGTGACGTCGACCACAATGAATGTAAGGACAATGTGTCCTGGTGCCAGTTGATGACCTCCCATCACTGAGTCTTCCACGTCGTTACTTTTGGCGAGTAAGAGAATGTATGTGCATGTTAAACAATTATGTCCATTATTCATTAAATAATCGTTGGAATATTTAAAACAACAGAAATGCAATAAATTGAATGATCAGTGAACCGAAAGATATTTTTGGGGTGTATAAAGTTTGTAGACTCACGAAGATGGACAAAGAAAACCGCCAACCATGAAGTCATGACCTCCCAGTGGGCTGAGAGTCACGTCGCTGAACAATTCAATTACGAATCAGCTTCGATTATAACTCCTTTCAAGCGATGTAGAAAAATTCTGGATGGGACGCCAGAAAATCCTACTCAAAAACTTCACAGATCATTAGACCAGAAAATTGTTGCTATGCCGGCCTACATGACATTGCCTTTGGGGAGAAAACTATTGCCAAACTTCTATTAGTCAAACACCCAGCGTCCCCCACTCAACTTCCGGCTGACCACAAATAAAACGATTATGTCAACAATTCAGCCATTTGTGACAATTATCCAAATCACTGAACCATGATTAGACCCGCAATACTTCCGGCCGTTGGTGAAACCAGGTGGAAGGATAACTGATGGGCGATCAGCAAACATCGTTGCTGTGTGAAACAAAACAACAACAAAAATACCGTCGAAAATAACAAAACCGTAAGATCATTGGAGCAGAAAATATTTTGGCCTCTGCCGTCTGGTCACAGGCTGGCAGAAATCTGCACAAGGTCATCCTGGGTCACGCATACTCATGTACATGTACATACATATGTACGTACGGCGAGAGAGACAGGCACCACCATCCCTGCAATGTGTGACAAGACCACAGTCACTCATGTGAATTCAATCGTAGAGAATGTTTAAGGACAACATTTGTAGGCTTAGATGGGTCACACAGTGACGGGCGACGAGTGTAGCTGAGGTGGTATGAAGATGGGCCGATGGTGGTTTCATTTGCAGTTGTCTCATTTCTTAAATACCCAACGGAAGTTAAGCATTTGTTCGACGATATTTTGGTTAGGATGATATTTTCTTTATTATAGGAATTGTCGTGATAAAAACTTACTGGAAAAATCAATAGAATGCCTTGTCTCAAACAATGCCATAATGGGAACTGGGAGATTCTAAATGAAATCTGCCGCTTTTTTGGCGATTTTTCAAAAAATGTCCACAATTTCTTTTTTTGTTAGATTTTAGAGATTTCTCGAATGCATTTACCGATGCCGCAATGTGTTCTGTACAATTTCTGAAACAAATCGGTATTTTTATGATTTGCCAATTTTAACAAGATCGCCTATTTGGCAGATTTTCATATTTTTGATTATTTTATTTAAAAATACAAAAAAGAAAAAATTGGCATTTCTTAATTTAGCAATTTTTAAAAAATCGCCTGTTTGGAAAATGTTCACAATTTTGAATTATTTTTTTATAAATTTAATATAAAATCTAAATTTTTTTATTTATCAATTTTAGAAAATCGACTATTTGGCAGATTTTCATATTTTTGATTATTTTTTTGAAAAATGCAAATAAAATAGAAAATTAGCATTTCTCAATTTAGCAATTTTAAAAAATCGCCTGTTTGGAAAATTGTCAATATTTGAATTATTTTTTTATAAATTTAATATAAAATCTATATTTTTTCATATTTTTGATTATTTTTTTGAACAATGCAAATAAAATAGAAAATTAGCATTTCTTAATTTAGCAATTTAAAAAAATCGCCTGTTTGGAAAATTGTCACAAATTTGAATAATTTTCACAAAATACAAATAAAATATAAAAACTGAATTTTTTTATTTATCAATTTTTAAAAATCGCCAATATTTTCATTATTTTTTAAAAATACAAATCAGAATTTGTTTAGTTATCAATTTTTAAAAAATCGCCTGTTTGAATTTTTTTTATAATTTTGATTATTTTTAATTATCAATTTTAAAAAATCGAAAATTTAATTATATTTTTTTAAATTACAATGGAAAGAAATGTTGCTGTAGTTACACTACAAAAGAAAAGGTTAGGTTGACATTGAAATTTGCATTTTTGACTTGGCGAATATTTTGAATATTTTTTAAAAAAAATAAATTCAATGTTCTAAAATAATCGGCTGTTTCGCAAAATTGTTACAATTTTGTTTATTTTCTTTAAAAATACAAATTAAATAATGAATCTGATTTTTTTTATTTACAAATTTTCAGAAATCAAATTTAGCGATTTTAAAAATGCCCAGCTTGTCATATTTTTGATTTTTTTCTTCTAAAAATAAATTTCTGAATTTATCAATTTTTATAAAATCGACTATTTGGAAGATTTTCATATTTTTGATTATTTTTTTGAAAAATGCAAATAAAATAGAAAATTAGCATTTTTCAATTTAGCAATTTTAAAAAAATGCCTGTTTGGAAAATTGTCAAAATTTGAATTATTTTTTTACAAAATACAAATTAAATATAAAATGTAATTTTTTTTATTTATTAATTTTAGAAAATCGTCAAAGTTTTAATTATTTTTTTATAAATTTAATATAAAATCTATATTTTTTTATTTATCAATTTTAGAAAATCGACTATTTGAAAGATTTTCATATTTTTGATTATTTTTTTGAAAAATGCAAATTAAATAGAAAATTAGCATTTCTCAATTTAGCAATTTAAAAAAATCGCCTGTTTGGAAAATTGTCAAAATTTTAATTTTTTTTTTTTACAAAACACAAATTAAATATAAAATGTATATTTTTTTATTTATAAATTTTAGAAAATCGTCAAAATTTGAATTATTTTTTTATAAATTTAATATAAAATCTATATTTTTTATTTATCAATTTTAGAAAATCGACTATTTGGAAGATTTTCATATTTTTGATTATTTTTTTTTAAACTACAAAAAAGAAAAAATTAGCATTTCTCAATTTAGCAATTTTAAAAAATCGCCTGTTTGGAAAATGGTCAATATTTGAATTATTATTTTATAAATTTAATATAAAATCTATATTTTTTCATATTTTTGATTATTTTTTTGAAAAATGCAAATAAAATAGAAAATTAGCATTTCTTAATTTAGCAATTTAAAAAAATCGCCTGTTTGGAAAATTTTCACAAATTTGAATAATTTTCACAAAATACAAATAAAATATAAAAACTGAATTTTTTTATTTATCAATTTTTAAAAATCGCCAATATTTTCATTATTTTTAAAAATACAAATCAGAATTTGTTTAGTTATCAATTTTGAAAAAATCGCCTGTTTTTTTATAATTTTGATTATTTTTTTGTAGAAATGAAATAAAAAATCCACATTTTGTAATTATCAATTTTAAAAAATCTAAATTTAATTTTTTTTTTTTTAAATGACAATGGAAGGAAATGTTGCTGTAGTAACACTACAAAAAAAAGGTTAAGTTGACGTTGAAATTTGCATTTTTGACTTGGCAAATATTTTGAATATTTTTTTAAAAAAATTCAATGGAGAGAATATTTTTTAAAAAAAAATTCAATGGAGATGCTTTGTTCTAAAATAATCGCCTGTTTCGCAAAATTGTTACAATTTTGTTTATTTTCTTTAAAAATACAAATAAAATAATGAATCTGATTTTTTTATTTACAAATTCTCAAAAATCGCCTATTTGCAAACTTTTTGATTTAGCGATTTTAAAAATGCCCAGTTTGTCATATTTTTGATTTTTTTTTCTAAAAATAAATTTCTGAATTTATCAATTTTTATAAAATCGACTATTTGGAAGATTTTCATATTTTTTTTTTAAAATACAAATAAAATAGAAAATTAGCATTTCTCAATTTAGCAATTTTAAAAAATCGCCTGTTTGGAAAATTGTCAAAATTTGAATTATTTTTTTACAAAATACAAATTAAATATAAAATGTAAGCGCCCCGGTAGGCGAGTTGGTAGCGTGCTTGCCTATCAGCGTGGGGGTTGTGGGTTCGATTCCCACCAGAGGCTTTGGTCTGTCGCTGCAAAAAATCAAGCCAAATAGTCTTTGTCACTCGGTTTATCCTTGGACCCAAAATTAGAATATAAATTTACTTTGTATTGTAATTAAATAAAATAAAAATAAAATAAAATAAAATAAAATAAATATAAAATGTACATTTTTTTATTTATCAATTTTAGAAAATCGTCAAAATGTTAATTATTTTTTTTTATAAATTTAATATAAAATCTATATTTTTTTATTTATCAATTTTAGAAAATTGTCATATTTTTGATGTTTTTTTTAAAAATACAAATAACAAAAATAAAACATAAGCATTTCTTAATTTAGCAATTTTAAAAATTCGCCTGTTTGGAAAATTGTCACAAATTTGAATAATTTTCACAAAATACAAATAGAATATAAAAACTGTTTTTTTTTATTTATCAATTTTAAAAAATCGACTTTTTGGAAAATTGCCAAAATTTTTATTATTTTTTTTGAAAATACAAATCAGAATTTGTTTAGTTATCAATTTTGAAAAAATCGTCTTTTTTGTTAAATATTCCTTATTTTGATTATTTTTTTTGTAGAATGAAATAAAAAATCCACATTTTGTAATTATCAATTTTAAAAAATCGAAAATTTATTTTTTTTTTTAATTTACAATGGAAAGAAATGTTGCTGTAGTTACACTACAAAAGAAAAGTTTAGGTTGACATTGAAATTTGCATTTTTGACTTGGCGAATATTTTGAATATTTTAAAAAAAAAAAAATTCAATGTTCTAAAATAATCGCCTGTTTCGCAAAATTGTTATAATTTTGTTTATTTTCTTTAAAAATACAAATGAAATAATGAATCTGATTTTTTGTATTTACAAATTTTCAGAAATCGCCTATTTGCAAACTTTTTTATTTAGCGATTTTAAAAATGCCCAGTTTGTCATATTTTTGATTTTTTTTTTCTAAAAATAAATTTCCGGATTTATCAATTTTTATAAAATCGACTATTTGGAAGATTTTCATATTTTTGATTATTTTTTTGAAAAATGTAAATAAAAAAGAAAAGAAAAATAGAAATTTAGCAATTTTAAAAAATCGCCTGTTTGGAAAATTGTCAAAATTGTAATTATTTTTTTACAAAATACAAATTAAATATAAAATGTAAATTTTTTTATTTATTAATTTTAGAAAATCGTCAAAATTTTAATTATTTTTTTATACATTTAATATAAAATCATTATTTTTTTTTTATCAATTTTAGAAAATCGACTATTTGAAAGATTTTCATATTTTTGATTATTTTTTAAAAAATACAAATAACAAAAATAAAAAATTTGCATTTTTAATTTACCAATTGTAAAAAATCGCTTGTTTGGAAAATTGTCAAAATTTTGATTATTTCTTTACAAAATACAAATTAAATATAAAATGTAATTTTTTTTATTTATCAATTTTAGAAAATCGACTATTTGGAAAATTGTCAAAACTTTCATTCTTTTTTTTTTTTAAAATACAATGAATGATTGGGCGATTTTCACCTGTTTGCCATATTTTTTAATAATTTCTTTAAAAATAAAATGGAGATGTTATGTTGTGAAAAAACTAGCATATTTTTATTTACCCATTTTAAAAAATGTTCATTAGTTTTTCTAAAAATACAAATAAAATAATAAATCTGCATTTTTGTTAATTATCAATTTTAAAAAATTATCATATTTTTTTTTTATTTTTTAAAAATACAATAATGAGGTTATGTTCTGTTCAAGAAATCGCTTGTTTGGAAAATTGCCAACATTTCGATTATTTTGTTTTAAAAATACAAATAAAATAAAAATCAGCATTTTTTTATTTATCCATTTAAAAACATCGCCAGTTTGGAGAATAATTAAAAAAAAATCTTTTTTTATAAGACCAGACTTATAAAAAAAAATGTTTTTGATTATTTTCCAAACAGGCGATTTTTTAAAATTGATAAATTTATTTTTTTATAAGTTTGGTCTTATAAAAAAAATTTTTTTTTTGACATTATTCCAAACAGGCTATTTTTTAAAATTGATATATAAAAAAACTTATTTTAGCTGGGAAATATTTGACTAATCTGAATTTGACCCTGAAGACATAAAAAAATGTATTTGATTCTTTCCGACTTTTGTGCGCTGAACGATTTCCATTCAGGTGCTTCAAATCCAACCGACTCGAGTTATGAGTAGAATTTCGCTGGCATTATTTTGCTCTTAGTCTTGCCACACCTGTACTATCCTCCTCCGTACACGGACTATCTCCTATCCAGCAAATATTTGAAATACCAATTGTGTATTTAATAAACATCGAATGGAATTGCATGAGCAACCAGAGTACATTTCCCATTCCCCAGTTCCCAGTCCCTCTAAACTTGCTCAAACTTTAGTTATTTCAATTTACAATTGTTGTCCTTTCACATTTTCTTCGGCCGACTACACATGAGTGACATTTTATTTGTCCGCACGATGTGTGTGCCAAAGTGTCAGCCGGAATAGTCTGCATTCCTGTGATTTGGATTAGGCGATTCCCCAGTTCCCAGTCCCTCTAAACTTGCTCAAACTTTAGTTATTTCAATTTACAATTGTTGTCCTTTCACATTTTCTTCGGCCGACTACACATGAGTGACATTTTATTTGTCCGCACGATGTGTGTGCCAAAGTGTCAGCCGGAATAGTCTGCATTCCTGTGATTTGGATTAGGCGATTTTCTGGCCGAGTGATCCTTTGCTTTATCTGTTCTTATTTTTATTTTTGTGGTGTTGCTCTTTTTGAAATGTAAGGTCAGCATGCTACGAGGTGCTGAGGTCCTGGACAGAGGCTTCCAGTTCATAGCATATAAAGTTGTCAATAAAATAAAGTTCTTCCAATTAGCCAGTGAGTCCTTGAGGACATCAGAGGCCGAGATTAAACCATGTGGAAGTTAGAGCAATAGGATGTCAGCAATCTAAAACAGGGCAGTCTTTACCCCTCACAAAATTTCTTCTGGTCTAGTGATCATTATTGTGGTCTAACGATGTCTGTTCTCCCCCCCCTCAAACATCCTTGCAGTCCATTGCATTTCACCGCAGTTTAATTGCAATGATTTCCCTTCAGTCAGCATAATTACGAAAAGTTATCTAATTACTCATAGACCAGTGGCTCGTGTAATTATTCAGAAGGGCAGGGGGCGGGGAGGAGAATTTCATGTCGCATTGTCGCCAATTCAATCACAATTTGTCTGAACGAACAATGAAACGAAGTGGAAGTTGAGCGCATGGGAGGCCATCAACGCTGACTAAGTGACCCCCCGGCATTGCAAATTGTTCCGCAAATTTGTTCCAGTCTAGTGATCTTTGCCACCAACGTTATGGAATGTTGCTCAATGGGAGGTCACCAAAAGGACGCTAAGGACTTTTTGTTTTAATTTGTCACGACTGTCAATTGACACCCTTCAAATCAGTAGCCCGCATGGGCAATTTCTTCTGGTCTAGTGATCTTTGGGGTACTTTAAGGAAAAAATAATCTCCAATATTCAGCGAAATGGAATGACATTTAATGGGCGACCAGAAGAACAAAGGGGACACAGTGGCGCCCGTAGTTAACATTTAAAGCTGCCCAAAATTGTTGGCCCGCATGTCATGCACCGCACATTTCTTCTGGTCCAGTGATCATGGGCATGTGTGTTGTTTGTGTCGCGAATCCTTAATTAATCATCACCGGTGTCCAACGAGGTGCATGATTGCCGAATAGGAGGTCATCACAGAACACAAGGAGCTTTTGTCAGTTTGTCACATAAACAAAGTGTCAACTATGTTTTTGACACCCCAATTTTTTTCCGGTCTGAGTGATTTTATTGGAGGACACAATTAACCATCGGCCTGGAAAGAAGGCGAGTGTGGGTGTAGTCGATGAGAGTGGTTGAATTTTTCCAAAAAATAAGTTAAACGCGTTATAGATTTTCGAGAAGTCTGGGTTGAAATATTGAAAATCATTTTGTACCACAAGTCAACATAAGATTTGTTATATGAAATTTCGAAAATCAGAAAATGGAATTTCGACAATAATGGAATTATAACTTTTTTTTTTAAAATTTTTTTTAAGAAAATCGAATTTCTTACATTTTTTAATTATTTTTTTGGAAAATGGAATTTCGAAAATCTGTTTTTTTTTTTTTTTTGGAAAATGGAATTTCTAATGGCAACTAACTTTTTTCAATTATTTTTTTTGGAAATCATGGAATTATAATTTTTTTTTTCGAAAATCAAACATTTTTTTTAAGAAAGTCGAATTTCGGAACTTTTTTTTAATTATTTTTTTCGAAAATCAGATTTTTTTTTTGAAAAATAGAATTTCTAGCGGCAACTAAATTTTTTCAATTATTTTTTTTCGGAAATCATAGAATTATGAAACTTTCGAAAGTCAGTATAATTTTTTTTTTTTTTTTTGAAGATCAATAAATTTCTTTTAGGAAAATAGAATTTTGAAAATTAGCGTAATTTTTATTCTATGAAACTTAGAAAATGGAATTTCGAAAATCAGCCTAACTTATTTTCAATTATTTTATTTTTTTTTAAATGGAATTTCCCATAACTTTTGTTTTATGGAAATGGAATTTTGAAAATCAGTATAACTTGTTTTAATTTTTTTTTTTCGAAAACCAGATTTTTTTTTTTTTTTGAAATGGAATTTAGTTAGCCAACATAACTTTTTTTTTTTGTTGAAAATCATAGAATTATGAAACTTTCAGCATAATTTTTTTAATTATTTTTTTTTTCGAAATTCAAATTTTTTTTTTATTCAAATGGAATTTTGAGAATTAGCCTAACATATTTTAATTTTTTTTTGTTTTCGAAAATGGAAATAACTTTCGAAAATCAGCATAATTTATTATTTATTTTTCGAAAAATTTTTTTATGAAAATGTAATTTTGAAAATCATTTAATTTTTTTCGAAAATGGAATTTCGATAATCATAGAATTGTGAAACTTTTGAAAATTAGCATTATTTTTTTTTTCTAAAATCAATAAATTTCTTTTAGGGAAATGGAATAGATAGTCAACATAACTTTCTTTTTTATTTTTTTTTTCGAAAATCATAGAATTATGAAACTTTCAAAAATCAGCATAATTTTTTTTATTATTTTTTTTTCGAAATTCAAATTTTTTTTTGTATTGGAATTTTGAGAAACTGCCTAACTTATTTTAATTTTTTTTTGTTTTCGAAAATGGAATTAGCTTTCGAAAATCTGCATAATTTATTATTTTTGTTTTTTCGAAAATCAAAAATATTTTTTTATGAAAATGTAATTTTGAAAATCATTTAATTTTTTTCGAAAATGGAATTTCGAAAATCAATGAATTTCTTTGAGGGAAATGGAATAGATAGTCAACATAACTTTTTTTTTTCGAAAATCATAGAATTATGAAACTTTCAAAAATCAGCATAATTTTTTTTATTATTTTTTTTTTTCGAAATTCAAAAATTTTTTTTTATTGAAATGGAATTTTGAGAAACAGCCTAACTTATTTTAGTTTTCGAAAATCAGCATAATATATTATTTTTTTTTTTTTTCGAAAATCAAAATTTTTTTTTATGAAAATGGAATTTTGAAAATCATTTTATTTTTTCGAAAATGGAATTTCGTATATCATGGAATTATGAAACTTTCGAAAATCAGCATAATTTGTTTTTTTGAAAATCAGAAATTTGTTATTATAAAAGTAGAATTTTGATAATCATGGAATTATGAAACTTTCGAAATTCAGAATGTTTTTTTTTATAATTTTTTTTTTCGAAAATCAAAATTTTTTTTTTTGAAATGGAATAATATCAAACCGATAATAATATCAAACCGATATTAAAAATATTTCGGCAGGTAAGAAGACAAATCGAATGATGTAGAAATTATTCTTTTTGGGTATAATTTCACATACTGTTCTCAGAATTGAGTTGGCAATCAACGAACTGAAAAATTTTGTACTGTGTTATGAAACTTTCAAAAATCAGCATAATTTTTTTTATTATTTTTTTTTTTCGAAATTCAGATTTTTTTTTTGAATTGGGATTTTGAGAAACAGCCTCACTTATTTTCTTATTTTTTTTTTTTCGAAAATCAGTATAATTTATTTTTTATTTTTTTTTCGAAAGTCAGAATAATTTTTTTTATTATTTTTTTTTTCGAAAATCAAAATTTTTTTTTGTGCAAATGTAATTTTGAAAATCATCCTATCTTATTCTCATTTATTTTTTTTTCGAAAATGAAATTTCGAAAATCGTGGAATTGTGGACAAATTTTTATTATGAAAATGGAATTATAAAACTTTCGAAAATCAGAATAATTTTTTTTATTATTTTTTTTTTTCGAAAATCAACATTTTTTTTTTGTGCAAATGGAATTTTGAAAATCATCCTATCTTATTTTCATTTTTTTTTTCGAAAATGAAATTTTGAAAATCCTGGAATTGTGAAACTTTCGAAAATCAGCAAAATTTATTTTTTATTATTTTTTTTCGAAAATCAAAAATTTTTTTTTATTAAATTTAATTTTGAAATTCAAATTTCGAGAATCAGAAAAAAAACAGTATTTTATTAAGCATGGCAAATGGCGCCAGAGCCAGAGCTTCATTGGGGGGAACTCGACCAAAATGTTGCCTACCAAAGATTTCAGTTTCCAATTCATACAAGGATGCAATAGGATATCTTCGTGAACGTCTGTGGTGTGATTGGTAGTGTGTGGGCGACTATCACACGGTCAGGTTTGCATTAAACATTTTCAAACATTTGTCCTTTCCTTGTAATTTATAATCTATGACAATGATTTTCTAGTCGATTTATCTTTGTAAATCCACCACCACCCTCATAACCTCTCAGTTCAGCACATTGCATATATTCGTAGCCACCCTCTTAACTCCTTTAATTATCCTTTCAATTGAGACATTTTCTTTTTGCCTGTGTCACTTCAAACAAACGGAAGGATTACGAAAAGTAAAAACAAAAATTGAATAATTACGGGGAATTTGAATGTGTGTGTCACCAAAGAGGGACCCCTCGGAAATGCCCGCATTTCATGTACCGCAAATATCTTCCGGCCCAATGATCTTTGGCGCCATTGTGAGTTGAGTTATTGATTTCCTACACATTCCCTTTGGTGCTGACCTCCCACCAAAAGCTCTTCCACTTGGTAAACCAGCAGCTGTCCAAGGATAATATGTTGATTTAATGTCACTGCCTACGGATTAGTTGGCCATGGTTAATTCAACTTTTCTATTTGGACGACAATGAAAGAAGGGGATCACAGAATGCTTCACAAGGCATTGATTGCATATTCAACTTAACCAACCCGTGGTGTTCTTATAGTACAACCTCCCCCTCATACCCCCCCCCCCAAAATGTCCTTTATGTGAAGCTAATTAATTTCCGTTTTGTTTCCGAAAAGCTAAAATACGTTGTCACATGGATATGGTCACATTAATTGTGATCACTCAATTGAAATGAAACGGAAGGATGCTTGATTTCGATGCGCATGATTGATGTTTACGTACCCTGACACGAGGGTGGGGCATACAGCCAACTAAACCATCACACACATACCAACAACTGTCGGATGGCTGGATATCTAATGAATTCCTCCACCCAGTTGTGTGTGTGTGTGCATTCCATACGTTGTGTTGTTTGCTTGTCTCATGGTCCACTGATCTTTGGTGGTTGGCATTGTTGTCCTTGTATTTGTAATTGTAGTTTTTTCTTCTTCTGATATTCTGAGCTCCCATTAGACATCCTTCCAGTTCGTTGCAAATGAGTGAGCAAACATGTTGCACTCTGCTGTACCATTGAGTAAGTGTCCTTTGTGGGATAATGCAGGGGGGGGGGTCAAGTGCTGTTGCCAGGATTACCACCGGACCATGAGTTTATGTTCTGGTCCACTGATCTTTTGGGGGGGTGGCGAACATTTGAAACAATTGGCCAGCGTCGCCTTTGAATAATTGGCAGCCGTCTATATGAATTAGGTTTGAATAAAATGACGACATTGTTTAATGTCCTTAGAAATCAAAGGCATGATTTATTACCAAAAAAAAAAACAGCACCATTGCAGTGTGTCCTCAACCTTGTCCAGTTTTTTTTCGCGAGTGTATGAACCCACATTCTCTTAGATCTTTGAAGCAGAAATAAATTTCCGCCACTGGAGTCACTTTGCCAATTCATTGCTGACCTCCCATCAGCCCTTCTTCCACTTCGTTGGAAATCTCTCTATTACATTTGAAAAATACAACTTCCATTTTATTTAATTCATTCAATTCATTGGCTTGGATGGGAAATCATATGGAAGAAGGTCTAATGGGAGATCAGAAAGCCACGTTAGCACGTCATAGATCACTGGAGCAGAACTAAATGCATCATTTCCCTTCTATTCGCTCAAAGAGGGAAGAGTGTGTGTGTGTGTGGTTTTTCCTAAGGACGACTACACAGTGGTTTTAGTTTCACAGAATTCCAACTGGTAGGATTTTCAGAGGGGTTTCTGAGCATTAAGAAATTTCCAAAAATTGCCCTCCTTTTTTAGGAAGTCTCCACAGGAGCTTATTTCTAACTGACTTTCATATTCTCATGTAAAAAATTACAATAGGATTCAAGAATACAAAACAGGGATCAATAAAGAGCTGCTTTTTTTAAAACACAAAACTCCGCAGAAAAATGTTTTTTTCCATTTTCCATTCAAACTCGCGAATGTCCTTTTTTTGAAATGCTCAAAATTGTTGTGGAAATAAATGAAAAAAATATTTATTACAAGGCAATAGTTATTAGAAGGCTAAAAATAGTGCTTTTTGAAAACAAAAAATCTAGCACAAAAAAAAAATATTATTTGAAAAATATTAAAATGTTTTTATTTTTTCGAAATTTATTTTTCTTTAATTTCCACTAATCTTCGAATATAGTTGACATATCGTACTCCCAGCATTACTGCCAAGTTTCATGGAAATAAATACAAGGATACGGCTGGCGCATGAATGTCCTTTTTTTTGAAATGCTCAAAATTGTTGTGGAAATAAATGAAAAAAATATTTATTACAAGCCAATATTTATTAGAAGGCTAAAAATAGTGGTTTTTGAAAACAAAAAATCTAGCACGAAGAATTGTTTTGAAAAATGTTTTTATTTTTTCAAAATTAGTTTTTCTTTAATTTCCACTAATCTTCGAATATAGTTGACATATCGTACTCCCAGCATTTCTGCCAAGTTTCATGGAAAAAAATACAAGGATACGTCTGGCGCATGAATGTCCTTTTTTTGAAATGCTCAAAATTGTTGTGGAAATAAATGCAAAAAATATTTTTTTTACAAGGCAATATTTATTAGAAGGCTAAAAATAGAGCTGCATTTGATTTCTTGAAATAAAATGAGCACCAAGAAGATTTTTGGAAAATACTAAAATATTTTTTTTTTCAATTATTTTTTTCTTAATTTCCACCAATCTTTCAATATAGTTGACATATCGTACTCCTAACATTTTAAACAAGTTTCATTGAAATAAACTCAAGGATACGGCTAGCGCATGAATGTCCTTTTTTTGCTAATGCTTAAAAATTTTGTGACTGATTAATCGAGAGTGAAATCCATTGTGGACTGTGTTTGAATTTATTTTTTTTTATGAGAAATGTCATTATTCCCCAATGTAGAGTCATCCTAGTCTCCATCGTCATACAGGATCTTTTTATCCCATCAGGAGTCACAGAACATCCAGAGCTCTTAATGAATTCCTAATTATCTTCATTTGTGTGTGTTTGTCTCCGATTTTTTAGCCGACATTTTATAAATTGTACCCCAGTTTAGTCCAGTTAAGTATGACTGACATTCGTTGAAATGTTTTGGCCCACCGTCATTTATAACTGAAATTCAAAGGATATTTCATTTCAATTTACTTCAATGACATAAAAAGGAAGCCAAAAGCCCTGCCTGCCGCCTTCTTGCCATTATGCCTTTTGTCAGCAAACATTAATTTCAGTCCCATCCTTCAACACTGTATCTGTACTCGTCATCGTCGTCGTCGTGGGAAAGTCAACACGTGCTGTGATCAGTGATACGGAAGAGTGCCTCATTGTACTGCGCATGCCTGAGATTTTGCTCTGGTTAGACAACATTCACCGTTTGCCCACCTCCATCTCCCACTCATCGTTGTCCGTATGCGTTTATTTATTGTTTGTTAACGTCTTATGGTCCAGTGATCTTTGGTGGGGGTGGATGGCTGGTTGGTTGGACCGGATAGACATGTTTCAATCACTGCTGAGCTCCCAGCAAACATTCATTTCTGGACTGACAGACATAATGATGTTTCAGCATTTCATGTGCTTTTCAATACGATGACGATTCAACTGAAATATGGCACAGCGGTACAGTTGAAATTTCAGGGTAACTGACAGTGAAATCATAAATTAATTAAAGAAATTTCAACAGAATTATTCAGTACAAGCATTTGAATTTATCTCAGAAAAAATTGTAACGATAAAAAAAAACTGTGTGGAAAAACGTATCCAGAAATTCCAAATTGTCAGATTTTCATAGGGGTTTCTGAGTATTAGGAAATTTGCAAATACGCTATGGAAAATTACCCTTTTTTAGGGACTTCAATTTCCTTCAACTATTGAATATAGTTGACATATCGTACTCCCAACATTTCTGCCAAGTTTCATTGAAATACTCTCAAGGATACCTCTTGCTCACACATGTCCTTTTTTTGAAATGGTCAACATTTTTGTTAAAAAAAAATGGAAAAATTTAACAATATTTATTACAAGGCAAAATAATGCTATATTTGCTTTCTTAAAAAAATTGAGCACCAAGAAGTTTTCTGAAAATTAAAAAAAATTATTTTTTTAAAATTATTTTTTCTTTAATTTCCCTCCATCTTTGAATATAGTTGACATATCGTACTCCTAACATTTCTGCCAAGTTCCATTGAAATTCAATCAAGGATACCTCAAGCTCACACATGTCCTTTTTTTGAAAAGCCCAACATTTTTGTTAAAAAAAAAAATGGAAAAATTTAACAATATTTATTACAAGGCAAAATAATGCTATATTTGCTTTCTTAAGAAAATTGAGCACCAAGAAGTTTTTTTTTAAAAATTAATAAAATATATTCTTTTAAAATTATTTTTTCTTTAATTTACCTCCATCTTTGAATATAGTTGACATATCGTACTCCCAACATTTCTGCCAAGTTTCATTGAAATACCCTCAATGATACCTCAAGCTCATACATGTCCTTTTTTGGAAATGCTCAAAATTTTTTTAAAAAAAAAATGGAAAAATTTAACAATATTTATTACAAGGCAAAATAATGCAATATTTGTTTTCTTAAAAAAATTGAGCACCAAGAAGTTTTTTTGAAAATTAATAAAATATATTTTTTTTAAATTACTTTCTTTTTTAATTTCCCTCCATCTTTGAATATAGTTGACATATCGTACTCCCAACATTTCTGCCAAGTTTCATTGAAATTCACTCAAGGATACCTCTTGCTCACACATGTCCTTTTTTTGAAATGCTCAACATTTTTGTTAAAAAAAAAAATGAAAAAATTTAACAATATTTATTACAAGGCAAAATAATGCTATATTTGTTTTCTTAAAAAAATTGAGCACCAAGAAGTTTTCTGAAAATTAAAAAAACTTATTTTTTTAAAATTATTTTTTCTTTAATTTCCCTCCATCTTTGAATATAGTTGACATATCGTACTCCTAACATTTCTGCCAAGTTTCATTGAAATACACTCAAGGATACCTCAAGCTCACACATGTCCTTTTTTTGAAAAGCCCAACATTTTTGTTAAAAAAAAAAATGGAAAAATTTAACAATATTTATTACAAGGCAAAATAATGCTATATTTGCTTTCTTAAAAAAAATTGAGCACCAAGAAGTTTTTTGAAAATTAATAAAACATATTTTTTTAAAATTATTTTTTTCTTTAATTTCCCTCCATCTTTGAATATAGTTGACATATCGTACTCCCAACATTTCTGCCAAGTTTCATTGAAATACACTTAAGGATACCTCTTGCTCACACATGTCCTTTTTTTTGAAATGCTTAGAAATTTTGTGGAAAAAAAAATGGAAAAATTTAACAATATTTACTACAAGGCAAAATAATGCAATATTTGTTTTCTTAAAAAAATTGAGCACCAAGAAGTTTTTTTTAAAAATTAATAAAATATATGTTTTTAAAATTATTTTTTCTTTAATTTCCCTCCATCTTTGAATATAGTTGGCATATCGTACTCCCAACATTTCTGCCAAGTTTCATTGAAATACACTCAAGGATACCTCTTGCTCACACATGTCCTTTTTTTGAAATGCTTAGAAATTTTGTGGAAAAAAAAAATAAAAAAAAGCTTAAAAAGTGCTACAAAATTGAACATCAATAAGTTTTTTGAAAAATAATAAAATATAGTTTTTTCTCTTTAATTTCTTTCAATATGGTTGACATATTGTACTCTTAATTTTTCTGCCAAGTTTCATTGAAATAAATGCAAGGATACGGCTAACTTATGAATGTCCTTTTTTGCAGAAAAATTAAAAAATAGATATACAAATTTTTTTCACTAATTATAAAGGCGGCCTTTTTGATTTAAAGAAAATGTCCCCAAGAGAATATAAATACATTTTATCTGAATATAAAAATATTTTTTTTTTATCAAATTTATTTACTGTGATTTCTACCAAACTTGGAATTAACACAGGGACACGCCTGACTCACGAATGTCCTTTTTTATGAAATTTTCGAATTTTTTGAAAAAAAGGAAAAACAATTTCTTCCAATGTCAAATATAATCGTATATGCGATGGATAAGACACTGCGGTCTATTCTCTTCACAGGAGCCTACGACTGCTTACAAGCTGGAGAAATGTGGCTTGCAAATCCCCAGCACACTCGTGGTGTCTGTCGCCAGATTCCCCATTTCACCCAGTGGTCAAGAAAAAATCATGAGATTTTAATTTTTTTTTATTAAATAAAAGCCAAATTATTTGTTATTTTTCGAAATCGACCACCCAACAAACCACTGTGGCCTTCGAGCATAATTTCCCCCCCAATAACCCCTACCCCAAATATACAACGATTTGATTGGCTATTCCAGTCTTATGGTCTGTTGATCTTGGTGGGTGATGGTGCCCCTGTGTGTGTGTGTACATCGTCCTTTGCCACATTGTCTGTGCTATGCCCCCCTTTACCCGAAAACGGTTCCACTTCGTTTCAAATGCGCAGAGACGCGTTTCGATATCATTGCCGCCACGTGCTGTGTTGCTGTTGTTGTTGTTGTTGTGCTATTTCGTTTCATGCCAGTGATTCTGTGTAGAGCTTTTCCATTCCATTGAGAGCCGGAGGAACGGAAATAAAGTTTATGCTCTAATGATCTTTTGTTTTTTGTGTGTTGTGTTTTCGACGGGGATGAGTATTTTATGCTGAATGCTTTCAATGTACGTCCGATTAAATTATATCGGGCTTAGAACCTTATGAGCTCCTGTTCGCTGGACTTCCACATGGTTGCACATTGTACAGGTAAAGCTGTTAAGGGATTACTGGGATATGGCACTGAGTCGTCCGTTTTGCAGCCATGTGGAAGAACGTGTAATAGGAGTCCAGGAATTAATGAAGCCTCAGATGTGTTTCAAGCAGATGTCCCTTCTGGCTCAAAATCACTGGACCGAACTGTTTCTGCTCTGGTGATCTTTTGAGCATGTGCATTGGAGTCCGGTCTTTGGGTATTGTCCTGGGCTCCCTTTCGTATTCCTTCCACATGGTTGCAAATAGCTGGCACTTTAGGGGGGATGAAAGGTATTTTTGTGGCAAAGCCGCTTGGATTATGGCTCAGTGCTTCGAGCGAGGTAATGAAAACGGAAATGTGACGAATGTGTTGAAACGGAATCCTTAATGGAAAAAGAGATTGCCAACATAGCAGAGGCTGTTCTGTTTCTGTACGTCATTCAATATTTCAAGTTTTTACCTTACGGGGAACAATTTTTCTTTTTCCGGGAAGAGGGATTTAAATTTCGTATTCTTCAAAGGGAAAAATCCTTAATTACCTCAATTTCTCAACACTTTTCAATTTATGACAAATAACAAATGTTACTCCTATTCATTATCCATTAACTTAAGCTTCACTTATTGGCAAAACTCTATTCGTCGATTTCCTATGGACAAACCGCCAATTCAATAACTTCACATACATACAGTCAACGAAGTGGAAGGACACCTTGCCGGGAGGTCATCATCAACTGCCACAAGCCGCTGAGACCCAGCCTTAAACATAAACCGGCATTAACTGCATTCGATGCCCGACAAAGTCTTTCTGGTCCAATGATCTGTGATTATTTGTCATTTTCCACCCCCTCCCCCCATTTGTTGGTCATCCATCCGTCTGTCCTTTTCCGGTGACAGCCATAATGTTGATTTAATGTCAATATGAACGGATTAGTTGTCATTGTGCTCACACATGTGGCACTTTAATTAGTTGCCGTTGAGCCTCAACAAATTGTTGTCAAGGGTGGTGGTGGGTGCTTGACATTGGTTCAGTCTACCATTGAATGTGCCTCTTTTTGGGGGAGTAACATTTTGACTACCAAAAAAAACAGGAAATAATTTTTTAGGTTTAGAAAAAAGGGGGGCTCTACAGGAAATTATAATACAGGCTTCTCCAACAGGAGGTGTTATTTTGAAACACCCGGTATTTCGGTAGCTGTCACTTTTTGAAGCTTTTACTCTTTGACATTTGACAAGTAGAAACTACGCCATTACTAAAAATGGAACGATACACGCTTCAACAACGCATTGAAATTATTAAAATTCTCAACAAAAATTTTGAAAAATCTTGCAGTCACAGTTCGGACCGTGTTATCTCTCGAAGAGGTGATCACAATTGGCCACCCAGATCTTGTGACTTAACACCTTGCGACTTTTTCCTTTGGGGAGCCACGTGAATGATAAGGTCTAACGCCAACAGCCCAGCGTCTATTTAAGATCTCAAAGATAGAATTCGTTAGGCTATCGAGGACATGGGGCAGCCACTTTGCGATTTGGTTAAGGACAATTTCATGAAAAGGATATGGTCCTGTTGTTTTTCGTTATTAACGGCATACCATCCTTTTTGTTATGAAGTAAACATCCGATCATTTATCTCAAAAAAATTGATTTTTTCTTGAAATATCCAAAATCAGCGGTAAGTATTTTATGGGGAAACTTTTGGAACTTTACACGACTTGCACAACGGGGGCGGCGGTAGTGGAGAATTCTTCAAAAATTATTTGGGGATTTTTTAGAATTTTCCGGGACATTTTTACATCGGAATTTTTCTTTTTGATAATTCATAATTTTTTTTTATCCATTTTTTTGGGTATTTTGCAGAATTTTTGGGGTTTTTTTTTTACGGGAATTTTTCATAGATTTGTAGGAACTCTTCTTTTGTATGGTATTCTTAATTTTATGGGGCATTTTCCAAAGAGCCCCCATCTATCACTACCGAGCAATAGTTTGCCTTCCTGTTCTCTATTGCGGCACGTTATGCGCCTGTTCACTATGCTGCTGACTTCTACCATCTGCACCATGATATTCTTCGGGGCGGGGTGGATAACCTACACACCACAGCATCCCTCTTTATCAATGCAGCATCCCTCTTATCACAGCAGCATTCTACAGCGTCGATAAAGCCGTCGACGCAAGATCACCGTTCATCAACGATGCCGCTGACTTGTTCTGACACTAAGCCAGCATTCTTCAGCACCGCCACTGATGTCTTTAATATCGACGCCGCGTTACCTTCTCGATTGCCAACATTACATTTCAATATCGCCGCATCATGTTTAACTGACGCCGTCGACAACTCTCAGCAGCGACGCCGTACTCTACTGCTTCTGTCACCACATTATTTAGCATCAAAGCTGAAAGGGCGATTGTTTGGACTTTCCACCGACTATTTTCTACGTCACATCTAACCACAGGTGTACTTACATAATTCTGTCTAGTGGTGGTGTTGTTATAAACCAGCAGTGTGATCGTTCTCATCCACAAAAACCTATTTGACATTTCGAAAAGAAAATTCTGATTTCAACAATGTGGGGTTAGAATGAAATTTCACATAAATTTAGCTGAGGAGAGGAATCAAAATGTTCTAAGCAGACGAGAGCTGTGGGTGTCTTGTTGATCAATGTGGTTAATATGTTGGTAGAGACTGTACAGGTCACGAGATAATAACAAAATAAATACGTATTTATTTTGTTTAGTAAATGAAATAAATTGCCAACTTTGGCATAAATTTCATAGATTACTGGGACAGAAGGACAAATTTGCCCTGGGAATGAAGGAATGTGCTGGTGCTGTGCTTTGGCGTATCAAAGGATACAAATCGAGCTTGAGGTCTGATGTTGTATATTTATTTTTATCGTAATTATAAAATATTTTGTTGTTCTCATGTGTACCCGTTGTAACCACTGTCCTTTTGCCACATCCTGTTGCCGCAGAATGTTTCCTTATACGAAACGTTTTGAGTGGCTGACTAAAAGGTTTCTGGTCTAGTGATCATTGGTAATTCTGCTGGTGTAGGAGTATTGGTTTGTTATCCTTTCAATCGAAGCTGTTCTCCCATCAGTCATCCTTCCACTAAGTGAACATTTTGAAAATTATTTCAGCCGATGATGTAATCAGATTAGGGCGGAGGTTTTGTAAGTAAATGGTACTCTATAGAGAACCACGATGTTGTGCTTCTATTTTAAAAAACAATCATTTTTTTCAACTCCATAACATTAATCTCCAATGACTGAAAATTTCCCCCCTCAATTTCTACCTAAAATATTGTACAAACCATGGCGTAGGGTATTCTTTGATACGCCATAGCACAGCACCAGCACATTTCTTCATTCCCAGGCCAAATTTGTCCTTCTGGCCCAGTGATCTATGAAATTTATGCCAAAGTTGGTAATTTATTTCATTTTTGATTTCACATCACTCGTGTGTTTACACTTTCCCACAACACACCTCCTGCGCTCGGCTCCTGCATTTCCACCACACTTTACTCGTTTGATGGATGCACTCACTCAACTCATCTCATCTCACACCTTGCCGTTCTCAGTGAGGTCTTTTCATCTGCCCCCCCACATGAGATTTGCTTCGCGCCACTGCGCAGGTCCAGGAATTACTCATGCTTCTGTGAATGTGTATGTGTGTGTGTGGGTTTATTTTGCTGCAGCTTCACTGCGGCGCTAGTGGAAATTCCTGCATATCATTAATTATCTTCTGGTCTGGTGATCTTTGTTTGTTTGTTATGCTGAGGAGTTGTTTGCTCTTTATTTGCGAAGCTGCATGTATTTTTCGCTGAGCTCCCAGTTGCCGACTTCCTTGCATTTCGTTTGAAATGTCTTCCGTTTTGGTTTTTTGGAATTAGTTGACATTTGTCAACGATTAACAATGGCTTGATTTAAGTTTGAATGTAAGGGCATACAAATAAAGTTCAATGCGCCCGGAGAGTATAAGTTCAAGTGTTCCTCAGGCGGTTGGAGGAAGGATGAGGAAGAAGTACCTGGAAAAAAGAAAATTGTTTAGACAAATAAATAAACGTCAGCAAAATCTGGAAGAAAGTATTAATGGCGGCATAACATAAATGGAAAAGAAATGTATTCTAATGTTCTCTACTAGAAATAATCGCATTGAGGAAACTCTAAGAGAAAGATTAATTGAGGCATGGCGAAATGAAAACGAGCAGGAACTCCAAAAGAGCCCAGCAATTTGTTGTAGCAACCGGAGAATTCGTTCTTCAGCTAGACTGTACGAATATTGAATGAACTGCCAGCGATCAACTCTGCACAGAAATCTTTTCTACCACGTAGTCCTCATTCAATTTCTTTCCTATTGTAAACAATGTTCATATTCAAAATATTTGTATTTTTAAAATGGAATTGAATGTTACCAGAATTTAAAAAGGTCATAACTCGTGAAAACCACTTTTAACATGAGAAGGAGAAAATCGAATAAAACTAGAGACAATATAGATTTGTTTTTGGACTGCAGCAACAATCCAAAGGCCCAACCAAGATACGGGTGCTTCTCAGCAGTTATACATGATTTTAGTCTCCGCTCAGGTTATTGTTTCGCTCTATTTTGAATTTTTTTTTTTCATTTAAATCGATAAATAACATTTCAACCTGCTATTATGTATACGGCGTATTCATGGGACAATTCACATTTCTGTTCGTCCTTTGATTTTTTGTCTGCAATTAATCGTTTTTCAAGTTCCCATTCTTCTTCGCTTTGACTCCATGTTTCTGCGGCGTTTTTTCATTTGTCGATTCTTTGCGATTACTTCGCTTTGACTCCATTCATTCATTTTTGGGTTTTAAATTTTTCTATTTTGGCTATTTTTTATTTGCCTTTTTTCTCCATTTGCAAGTTATCATTCTTTCCAGTTACTTCGCTTTGACTCCATATTTCTGCAGCGTTTTTTTTTATTGGGTTTTTATTTAGACGATTTTTTTGTTTTTTTGTGATTTTTTATTTTGGCGTTTTTTTTATTTTGACGTTTTTTATTTGCTTTTTATGATTTTCTCCGATTTTCTCATTCTTTCTCATTATTTAGCTTTGACTCCATATTTCTGTGGAGTTTTTTTTTCCATTTTGGCGTTTTTTATTTTAGCGATTTTTCATTTGCCGTTTTATGTTTTTCTCCATTTGCAAGTTACCATTCTTTCCGATTACTTCGCTTTGACTCCATATTTGTGTGGCATTTTCTTTATTTTGGCGTTTTTTTTTATTTTGACGTTTTTTATTTGCTTTTTATGATTTTCTCCGATTTTCTCATTCTTTCCGATTATTTTGCTTTGACTCCATATTTCTGTGGAGTTTTCTTTCATTTTGGGGTTTTTTATTTTAGCGATTTTTTATTTGTTTTATGTTTTTCTCCATTTGCAAGTTATCATTCTTTCGCTTTGACTCCATATTTGTGTGACATTTTTTTTATTTTGACTATTTCTCATTTTGTTGTTTTTTATTTTAGCGATTTTTTTTTTATTTTCGATTCTTTCCGAATACTTCGCTTTGACTCTATTCATTTTTTTTCATTTTTGGGTTTTTAATTTTTCTATTTTGGCTATTTTTTATTTGCCGTTTTTTCCATTTGCAAGTTATCGTTCTTTCCAGTTACTTCGCTTTGACTCCATATTTCTTTTTTTTTTTGGGTTTTTATTTAGACGATTTTTTTGTTTTTTTTTGTGATTTTTTATTGTGGCGTTTTTTTTTTATTTTGACGTTTTTTATTTGCCTTTTTTGATTTTCTCCGATTTTCTCATTCTTTCGGATTATTTTGCTTTGACTCCATATTTCCGTGGAGTTTTCTTTCATTTTGGTTTTTTTTTTTTTTTTGACTTTTTTTACCATTCTTTCGCTTTGACTCCATATTTGTGTGACATTTTTTTATTGTAACTATTTCTCATTTTGTTGTTTTTTATTTTAGCGATTTTTTTTTTGCAAGTTATCATTCTTTTCAGTTACTTCGCTTTGACTCCATATTTATGCGGCGTTTTTTTTATTAGGTTTTTATTTAGGCGATTTTTTTTATTTTGGCGTTTCTTTTATTTTGACGTTTTCTGCCTCTTCTCATAAGGCAGAAAGTGTCACAACAACCTTTCTCTCCCAGAAACTGAGAATTGCGGCAATTAGAATTGCCTAGTACAAATCAATACTTGGCTATACGGACACAGCGTCCCTTCAGTTCATTTCCCTGATTC
Source organism: Hydrotaea cyrtoneurina (assembly GCA_958296145.1). Taxonomy (NCBI): domain Eukaryota; kingdom Metazoa; phylum Arthropoda; class Insecta; order Diptera; family Muscidae; genus Hydrotaea; species Hydrotaea cyrtoneurina. Next base: position 10,951,337 of record OY282516.1, read on the forward strand.
GTGCTTTATTTTCGTATATGAGGTTTGTTTTTCACAGTTCACCAAACTCAGCTGACATTACTAACACAGCTCTGAACTGAGATGGCAGAGCAGATAACAGGAGGTCAGCCAAGTTTAAACGTATCCATTTCTCCACCAACTTGTTTTTTATTTTATTTGTTATTTTTATTTCAAAATCAATACGATTTTTTTTGTTTTCTTGCCAAACACTTGGCCTAACACTACTAGACCCTCATGATTTGCAGAAAGTCTTCCATCAGGTCTGTCGCCCCACTCATGAGTACATTTGCACTTTCGGAAAAGTACCAGCACATTTAACAGATCACTGATTCGGAATGAAAACATGAAGCCATAGAAAACAGTGCGAAACTTTATTGGATGAATTTTGGTGAGCAAAACTTTAGCGCAACTGAATAATTGATGAGCTGTTCAAAGAGAAAACTTTTGTGTTTTTCGTTTTGTTCTTCTTCGCCGTTGGTACAATAGAAATTCTTTGACAAACAATTGTTGTTGTGGATGAAATTAATGTGGTATTGAAATGAAATTAGTTGTCATGAAGAAGGGAGAAGGTGGGAGGTGGGGGAGCAGTATTAGCTTTTAATTGCGTTTGCGAAGGGAAATAAAAGCGGCTGTGAGATTGTCATCAGTGACTGGCCAAAGGTCAGAGATGTTAATATGGGAGATCATTTTCAATGGAAGATGACCTCAAAGCCCAACCTGAATGGTGGGGGTAATATCATTGACTGGCCAAAGGTCAGGGAATTTTCATTGTTATGGAGGCGGATCTAAGGTCCTCAGAGTAGAACTGAGCGAGATAGGACCTGGTTTGAAATTTCGGCCAGGGCTGTCAATATTGATTACCATTGTTATGGAGGAGAGGCAATAAGGGCTTCTGTTTGCAAAGTCATTGTTCTATTTAGCGTCAAAGGATACCCAAGACGGACAAACATCTATCACATCTGAGTTTAGTTTCGGTTAGTCGAGTTTGAGATTATTGATTGTTTCTAGTTCTTTGCAAAAAAAAATAGAATGTTCAAAAAAGGCTTCAAGAACGGTCTACGGATCCGTTTCGGCAGCTGACACCCTTCTTCAGGCCAAAGCCTGTGGTGTGAAGCGAACCCATGACCCCCCAACGCAAGCACGCTACCAAAAAATATATTTTATTTATTTTTTGAAATATTAAAAAAAAATTATTTTTTAATTTGGAATATTAAAAAAAAATTGTTTTTTTTTTTTTGAAATATTAAAAGCAAATATTTTTTGGAAGTATTAACATTTTTTTGAAATATTAAAAAATTGGCTTCAAACAAGGTGCCTACCAGTCAGCTGCCACACTTCTTCAGACCAAATCTGAAACCTAACCCATAACCCCCAAGCTGATAGGCAAGCACGCTACGAAAAAATATTTTTTTTAAATTTTTTGAAATATTGAAAAAAAAATATTCTTTATTTTTTTGTGAAATATTTTTTTTATTTTTTTGAAATTAAAAGAAACGTCTTTTTCTATTTTTTTGAAATTTCAAAAATATCTGTAGTTTTTGAGATACTAAAAAAATATTTGTTATTATTTTTTAAATATTAAAAAAAAATAATTTTTTTTTGGAAATATTGATTTTATTTTTGAAATATTAAAAAAAATTTGTTTTGAAATATTAAAAAAAATTGTTTTTATTTTTTGAAATATTAAAAGCAAATATTTTTTTGGAAGTATTAAATTTTTTTTTGAAATATTAAAAAATTGGCTTCAAGCAAAGTATACGGGTAGGCAGCTGCCACACTTCTTCAGACTAAATCTGAAATCAAACCCATAACCACCAAGAAGATAGGCAAGCACGCTACGAAAAAATATTTTTTTTAAATTTTTTGAAATATTGAAAAAAAATATTTTTTATTTTTTTGTGAAATATTAAAAAAAAAAAATTTTTACTTCGTTTTTCTATTTTTTAGAAATTTCAAAAATATCTCTTTTTGTAGTTTTTGAGATACTAAAAAAATATTTGTTATTAATTTTTAAATATTAAAAAATATGGAAATATTGATTTTATTTTTGAAATATTAAAATAAAATTGTTTTTATTTTTTGAAATATTAAAAGCAAATTTTTTTTTGGAAGTATTAACATTTTTTTGAAATATTAAAAAATTGGCTTCATGCAAGGTATACGGGTAGGAAGCTGCCACACTTCTTCAGACCAAATCTGAAATCAAACCCATAACCCCCAAGCTGATAGGCAAGCACGCTACGAAAAACTATTTTTTTTTGAATTTTTTGAAATATTGCAAAGAAATATTTTTTATTCTTTTGTGAAATATTAAAAAAAAAAATTTTTACTTTTTTGAAATTAAAAGAAAGTTTTTTTTTACTTTTTTGAAATTAAAAAAAATATTTGTTTTTGTATTTTTTGAAATATTTGTTTTTAATTTTTTAAATATTAAAAAAAAATATTTATTTTATTTTTCGAAATATCTAAAAAATATTTTGTGTTTATTTTTTAAATATTTAAAAAATTTTTTTTTTTTATTTTATTTTTTGAAATATTAAAAACATTTATTTCTATTTTTCTTAATATTAAAATATTTGTACGGTAGTCATTGGCATTGATTTCGACTGCAAGTATTGGTCTAATACGTGCCGCAGATGTTAACGACCTACAGCTTTTTTTTTAGAGTTTGCTGCCTTACAATTTTTCGGAAGTTTAAAAAAACGGCCTTCACGACGACATTCAGGAATATCTCAATTCTTCGACTTTTCTTTCATATCCGTCGCACCATTGAAATTGCTTTGATATCCAACCCAGTCCCCACTGTGCCGATGTCCTTGAACGATTGTTATCACATGAGTTCACTTGAGAGATTTATTTCTTTTCTTCTTCACAGCCAAAATATATACGGGTTTATACTAAGTATAAACCACTGTGCTACACACACACACACTTATCACACCTATACACTGGAGACACCCATACAGGCACACACACACACAAAAAAGAATGTGTGTGTGTGTATGTGTCAGCCAGCATGTAATTTCCGCTTACTCATTAAATGTCTTCTGGTCTAGTGATCTTTGGTGTTTACAGTGGCTTTACACACACACACACATTTCTCTTTGACGTGTGTGTGTGTGAAGGCCTTTATCTTGCTGAGCTCCCTTTACCAAGTCTTCCGGATGGCTTGAAGTGGAAACGATATGTAATCAAGAGGACGAAGACTGAAGATGATTCTATCAATTCACAGATGTGTGATTTACGTGCTTATGGGTTTGGTAGGTGAATTCTTCTGAACTCCCTGCAACATGTCTTCCACGACAATGAATACGATTAGATACGTTATTGGTTATGGGGTACGGAAGTTTCTTACATGGTGTTCACATTATGCTTTTTGAAACTACTGTGGTTTCATGTGACATTTCTCATTTCTCTGTTGTGTTTTCTGTACTGAGTGTAAACAAAACAAACAAACAAAGATAAAATAATATCAAAATGAAAATGAAAAAATGAATTTAATTTGTACAATATTTGAGTTTATATCATTGTATGATAAAGCAGCGAATGCTTTTAAAGAAATACATGATTATTACACTAATACAATGGAATTGTATCGAAGGAGAAATTTGCAAAACAAAACAAACTAGAAGAAACAAACAAACAGCTGTTTTTTCCCCTCATTTTTCTGACATTTGCTTTCAACAGGGATGCAAATTTTTTCATTTTATTCCTTTTTTTAACTACTATTGGAGTACAACACTGGGCTCTCTCTCATTTTTACTGTGGTTTCAAACAAACCACAGCAAAAAGAGCGTAATTCCTGCGTTTTGTTTTGTATGGAAATTGAAGTGTGTTTCGCAAAATTCATCGAAAGAGAGCGAAACGCCGGCGTTTCAGCTGAAACGCAGTAAGTGTGAAAAGGCTATTAGATGTCAAAGGGGGGAACAAGTCGTATATCCCTGGGCTGTATACCAGGAAGTTTTTTAGAATTTTAATCGCTAGCTTTCTTACTGCTTTTATTGAACTCGTTGGCCAAAATCAACATTTTTTGTTGTCAGCGAATTCCAAAAATATTTTTGTTAGCATCGTAGGATATTTTTTCCATAAAAAAAATATTATTTTTATTTTTTTATAAAAAAAAAACTATTTTTATTTTTTTTATAAAAAAAAATATTATTTTTATTTGTTAATAAAAAAAAAACTATTTTTATTTTTTTATAAAAAAAATATTTTTTTTTTAAATATGAAAAAACCAAAATTTGTTGTCACCGATTTCTAAAAATATTTCTTGTAGCGATTTCAAAAAAAAAAAAAATTAGGATCGTAGGATATTTTTTATAAAATCTAAAATCTAAAGTTGTTGCTGTCACCTATTTCTAAAAAAAATATTTAAAACAATATTTTGTTAAAATATTAAAAAAAATATTTGTTTTAATTTTTTTAAATACAAAAAATAAATATTTTTTATAATTTTAAATACTAAAAAGACATATTTCTTTATTTTTTTAAATATTAAAATAAATATTTTTTTATTTTGAAACTGTTTGAAACTCTCACAATTTTGAATTTTAACAAACAACAAATCTTTTTTATATTTATTTAAATATTCGACCTCTATATAAGTGAAATACTCCTCAAATTTTGATAATTCTAAATCCTGATTGACTACTAATTTTTGTTATGAACTGACATTTCATTTTATCGAAATCTGTTGTCTGTCATTTGAATACTTTGAAAACTCCTTCGACCACCCCCCCCCCCCCACGCAAGTATGTGCCCATCCACATTGTTTATAATTCATTTCGTTTCCGTGTTTGCAATCAAACAAAAATGTGCCTCTTTCGTCTTCGTCAACGTCGCATTAAACCCACCTCACCTAAATAACAGACATGCGCTGTACAAATGCGCGTGCCTTCGTATGCTCTCCCGCCATACAATTCCCGTGAGAGACATTCACTCTTTAATTATCCCAAGTACTACAGGGCACGGCATTCACTCATACTCTTGATGTCACACCAACACCGTTTGGTGTCGGTCCGTCTGCACGTGTCGGTGACATCACACCGTGTTTGTCATGCTCAGTCTTCTGCTTCAGCGATCATTGCGGTTTTTGGGATGACAGGTGCGTTGTGCTGTGTTTTGTTGGTTTGCTTTTGCTGTCTATGTAGGGGGGGTTCTTTGTGTTTGCTGTTAGCCCATTAGGAAAACGTACACTTGGTTGCAAAATGAGGGACACAACACAGTTGGAAAAATAAGTAATCCCAGTGATGAACTGTGCTTTGCTGGCTGGGTGAACGGACGCGACGACTTTTAACTTTTCCTGATCTCCCTTCTGTTGGACTTCCATGTCAGTGGTTTTCCATTTGCTGGCTTTGAAGATAAACGACATTTTATGTTTACTAATTACTTTCGACCGCAGTTCTGTTTATTTTCGCAGGGGTACCCTAACCCTTGCTCCCACTAAAAGAAATTCAGCTCTGTTTTATATGTGAAGTTTTTTCTTTTTTATTTTTTTTCCTAAATTAAGCATTTGATTAATTGATTTAATGTCATTTAAAGCTCAAAATCATTGATTCGAAAGACCAGGTACCACCTGACAAAGACACACTGAAGGAAATGAAAATAATTCACCACCAAATGTTCATTCAAATAAAAAAAAAGTTACAGGAGAACAGCAGTTGATGGCGGCTTTCTATGATAAAATAAAATTTCCCAGTGATTCCATATCACCTCTCCTACGTGTGTTCATTGTTCTAAATTTCAACCTACCCTTTGCCCCACTGTACTTGTACGCGAGAGTTTTTGTCACTTGGATTAACAAAAGAAAAATATTCCGTGACTCTGTTGGGCATGTGAGGGCATAAATGTAATGTATACTGTTTTTTATTTACTTCCAATATAATCCAATTACCTCCGCCTTTGCGCAAAAGTCTTCCGGTCTAGTGATCTTTAGTGTTTGCCCTGGCAGAAGGCTGTGTGTCAGCCAGGCAAGTTGGCTGATGGCAGCCTTTTACTGGGCTCCCATCATACAGGCTTCCACATCGTTTCATAGGGGTGGTAATTAGAAATGTATTTCAAGGACATCTAACAATTGTTAAAGAAATTAATAGGATTTATTTATAGATTTTGTTCAGGATTAATTTGAATTGAGATACATTTTCCGAATACTGATTGTGAACAAAAGTAAACACGTTAGAAGTAAAAGACACTTTGAAAATCAAATTTATTTTCTTTAGAGAAAATTTAGGAGAAATCAAATAATTTCAAGTTTTTTTTTTAAAAAAAAAAATAATTTTTTAGGAAAAATTTAATTTTTTTTTAACGAAAAATCAGGAGGTATCAGAAAAAAAAGTATTGCTTTAGGAAAAATTTATGAGAAATCAAAAAATTTAATTCTTTTTCAGGAAACATTTTTTTTCCGAAATATTTAATTTCGAAAAGGAGAAATCGGAAAAAAATATTTTTTTACGAAAAATTTAATATTTTGTCGGGAAAAAACATTTTTCGTGACAAATTAATTTTTTTTTTTGAAAAATTTATTTTTTTACGAAGAAATTATTTTCTTTGGGGAATGCTTTTTTTTATGGAAAATGTTTTTTTTTGGAAAAATGTAATTTCTTTTTACGAAAAATCTAGGAGAAATCAAAAAAAAATTATTTGCTTTATGGAAAATTTAGGAGAAATCAAAATTTTTTTTTTTGAAAAATTAAAGTTTTTTTAGGTAAAATTTAATTATTTTTACTAAAAAATTCGTTTATTTATGAAAATTTACGAGAAATCAAAAAAATGATTTTTTTTCAGGAAACATTTTTTTTCCGAAATCTTTAACTTCGAAAATGTAGGAGAAATCAAAAAAAAAATATTTTTTTAGGCAACATTTAGGAGAAATAAAAAATTCCAGTTTTTATCAGAAAAACAATTTTTTATGAAAAATTATTTTTTTTTTGGAAAAATTAAAGGTTTCTATTAAGAAAAAGTTAATTTTTTTACGACAAAATTATTTTCGTTAGGGAGAGTTTAGGAGAAATCAAAAAATTTCATTTTTTACCAGGAAATTTTGTTTTTTATAACAAATTAATTATTTGGAAAATTCAATTTTTTTTTAGTAACAGTTAATTTTTTTACGAAAATTTTAATTTTTTTTATCGGAACACAATTTTTTTTAGGTAAAATTTAATTTTTTTACGAAAAAATTCTTTTCTTCACGAAAATTTACGAGAAATCAGAAAAAAAAATATTTTTTTAGGAGAATTTAGGAGAAATAAAAAAAAATTGAATTTTTTATGGAAAAATTCAAGTTTTTTTTTAAAAAAACAGTTAATTTGTTTACGACAAAATTATTTTCTTTAGGGAAAATTTTGGAGAAAACAAAAATTGCATTTTTTATCAGTAAATTTCTTTACTGATTTGTGATTTAGGAAAAATTTAATTTTTTTAATTTTTAAAAATTTCAAAAATGTCTTTCTTTTCTCATTTTTTTGTAGTAACAATTAAATTTTTTAGGGGAAATCCATCATTTTTTTGTTTAGTAAAAGTTAAATTTGTTACGAAAAATTTTTGTTTTAGAAAAAAATTAATTTTTCTTTTTTTTGAAAAAAAAATATTTTTTTTGATAAAAGCTTTGTTGTAAAAAAATATTTTTGTATACTAAAAATTTAATTTGTTAGGAAATATTATTTTTTTTTGGAAAAATTTTATTTATTTTGGAAAAAATGTATTTTTTGAAGAAAAATTATGGTTTTTAGGAAAAAAAAAATAGATTATATTATAGAACTAATTTAATTTAAAAAAAGAACCTTGGAAAGGTGTTCTGAACCATATCCGTCGATTCTTTTTTATTTCTAAGTTTCAAGCATTTTCTTGAAATCTTTTCGGCAATTTGAGTCGCGTAAATCGATAACGGCTACGTTAATAATATTTCCTCGTTTCTTTCTATTCGTTCCAAAGACTTCAAACTCATCCAGCCCACTGTGTTCTTGTTTTTCTTTTCGGTAATTGTCGCTTAAACAAAGGGAAGACATTACATTAGAAATTCTAATGCCATCCTGTCCACCACCACCACCAAAAATCTTCCGGTCTAGTGATCATTGCTATTGGTTGGTGCTAAATTAGCTGTCAGCGTAACAAATTACGTCTTGTCTTCCCTATTATTCATTCTGGGCACCTATTCGGTCCTCTGCCAGTTGGCTGGCAATGTTATGGTAACCTTGGGGTTATGTCAGTGCTAAAAGGATTAAATAGATGGTAGTTGTTTTGTTAAACAAATCAATTTTCTTTCTTTTAGCGTTTAGCATATATTTTTCGTAAGCTGTTTTGCCTGTCTCCACCTTGTCGGGTCGCTAAAATGCAATGATTTGGAATTAAAATGGTCAACAATTGCGAGGAAACGGCACAGAAAACAACATGGGTTTTGAATGGCCAATTAAGTTTTGTGGGAATAAATTGGCCAGCGCCACCTCTGGTGTTCATTCGAATGACAAATGGGTATTAGGCGAGCAGAATGGAAGGCAAACAAATACTTTGGAATATGGTTATTTAAGGTAGAAAATGATAAACACAGTGCATTCTGAGAGATAGTATTGCCAATCAATTTTTCAGATTTTCATTGCCAATCATTTTTCTGGCATGTCACTGCTGGCCAGAAGGTATCGGTTACGATATTTCCTCCTACATATTGGCCAACCTCCCCATTGTCAGCCAGGAGTAGCCTGAATGATCTGTCTGGACATAGCTCCTTAGATAGATATGTAGCTAGTAGCTTTTTTATTTTTTTTATTTATAAAATTATAAATTCAGACTTTTTTAGAGTAACAAACCGACTCTTTTTGGTGCTCTTTTTTTTCTATATAAAATAAAATACGCGTTGTCAATCAGGTATGCAGGTATGAATATACTCTCTCGCCATACAATAGACATTTCAGACTGGCAAACCGTTTATTTTTGTGGTCGTTGTTTCCATATAAAATAACATACGCGTTGCCAATCACCTTTCTTTTATTGCCAATCATTTTCCTTACATTTCACCAGTCTCTGGCCACAAAACAATTGTTTATAAAAACAATGTTTTTTAATGAATGCTTTACATCGAAGTCATGACAAATATGCAATTTACAATAATATCTAGATTCAATATAACAGGGTAGTGTTGCAGTTTGCAAAAAGGAATAATAACATTTCTGATCAAATCCTTATTAGTCTTCCTCAGCTTTACGGAACCTTTTCTTTGGGTGTGTACGTGGCTTTTAGAAGGTCTCAGGATTTTATTTCTTTCTGTGGGCATGTGCAATTTCTATTTCGGCATTTTTTTTAATTTGTCTACTTTAATACTCGACGATATAATAAAACTCATCAAATAGAAATTAGACTTCACGTCTTTTCGAGTACGTGGCCGATACAGCTTTTCTACCGGCGTCTTTTTTGATTATAAACTGCCGTACATTTTTAGAGAAAACATTGTGTTTTTTTGTATTTCTACAAATATTTTTTCGTTTCCTTCGGTCAATGTATATTTCCAGAGACCCTTCCTGAAAGCATTTCGACATTTGTTTACTTTAATAGTTGACTTGATATAATGAAAGTACGTTGCCGTTACAATTCTTCGGGCGGCGTCTTTTTCGATTATCAACTGGCATCAATTTTTAGAGAAAACTTTGTGTTTTTTCGGTCTTTTTTGTATTGCTACAAATATGTTTCCGTTTCCTTCGGTCAATACTAAAATATTTATGTATTGAGATCCTTCCTGAAAGCATTTTGGCATTTGTTTACTTTAATACTCGACGATATAATAAAACTCATCAAATAGAAATAAAACTTGACGTCTGTTCGAGTATGTAGCCGTTAAAATTTTTCGGGCGGCGTCTTTTTCGATTATCAACTAGCTTAAATTTTTGGGGAAAACATTGTTTTCTTTGTATTTTTTTTTTTGCAATAAATACTTTTCCGTTTCCTTCGGTCAATATCTATTTCCAGCCATCCGTCCAGTTCGACATTTATTTCATTTGGTTACTTAAATACTCGACGATATAATAAAAGTGCGTAGCCGATACACTTTTACGGGCGGCGTCTTTTTCGATTATCAACTGGCGTCAATTTTTAGAGAAACATTCGGTTTTCTCCGTAATTTGTGTAACCTCAGCTATTTTGTTAATTCTGAATGTGAAGAAGAATATGAAAATGTTTTTCTCCCACTGTGTCAAATGATCCAATTGTTAAATGTTATTCTCATACATATCCAGCACGGTGAGTGACGGGAAATGTGATTGAATTTCATTTCATTCCATATTCTTTTAAATCAATGTCAGGTTATCCATCCATTTATCAATCGGAGTGTGCTTCTCTCCTGCCTTCTTTACGTTACAAGAAACATTATTTCCTTTACCTTTTCTTTTACACAAATATATCCTTATTTATGCATACCACCTTTTTTCAAATAACCATTAAATTTCTGCTCTGATGATCATTTATTTCGAGTGGAATGTGATGACAGGTTTCCGGCACTTCGGATCTCCCCCTCTGGTCCTAGTTGCCAATTAAGTTGTCTCCATATATCTCTTAGTCTGAGGGTTTATTTCTTTGCAGCCTTTACTGATATCCCCTTTTGTAAAAATGCTACCGTAAAAAAATATTCCTGTGTATGCCAACTGTGCAAAATATGTTCTTTATGTCCACTGTGCGCCAAACATACTACCGAATGAATACCTCTTCTCCCCCATGGAGCGTATAATTTCCGCTTGTTTACTTTAATATCTTCTGGTCTGGTGATCTTTGGTATTGTTTACAGTGGCATCAACCATTTCCCAATCTCACTGTGATACTTTGCTCACATCCATGGGCTCCTGTTCCGTACACTTCCACTTGGTTTGAAATGACGACGAATAATCGTCATACACTGATAGAAGGATATACCTTCATATATTCTTTGTGTAAACGATATTACAGATTATGTTATCCCATTCCTTGGACTTCCAAATCAGTGAGTTTTTGCTGTTTACATTGCGGTGAGTCAGACTTGAGTCAGACATTTGTATTTCTGCCGTTGCCGTTGTTTCCCAAAAAAAAAAAAAAAACTTTCCATATTCTTGCATAAGTCCTCCTTAGCTCTTAGTGCTGATGAATTGATTTACTGATGTTTATAATTCCAATTCAGTGATTTGGAAGAAGTGTTACCATCACATAAACTCGGCAATATATCACTTGATTGTATCAAGCGACTTGTGAGACTCGAATTATTCATCCACATGAAAGGGGGGTAACAGGTGCGCAGCTTTACAAGGAAGAGTCTGCTATAGGAAAATTAAATAGTACACTTAGAGAAAAAAAAAAAATGGATAAAGAAACTATTAGTTCACCAGTTAGGGTAAGAGTTAAACAAATGGTTTGGAATATCAAATTCCGTATAAACTGGCACATTTCAGCAATGGTGGTCAACTTTGTTAGAGGTTGGCCAGCAGGCAATTTGTACCCACTCCCCATTAAGTAGACCCATTTTGTTTTTTGATGTAATTTTGCATTAAAACGACAACATGGAACTCACTGCCCACAAACTCAAATTAAAAACAACAGCTGATCATGACAGGGCTGGCAATCTTGAGCAGGGATGAGAAAGCAGTACAAAACCCTAAAAATATGGAAAGAGAAACATATCGATACATGTTGATCATAAATAACTTGGAAAGCGCCTCGGTACGCGCGTTGGTAGTATGCTTGCTGCCTATCGGTGTCGGGGTTGTGGGTTCGATTACCACCAGGGGGGCTTTGGTCTGTCGGTGCAAAAATCTAGCCATATGGTCTGTGTCACCCGGTGGGTCCAAGGGTACCCAAAATTAGAATATAAATTTACTTTGTACTGTAATTAAACAAATAAAATAAATAAATAAACAAATAAAAAAAATGTACTTTTTCAAAATTTTAAAAAATAAAAAAAATATTTTTTTTGAATATTTCCAAAAATAAAAAAATACTTTTTTTTAATTTTGTAAAATATATAAAAAATTGGAAAAAACAAAAAATATTTGTTTAATATTTTAAAAATAAAAAATATATTTTTTTTTAATTTTGTAAAATATAAAAAAAATGGAAAAAATATTTGTTTAATATTTTAAAAATAAAAAAAAATATTTTTTTTTAATTTTGTAAAATATAAAAAAAATATTTTAAAAGATAAACAAATATTTTTTTAATATCTCAAAAAACAAAAAATATATTTTTAACATTTCCAAAAATAAAATAAAAATATTTGTTTATGAGCCGGGTGGTCCATTTGATAGCGTGCTTGCATACCAGTGTGTCTGTATTAAAAAAATATTTTTTTAATATTTTAAAAAATAAAAAAACAATTTTTTAATATTTAGAAAAATAAAAAAACAATTTTTTAATATTTAGAAAAATAAAAAAAAAATTTTATATTTCGAAAAATTACAAAAAAAAATTTTTTTAATATATCGAAAAAAAAAATTTTAGTTTCTAAAAATAAAAAAAAATTATTATTTCGAAAAATTAAAAAAAAATATTTTTAATATTTCGAAAAATAAAAAAAAATATTTTTTTAATATTTCGAAAAATAAAAAAAAATATTTTTTTAATATTTCGTAAAATAAAAAAAATTAAATATTTAAAATTAGAATTTACTTTGTATAGTAAGTAATAGTAGATAAACACATTTTTTTTAATATTTCAATAAATAACAAAATACGCTTTTTTAATATTTTAAAATATAAAAAAATATGGAAATTTTTTTAAATAATAAAAAAAATACATTTTTTAATATTTGAAAAACAAAAAAAAAAAAAAAAAAAATATATTTTCTAATATTTTAAAAAATAAAAAAATATTTTTTTTGAAAAAATATTTCTTTTTTTTAATATTTTAAAAAATAAAAAAAACAATTTTTTAATATTTAGAAAAATAAAAAAAAAAATTTAATATTTCGAAAAATTACAAAAAATTCTTTTTTTAATATTTCGAAAAAAAAATATTTTTTTAATATTTCGAAAAATAAAAAAAATTAAATATTCAAAATTAGAATATAAATTTACTTTGTATAGTAAGTAATAGTAAATAAACAAATATTTTTTTTAATATTTCAATAAATAACAAAATCCTTTTTTTTAATATTTTAAATATAAAAAAATATGGAAATTTGTTTAGTATTTTTTTTTTAATATTTGAAAAACTAAAAAAAAATTTTAAAAAAAAATATATTTTTTAATTTTTTAAAAAATAAAAAAATATTTTTTTTCAAGTATATTTCTTTTTTAATATTTCAATAAATAACAAAATACGTTTTTTTAATATTTTAAAATATAAAAAAATATGGAGATTTTTTTAAATAATAAAAAAATACGTTTTTTTAATATCTGAAAAACTAAAAAAAAATTTAAAAAAAATATATTTTTTTAATATTTTAAAAAATAAAAAAATAATTTTTTTAAAAAAATATTTCTTTTTTAATATTCAATAAATAACAAAATACGTTTTTTAATATTTTAAAATATAAAAAAATATGTACATTCTTTTAAATAATAAAAAAAATACATTTTTTAATATTTTAAAAACTAAAAAAAAAATTTTTAAAAAAAAAATATATTTTTAATTTTTTAAAAAAAAAAAAATATTTTTTTTCAAAAATATTTCTTTTTTAATATTTCAATAAATAACAAAATACGTTTTTTTAATATTTTAAAATATAAAAAAATATGGAAATTTTTTTAAATAATAAAGAAATACTTTTTTTAATATCTGAAAAAGTAAAAAAAAAAATTTTAAAAAAATATATTTTTTAATATTTGAAAAACAAAAAAAAATTTTTTTTTAAAAATATATTTTTTTAATATTTTAAAAAATAAAAAACTATTTCTTTTTTAATATTCCAAAAAATAAAACAAATATTTTTTTAATATTTCAAAAAACACAAAAAAAATATTTTTTTTAACATTTCCAAATATAAAATACATTTTTTTTTTAAGTTGGTGGCCTGCTTGCCTATCACTTTGGGGGTTGTGGGTTCGATTCCCAACAGGAGGCAAAAATCTAGCCATATGGTCTGTGTCACCCGGTTTAGAATATAAATTTACTTTGTAATTAAGAATAAACAAAATAAACATAAATTACTTGAATGTCTTGGCCATATTCTTAGACTACCTATCACCTTTGGGCCTATCCTCAATTTTATTGATTCATTTATTTATTTCGAAAATAGTCTAACAAAAATACATACAACAAGCATCTGCCAAGCACACACCTTCGATGCGGTACGTCTTCCTATGGCTTCTTGGTATTGCTGTGCGGCCACACACCAGAGGCATTTAACCAAGCGACTCAGACTCCAACAGTAATTACGTGCCTGCCTCACACCTTGTTTGTCATGCTCAGTCTTCTGCTCCAGCGATCACCATTACGGTCCAAGGAGGCAACAAACTACGGCTGGCATCCGAAGTGCCTCTTGGCTGTTTCTGGTTTCCCAGTGGACAAACTTCCACTTGGTTTCAAATCAAGTGTTAATTTTCGTTGGTGACAAATGTGACAGCGACGTCATCGGCTTAGTGTGATGTATGCATCGCAGGGGAGGGGAAATGTCATCTCTTGTCTTTCTGAAATCCCTGCACGTTTTCTTCCAAATCATTGAGTTCGTCGGTGCTGTATGGCTGAGTCACAGTGCAAATGGATTTATCACACATGAGTGTTCTTGAAGGTAGAGGCAACTTTTTCATTTTTGATTAAGCATTTGTTTGGTTTCTGTTGCCATGGAATACATTTGATTAATTGACTTTATGCCATTTATCACTCAAAATCAGTGGCTCGGAAGAGAGAAGTTATCAACGATGAAATGAAATCACATCAATTGATAATGAAATTCAAAAATCAACAAGTGGAAATATAAACAACCAAATGTTCACTCAACGGAAAGAAAAAAGAACAGGCGAACAGCAGAGGGCATGTTAAATGTTGAATAGCCCAAATGGTACACTCAGAAAAATATTGCCCTCCGAATAAAATAAATATGTGTTGGTCTGTGTCCTCTGCTAAAGGTTTTTTACATTCTGATATGTCTTCTCCCCACTGTTCGTCTTGCCTGTTGTGGGTTTTTGTCAACAAAATTAACACAAGAGACAGATTTTTTAAACAAGAAACATGCGGGCATATGTGTAATGAGTACTTTTAAGTCACCTAATCCAATTTTCTCTTGCTTGGCAAAATTCTTCCGGTCGGTTGATCTGTAATGTTTGACATCACAGAGGGTATTTTAGTGTGAGTTTTGTCGTTTACTGGGATCCCATCATTTAGGCTTCCAGTTCATTTCAAATGTGAGGTAATTGAGAAAACTTGTTTGGTATTTTTTTTTTTTTTTGGGGACATTTTAACCTCCGTTACGGGATACGAAGGGTTCTTTTTCATTCCAAACAAATCCTTCTGGGTGGCGATCCCTCTGCAGGGTGACGACCTTTCTACTGGGTGACGTCCTATCTACTTTGTAATCTCACTGGTATCTTTTATTTAATCGGGACCACATCTATTTGGGCTTATGCTTAGTTCATGAATGCAAAATCCATAGATTTATTTTTTCTGGAAAAAAAAAACAATATCTATCCTTTAAGCAATACTCTGACCCCAAGAAGAACCCACGCCCCCCTCCAAAATTGCTAATGGCATTGATTTTGCATAACCTGAATCATTGGGTGTTTTCCCCCTGAATCATTGATTTGGAAGATAATAAATCAACATTATTGGATAGCCCCAGAACAATTAATGTTCTTAATTACATTTGCGTAATCATTCAAATAAAAGAGAAATTAACAAGAGAACAGACTAGAAGGCACGTATGCTGCATAGGGAACAAAAGAGAAACTTTTGTTGAAAGACACACACACACACACGGACACACCTAAACACGAGGGTTGTACGACAAGTATACAGAGTCCTCAAGAGTTACCCTTGGACCAGTGTGAGCTGTCATGTTGAATTTTCAACATGAGAGATTTTTTGCAACGGTTGGCCAAAAATATGCGGGTAACATTGTTGAAAGAACACCACACACACACACACATGAAGGAGCCTTAAGCCTCCAATTCTGTATCCTGTTTACGGGTTTTCCGATCTAGTGATCTTTAGTGGTACGATGGTCATCTGTACAATGGGTGAGGCAAAAGACAACACAAACGTTTCTTGTTCAAAATTCTGACATCCTATCAAAGACTCTTCCAGTTGGTCTAAAGTTGAACAAAAATTCCATTTATAAATGCAAATAAATACAAAATCAACAACAACAAAATTAGAATGGCTGCTGTCATTTTAATAATATGAGAGCTGTTATTTAAAAAAGAGTTTTTAACCAAATTAGAGCCGTCATTTAAACCAATTAACATTTTAATAAAATTTCAACTGTCATTTTGTAAGAATTATGTTTAAGAAAAAAACAGCTGTAATTTAAAAAAAATGTGATTTAGTAAAACGAAAGCAGTCAATTAAAAAAATGCATGTTACAAAAAAATTGTAAAATGTCACCAAAATGACAGATGTCATTAAAATGAAAGCTGTCACTAAATTGACAGATGTCATTAAAATGAAAGTCGTCACTAAAATGACAATTGCATTTAAAAAAAAATATATATAAAAAAATTACAGCTTCCTTGTGATAAAAAAAAAATAAATTAATTTGAATTTTTACATTTAAAAAGAATTACAACTGCACTCTTAAAAAATTACACCTAAATTTTTAAAACATTAAATATTTTAAAATTAATTTAATTTTTTTAAATGCATTTTAAAAAAGTTACTGTTTCATTTTCAAAAAATTACATTAAAATGACAGATGTCACTAAAATCAAATCTGTAAATAAAATGACAGCTGTCATTTTAAAAAAGAATTTCGTTATAAAAAAAATTAAGGGCTGCGTTTAAAAAAAAATACATTTTAAAAAATGACATCAAAATTTTTTTAAGAATATTTTTTTAAAAAAAAATGGCAGCTACATTTAAAATGAAATTATAACTGCAATACACATGAATTTCTAAAAAAAACTATTTTTTAAAATTACAGCTGCATAGAAAATGGATTTTAAAAAAGTGAGTTGAATTTTCAAAAAAATTACCTATTTAAAAAAAATTACAACAAAAATAACAAATTAAAAAAATGACAGTTGCCTTGAAAAAAAATACAGCTTTGATCTTAAAAAATGTCATCTGTAATTAAAAAAACTGCATTTTTAAAAAATAAATTTTTAAAAAAATTACATTTTTAAAAAATACATTTTTAAGAAACTACATCTGTTATTTAAAAAAAGGATATTTTTATAAAACGACAGCGGTTTTTTTTTAAAACAAGTGATTTTAAAAAATAATATAAAATTAATTTTAAAAAAAAAAATTAACTTTAAAAAAATGTTTAAAAAATTAATTTAAAAAAAAATTTTTTTAAAGAAATTAAGTTTTTTAATTTAATAAAAACTACAGTTGTTATTTTAAAAAAACTACATTGTAATAAAATTAACAAAAAATTATGTTAAAAAATAATGTAAAATATAAAAATAAATTTTTAAAAAAATTAAATTTAAAAAAAAAATAATTTAAAAAAAACGACAGCTGGTATTTTAAAAAAAAAATATTTTTTTATAAAACGACAGCGGTTTTTTTAAATGATGATAAGAAATAATATAAAAAAATTTTTTTTAAAAAAACGACAGTATTTAAAAAAAAAAATTTTTTTTATAAAACGACAGCGGGTTTTTTTAAATGATGTTAAAAAATAATAAAAAAAAATAAATTGTTAAAAAACTAAAATTTAAAAAAAATATTTTTAAAAAAATATTTTTTTAAAACACAACAGCTGTTATTTAAAAAAAATACATTCTAATAAAACGACAGTGGTTTCTTTTTAAAAAAATTATGTTAAAAAATTACCTTAAATGTCAATGGCAGCTGTCAATTTTTTGATACTTTTTTCCTCATACCATTGACGGCCTCCATACTCGAAATTTCCAAGAAGTAACCAAAAAAGAAACGCTTTACAAAATACCACATTTGTTCCCTTGTTGTATTCGAAATTTTTTTGAAATAAATGGTAAAAGATCCAATTAAATATAAAAAAAATATCTGAGATATGAAAATTGTTGTTTTAGTGTCTATTTTTCAATATTCACCCACCCTGTACTATAAATGCTTTCAGTTATTCATGTTATTCATTTCAATACATTCCAAGACCCCCCCTATTATGTGGTCTTTTTCAAAGATACGTCACTTAGACGTAATATGAGTCTCAGGGTAACGGAAAAGGGGCAATCGGGTGCCACCTATTCTCATCCCCTTTCAAAACTCTTGCGGTCTAGTGATAGACAGTTATTTGCCAGTGATTGATAACTTTTTCTGAGCTCCCATCCGTGATTCTTCCACATGGTTTCAATTGTGTGCTAAATTAGACAAAAAAAATGGGAAGAGAGGCAGGTCGCTCAGCTCTCTCGCTGCGCCATTTTGTGGCCAAACTAATTCCGTTTAGGTTTAGGTTTCCGCATTGTCTGCCACTGAAATTCAGTGATTTGGAATTAATTGCATCGTTTAACGTTTTTGCCAAAAGGTATCGGCATAGAAAATTACATACAATTTTAACGGACAATTAAGTTTGTGCCAAAGACGCCTCTTCCTCTTCACCGCACTGGGTGTGTGTTTAAACAGGCGCAATGTATTGGAAGACCAGTGCTGATGTTTCGACAAAAGTTCAAAGTGAACGGAAATTTAAAAGAAAATTCAATTTCACTGCTTAGGGGGGGAAAGTGTACAATCAAGCCATGACTAGAGGAGGAATGGAAATATTACACTTGGACAAAATGGGAAATTTAAATGGTCAGAATTCCCGCCTAACAATTAATTAGTCTTCAATTAATAGGAGTTTTTTTTTAATTATTCAAATATATTTTTCTAGATCCAAATAAATTGTCTTGATCCAAATAAATTGTCTCGATTTAAATAAGATATTTTTTTAAAAAAATGGCTACATTTAAAATAAAATTAAACCTGCAATACACATGAATTTAAAAAAAACAATTTTTTTAAAATTACAGCTGCATAGATAGAAAATGGATTTTAAAAAAGTTAGTTGAATTTTCAAAAAAATAACAAATTAAAAAAATTACAGTTGCCTTATAAAAAAAAATACAGCTTTGATCTTAAAAAATGTTATCTGTAATTAAAAAACCTGCATTTTTAAAAAGTAAATTTTTAAAAAAATTAAATTTTTAAAAAATACAGGAGGAATGGAAATATTACACTTGGACAAAATGGGAAATTTATATGGTCAGAATTCCCGCCTAACAATTAATTGGTCTTCAATTAATAGGAGTTTTTTTTAATTATTCAAATATATTTTTCGTGATCCAAATAAATTGTCTTGATCCAAATAAATTGTCTTGATCCAAAAAAATTGTTTGATCCAAAAAAATTGTCTTGATCCTAATAAATTGTCTTGATCCAAATAAATTGTCTTGATCCAATTAAATTGTCTTGATCCTAATAAATTGTCTTGATCCAAATAAATTGTCTTGGTCCAACTAAATTGTCTTGATCCAAATAAATTGTTTTGATTCAAATAAATTGTCTTGATCCAAATAAATTGTCTTGATCCAAATTAATTGTCTTGAGCCAAATAAATTGTCTTGATCCAACTAAATTGTCTTGAGCCAACTAAATTGTCTTGATCCAAATAAATTGTCTTGATCCAAATAAATTGTCTTTGTCCAAATAAATTGTCTTGATCCAACTAAATTGTCTTGATCCAAATAAATTGTCTATCTAAATAAATTGTCTTGATCCAAATAAATTGTATTGATCCAAATAAATGGTATTGATACAAATAAATTGTCTTGATCCAAATAAATTGTCCTCAATTCATAGGAGTTCTCTTAATTATTCAAATATAATTTTCTTTAGAATTTGAATCTTAATATATATTTACCCTCGACACTGATTCACTGACTCTGTCACGCAGTACGTAGGAATTTAAATAGGCATTCTATAATTGTCTATAAATAATAATAATAAAAAAAAATATTTTTTTTTTTACAAAATTTTTTTTTTCCACAAAATTTTTTTTTTTCGACAATTTTTTTTAAAAAAAATTTTTTTTTTTCAAGAAAATTCTTTTTTTTTTAACAAAAATTTTTTTTTTTTAAAAAAAATTTTTTTTTCCACAAAAATTTTTTTTTTCAACATAATTTTTTTTCCATATTTCAACGGGCGCCATAGGCGCATTACAACTTACTAGTTTTTATATATTTTCGTATGGAATTTTATATCCTTTTATATCGCCGTTCTTTATGACACTGTAATGTCCTTGATGTGCTTTCGTGCGTGTACGTGTGTGTGTGTGGCATCCTGCTGAGAGACTTTGCCATTGTTTTGCACATGTCTGTGTTCGTAAGCGGACAAGAACATTTGAACAGCACTTTTTCGTGCTCATCAAATTACTGTTTTCTGCTCTAGTGATCAGCAGTTTTTGGACGAAGACGATGAGTTCATCATGCCAGTCAACTGTTATGCATTCTGCGTCCCTCTTATGAGTCAGTGATTGACGTTATTTGAATGGTTCATGTTTTTGTAAGGAAAGTGAAAATAGTATAACTCGGGCATAGAGTCTTAACGTCTTTCAAAGCAGACTCTCCGTTTCCTTGGCTGACCTCCTGTCATGACACTTACACTTTGGTGAATTTCCTTTTCGGCAAGGTGCACTTTTTCAGATTTATTGGTACGAGTATTTCAATAAATGACGAAAGTTTTTTCGTTTTTCATAAGGAAAAAAACTAGGAAAGGGAATAATTTTATTCTATTTGAATTTTCTGGCTGTATTAAATAACTCCCACCTTTATCAGCTCTTTTTCGGCAAGTCTTTTTGGTCGCACAATGAAAAAACCCCACATTGGATTGAAATGCAAACTTTCTCCTACTGCCCTCGTAGTATAATTTGCTTCCCCTATGGCAACAATAATTTTCCACGTGGCTACTTAAATGTCTTCTGGTCTGGTGATCTTTAGCGTTTTTATTTTCTCGACTGTTTCTTTGGCATTCTGGGCCGCTGTTACGTATTCTCTCAGTTCGTTGACTACAAAATCGCTGATGAATGACTTGCAATGATTTTTAAGGTGTCACGTTTGGTTAGTTGACTTAGCCTCTCTCTCTCTATCTCTCTCTGTGTGATGAAATAAAACCCTGGGTTTTCTCTTCTGTCTTCCCATCCAAACACTTCCAAGTCAGTGGACTTTTTCATTGAGTGTTGGCTAATTATCACAGATGAGAGAGCGCTTGGTTGGCATTCAAGAGAAACGTCAAGGGGGGGGAGGTGGGGGTCGTTTGATTTACCGATGACGGCTTTCGTCCAAAATCACTGATAGAAATCAACTTAAGGCAATTTTAATGCAAACTCGTGAAATCTTAGGCGTGTGCGTTCAGACGTAAAAGAAAAGTATGGGGAGACCATCATTTGTGACCAGTGGAAGAATTTTTGCAAAACAAAAACAATACACTCAGAGGAAAAATATGGTAGAGTAGAAGATTTCACAAATTCTCTATGAATTCTTCTGGTGAATCGCAAAGTGGCTGACCTATGTCCTCGATAGCCTCACGAATTATAGAACTTTTAGGTCTTGAAACGACGCTGGGCTGTTGGCGTAGGCCTTATCTTTAACGTGGCCCCAAAGGAAGAAGTCGCAAGGTGTTAAATGACAAGATCTCGGTGGCCAATTGTGATCACCTCTGCTAGAGATAACACGGTCCGCAAGAGTTTCTGGACTGCAGGATTTTCACCATTTTTGTAGTGAATTTTAATAATTGCAATACAGTTTAATTTTTAGTAATGTCGTAGTTTCTACCTGTCAAATGTCAAAGAATAAAAGCTTCAAAAGTGACTGCTACCGAAATACCGGGTGATTCAAAATAACACCTCTTGTTGGAGAACCCTGTATATTTTATTAAATAAATTAAGTTTTTTAATATTGTTGCATACTTTTTGGGGTTTTTTGTTTTTTTAATTTTCAATATCTGAAAACTCTGCTGAATAGCACAACATTTTTGGTGTACGTCGACCCTTTTTTAATTTTTGAAAATTTGATTTATTTTTCAAAACAATAAAAATGGTAAATTTCAAAAATCTTAATTTTACCACTTTGTTTTCTTCGGCCCACTGTCCTCGGTCCTTTTAGGGCTTCGTCTTGTGAATACACACGAGTCACATGAACCGCAGCCATGTTCCCCAACCAGGCTTAAACATTTCCACTCGGATGATCTTTGCTGGCGGCGATGGTGACTAAAAATGTTGCTCGCCTACTTTGCTTTCTGAGCTCCCATTAGGTCGGCTTCCACTTCGTTTGACTCAAACGAAAATTTAATTTTTTCAAAGGGATTAGCTTGACACGACAAGAAATGTCACATGTCTTTTATACACTACGAGAAATTACAAAGTAACAGAAGAATGCGTTGGGGTTTTAGGGGGCAAAAAAGAGACAATAAGGCCTCCCCTGTCTGCCGAGCACTCTCTGTAGCCCTCCACATCCATCCCATACACAAGACTTCGTGTGTTTTTTTTTGTTATGTGGTTGATGAAATTTACCCTTAATTTCCACTTGCTTAACACAAAAAGGTCTCATGCTCAAGCGAAATGATACCTGACACTCGGAAATCAATGATTTTGATTAATTTCGCCAACCGGGGCTAAGACACAAAAGAAATCTAAACGAAAGGCCAGACATTTGGTAGACACACGTATTAATTGTATGGGCACAGAGATTTTCAGTCCGTCCGTGTTCATTCAAATGGTCGCGACAGTAGCAGGAGAACAGCTGCTAGAGCACAGGCTGATATGTGTTCTATACACTAAGAGAAATTATAGAGTGATGAGGTTTTGGGAGACAAAGAAAAGACAATAACATTGTTTAGCATTTCTCAATGAAGAGAGAAAAATATGTGCGAACTCGGCCCTCAGAACTCAGCAAAGTTTAGGGATTTTGAGCTTTTGGCATTTTCGTCAAGTCGCGGAGTTTTTGTTTTAAATCCCCGAAAAGTATGCAAATAATTTAAAAAAAAAGAAAAAATTATTAAAACACACATGGTGAGGAAAATTAGTCCTAAATGAACTCTAAACGTGAATAGTATTTGTATTTTTTTTTCCAAAAAAAAAAATAACGAAAAAAAAATATTTTTTTTTTTCAAAAAATTACATATTTTAAAAAAAAATGAGATTTGGTTTCAGAAAAATTCAAATTTGGGTTTTTTTTACGATTTTTTGCCCTATAATTGTTACATTATTTTTGCGAAAAAATTAAGATTTTTTTCAGAAAAAAACTTTTTAAAGAATTACTTTTAATTTTTAAAAAAAATACTTTTTCTTTCAAAAACAAATTTAGATTTGTTTTCAGAAAAATTAAGATTTCTTTTTCTAAAAAATTTTGATTTTTCTAAAAAAAATGGGGATTTTTTCCAAAGATATTTTTGCAGCCTCTGGACTGTTTTTTTTTTTATAAAAAACATGTAAAAAAAAATAGAATTTTGTCGAAAACATTACAACCATCGTCGTCATTTTTTTTGAATTTTTGGAAATTCGGGATTATTTTTCCCAAAAAATAAAGATTTTTTTCCCCAAAATATAAAGATTTTTTGCGATTTTGTTCACAAATGCCGCCATTTTTTAAAAAATAAAATGACGCTCTTTTCCAATAATTTAGATTTCTGAAGAATTTTTTTTATTTTTTTTGAAAAAATTTAGTTTTTTTTTTCAGAAAAAATTTAGTTTTTTTCAGGAAAAATTAAATCTTTTTAAAAAAAATCTTAATTTTTTTCAAAAAAAAAAAAATATTAATTCTTTTCAAAAAAAAATATTAATTTTTTTCAAAAAAAAAAATATTAATTTTTTTGAAAAAAAGTATTAATTTTTTTCAAAAAAGATTTAATTTTTCCCGAAAAAAAAATAATTTTTTTGAAAAAAAATCTTAATTTATATTCGAAAAAATACTTTTTTTGAAAAAAAAATCTTAATTTTTATTCGAAAAAATAATTTTTTTTATAGAACAATTGCCATGTCCATGAAATGTATATTTTTTTTTATTTGGGAAATTTTTTGAAATTGTCGATTTTTTCTCAACAGAATGGGGGATTTTTTTTCCTAAAAAATGATGATTTCCCAAACCAAAAATTAAGTTTTTCTATTTAAAAAAAATGTTGATTTTTTTTTTTTAAAAAAATTACGTTCCTTTCTCCAAAAATTTAGATTTTTTAGAATTTTTTTTTAATTTCCGTATCACAACACAACTCTTAATTAAAAGCTTAAAATACGTTGCTATCTAGAAATATCGAAAACATTTACAAATACAAATAAGCGATTTTTCCAAAAATGAATCGAATTTGAATCGGTTTTTTTTTTAAATTCGAAAAATTTCGGGTTTTGCACTTTTTTGAAATATGCGATATCATGTAAACTCTGCACATTTTTTTTTAAATTTATGACAAGAAATATCGAAAAAAAAAATGTCAAATAGAAATAAACGATTATTGCAAAAACTGTAAAAATTTGATTAAATTTTTTAAAAAAAAAATAAAAAACAGTTTTGTTTCTTTTAATTGAGTTCGACTAATCATTGATTATTTCTATATTTTTGCAAAAATAGAAATGTTTTAAAAAGTTTTCAAGCAAAATTACGATTTTTTTTTTTATATTTTACAAATTTTTTTTAAAAAACTATGCTGCATACTTTTCGGCATTGTCAATACAAAAATGTATGAATCTAAAGAATATATTAATTAAATTGAATTTTTTCATTTGAAACTCCTTGTACTTGTTTTGTCAGTGCAAACCTTTTTGCTGTACCCTCGCAACGCTGTTCTTCCATTCAATTTTCCGCTTGCCCACTCTAATGTGTATCTTCTAGTCTAGTGATCATTAGTGTTTACACTGCTGTGATTAACTTAATGCGCATTATGGAGAACTCTGTATGCGGCTCTGAGCTCCCATGCCACATTCTTCCACTTGGTTTACACTGGCGCAGTGGCAAATCGCTGACGGACGATTGGACGTTCAGACACTTCTCATGTACGCTTTGAAAAACGTTTCGGGGTTTCTGAACTCCTCTTAATGTGCTTCCGAATCGTTAGGCAAACATTGGACAAAAAGTCTCTGTAATTAGATTAGCACACATGAGTTCTTTTGCAGTCACCGGGGTGGAGGATTTGTTGCTCTCTCTCGCTCTCTCTCTCTTTGAAACAAACTTGTATGTCAGTGATGAATGTTCAAATAAAAACCTGAACTGACTTGTTGAGGTGGGAGGGACAGATAGAGGGCCGAAGGCAAGGAGATGCGGAATAGTGGAAGTGATTGGGACGTATGGTGCTGCGGAAGGATTAAATTAAAAATGCCGGCTCGAATAGACGGTCTTTGGCTATTCGGAAGGCTGGACAGATCATCGTCCAGACGGTCAGATGAATGGCCGGAGATCTTTATGATGTGTGGGCAGATTGTCCTTTAAAATGGTTGTTCGTACGGCCAGTGAGGACAGACAGATGGTCGTTCCTACGTACAGGCCAGCTGATTTGATGGCTCCCTGTACAAACATATCAGAGATCAATGTTCACATTCATCCATCGTCCAGTCCACAACGCCTTAGTGTAGCGTATCAATAAAAAAATATATTTATATTCCAATGACTGGCGTCTTATTTGCACTCTCTCCTCTTAGCTGATAAATGGACTTTATAATGTTCATCGCTCCAAGTCACTGAGTCGGAAGACAAGAGACGACGTTGGCGTAAATCAAATGAATCGTTTCGTTTGAATTAAACTTTTCAAATTATCACGATGTTCAGCGAAATACAAAAATATTTAAACGGAGAACAGCATTGCGCGAAGACGTTGTTAAAGCCAAAAAAAAGTATACACTGAGAGAATTTGGTTAGTGATTTCCCTAATAAGGAAAAATACACTGACTTTTTTTTATCAAATCACTGGGCCGACCGTGGCAGGATATTTGGTCTAATACAACTTAGCAGCTGAAACTTGGCGCAAACTTTAATGACATTTCTCTGTGTGTAGACTTTTGCCAGCTGCCCACTCACTGTTACTGTTCGCCTGTTCATATTTTTTTCTCATTCCGATGAACATGGTGATAATTAATGCCAGCCAGCGTGTTCTGTACAATTGAAATGAATGATTTATTTCATTTGCCCCACAACGTCGTCTTATCTTCCGAATCAGTGACTTGAAGCGATAAATATCATTAACACAATTTATCAGCCCAGAGCAGAGAGTGACAAAGACGAACGAACTGTTTAACAACAAATACGTTGCAACTTTAGTTGTGTGTTAACATTCAGCAGAGTCTTTCGAAGTGGCCGCAGAGGAAAGCACTGCGGAGAATAATCAACTCACACGTTTTTATTCAAATGACAGCACATTGAGGAGAGTTGCCAAATATCACTACATCTCACAGCTTTGCACAACATCCATCCATCCATCACCGATTACCTCACACAGTCCAAATCAACTGGAAGAGTCAGCAGATGGGAGCTCAGAAATTCACCGAATGACAAACAACGCTGCAGTGTAAACATTACAGATCACTCGACCAGAAGATATTAAAGTAGGCGAGCGGAAAATAAATGCGGTGGTTAGGATGATTGGATTGAAAATACGAGGGGTGGTGTGCAAACAATACTCAAGGAAAGGCAATTCGTAGGCGGGTGGACTCTGTAGGGATATTTATTTAGTTAGTTAGCAGACACACAGCATTATGGTTGATATTTCCAGTGACCAGCGACCACAGCCTCTGGTGGGAATCGGACACACACGCTGTGAGTATGTGGGGATATCTTGACAGATGATTGTGACTCTTTCACCACAATTTGAAAATGAAAATTTAAATTTAAGTTGAAATTTATTTATTCATTCACCCGAATGAATACAAATTTAAAAAAATAATTTTTTTTCCGAATTTTTCAAATAACTTTTTTTTTTAAAAAAAAAAGTTTTATTTTTTTCCGTTACACTTTTTCAGAAATAAAAAAAAAGTAAATTTTTTAAAAATATTATTTTTTCCGAATATTTTAAATAACTTTTTCAAACCATAACTTTTTTTCCGAATATTTAAAAAAAAGTTTTTATTTTTTTCTGATTTTTTTTCAAAAAAAAAAACTTATGTATAAAAATAACACACACAAAAAAATTTCTTTACAAAAAATAAAAACTTTCTTTTTATAAAAAAAAAACTTATCTTTAAAAAATAAAAACTTGTTTTTTAGGAAAAAAAAATTTTTTTTTTAAAAATATTTTTTTTTATAAAAAAGTTATTTTTTTAAAGAGTTTTTTTTAAGAAAATATTTTTTTTTTTTTGTAAAATAATAATATAT
Organism: Hydrotaea cyrtoneurina; assembly: GCA_958296145.1. Taxonomy (NCBI): domain Eukaryota; kingdom Metazoa; phylum Arthropoda; class Insecta; order Diptera; family Muscidae; genus Hydrotaea; species Hydrotaea cyrtoneurina. Next base: position 10,978,684 of record OY282516.1, read on the forward strand.
TTTTTTGTGTTTGTTTCTACTTCAGAAAAAGGTCTTCAATCGTGTGGGTATATAAACTTTAGAAAATTACAGTAGGAAGCAGAATCTGAAAAAAAACAAATTGGGACCTTAAAAATAGGGCGTATTAGTACCCAAACTTAGCAAATGTATTTAATCGTGTGTTATTTTTATACATAAGCTATTTTTTTTTTTTTGAAAAAGTGTACTCGGAAAAATCAGAAAAAATTATTTTTTAAAAAAAAGTTTTTATTTATTCTAAAAAACAATTTTTTTTCATATTTTTGAATAAACTTTTTCTGAAACCAAAAAAAACGTAAATTTTCTTAACAAAAACATAAAAATGAATATAGCTTTAAAAAAAATTAATAATTTTTTTTATAAAAAAAGTTTTTATTTTTTTTAAAGTTTTTTTTAAGAAAATATTTTTTTTTTGTAAAATAATAATATATATTTTTTGTTTTTGTTTCTACTTCAGAAAAAGGTCTTCAATCGTGTGGGTATAAAAACTTTAGAAAATTACAGTAGGACGCAGAATCTGAAAAAAAAAACAAATTGGGACCTTAAAACGCCCTATTTTTAGCAAACTTAGCAAATTTGATAAAGAAATATATTTTTTCAAATCTGTATTTAATCGTGTGTTATTTTTATACATAAGCTATTTTTTTTTTTTGTTGAAAAAGTGTACTCGGAAAAATCAGAAAAAAATATTTTTTAAAAAAAAGTTTTTATTTTTTCTAAAAAAAAAAGTTTTTATTTTTTTTTTAAATATTTTTGAATAAACTTTTTCTGAAACCAAAAAAGACATACATTTTCTTAACAAAAACTTAAAAATGAATATAGCTTTAAAAAAATTATGTTTTTTTTTTCAAAATTTTGAAATAATTTAAAAAAAAAATAGATTTTTATTTTTTTCTGATTTTTTTGAATACACTTTTTCAGAAACAAGAAAAAAACGTAAGTTTTCTTAAAAAAAACACACGAATGAATACAGATATATATATTTTTTTTCTAATATTAAAAAAAACAAATTTTTTTTAAAAAAAATATTTTTTTAGTTTTTTTTGTTAAGAAAATTTACGTTTTTTTTTTGGTTTCAGAAAAAGTTTATTCAAAAAAATTAAAAAAAAAAATTTCTTTAAAAAAAAAGTTTTTATTTTTTAAAAACAAGTTTTTTTTAAAGAATTTTTTTTTTAATTTTTTTTGAATAAACTTTTTTGAAACCAAAAGAAAAACGTAAATTTTCTTAACAAAAACACAAAAATTAATATAGCTTTAAAAAAAATTATGTTTTTTTCCAAAACTTTGAAATAATTTAAAAAAAAAATCGTTTTATTTTTTTCTGAATTTTTTGAATACACTTATTCAGAAACAAGAATAAAACGTAAGTTTTCTTAACAAAAAACACACGATATATTTTAAATTTTAAAAAATATTTTTTTTTTTAAATAAAAATATAATTTTTCCTGTTTTTTTTTTTTAAAAAAATATAATTTTTCATTTTCAACATGTATCGATATGTCTTTGTTTCCGTACTTTTAGGGTTTTGTACTGCTTTCTCATCCCTGCTCAAGATTACCAGCCCTGGCGATCATCTGTTTGTTTTCTTTTAATAATTTTTAGTTTGAGTTTGTGTGCAATAAGTCCATGTTGTCGTTTTAATAAAAATAAAACGACATGAAAGAACATGGGACCATAGTTCATCAGAATTGTACAGTGTTTTTTTTTTTTTTTGTTACATAGTGTAATCTTCTGATGATTAAAAAACACAACAAAAGACTTAAGAGAGAAACTTGCGGTGCAGATAAAAATGACATCTGTGCTTTATGTTTTTTTTTTAATCACACCTCCTGCTCCTCCTGGTTTTCTGTAAGTGTATACAATATTTCTTATTTGCTTACATTTCCTACTCTGGTTGTATTTCTCTTTCGAATTCATTCTTCTGCTGCATTTAAGCTTTGAATGAACCGACTCAGGCTAATTTCTGTTGTTTTCTGTTGACCGCAAAATTAATTGTATTATTAACACTATTGGCCACACGTATACGTACACGTACCATTGTATACACTTAAATCGTTATATTAGCTGATTCATTACGATGTCTTTGTTTTTATGCTTCTTGATTTCCTGCTGAGCGAATACAACAACAACAACAAAAACCATTTGCGCTTCGACACGATTCTGGTCGCCTGGTGCAAACGACTTGTGGCAGTGGAACATGCGAATGAACGAACCACAACAAAGCCCATGGAATAATCGAATTATGACACTTGACTGAATTGAAAATTGATGGGATATTAAAATTGTACGTAACGAAAAGTTCATCGTTTGTCTTGTTTATTGTTTGCCGTTTTATTTATTAGCGATTGGCTGTTGATGGAATTATTCCATATCAGCGAGCCCATGTCGGTAAGGTTTCTCGAGAGGCCACTAAATCAACAAACGAACACAACCATCAAAGGGAATGAAATAAATGGCAATTGTTTCTTTTCCCATAATTATAAGCAGTTTTAAATATAATGAAATGTTTCATTTTTTTTTGTTTCATTTCATTCTACCAGCACCGGCACCACCATCATTGTCATCGCCATCATCTTCGCTTCCGAGTCAGTGACTCGCAAAAAATTAATCATCATAAAGTCCATTTATCAAACACGAGACAAAGTGTATTTCTTCTTCTTCTTTTTTATCAAATAAGTTTTACATTTCCAAATAATCTTCACGAAACGAAAACGAGTCTTCCAGCAACGTGATACCGCACCCATGCAAAGACAACTCATGTGTGATAATTTAATTATGCGCCAACCGCTGGCATTGTAGTCCATCAGCATCACAGTGTTTAAGCAAAACTCACTGGCTTGGAAGTTTGCTGCTAAGCTGAAATCGCCAAACTTCTTGAGAATTCTCATCCATCACTGGTTATTTTCAAACCATGTGGAAGAGTGACTGATGGGATTTCAGAAAGGACATAATTGCGGTAGTCATTCGGTTCGAATAGTTCAAGATCAGTAGACCAGAAGTTATGAACAAGAAAGTTTACTATTAGCTGATGTAGAGCAGTGAAGACCGGAGTACGGAGATTTGGTGACCACAGAGTAAACGAAAGTCTACAGTATACAGTGGTAAAATATTCACCGAATACTCAGAGATTGGCAGGGGAATTGCGGAATCTGAAAATATCACGAAATTCGACATAATTCCTGTTATCTCACATAGCCCATACAAAATTCCCCCATTGAGGAAATAAAACAATGTCAGCGAAAAAAAGTTGCCGAGAGTAGACAATGGAAAATCGATTACAATGTTGCAAATTTAAAAATCGATTATTTTGCAGTCGATATCAGAGATGGCAAATCGTTGATCTGTTCAGCAGCACATTGAAGGGTTTGTTGAAAAAATATAAAAAAAAAACGACAAACTATTTTAGAAAATTAGAAAAAGGAACATAATCTGACATGTGGTCAACCCAAGCTTGGACCCTCGAAAATGACATGTCCGATTTTCGAGTTATGATAAATTAGATGACGGTCTTGCCGGTTAGAGGGTAGAGCGCCCCGGTAGGCGATTTTGTAGCATGCTTGTCTATTCGCGGGGGTTCGATTCCCCCCCGGGGGTCTTTGGTCTGTCGCTGCAAAAATCTAGCCATATGGTCTGTGTCGCCCGTTTTAGCCTTAGAATATAAATTTACATTGTGTTGTAATTAAATAAAAATAAAAAAATAAAATGTTCATGCTTATGGCACCAAGTACGGGCATTTTCGGAAATGCAGCACTGAGTATCACGGATGCTTTGAAGATGCTGACGCGATCAGCTGTTGCATCATTGAGACATTTTTGTATTGCACGCCTGCGAATTATTTGTGCAAACTATGTTCAATTGATGCTTTTTTAGTACACCTGAAGACTGCAGTGTTGCCAGACGATGCATTTCCGAAAAAGTCCTACCAACCAAATACACTTAACTCGCGGAAACGCAAACTAATTATTGTTGAGGGTGTTCACGTTTTCGAAGTTTTGAAGCAAGACAGTGCGTTTTTGTTAATTAAAAATAAATTTATTTTGTGTAAACAATAACTAAAATGACGTAAATGTTGCACATTATATTAAAAAAAAGTCAGTTATCTTGTATTACAGACCTGTGTCCAGACAAAATGGTGTTTACGTTTCTGGGTCGTTCGTTTTTCAAAATGTTCACTTTTTCGCGAGTTGACTGTAGTTATTTTCTTTTTTAGCATAATTTTTTTTGTCCTGTATTTCACCGGTTGCCAGCGTACTCTTCAGCTTCTCTGCATTACTGTTAAACTCTTAAAACCACTAGACCGTTAAGTTTATCACAGGAAAACAGAAATTGTGTGATGTGTCCGTAGGAATCTCGGAAAGTAGTGGTTTATTTTGTCTAACTCTCAACAGCCCTAGATAACAAAGCATACCCACAACATATTCTTGTAGACCAGCAAGATTATATGGAAATCTAATTACACATAACCAAATCACTAGACCATAACATTCATACTAGAGAAACAGAACTTACAGTAGCCACAGGACGTGGAAAAATATTCAACAACCTCAACAGCCAGTGTGAGTTAGCATAAAATATTTAGCAGGCCTTTGCCATTAAATGCTTCTTGTCACGCTATCAAAGGACTAGTGAAAAAGGAAAGCCGTAGGAAATTAGTTTGACTGTGTTAAATGTATCGGCTAAGTTGTCTAGTGTTCAAAGGCTAAAAGCAGCTAGCTGGCTAACACCATTCGATGTTGCAAAACTTTCCTTTCCTTCATTTCTACAATCCCAGTATATTTCCGTTTGTATTCGTTACGACTCGGTGATTTTGTCCTTCAATAAACACAAGGAAAAAAAACGGGAAATATTTCTGGGGAAGTAAATTGATTCTGGTCACGCTATGAATTCACATTATTGGAATTGTATAAATACCACGAATTTCAAAGAGCACAGGAGTGAAATGGACAAAAAAAAACTCACCAGGTTTTTCTGTTTCCCGCATACAAACGTCACAGTCCAAGAACTTTGCTAATTAAGTCCTAGATAGTTAGTAAGATAAACACTCGTTGTATGACCTCCCTCGGCTTTCATTCCTTTCGCCTTAAAAATTTCACCAAGAACTGTGTTAATTATGTCCTAGATAGTTAGTAAGTAAACCAACCCCCAAAAAAGTGTGATAACAAAGGTAACATGATAATTTTCTCTGTCGTTTATTCCATTTCAATTGTGGTGGTGGTTTCCCAACTCTACACTTTGCCAGGATATGCCTAAAAATTTTTGTATTCTAGATCTGAGTGAGTTCTTATTTTGTTGGTCATTCTGTTTACTACTGAAATCCTAGTAAGTCCTTTGTGGAACTCGTTCCAAAACAGTGATTTTGTTAATAGTCTTCTATGGTAGGATTCTTTAATTTTGTATTTCCTATACAGCTGAAGTTGGATAAGGATATTGCTGGCCGTCATCCCTTGAGTGTTTGCTGTAATGTTCTGTTGGTGTAGATAGTTGGTCTATCTCTTTTAAAATATGTTGGGGAATATTTTTATGTTGTGGTAATTTATGCCATCCCAGCACATATCCTTCTTTGAAGTTCCGCATGGGTGAATTTTAATTAGGCAGACTTTCGAACTGCATTGCATGTCGAATAGTAATTTCATGCGAACCCTCTTGCTTTTCTTATAAAACAAATCATGCATTTATTCCTTTTGTAAACCCCCTTTTCCGACTAACGAAATTTTGTCCGTTTTGTGCTCAATTTCCTCAAATTCCATTTTCGTTTTTTTTTTCTTGAGGAAAACAAACTGAAATCTCTAGTAATCATAAATTTGGCAAATATTTGACCCAAATATATTTCCACACGTATTTTCAAGATTAATTATGCTCATTTATTTGACACTTTATGTCCCAAACAGCTGTCACAATGTCAAATAAAAGTGTGCAAATCTATTTTCCCTTCGTTAAGTCTCTAACAAATGTTTGTCATGGAAATTTATTTGACTAACCTGCCAAAAAAAAAACACAAAAGTTTTGTAAGAGCAAATAAATGTTTGCCAAAAAGACAGACAAATATTTTACGTTTAGAGTTCGCACTATGTTCACACTTGTACAATTTTTGTTTGCTGGCAAATCAGCTGATTTCCTGTTTGCCACCAAAACATATTTGGTGTTAAGATTGTGACGAGCAAATATCTGACGTTTTTTGTAATTTTTTTTTATTGGAAAATCTAAATTAAATTCTTAAAATTCTTCCTAAGTGCCTCCTAAAACTAGACTTTCACATGAAAAAAAGATTCTGTGGTAGCAATTGCCCAAGAACAACAACTCAGATACAACCCTGGGTATTGTTGATTGTCAAATTCTGATATTTAAATGGCAGACAGCAGACGCCCACAACTCAACTTTATTTATTTATTTATTAATTACAATACAAAGTAAATTCATATTCTAATTTTGGGTCCAAGGGTAAACTGGGTGACACAGACCATATGCCTAGATTTTTGTAGAGACAGACCAAAGCCTCTGTTGGGAATCGAACCCACAACCCACACGCGCTGATATCAACATTATTTTTATTTTCAAAAAAATTGTTGTTGAAAAAAAAAATTTTGGCGAAAAAAAAATTTTTGTTGAAAAAAAAAATTTGGAAAAACAAATTTTGTAAAAAAAAAAATATCGGTAAAAAAAAATTTTTGTTGAAAAAAAAATTTTGTAAAAAAAAAATTTTTTTTTAAAAAAATTATGGAAAGTAAAATTTGGTAAAAAAAAAATTTGGGGAAACCACAATTTCTGGTCCAAAAAAAAATATTATTTTTTTTATTATTATTATTTATAGAAAATTATAGAATGCCTATTTAAATTCCTACGTACTGCGTGACAGAGTCAGTGAATCAGTGCCGAGAGTAAATATATATTAAGGAGGTGGGTGTTGCCAGATTCAGAAGTCGAAAAGTCGGGAAAACCCTGGATAAAAAGCCGAATTTCGTTGGTTTTGATTTTTTTTTTATTGAAATTTTTTTACCCAAACAGCCAATTGCAGAGGGACAAGATAATCACAGCTGTTAGGCATTTGCCAGCGTTGGGAAAGTGCCAACGACAGTGAGGGAAAGTATGCGAAGGCACTATTTTTCTGACAAACACTCATGAGAGGGGAAATAAGTACTTTTTTCTACTTTCTCTAAGGATATCTCTATCTCAATCCAAAGAGTTTTTTTCCGCACCACGCGACAAAATAGTCAGGCTGTTTCACAAGCCCGTTTAGACGCATATGGTTGAAATGAGACGGTGCTTTAAAAGGCTTTGGTCCTAAGTCGTTTTCTTAGGAAGTATCTTCCAATAAGTCAGTATCATGATTCAATTCTCGGCATTGCGGATATACGGATTGGCGGTGCCGAATTTTAGACTGGCCTCTCAATTATGGAGACTAAAAAGTATGAATGAAATATTAGTTGTGTTGGCAAAATGCCTTTTTTCCCTATTTTCCAAATCAATGCTAATCTTTCCGAGAGATAACTTTAAATTATCCTCCATTGGCAACGAAGTAGAAGACCGAACGATGGGTGCTCAGAAACTACTGCATATAGAATACATGACAACGTAGAATACATGTAGTACATACTGGCACTTGCCTCTGATCACCAGACCGGAAGATTTATTCCTGGGAGAACGGTCGTTGCCCGCATGACAAACCGAATGTTTCTCTAGTTAATCCTGATGACACAATCGCAAAAGGACAGAACATGACAGTGGGATGGAAGTAAGAGGAGTTGGTTTGAAAACCTACAGCATGCGAAATGAAGACATGAAAAGGAAAAAATTAAGAAGAAAATCATTTGAAACACGTATATTTCTCTAAGTGTAGGCCATGTTAAAGCTTTTATTACGCCAACTGTTCTCCTGTTATATGAATTTTATTTGAATGAACATTGGACTGAATGAATTCACTTCAATTATTTTATTTCATTTTAGATGTTAATTTTCCATCCTTCTGAACCAGTGATTTTTGAGACAATTAATCAGATGATGTCACAAAGAAAAAAATTCAGCTTTTTCCTTACAAAAGTTTTCTTTGTGTAGAACGAACGTTCAAACGTTCCTATGCCGTAAATAAATAAATACAAATAACTCATGTGTAATAATCACCTAGAAATGAATAAGACGGAGATCCATCAGCAAAAGAAAACCCACTGATTCGCAAACGACAATGAGGGGATCCCAGCAGAAACAGCAGACATCTTCACGATATCCATTACACGTTTATCCGCAATGGCAAATGTCTCGTCATCCGCTGCAGTCCATCACAACAAACGAAAGTCTGCTAGTTGCCACTCATGGCAATCCAAGTGGAAGTTGGCTACCGGGCAATCAGAAAAGACGCCTACACTGCAGCCTACTCTGACATCCACAAACACACACACAGACACATCCACACCTGTCACCGTAAACCGCAATGATCGCTGGACCAGAAGACTGAGCATGACAAACAAAGTAATGTGTAATGCAGACACGTAAACCATCGTCCGTACGCCAAGATGAGTATGAACGACACACTGGTGGATAATGACTCTCATGGGAATCGGAGGCATGGAAGTACACACAGCGCAGGTCTGGAGTGTGAGGTGGGTTCAAAACGGAAAAAAGAGACGACACAGTTTTGGGTTGGATTTATTTCAAAAAGCGAAACGAATTGTAATTGAATTGCAAACGACTAAAATAAACACACATATAGCCTGTGAAAATGTGCGTGGGATCTAGTGGAAGTTTAGGGGAAATGACAAGGTAAAGGACAAAGTTTAGATAGAAATAGAAGGTTTGGGGGGTAATGGAGTTGGGTGAAAATGCAATGAAGATATATTTTTTATTAGGTAGACATAGGCGTCCCGGTAGGCGAGTTGGTAGCGTGCTAAAATCTAGCCATATGGTCTTCTAGAACGACCATAAAGTATTCTTTTAAGAGACGGAAATACAAAAATGATAGCTGTCAAAAAAAATTACACTTGTACAAAAAAAAAGTGACAGCTGTCCAAAAAAAAATGACAGCTGTCCAAAATAAAAAGACAGCTGTCCGGAAAAAAATAGCAGCTGCCAAGAAAAATGACAGCTGTCAAAAACATGAAAGCGTCAAAAAAATGACAAGTGCAAACATAAATGACAACTGTCAACAAAAAATGAAAGCTGTCAGCAAAAAATGGCAACTGTAAAAACAAAAATAATAACTGTAAAAAAAAGGCAGTTATTAATCAATATCACAGCTGTCAACAAAAAATGAAAGCTGTCATCAAAAATAACAAATGTCAACAAAAATGACAGCTCTCACCAAATATGACAGCAGTCAACAATAATGACAGATATCAACAAAAATTACAGCTGTACAAAAAAAAGAAAGCTGTTAACAAATATCACAGCTGTCAACAAAAGTGAGAACTGTCAACAAATAATGACAGCTGTAAACAAAATACTGCTGTCAACAAAAAATGAAAGCTGTCAACAAAAAAACGTTACAGCTGTCAACAAAAAATTACAACTGTAATAGTAACAACTGTCAACAAAAACGACAGCTGTAAAAACCAAAAAAAAGCTTTCAACAATAAAGACAACTGTCAACAAAAAATGACAGCTGTCCAAAATAAAATGACAGCTGTCCAAAATAAAAAGACAGCTGTCCGAAAAAAATAGCAGCTACCAAATTACAGCTGTCAAAAAACATGAAAGCTGTCAAAAAAAAAATCACAAGTGCACACATAAATGACAACTGTCAACAAAAAATGACAGCTGTCAAGAAAAATAACAAATGTCAACAAATAATGACAGCTGTAAAAAATACTGATGTCACCAAAAAATGAAAGGTGTCAACAAAAGTAACAAATGTCAACAAATATCACAGCTGTCGACAAACAATGAAAGCCGTCAAAAAACGTTACAGCTGTCAACAAAAACGACACTGATGATGTGGATACTGATGATTTCCATTTTTCATAAATTATTGTCTCATTTTCCCCCTAAAATTATTTGAAAAATTATCGTACTATTTCTATGAACAACAACGCACCTTTTGTCTGATAAATAATGACTCCATTTTTAACGGGGAAAATTATCTCATTTTCTCCTGGATTCTACATTTCACTTCGGGAAAATCGTCCTCGTTTTATCCGCCATACTTTGTCAACTCCATGAAGATATGGGTAAGAGTCCAGGGAAAAATCACGATTTTCATTTGAAAATAAATTCCTTTTATTGGGGAAATACCTCCCCGGAAATAATTTGGATGTGGAAATTACACATGACGTTCTACTAGAAATCCTTGCTCCTGAAATTGCTTTACCCTTTCTCCTAAAAAAGTCCTTTGTAAACTGTTTCGTCTGCCTGAAGTTCTCTAGTGAATATATCCTATAAACTAAAGTTTGCCAGCAATATTATTTAATATTCACTGATTTGGAACATTGTTGAAGGTAAAGCAGACAGCAGAGACAATAAGTTACCTCCTCCTTCTCCCCGCTAAAGAAAATTCATTGTCATCCTTTAAAACCGACTAATTTCGATTTAACATCAAGCCAAATGGAAGACTTCATGATGGGAACTCAGCAAAGGCATGCCTACATTTGTAAAGAAAAACCAACGTAATCCCTTCATATCCTTCCATCCATTTTGATTTAATTTCAAACCAACTGGAAGACTACATGATGGGAGCTCAGCGTCACTGTCGCCTTTATAATGTTCGCTAATTCCACTGTAAACATCAAAGATCACTAGACCAGAAGACATTTAATGAGTAAGCGGAAGTTTCATGCTGGCATACACCCATGCATTTATCTATGTGTGTGTGTGTGTGCCCCTAGTGGATACAGTGGTGTACGTGTACTTAGTATATCACGTTCATTTGGCTATCACGAAGAGAAAATCTCTCAAGTGAACTCAAGTGATAACAATCGTACAAGGATGGATAGTACAGTGGGACGAAATGTGCACAAAAATTAGACGGTTTTTATGAGCTACACAGCATTGACTTTGGACATGAGTTTACGTTATTTGCCAACGTTGTTTAAGTGTAAAGCCTTGTTTTTTTTCGTGGAGATACGATACTGACTTGCTTGTCAAGGTTTAGAGGGGAAACAGGTATATCTGTCACTATTGGGGGACAAAATTGGGGTTTTCGATTTTTTTATATCGAAAAAAGTGCCAAATACAAATTATCGATTTTCTAAGACCTGCAATTATTTTAGAATTTTTCCGTAAGCGGCCCGACAACAATTCACCATTTAGAACAAATATTTAGTTTTCAAAAAAACAACATGGCGTTGTTGTTTTTTTTTTTTAAAAAACTCGCGTTGCGGGCTCTTTTTCAGTATTTTCTAAAAACGATACCAACACAATTCAGCTCAACTTTTATTTTTTCGAATTTCAGAAGTAGCAGTGCCATTATCCTTGACCTAAGACCGGCGTCACTTCCATGCGGCTTATTACGGAAAAATTATATACAAATGTGGACATAAGTTTAACGGTGGTTTAATAACCATTTTATGTTTTTAAATCGGTATACAAAAAGAATTTGCAAAAAATTCATTAAATTCTGCGAATCATTGAGATGTTAAATTCTTTTCCTTATTTCCCCTTCAAATTAAACAGAATTCATTAACATTCATCGACCCGATGAACAATTAAATGGAAATTAATTAAACACACTCCATTTGAGAGGAAAAGTTCAGGAAATCAATTAAATACAAATTAAATTTGTTAAGCTGCCTCACATATCAGTGAAGTGAACTGAGATGGCAACGGCAATAACGGGAGCCCAGAATAAAATACACTAAAATAAAATTATTCTCAGCATTTAATCAATTTGTTTTTGGTTTTCCTTTTTCCTGCAGGTCTTCTTTGTCAACTAATTTCGTATGCTAGACCAGCATGATTTGCAGAAAGTTTCCCCGCAGAAACAGAAAACCATTCCCTCCCCCACCACCACATTTAACAGATCACTGATTTGGAACGAAATGGAGCCATAAAATGTGTGGAACTTATATTGGCTGGATTTGAAAAACAAAACAAAAAAAAAAACGTTAGCGCTCAAATGAATAATTGATGAGTGAGGAGTTCACAGAGGAAACTTTTCGTTTTTTTTCGCAATCGTCTCTACAATGGAAACTCTTTAGAAATTGTTCTAGTGGAATGTCTGCTATGGGGCTGGAGAAGAAGATGGAGATTGAGAAAAACAACTTAATTAAATGTTGGCAATAAATCACTGCAAGCGGAAATGGTTGTATGAGGGTAACCCAACGGAGAGACTGTGATATTTGTGGCCAGCACACTTGGACTGTCACAATAAAATAGGATATGATGAAGGAACATTAATTACCATCGCCGTCAATGAAGGTAGTGAGTCATAAAGTCGTGGCTATTTCAAATTATGCCACCCAGTAATAGGTTTCTTTTGCAGTGACTGAGCAGAAGACCATTTTTTGTAGCTTCTCTAAAGTCGATTCACCGAAAAGACGATGGTGTGGAAGGTTGCCCTGCTTCAAATCCAACAACACCTGTACTTTGTATGGAACGGAATGTAAAAATTAATGTGAACAATCTTGCGGCACTACACTCCTTCACGACAAAAACCCAGATACATTTTAGAATGTCTTCAATACAAAAATCACAATAATCTGGAATATAACGGAAAACCAGATGGCAGAAGCAGGTGCCGGTAGGTGGTCGAAATCGTTGGGTGAACCGGAAATCTCTTACGTATTATTTAACTTACTTCTTAAAAAAGTATGGTTTGCATGGACATGCTGAACACAATGGTACAAAAAACTCGAATTTTGTCCCAACTCGAGTTAGGCTGTTATGGCTTGTGACCACTAAAATAATATGAATAAACCGAAAAAAAAAATTTTAGTTTAACCCTGTAACTGGTCAGAGATTGTGTGTTCATTTCGTAAAAAATATTATCTCTCTAAGCGGCCTAACAGAAATACTGGAAAATCCTTGCCCCCGTCATCAATAATTGTGTTTCATTTCATAAAAAATATTATCTCTTTAACCGGCCAAACAGAAATACTGGGAAATCCTTGCCACCTGCCGGTTAGAGGGTTAAGAGTATGTTGTTACTCGATTTGAAGCTAATATGATCAGGGTTTGTTTGAGAGAAACTATTTTAGTTGATTGTTTTAATTATTTTTTGAAACTAGTATTTGGACCAGCCTTTATTCTGAAAATTTCCTTTGGTAAGTTTCAACTTTAGGTACTGACTCCCAAAACCTTGTAAATCCTGCACCATCTATCGGGCCTTTTCGCAAATGCATCACTGCGCTGCAGCTTGATCGATGTTACATATGGCAACACTGCACAAATCATATGTTCTAAAAGTCAACAAGAAAAAAGTGGAAAAAAAATACTAAATAATAATTTCAACAGCATTTTCTGGATCCTGATCGACCACAAATGCATAAAATTAATCATTAGGACGTGTCTCGATGGTTTTTTTTTTCTTTTGTAGGTGACGTTAGTGAAATCAAAAACAAAATCGCAAATTATCGAGTTCAAATCAGTGATTCGGAAGTATTGCACCTTGGAGATCAGAAATACGCAAGAGTAACCTTTCAATGACACCACTTTTCGTCATGAGTCATTTATATTTAACAATACCCTCATGATTAAATTTGCCAAAAACAAAATAAACGTTCAATAATCCGTCATTTTGGCAACGAAGTGTAAGAATACAGAACAGGAACCCAGCGAATCGCACTCGTAATAATCACGAGTTCAAGGTTTTATTTATCACAAGAAAAAGTAAAAACAAACAAAACAAAAAACACTGCCTGAGATCACTGGACCAGAAGAAAATTTATGTTCCAATACAACTTAACATAATGTTAGATGACACTTGTCGGGGAGGCTGTTTTTGTTGGAGTGCCTTCTTGCTTTCCTTGTGGCAATGGAATATCAAAAGGAAATGTTACGATTGAGTGATTTTAACATGCGTAACACCCACACAGGCACAATGGCAAGAAATGTGAGGTTGGTAGGAAACGAAAACAAGCCAGTGAAAGAAGGAAGTGAACAAACAAATGCTGTCAAAAGAGATGCCCACACAGACGGAAGCAAACATATTCATTTGTAAAGGGATTAGCTGAATCATTACTCTTATATGGTAGAGTGGTGAATTCCATACTTTCTCTCTCTCGCTCTTTCATTTTTAACCCAAGTTGTTTTTCTGTAACCTTCAGGGAAATTATCCTTGATTGCCAGGCAGCCACTGAAAATCAACTGGAAGTGTTCATAACAAGAGTTCAGAATTTCACAAAAGCTGAGCTGCTCCACAACAACTGAAAAATGTCGCCTTAAGTAACAATGATCACTGGACCATAAGACATTTATTTTTCTCCTTGTTGCTGTTGCTTGTGTCATGTAAAGGCAATAAAGGCCGTGTGTACCTCCCGTACCTCGAATACAAACGTAGGAATGTCTGTCTGTACGTATGAGTAACTTAAGGAGGACATTCCCACATGGGGAGGTTGGTCATCACTCATGTGAATCGAAATAAAACATCTTTAAACATGGCTACACTCCACTACACGATAAAATCCAGATAAACTTTAGAATGTCTTAAATACATAATGGAAAACCAGATGTGACAGACCTGTGTGCCTCTGAATCAATGGCTGATACGGAAATCTCTTGCATGCGTATACATTTAATAAACTGTAAAGAAAATATCTTTTGAAATCACTTGGGCACAGAAATATATTCCAAAGTTAATACTGGAATTTTGTAAAATGAGTTTCAACATTCTCAAAGGAATCCTCACAGGGCACCGTTCGATGGTCAAGCTTAGATATATCTCGTGTAGAAGTTGCAAAGACGCAGACGAGGAGGAAGCAGTACAACCTGTGCTATGCCACTTTCAAAGTCAACCGGAATGTCTTGTACTGTAATTATGATGGAAACATTTCATATTCGTTCTTAGTTTACTCCATGTAAAACAGTGGTGAAAGAAAATTGAATTGTGATACCATCAATTCGGATTTGGTTGGAAATCTAAAAATGTCACTACCTCCATAAACAATATTTTAATTGAAAATAAAATACAATTTAGTTATACATACTTAATAAATAATTAAATTAGTCTACAGGTTATATGGATGCATTGGTGGTGATCGGTCATTAGAGGCTTTGGACACATTTAAAGGGACCATCGTAGACGGGAATATGAAAAAGATTGACCTACCTGAATAGTTGTCAGACAGCTGATTGTAGACTTAATTCCATGTAAAGTGATTTCGTCTGAGCTGGAATCTCCATGTATAATATTATCTGAAAGAAAGAATATTTTGTTAAAATCTGTTGTTATTCGAAATGGAACATTTATTAAAGCCATTCAAAAGGGACCATCGTAGACGGGAATATAAAAAAGATTTACCTACCTGAATAGTTGTCAGACAGCTGATTGTAGACGTGATTTCGTCTGAGCTGGAATCTCCATGTATAATATTATCTGAAAGAAAGAATATTTTGTTAAAATCTGTTGTTATTCGAAATGAAAATGATTTTGTACAAAAATAAAATTGAGAGTTTTCTGGAACATTTTTACCTTCTTTCCCATGTCTTCCTTTTTTTTTTAAGGACAAAAAATAAATTATTTTTACTCCTATGTCATCTACTATAATGTACTCCTAGCTTTCCTATGACTTGAATCTTGAACTAATTAAAAATACAACAAGGTCGATTATCACACACAGAATATTTAATTGAAAAAGAAAATTTTCAAAACCTGCGAAAAAAAATATGTTTGAGAGAGAATATTTTTTATAAAGCACACCCTGACCAAATCAAAGGACTCTACTGCTTGAATATTGAGCCGTTTTTGGAGAAATGTGCATAACAGGAAAACAGAATTTTCTGTAGGCCATGTTGAGCAATTGGTAGTGCATTTCTAGATTTCTAGAAGGCAAACAAAAGGAAAAAAGTGAGAAATGTTCATAAATGAATGGTCTGGACAATTATAAATTATATATGAAGCAGCATATATTCATATTCTACAAGATTCCGTGACATCTATCGACATATTCAGCAATTTCTCCAAACGTTTTTGTTTGATTTTCTAAATAAATAACGACTTTATAATGCCCATACCAACTTTACATGTAGTACGATTATATCTCGAAGATTAGAAATAAGATAGTTTCTCATAGAATTCGAATAGGATAGCAGACATTTCCGAACGTAATTCAATATGATAGACAAAAAGTGGTGGATGGAAACCGGAATCTTCACTGACAATATTTATTTTCCTAAATAAGGGAAAGTATTTATTTTTACTAGGAGTAATTATTCTCGTTCATTTGAAATGAACTATTCCCTGTGAGATTTCAACACATGTTAAATATCTCACAGGTTAATAATAATAGGATACCAGAAACTTTAGTAGGGTTTAAAGGAAAGCGGAGAAAATTCGAAATAAAGTAAATTTATGTAAAATGAATTCATTATTTCAATGCAGAAATTCCACCACCAGGAAAAGGAAACAAATTCGATGTAAACTAAATTTACGTGAATTGTTTTCATCACAAAGAAAATTCGAAATAAAGTAAATATTTTCATTACTTCAGTGCAGAAATTCCACCACCAGGAAAAGGAAACAAATTCAATGTAAACTAAATTTACGTGAATGATTTTCCTTATAGGAAACCAGCACACTAGTCACCATGGAAACGAAGAAAATTCAAAGTGAAGTTGTGATGTGAATTGTTGACAGCGGAAAATAATGAAAACTCATTGAAATGTCAATCAATGGAATTATGTTCAGGGAGCAGAACTCGTGCTATGGCAGTGATGGTAATAAATTTAAACATTTTTTATTGTGCGATTTTACACATCTGTTCAGTGAAGAGTACAAGAAATTATAACAGGACTACATAAATATTGATAAGGACTATAGGAAAACGAAGAAAACTGCTGCAGTATTAAGGAATACCAATGAAATTCAAAGTCAACGGCCATGGTCTTGAACCAAAACAAATAAACTTCAGTCTAGTCAAAGGAGAATATTTATGAGGTATTTTGTTACTTCCTTATCAAGGAAATAATCAATTGATGAATGGCACAGTTGACACTAAGACTCCCATATTAGAAGTCCTTTTATGTCTGTTAATGATGTGGAACTTTTAATACTTGTTTAACAAAAAAACACTTTACGCGGATTGCAATAGGCCAACAGAAATCATAGCAGGGATAATGAATACACAATTCTCAAAGCTTGGAAAAATTTAATTAAAACGTTTAGTAATACAAATAGGATAATTAAGGGAGGAAATACAAATTTTCTAAAATTGGTAAGGAAAATTGGGAAAACGTTCAGTAATACAACAAATTTGGCAATTTTTTTTAACTGCAAAAGATAGGGGATGGATGCAATCTAGATTCCAACTGAAATAAGAACTCTGAATTTTTGCAAATAAAAACAACAAACGAAATTCTACCGACCTTAAATAACAACGCAGATTCTCAACGATTAGTGGGAAGAACAGAAACAATCCAGTCGGAAGAGTTGGATGGTTGCCAGTACTCAGTTTGTTCCTCAAAAATGTCTTCTTCTACGTCTACAGTTGTGCCAGAAGTACTTTCGTCATTACCTCCTCGATAGTAGATTACTTCTGTGAGACGTGTTGGAAAATTGGGTTAGCTCTGCAATACCTGCAAAAAAATAATAGAAATTTAAATCACATGTTTTCGTTAAGTATATCAAAAATACAAACCAATTGAAAATGTCGTCTTTACAATGTAGATAGCGATGCCGTATGACCACGACCACTCATGGGCGTTGAGACAACACAATTATCTGCTGAAGGATTCTCTGCAAAATTAACAAAAGTAAGTACGTAATTTATTGAGACTTAATTCTTTTCGATAACACAACGTTTTTAAGTTATCGCCAGTGATGACAATTTTAACTTTGAACTATCACACTTTCAAATTGACTTGGAATCGGAATTATAAAATCTTTTATTGCATTTTCCTGAACGATTTCTATACGAAACCAAATTCAAAATGTTACAACGAAAATTAAATAAATACCATGTTGTTTTTCCATTACAAGACCATTTCATAGGCTCTGAGGATTTTTAGAACGTTCATTAGAGGACATTTGAAAATATTGTTTTTTGTTTTCGGTTGAAAATCCTCAAATCAACCCTCAACTATTACAAATGTAGTTTCTTCTATAATTGATTTCAGAAAGTCATCTGTACGTGAGACTTTTCACACTTGTATAACAACATTTTCCAAGGACTTCATTAGGCAAACAGAAAATTTGGCCAGTATAGTGGAAAAGAAAACTAGAAAAACATCTCAAAATCCCATAACAAAAATTTGGGGTGGCGAAAACAGTAAGAACTTTGTCCAAACATTGAAAATCCTATTCAAAATGTTTACACGAAGAACAAATGTCATGTTGTTTTTCTATTACAAGACCATTTAACAGGCTCTAAGGATTTTTAGAAGGTTCATTGAGGTCATTAAAAAAGGTTGTAATTTTTTGTTAGTGGGAAATCCAAACCCCGTTGTAAATGTAATCGACGACTGCAAGTATTAGAAATTTAGTTCCCTGTCGAATTGTTTGGAAAATTTCATCTGTACGTGAGACTTTTCAGACTTGTGTAACAACATTTTCCGCGGATTTCAATAGGAGACCAGAAATGTCAGCAAAAGGGAAAATTTGAGAGATAGAAAAAACATGTACTGGGAAAACTAGATATCTGATTGTAATGCCAGAGATTTCTAACCAATTATTACAATTAGGGGTGGGCTAGTCGGAACAGTCTGATTGAACAGAACTGGTTGTAATGCAAGAGATTTCTAACTAAATATATAAATTAGGGGTGGACTAGCCAGAACAGTAGGCACAAGATGATGAGATGAAAGGACATCTGTTAGGAATTATCACTCACCAGTGAAACCGAATACATAAACATATACAATACTTAACCATTGACTGAGAGCGAAGGTTTCATTCAAATTTAGTTGCATGAAGAGAAAAATTATCCTGTCATTCAAAAAATGTCAACTCTGGTGATTTTTCGTGTGAGTTTCCACACTTGTCCAACTATATTTTAAGCGGATTTCATTAGGCGAACAGAAATTTTAGCTAACAGGATAATGGAGAAGAAAGTTTTTGAACAATGAAATTAGAAAACAAATCTATTTCCAAATACCAGTGTTTTCTATCTGAACTTAGGGGATGCTGACCTGAACAGAAGGCACATTTTCGAAAAAAAAAAAAAGAAGAATATGAAGAGGAATTGAAATGCATATTGGAAATCTGATAGAAATTCTCACTCCCAACATTGAAAATGGTTTTATATATAAAATTCGGAACATTGTTATCACTTCAATAGAATACTTGAAATATTTTTAGTTAAAGAAGACTCCAAGAGTTCATTGGGAAATCCTCAAATTGATACTTCTATTTAAAAAAAAAAATTTACGAGATTTTGTTTTGTCTTTCACAACATTTCACGCGGATATAATTAGGCGTACAGGAATTTTAACAACGTTCACAGGAAAAAGGAAAACTCTGTGTAGAATTCAATTTCTAAATCAAATCATGATTCATTTTTCTTTCGAAATAGAAAAATTAGGGGTTGCACATAGGAAGTAGAAAATTGCATATTTGAAATTCCAAATAACTGAAATATTGGGGGTTAGAAACGAACGTAAGCAAAGGAGAAAATTAAATTGAAATGTATATTAGAAATCCAAAAAGACATTTACTGCTCAGAAAATAAATCTGAATTCTTGTCCTATGAACTATTTCAAATACCTACACACTTTTGCTTACAATGTGTTTGGTTGGTCTGGGCCTGCTTAATCTTGTGTGTGCCTTCGCCAGATCGCGATACTAAGGGTCTTCTTTTGTCCTCTTCCAAATGATCCCTCCCCGGAATATTGGTGTTCTCTGTCTGTGGTCCATGTCTTCCGGCTCCCTTATGTCTGAAGCTTTTGTATTCATACCAGCCACCACAATCTCTGCGCATTGATGCGCTTAACTTCATTCATGTCGGGATTTACAGCCCTCCTAGGAAACAAAGTCACATCTCAATTTTGGTAGATGTTTAGTTTTTACATTTCATATCCTTCGAGCCTATAAATTAAATATTTTTTAAAAATTATTATAAGATAACGACAGTTGAAATTAACAAAAAAGTCAGAATCTCATTCGTGGTTCCGAATCTGGCCTTACCTCAATTTTGAAATTTTTTGGCGCTTATGGCTTTCATACTTCAGTTCGTTCGACATCTAATCTTCTCGTTAACACAGATCAGGTCATAGCTTCATTAAATCCACCAGATGTTGTATTTCAATCCTAAAAATATATATATATTCAACAAAATCACTTCCATCCGTCTGCATGCTCGTTAATGTTATTTCACTGAATGAAATTCTTTGGAATATTGTTTTTAATTTAGAATGCCTTTGACTAGGCTTTAAGGATTTTCAGACTGTATACGGATAATAAACGAAAATTCATTAGAACCTTTTCCATTAATTCTTCAAAACGAAAAATGCCCTCTTCCTCCTGTACGTGTGAATTTCCACACTTGTCCAGAAGACATTTTCCGCGTATTCCAATAGGAGAACAGAAATATTCATAAGGATAAATGAAAATCCATTATAATGAAAATTTAGGAAACATACTTCGAATGGGAAAAACTATAATCTATTTATCTACAATCGTTTTCCTCAAAATTCTATTGACAAAATAAGGGTTGCTCCAGGGCGCACACTTTTCGTAGCCAACAAAAGTGGTGATTTTTTGAAATGTATTTGGGCAAGTCAACACTAGACAAAGCCCTTACAATATGTAAAGAAAAACTGTCCTAGGTAGACAATGTTAGAAGGCCACTGATCAGGCTTTAAGAATTTTTAGATAGTGTGAGTATGTGTAATAGTTGAAAAAGATTCCATACGGCGGAAAATGAATTGACAAACCCCTTAAAATATGGAAAGAAAAACTGTCCTAGGTAGACAATATTAGAAGGGCAGTGATCAGGCATAAAGGTTTTATAGATAGTACACATCTAATTGTGAAAAAGATTCCACTCTGGGGAAAATTAATCGGGAAACAAACCAAAAACTATTTACAGTCAAAAATTTTTGGAACATTGTTCGCATTGTAGGACGAGAGTACTCACTTCAAAATAAAGTGCACTCACTCTTAAGCGAACACCCCTCTGGAACTAAGAAAGTTGACCGCCTTTGAGGGGCAACTGCTTATGCGAGAAGTAGATAAGCGAAATGAAGGTTTCCGTAAGTGGTCCATTCTGGGAAAATATGAAACACAATCACATCAAATATCAATTATTGTGGTACAACGTATATTCTTTTCCATTTTTCTTTACGAATATAATTTTTAATAAAAATTTGTAGTTAATACATTTTTCTGGAGATCAATCTTCAAAGTTCAAAGTCCAGTTCTTTCTGTCCAAGAAAAAATCATCTTAATTTCCTACATTTCATAAGTACTTTATCACTTATCAACTCTACAATAACATTTCTAGCGGATTTCCACACAGGGCATCAGATAAATTAGAAAGTACAGACGGAAAATATAAAATTCTCTTCGGAAAACATTTACAAATACTACGTGCCCTTTTCAAAAAAAAAAAATGTTAGGGGTTGCAGCTGCACACTCACACACATTTTCCATAGGCCAGAAATGATGGTGAACATTTGACAGGCACACTCTATCTCTTAATTAATTAATTGAATAGACTCAAATACATTTACTGTTGATAAGGTTTGGGTTCGAAAAGTAATTTCCATTCATCTGAGTACCGACCAGATGTTTTATTGGGCATTTCGCAAGAATAATTGGCAGAAACTGTGTCCATTTATGACACCGTCGAGAAGTGATTCTGCCGCTGGGGCTGAAGATGTCGCAGATGAGCCGTTGATGAAGACCAGACCGCCTTTTAAGCAATTTTCCATAATACCTTCTTATATACTCTTTAAAACTAATGGGAGAGAAGAGAAGTGTGTATATTTACCGGCAGATGGTTCATACTACATACGTAGTACTTTTCTGCCGAAATTCGATACCATTTCTTTATCAGTAAACAAATTTGAATAATTTTTTCCAAAGCTATTTGCAACCCCTAAACCGTTTACCAGAGAGTTCCATGCAATCAGTCTGTAGGCGAGGGCTCTTTACACATTTTCCCCATAACCCTGTAATCAATTTCCCTATCATCACCAAACTGGCTGTGAATGCTGTGTACTGGTGATAGTTTGAGGAACATTTACGAACATGTGTGGAAAATTTCACTTAAATAAGAAAAAAACAGATCAACACGGAGCACTGGCTATGTATTGTTGGTGTCAGAAACACCACTATCAGCAAACTAGTCCATAACTCTTTCTAACCCTTTACATAGATTCTTCTAACAAATTTCCACAGGAGCTCAGCAATTCCAGCAGACTTTCTAAGAAAACCATTATTTGATCTGTGTTGGATGAAAATCATAGGCGTGAGAACATTATTTTGATTCCATATATTCTTATTAAAAAATCACTGCAGTGGTCGTTTTTCAGGGTTAGCTAGATCTTAATCCATAGATAACATTAGATTTTTCCCACGCCAATAATTTCCATTGAGTGCACGATGGGATGGAATGGGATAATTGAGCAAGAATGTGTGAATTTTGTGAAAATTGAGTCATGCTAGAGAAAGTTCTACAACAGGAGAGCAGAAATTGTAATGTGTTGAACTCATCAATGAGCCATTTACCATGAAAATGCATTGTTTTCTACCTGGTGGTTATGCTCAGCGAGCGTGTATGTGTGTAAGCATAGAATGTTTTTCTTTTTCGAATTTGAAGGGGCAATCGCTTAGAGCACAGCAGGGGTTCTCGTCGTGTCAAGACTGCAATGCATTGTTCCACAGCATTTTGGATTTCTGGTGTGCTAAGTTAATTAACTGAAATTTTGTGTGCACATCTTACAGATATTTATGAATTCCTATTCCGATGACTTTAAGGTAAACAATTTTGGTAAAATGAAATTTTATTTTACCACATACAATTTTCGAGAAATAGTTGTGTTGCTTCAATTTTGTGTACATTTTGGCTACAGTTGAAAAATTGGGACATCCCATCACTGTTTGTGATTTTCCCCGTTCATCGTGAATACAACTCTGATAATAACGAAGGGACCGTAGCTTTGTTTGTTTAATGACAACTAACGAAATAGGCCATTTCACATGTTCTCAACATTCATTTGAGACACCGTTAACTGTCAATCATTCTGATCAGATCTTGTTAAAATCCTAACGCAACATAATCGCCGAAAATCTGTCACAAATTCCCGCGGCGTAACGCGAATGATGGAACAGGCTTTCAGAATTCTTAGAAGGACAAATGCAAGTGTAACTGTCAAGTCAAATGGGAGGAGTACACATATTTTTCCACCACCGCAATACAACTCTACATAAACTACTGTTTAAGGAAATTCTTTACTTCTATGTCTGTTGTTTGGCACAACACACATATTTGAATTTTCACCAATTTCTATTTTCGAAACGGAAAATTCGCCTTCATAACAAGATCGGCGCGACCTGTCAAATTATACGCTTCTGTCGCAAAAATCTGTGGCATTTTTCCGACGTTCTCGCGGTCCAACGCGAATTGAGTAAAAGGGTATCAGAAATGTTAGAGAGACGAAATAGAACATCATTGAATGCCATCACTGAAACACATGTTTTTCTTATTGCCCGAAAAGAAAGCAAATGCACAGAGAGAGATCGAAAAAGATCGGAAATGGGGGGAGAAAGAGAACATACATATGTTACATGACAGGGTGGTTTATTCAGTTCTCTTATTAACATTGTTTATTTTTATTATAATGAATGCATTGTTGTGTTGGCAGTACTTCCATGTAGCATTGTTAACTTTTCTGAAATCCTGTTGCTGAATTCGCGTTAAACCGCGAGGACGAAGACTACAAAATGTCACCAATGACTGATTGCGTCCAAAGACAAGAATTTGTCAAATCACGAGAAGATTATCATGGAATTTTTGGGATCAGGTTGGTTATATTTGTTGAAATTGGCGTTTCTTTACCTTGTACACAAAATACAACTCTGTTCGTAGCACAACATTTTCAAAGATCACAGCGAATTTAAATATTTTCACATTCCGCCGTTTCAAATCCCACTCATGTTCGTGATTCGTAAAATGAATAAAGTTGCAGAGGTTGGAAAAAATGTCACCAACAAATAGGAATTCTCGCGGTGTAAGCGGAATCCAGTAACAGGGTGGCAGTATTTTCAGGAGTGCAGTTAACACATTGTTTTGATTTTCAAAAAAATACCTGAATATCTCTCACTCCTCTTCAAATAGGATTTTGATCTATGGGAATATTTTAGAAACAAAAGGTTGGATATGTTTTCTCTACTGTGCCCATTTGGAAATGATCATCTCATTTATAATCTAGCAAGAATTTATTCTGTGGCAACATTTCTGAAACAAAGAAAACTGAAGTGATTTTTGGAAAATTTCAGTGGCAAAAATTCTTAAGATGGAATTAAGATCTCAAGATGATGTTATGTTTCATTAACGTTTGTCACAGGATTTCAGAAAACGATGCTACGATTTAAAAATAATGTTTCCAATATTTTCCTAAAAAGAATTCTCACACTATGGGGCAAATGTTAGTGGCGGTGAAATGTGTTGAGCAATTTAGAATGAATTTATAGATTCTAGAAACTAATTTAGGGATTCTCTACTGATGTCAACGGACAATCTGTGACAAATTCAAAAATCTCTGAAATAACTTTTGACATATTTACCAAATTATCGCGTTGGGGCGCGAATGCAGTATCAGAAATACAGCATTTTCAGTAGGGATGTCTTCTACACGTCTACCTACACGAATATACAAAACTGTTGACTCATTTTCACATAAGAACTGGGAATATTTTTAAAAGACAAAATAAAATAACGTTTGTTTCAAACTCCTTCCCACTTGAGAATATTTGTAAGAGAATAATTGAAATCATTTTTTTATTTCTGCGTTTGTTTAGGATCGTTTTTCAAACAAACAAAAAATTCCCACATTCGGTTTTGAAAATTTGCATTTATCGTGGGAAAGTGTAAACATTTAAAAAAAATCTAAAATTCCCACGTTAGGATCATGGCATGATCAGTTTTGAAAATTTACGTTTTTTACTATCAAATATTTCTGATGAGGATCATCTATCGTGGGAAAATGTAAACCATTTTTAAAAAATGAAATTCCCACGTTAGGATCATGGCATGATCTCGTGAGAATTTCCAAAATAATATAAAGTTTTATCAAAATTTGTAATAGGTTTTCAGAAATTTTAAAAGGTAGTAAAGAGAAAGTGTTCTTTGCTTTCAAAAAAAACTTCTCACACGCTTAAAAAGGAAAAACACTTGTTGTGTGGGAAAATGTTTTGGCCGTGAACAACAATGACTGAGATTTATTTCTTTTTTTGTTTAAGGGATGGACACAGACACTTGTTGGAATGGTGGTGGGAATTTTTGAGTAGATTGAAAATAAATTAAATCTCAGCTTGGAACTAAAAAAAAACTATAAAAATAAATATTCTCACGGTATTCAATACTTAAGATTCAAATCTCGAAACTGCGTGAGAATATTTACCATTTTAACCACATTTGTAATAGGATGTCAGGATTTTCAGAAGGCCCCTACGTACAATTATTCCTTAATGATCACAAATTTCAGGAAAATATTCTCACATGCCTGGGAAAATGTTTGTGATGGGAAAATTTTAAAAATTAAAAATTCTCACACACAATTTTCAATCCTTTTTTGGAACCGTTTTGTGGGATGTTCTCACGTTCTTAAACAAATTGTGTGAGAACATTTACAAATTATGAGCGATTTCTTTAAGATTTGTAATAGGGCGGCAGGATTTTGTGTAGGTCCTACGGAAGACGAACTCTGAAAATATTCTCACGTACCTGGAAAATGAACACACACGTGTGTGATGGGAACATTCTAAAATGAAAATTTCTCACACTCAATTTCCAATACATTCGGAGGAAACGTTCTCACGGAACCTTAAAAAACTGCGTGAGAATATTTTTAAATTACTGCCGATTTCGTAAAGATTTGTAATAGGACGTCAGGATTTTTTGTAGGTTCTACGCAAGATGATCTTAGAATCCCAGAAAATATTCTCACGTACCTGGAAAATAAACACACACCTGTGTAATGGGAAAATTGGAACATGAAAATTTCTCAGATACAATTTCCAATCCTTTTTCTTTTCATGGAAACTGATTCTTTAAGATTCCACAACACACACGTGTGTAATGGGAAAATTTTTAAATGAAAATTTCCCACATACAATTTTCTTTCCATGGGAACTGAAAGAATTCTCTAGGATTCCACAAAAAACTGCGTGAGAAAAAACTGCGATTTCATCAAGATGTGTAATAGAACGTCAGAATTTTTAGTAGGATCTACGCAAGATAAACTAAGAGGAACATACACGTGTGTGATGGAAAAAATGTACAATGAAAATGTCTCACACATAAATTCAATATATTTGGGAAGACAGAAAGTTCTCACGGCTTTTAAAAAATTGCATGAGGATATTTGTTTGGAAACTGAAAACAATTGTGAGAATATTTAATTTTAAAATTTTCTCAATATCATTTAGAATTGTAATGGGATATCAGAATTGGTAATTGACCCTACGTACCAGATTTACTCGATGAACTCATAATGATTGAAAACAAATTCAGCTACCTGCAAACGGGATGTATGTGTGTGTTCTACGGGGACGACGAATTGTATTTGAAACCTTTTTTGTTGGAATAAAATTTACCTGAAAAACAAAAGATTTATTTTAGATTTAAATTTAAAAAAACTATTTGAAAATATTTACAAATTACTGATGATTTCCCCCGGATTTGTAATTGTGTTAACAAGCATTGTAGGAGGTCATATAGAAGGAATTTGGTTGGCTATATCAAAATATATTCTCACATGCCTGAAATAGAAAAAACTTATAAATATTAAATTGTTTTCTGCGAGAACTGAACAGAGTTTCTCACGATCGTTCGGTTTCTTAAAAAACTACGTGAGAATATTTACAAATTACTGGCGATTTCATGAAGATTTGTAATAGGGTGCAAGGATTTTTAGTAGGCCATACGTAAATGATATCCTTGGTGATCTCAAGAAAACATACAGCACTTGTGGAATGGGAAAATGTTTCAAAACGTTTTCTCACACCCAATGTTCAATCCTTTCTGAAACCATTTTCTTTTTATGGGAATATACACAATGCGTATCAAAAGTTCTCACGTTCTGTAGAATTCTTAAAAAATGGCGTGAGAATATTTTCCAAATTGTACGGTTTCACATCTGTAGAAGTAATAGGTTAACAGGATTTAGCGAAGGATACAATACAGTATTGTCAAAGGCAGAAATGCACTTATTTTGGATATCTGTGTTTTATACTGATGATCTTTTCAACTCGTGTTCAATTGTTTTGGGTATGAATGCTGATGCAATTTGAGATCCTATTTTTGTACTTTTAAGGGATGAAAATGCAGTGTAATTTTTGAAAAGCACTTGACGAGGATTTTGTATGAATGAAGCAGCAAACAAAGTATGATCGTCATTCAGCGTAATCACATACAGGTTTGCCGAGTTGAGTATTATGATTGTCGGTTCCATGCTGTCTTCACTAGCCATGCATGTCAAACAAGCCTTGTATAACAAGAGCTGTGTAAGTGTTCTTCGGCTGTATTCAAGTATTATGGGATTTTCATTCTGATAGGCCTAACTAGAGAAGCGAAATCATTCTATATGAAAAGAATTACTTTACAATTACATGGAGAATTGCATCGTGTCACAGACTGATTACCTGCATCATCTGCTTTCATATATTAGGTTGAGAAACTGAAAAATATGGGGGAACTCAGAATCAAAAAAGTATGATTTGTTTTATAGTGATCAGATAATTTGTTTTGAAGAACTCCTTGGCACCACATCTTTTGAAGGCATCTTCGGGAAGATATTTTCCATCCGTTCTTTATATTATTTACCCAATGTTATAAATTGCATATATTCCTATTTGTAAGTTTGAGTAACATTCCTTTGTTTGATTTCCACAATGATTCGTGTGAAGTTTCAAGTCATTTTGTTCAAGGTACAAATGATCTTCATCATTTTTCTTCAGCTTTCCCCGTCTGTGTTAGATAATCCATCATCCCCTATAACTACGATGTTGCGGGCGTAATTAATTGTGACTTTAAATTTTAATTAATAAAATATCTCTCATGTTTGCGACCGAAATCCAAAAAAAAAAGCGCGAAAGTAACTTGAGCCGCTTCAGTCCAGCTGTCAAAACAAAGAAACATTGGTGTATTTCTCTGACAGCGATGGATGTAACTACACTGATACAAATTTCTATAAGTCAAATTGAAGCGCTGAACACAACAGGACCGCTGACGATCGTGTTGCTGTCGGGAAATGGAAATCAGTGAGCATTTGGTAAAAATCTTGATGAATATTTCACAATTGTCAACAAAATTTGAGCTACATTCATTATAAGTAAATTTTTGATGTCCATCATGCCGTGCTGCCAGTCATGGATTTTTGCCTGTTACACAAACATGATGGCATGTCGCGCATGACCGTCTACTAGGCGCTTAATAGATTGTTTTGATTAATAAATGGCCGAACACAAAAGGTACCGGGGCTTTCTACATTTTGTTTCAATATGCTCGTGAGCAAACATTTTGTTTTTGTATTTTGATATATAAAACTGAAAATTTTTTAGTGGAAAAACATAAATTATACAATGTCTCACGGATTGGAAAAAGAGGTTCAGTTCAAAACGATCATAAATCGATACAAAAGTACCTGGTGTTAGAAAACAAAGAACCCAAGATTATTTAGATAGATATTGTTTTTTTTCATATGTCCGTTTTGAGTTGGAGTTTTGTTTTTTTGTATGTGCGTATTAAAACGGAAACAGGAAGGAAGTGTCGATTTTGAAAACATGTTTTCATTATTTTTTTTTAAATATTAACATCTGGTCCACAAGCATTTGATACTTTCCATATGTCATTTCCCACCACGTGTGTAGTGGATTTTTAATTATGAAATCAATGGATTTTAAGAACGGAAGTAGGATTAAACCTTTTTTTTTGACCCAAAGAATAATCTAAGGAATTTCATCAATTATTCCGACAGTTCTAATAAAGGCGTGAGAACTTTATGAAAATAAAGAAATTACAATCGTGAGAAAATTAAAAACACTTGTGGTTTCTTATGAATGTTTAATAGGATGGCAGAACATTTAGAAAGAATAGCAGTAATGGTTGTCGAAAAACTTGGTAGATGGACACAAAACCATACACACTTGTCCTGTGGGAATATTTTTAAAAAATGAAACTGAGATTTTGTACAGGATGGATTGATTCTGGAACACGTGTTCAGGTAGCGATTTTGAGAAAAAGAATACAAAATTAACTTTCCCACAGGGTTCCTTGAAATTCTTGTATGGATTCTTGAAGAATCCTACTTGATGATTTTAACAAACTAGGTAATCGGGTTACAGAATCTGCAGAAGGCTGTAAGAAAAGATTTCCTCACAATATTCACAGAAGGCTGAATATGTGAATTAATCTTATGAAGAAAATACAAATTTGATTAAAACAATGACCTTTCTTAGCCTTCCCTAATATGCTTTTCGAATGCGTGTTGGATGCACCTTTTTAACAGGTTGAAGCGGAAACTGGAAGCGTTTGATCAAATCAAATATAAGGTCATTGTGGAAATGTAGTTTACATTCTGTAATATGTAACAGGGAAACAGTTCTCTTAGTCTGTTCTAAAACTGCCTAAAGTCTGACAAAGGCCCTTTCACAAATTCAACCTCAGGTAGAAATTAACAAATAACTACACAGGCAGATATTTGTTCAGGAATTGTTTACATTTGGAAATTTGTTCCTTTAACGCGTTTCAATTTCTATTGTCTTGAAAAACAACCCCAAAACAAATGCGTTTTCTAATATTCTTGAGGTTTAACCTGAGTTCAAAATAGGATGCCAGGATTTTTAGAGGAAAGAAAGGAACAGATTTTTAAAATCAAAGATATGTACTCAATTTGTTCTTAGCAAATTTATCAAATTTTCACGTATTCAGTATTAGATTTTAGAAAGCAGAATAAATTCTAAAAAAATATATTCCCATTAATTTCTAAAACAGATTATTAAAAATTCATTTAGAGAAAGTTCAAATCTTCTTTGTTATTAAAAACGATCATCGATCGTCTATTAGAGGAATGTGTAAAACAAGGGTACTATTATTTTTTTTCTTCAGAATCGCATTTCTGACATGTGGGTAGAGGATTGAGATTTGTTTAAATACTTGAGGCCCCCTCAAGTGTTTCTGGTTATTTTTGAAATGACACACCGTATAGTTCCACATTAAATTAAAATTAAGATATGTACTTCTAGTAACGCCGCATTCGGGCATTGTCCAAAATTCATATGGTTTGATAGACAATTGATTTATAGGCAAGTTATAGTCTTAGGCCCCCCATTCACGTACAGATTTAACTGTCAGTTAGAACTGTTCAGCTAAAACTGTCAGTTGAAACTGTATGTGTGTGGTATATAACTGACAGTTTTACTCAACTGTTCAGTTTAACTGAGAAATATAAAAATTTTATATTTTTAACTGACAGTTAAAACTGTACGTGAATGGGTGGCCTTAGCTACATTATCAACAGTGTAGTTATATAGATTGCTGTCAGAGAAATACAACACTGTTCCTTTGCATTCACAGCTGGAATGGAGCTGTTCGCGGTGTTTTTTGCGCTTTTTCTCATTTTCGGGATCATTAAGGAATATTTTATTAAATAAAGTTAAAAACCGTAAGAAAAACAAAATTAATTATATCCGCAACATCGTAACCATGGAAGGATACATTATTGTACACAGGCGGACATGGCTAAGCAAGAATATGGATGGCATCATTTGAAGTTTGGATACCTTGGAGAAAAACCAATTCCGTGGACACTTGGTCCAAGTGGATATTGCTCCTGAAGTTCCTTATAAGGGTGATTGGTAAGTTCTTATGAAACGTATGGGCGCGTCTGAAATCAGACAAAGGGATGGTACTAAAACTATAGTAAATGTCCCCACCGATTCCAAATATAATTTTTACTGTGGTACTCAAAAGATAGATATTTAGAACAGAAGATATATTTTTGGATATCAATGTGAAGTTTACCGACTTCCTCGGCGCATCAAGTCAACCAAATTATCTAAGACGGTTTCTACGACGGTACGCCTTAAACCTTTCGGGACTACTGCGGCAATACGTCCCAAATCTCCGTTCTATAAATAAAAATTCGTCCCGTGCTTAAGACAAAAAAACTGATTTTCTTAATACAGTATTTCTTCCCTAATAAATAAAAATCGCGATAACCCTGGCAGTTGACAGATAATTGTCATTTTCATTTCAATCACAATAAGATGATTTTTTTTGTATGAGATTTCATTATTTCTATGTTTACAAAAATACTAATTAGAAATATTTATCTACAAATTAGATTTTAATTTATAGACTCACCTCTAATTGGCGCTTTACATTGTAAAAACATTATTATTAGCCTATTGTTGCTGCCATCCAGCAGACCATGGTAATCGCATTATTTTTAATACAGTTTCACAGAACAAATCATCGAAACAAGGTGTGTCTTTTCTACCGTCTGTGTGTGGCAGCTAGTCCAGCCACACACCACAGGGTGGTCATGAGAAAGTCAATACTGTTTTGGAGTAGAGAGAATGCGATAGGTTCCTATAACGATATTAAAAACTGTTTTCAGAGTCACCATGTTTGTGTTGGCCTTTACACGGACATTCCACAGACTTCAGACCTTTCTCTTCCGGAAGCATGTGTGTTTGTGAACTGGAAGTACTTTTAATAGGAAAAAAACGCATGGTGGCGTCATGTTTGAGAACAGGAAGTTGAAGTCGTTCGCTATCGTTATTCGCTGTGGCCGTAAGGCTGTTATTGATATCAAAAATACACGCAGAATAAGTTTTGTCTCGTCTTACAGCGTTTTTTTTTATAAAACGAATGTGTCTTTCGTTTCGTTGAAAAAACGAACAGAAATTCCGTTTCGTCCGTTTGGGTTTTTGTGATAATTGGCTTTTTTCAAATGTATTTTTGTGTGTACTGGCTGTTTGGATTCGTTTCGGCTACAGGCGTTTTTAACAGCCTGTTTTTATGAAACGTATACAACTGAGACGAACAGCAACGTCTGTAGCCGAAACTAAACTGAATTGTGTTTCCAAAACTGCAACGTATCCAATTAGACAATATACACAAAAATACATAAGAAAACAGTTTGAATTAGAATTTAACTGAGACTTTCGTGTTACAATAACCCAAACTGACGAAACAAAATTTCTGTTCGTTATTTTAACGAAACGAACAACCCATTCGTTTTAATACGCCTATGTTTATGTTAGAAATGTAACACCGATTATCGATGTGTTGTGAATTTATTAGCCGATCACTTTTTCCATTAATTCTGAACGGACCGAAAGACAAACAAAAAAGCTGACTCCGAATAATCGAATATGTGTGTCCCTTATCACTATTCTCCCGACCAGTTTAGAAAAAAAAGAGGATACTATTCTCGAAAAAAAAAATTCCACTGAAATTATCTCCCTGGGTGTTTTTGTAATCGGGCTATATAAACAACAATGCAATAATAACTTTTTAAGTCTATAGTCTGATTCAGCAAGCTCATTAAAATCTCCTCGTTCCGCATCTCGATCAAGCAAAATCCCGATTGAAGGGATTTACGTGTCAGAACTGCAATTGATTATCTTAAAAAAAACACTAGTTCTTCTAATCATCCCGACGACATTATCCATTGTTTGTAGAAACCCAAAACATAGTATCAATGCAATGAATATTAGAACTGTCCATCTTCTATAAATGCTGATGGCCCATTATGTCGTTTTTTGTAAATCATCAATAACTTTATTAGGTTCTCACGCATTTTTTAAGAATCTCCCAGTTCAACAAATATCGTGGGAATGTAGGTTGTTAGTTTTGGTTCTTCTTTTTAAAATCTCTACCTGAACACGTGTTGAGAGAATTGTGTAGAGAAAACATTGATTTTCTTTGTTTTCGATAATTTTCCCACAGGATAAGTGCCCGCCTGTATGTGTGACGTTTGCTGTTTCTTTGTTTTCGATAATTTTCCCACAGGATAAGTGCCAGGGTGTGTAACGAAAATATTTCCCTTTGTTTCCTTTGAAACATTCTGACAGCCTATTACACATTTAGGGGAAACCACAAGAATATGGGAAAATTCTCACGCAATTTTTATGGGTCCGATCTGGTTTGTCTTTTTCAAATCTCTACCTGAACACGTGTTCCACAAAAAAAAATATTTGAAAAATCGATTTTTTTATTTTCCCACAGGACAAGTGTCCTTATATGTAGCGATCGTCCAGCCTTCTAAATATCCTGACAACCTATTACATATTTTAGTGAAACCACACAAATATTGAAAAATTCTCACGCATTTTTTAGGATCTTAAAACGAAACCGTGGGAATGCTGTTTTTGTTATTTCAAAGAATTTTTGAAATTCCGATCGTGGGAATAGAATTTTGTAGCATTCTAAACAACTAATCCTCTGAACACGTGTTAATGAAACACATTTGAAAATATAAAGATTGCCTCAGTAGAATTACGCCGCGTAATAAATCTCTGCCTGTGTCTATTAGTTTCTACCTGCGATGGGATTTTTGAAAGAATCTTTTGTCTAACCTTAGGTAGTGTCCGACTAAGTGCACTGTTTCCCTGCTAGATATTTCACTGTGTAAACAAATTTTCCACAATGTCCTCATGCCTTGTAAAAAAACAAATTGATTCTAGTGTTGCATTAGATTCCCATCTAGTTTATAATAATGGAAGTCTAAGAGGCTATGGTGCGATGCCGGAAAATATGTACAATCTCTAGTACCACCTGGACCTTCCAGATGGCCACCCCCATTCCAGGAACAATTAAATTGAATTAAATTTACACATTTCCTCGAAATCTCGATTCGTTACATACATATGTCATTCATCTGCTCCTAACAAACATTTCCGGTTTCCCTTTACACATGTGATTTTCCGATGCGTCAACGTATCCGGAAAATGTCATGTGCTACATTTGTATACCAAAAAGGATATCAGCAAAAGGTTTCCTGTTCCTCTAAAAAAAAGGTGAAAAATGAAACCACATGTTCAAAACGGATATTTGGAAAGACTAACAACGAAAGAACAAGTGTGACATCAGCATTAATTCAAATGCCTTCTGATCTTTATTTTCTTCATAAGATCAATTCACAAATTCAGCCATCTGTGTTAATTGTTAGAAAATCGCTTCAAGTATCCTTCTACAGATTCTGAAACCCCATTACCTAATATGCTTAAATCATCTAGACTCTGATATGGTTCTCACGCAGTTTTTTACGAATTCTATTCCATTCAAATGAATGCCGTAGGAATGTTGCTTTTTTAGTTTTCACAGTGAAAATCTCTGAAACTCTCTACCTGTACACGTGTTCAAACAACCAGACGGGAAATTGAAAAACAAACCCTCATCTCATTTTCATTACACAAAAAAACGAATTTCCCACAGGACAAGTGTCTGCATATTCGTCTGCGTAGAATTTCGAAAATTTGCTTCTAAATTTCCTGCCGTCCCAGTACAAATTCAGAAGATATCTCAAGCCTTTTGGAAAAGTTCTCACGCATTTTTTAATTCTGGATTTAGTTTTTTCAGGTTATTAAGATTCTCACGAACATAGTTTTCCATTTGAATCCGTGGGAATTTTTTGTAGTTTTTATTTTCCAACTTTAAATGTCTTCCTGTGCACGTGTTCCAAAATCTGTACCTCCTCGACAAAATCTCGGGTTCTTTGTTTCAAAAACATTCCAACACAACAAGTGTCTTTGACTGTTCTACGAAAATTTCCAAATATTGCTTCTAATCCTATTACAAAATCAGACGAAGCCACAGGAATTTCTAGAAATTCTCACGCATTTTTAGTTCTACGAATTTTTTTAAATGATAGAAGTTCTCACAGAGTTTTTTTTTATGCCATACAAGGAGTATTTCAATTGAACGTGGGAATTTCGTTTTTTAGTCTGGCCTTCCTTCTCCTTGAAATCTCTACCTGTACTCGTGTTTCACAATCCGTCCCTCCTACACAATAGTCTCAGTTTCATTGTTTAAAATAGTTCCCACAGGACAAGTGTATCGATCTACAATGAATTTTCAAAAATTGCTTCTAAATTTGCTGTCATCCTATTACAAATTCCGAGGAAGCCACAAGAATTTTTTAAAAATTCTCACGCATTTTTAGTTCTACGAATTTTCCCAAATGGCAGGAGTTCTCACAGATTTTTTTTATACCATACAAGGAGTATTTCAATTGAACGTGGGAATTTCGTTTTTTAGTCTGGCCTTCCTTCTCCTTGAAATCTCTACCTGAACTCGTGTTCCATAATCCGTCCCTCCTACACAATAATCTCAGTTTCATTGTTTAAGATAGTTCCCACAGGACAAGTGTATCGATCTACAATAAATTTTCAAAAATTGCTTCTAAATTTGCTGTCATCCTATTACAAATTCCGAGGAAGCCACAAGAATTTTTAAAAAATTCTCACGTATTTTAAGTTCTACGAATTTTCCCAAATGGCAGGAGTTCTCACAGATTTTGTTAATTCCATACAAGGAGTTTTTCAATTGAACGTGGGAATTTCGTTTTTTTAGTTCTACGAATTATCCCAAATGGCAGGAGTTCTCACAGATTTTTTTAATTCCATACAAGGAGTTTTTCAATTGAACGTGGGAATTTCGTTTTTTTAGTCTGGCCTCTCCTCCTTGAAATCTCTACGTGTTTCACAATCCGTCCCTCCTACACATAATCTCATTTTCATTGTTTAAAATAGTTCCCACAGGACAAGTGTATCGATGTACAATGAATTTTCAAAAATTGCTTCTAAATTTGCTGTCATCCTATTACAAAATTCCGAGGAAGCCACAAGAATTTTTTAAAAATTCTCACGCATTTTTAGTTCTACGAATTTTCCTAAATGGCAGGAGTTCTCACAGATTTTTTTAAATTCCATACAAGGAGTTTTTCAATTGAACGTGGGAATTTCGTTTTTTTAGTTTGGCCTCTCCTCCATGAAATCCCTACCTGAACTCGTGTTTCACAATCCGTCCCTCCTACACAACAATGTCAGTTTCACTGTTTAAGACAGTTCCCATAGGACAAGAGTCTATGAGTGTATTGATCTGCGATGGATTTTGTTTCTAAATTTCCTGACATCCTATTACAAATTCTGAAGAAACCACAAGAAATTTCAAATATTCTCACGCGTTTTTTTAACGCTGGACAAGTGTAAAAATTCCAAACTGTTGTTGTTGCTAGATGGTTAAGGTTCTCATGCATTGTTTTAGATTATAAAGATTGTAATTGTAATCAATTCCGTGTGAATTTCTAAGTTCTTACTTAAATCTCTACCTGTTTCAAAATCAATCCCTCCTCCTGAAAATCTCAGTTTCATTGTTTACAAAACGCTTCCCACAGGACAAGTGTCTATGAGTTTGGGATAAATTCCCAAAAATTGCTTCTAAATTTCCTGTTATCCTATGACATATTCAGAATAAACCACAATAATTTTTAAAAATTCTCACGGAATTCGGATTTTAGTTTTCATTTTCTTTCTTTTTTCTTTCCGTACACGTGTTTTCAAAGAAACGAACGGACAATATAACGAAAAAGACAAATCCCTCCCCCGTTTTCCACAAAATCTTAGAATGATTGTTTTAAAGATTTTTCCCACAGGACAAGTGTCTGTCTGCCTTTGTGTGTATCGATCGACGGTCAATTTGGAAACATTATACTGCTCTTCTTTCTACATATCCTGTTGTCCTATTACCAAAATTCCAAAGAAACCACAAGGAATTTCTAAAAATTCACGCCCATTGTTTTGGGATGAACTGAAAAGAAAATCGTTACCAGAATGCGTGTTTGGGCGTTTCAAAAACCAGATGGAAAATTGAAAACAAACCCCACGTCCCAAATTTGTAGTTTCATTGATTAAAAAGTTTTTCCACAGTACAAGTGTATCTAAAATTTCGATTTCAACATAAAATATTTATTTTTTAAATTATTTTTCTAAATATTAAACACACACACTCTTTCAAATCTCTGTCTGTGGTAAAATTCTGAGTTTCTACCCGTAGTGGAATTTGTAAAGGTATCGATTTGGCCGAATTTTTGTAGACAGATTGTCGTACAAGATGGGCTGATTTCCTGTTACACATTACAGAATATAAACCAATAGTCCACAAATATGTCACGTCGTTCATCGACACCTACAGCCTGTTTTTATAAAACGAATGGGTTTTTCGTTTCGTTAAAATAACGAACAGAAATTCTGTTTCTTCAGTTTTGGTTTTTGTAACATTTCGGCTACAGACGTTTCTGTTCGTCTCAGACGTATACGTTTTATAAAAACAGGCTGTTAGATATTTCTCAAAATCCATTGGACTACTTTCTGTAACGCTGTGCAACTCTGTTAGATTTACTCTCCTAATTGGAAACAAATAACGATAAATTCTAGATGGCGCTAGCAATACAAATCGATTTACAATTTTACTGATCGAAACCTGTGAATACAAATATGCACAGGAATTTATACACAACCTAAAAAAACTGCACCATTTAATTGTAGATGTCGCTCGATGTAACATATCCCTTGTCTTTGGTTTGAACGCAATCGATAGTTCTCGTTAAATGTTGTTGTTGTTTTCGATCAGCTGTTTTGTAAAATTAAGGTTATGGTACAACTTCTCTGGAAAAAGTCTTTGCTGCAGTAAATCTTTTGTTCGATGAGAAAGTACAAGAATTATATAGTCCATAGCTTACTAATTTGAAGAAGTTTCCCATTTGACCCTAGTATATCAAGGAATTTACGTTAGTATATGGTAATGCAGAAAATTCAGTCTAAACTTAATTGACTCAAATTCTTCGAGTAGAGTGGCCTAAATTCAACATAACCTCCAAAAACCAGACCAGAAAATATGAGTTTCCGAGTAGAACTGGATTTATTTTTCATTGCTGTAATGAATGATTGTCTTTGTAACAGGCACAAGCCGAACCGTGCATCTTTCGTTATTCTACTTGATCCTGGTTGAATATTGTTTGCTTCTCCAATGTAGTCATCCCAGATTTGTACTTGCTGTAACATTCTGAACTCCTGCTTTTACGAATAGAAATCTTCTAACATTAAATCACATTTTCTCACGTTTCGACATCATTTTCTTTTCTTATATGCAGGTGATCAAGAAGACAAAACATTATGGGAATATGAAGGAGAATGTTCACAAGAGGATGAGAACAACAAATCTTTGCTGCGCCTTTACCTTTCAAAGGTGCCAATTGAAATCTCTATTGAAAAAGGCACACCTTTTGCAGGTGATTGTGGCATTGGTAACATGTTGTGCCAAGCATTTTTCATGTATTGACCTACTATTTTTTGCCAAATGCAGCTCCCAAATGCAAAGACAAAGAAACATTGTAAGACAGTTTGGAACTATTAAGGAGGATAACCACAAATCTTTGCTGCACCTTTAATCCACCTAGCAAAGGTGGCCATTGAAATCCATATAGAAAAAGGCACACCTTTTGCAGGTGATGTTGGTATTGGCCACATCTTGTGCCGAGCAGTTTTTGGAATCTGTCGCTGGTTATGAAATATTGAAGAGATCCTTATGATACTGAAGGGATCCTTTAGAAAAGGAATTGTCTAAGGCAATATCACCTGGAAAAGGTGCACCATAATATTGAATTTGATTGTATGACATCCTAAGAAGTCTAAACAACATACCTGCATGTTCGATGATCCATATTTCCATATCCAAGTCGTGGGAAAACGATGTAATATAGAAGATAAAGTGGCTGCTTATTAACAGGAAATCAGACGATAGAAAAAGTTGTACTATCTCACATTTTAAAATGGCACCTGAAAAGGATATACGAAACAATTGTATGGATTTAAATGGATAGACACCATTCAGAATCAGGAATCATAAAAAAGCGGTGCCAAGGGCAGAAGCTGAAGGTATTACAAAGACTTTAGTACCAAGGAATCAAACTCATGGAAATCATTTAGAAATGTCATCACCACCTTGTCGGCTTCGTATAGACTGATGCCAACAAAAGGAACAACTCTGAGTACCGAGACCTGTTACTTTTTAACAGGAGATCAGACATTCCAGCAAGTGCTTAGGAGATTGCACGTATGAAGTGCGAAGAACACAGACATACTCAGAATTGATGCCACAATTACCTGCACAATTCAGATTTCGTCAACAAATGGGCGTGCAAAGTGTCCTGCTTCTTTTGTTTTAGACCACAGACACCCAGCCTTTGTATATCACCTGCTGTGCTACAAAAGAACCAACCTACAAATTCATTGACACATGTTTTCATACCACCTTTGATTCTCGAAAAGGTCATGAAGTTGAAAAGAATCGGCCAATGTGTTTTATAATCTTGACAGTAAAAGGACGGAGCCGTTTTGTGAGGATCACCTGCCAAAGATTCAACGAGGTTTTCAACGTGTAGCTTATCTTCCTAACAAGTGGGCGTAAGAAGTATCCTGATTGAAAATGACCTGCGTCTTTTGTTTCATACAAACAGTCTACGAGTTTGTATTATCCATCACCCTGCTGTTTTACAAAAGAACCACCCTATACAACTTTTAGGTTATTCCAACCAACAAATTCACTGACAAATGTTTTCATACAATTTAAAGACCACCTTTGATTCTACTAAAGGTCATGGAGTTCGAAGGAATAAACAGTTGCGTTTTAAAATCTTGACAGCCAAAGGACGTGGCCGTTTGTGAGAATCACCTTCGCAAGGTGCCACAAGTATTTCATTCTTACTAAAATTAAATCGCAGCCATTTGTAAGGACCACCTGCACAAGGTGCAACAAGGATTTCATTCTTACAGAAATTAACAACAATCTATGCACAAATCTTGGCTCCAATTATCTTAAATTCTTAGAATTATTTAATAGATTTATTGTAGAGGACGGCAGATGGGATTTTACAAGTTGCAAGACGTGGGAACATTTTTTAACGACTAAGACAAGGTGTTTGTTTATTAACAGGAGGTAAGTATTTTTAAGAAGTTGCCTTATATTCCATCTCTATTGTTTGAAAAATATGTTTATCCGTTTGTTTTTTATTTCACTTAGAAAAGTAGTTTCAAATCTTCCCAAATCTTAAATGGAAGCGGCTCTAATATTCTTCAGAGAGGACTTTCTTTTAGGCAACAAGCTGCACCATATTCTTAGAAATCCTTTAAACATTTGCGACACCAACGGTGATCACCAGCATGTGGCAAATAATACGATGGATTGTGAAATTGATATTTATCTTTTTTCCTTCATTTGCATAGGTGTTTCCGTATATCCCACTGCAATGTACAAATCGTTTAAGGAATGCCGCTCCGACCTTCTTAAGGACTTTCTTTCATAGAAGAATCTCAACCATATTCTTGGAAATGATTTTAAACATTTTCGTCACCAACAGTGATCACCAGCATGTGGCAAATATTTCATTGGGTTAATCTGATCCCAAATGAACGACAAATTCTCGGTAATGCAGAAAGTTAATTACACTTGACACTGATTACAATGAATGTTCAGATATTTCAGTTGGTTCTTAAGGTTTGCCTGGGGTCACCTGCAAAAGGTGCAGCAAGAATTTCATTCATATAAAAACATATGGTTTCCATTCACAAATTCTTAGAATTCGTTAAAACCGTTTCTGTGATCACCATTTCACCATGTCGTGGGAAAATTGTGAGATCTTGAAGACAATGTGTTTGTTAAGCACCAGGAAATCAGACGCTATAGAGTGAGAACAGTATTCATTAAAAACCATTCGTTCAAAATATTTCCCTACCATTCAAAGGATTTGTGAAGTGTACACACTAACATTTTTAATATACACCATGGAACATTCATGGAACTCTTCATTTGTGATCACCGCCTTGTGTCAAATGTTCAGAGTAGTCTGGTGGCATTTTAAAAGAAAATTCTATGTAATGGAATAAATTAATGACAGTATTAGAACAGGAGAGCAGTTATTGTAATACGGGTTTCCACAAAAAGGTGAACTAAAAGACTAGTTCACTTTCAAAGCAGAAGAAAATTGGATTGGCACAGGAACCAAAACGAAAGAAAGAACGATTTAACGAAATCCCAGATTTCAAATAAATCCAATATACGAATGTATTGTCTTCAAACAAACAAAAATATCATCTGCTCGA
Source organism: Hydrotaea cyrtoneurina (assembly GCA_958296145.1). Taxonomy (NCBI): domain Eukaryota; kingdom Metazoa; phylum Arthropoda; class Insecta; order Diptera; family Muscidae; genus Hydrotaea; species Hydrotaea cyrtoneurina. Next base: position 11,020,106 of record OY282516.1, read on the forward strand.
GGATCTATTCACACAACGACCATTGTTTCCTAAAAAAAAAGGAATAACCAGCAAAAAGGTGTATAGAATTCAATAAATCTAAAGCATGTCCATCATGCTCTAAAGTGTCATTCAGTTTTAATCTGTTTTTGGAAGGGAAGACCTTTTGTTTAACTACTCAAATCGAAAAGGTCACATACATAATACTGTTGACAAACATAATACTGTAATAAAATAAATTTGTGAATCACCTGCAAAACGTGCTTCAAACCATGACCAACTGATAAACGGACTTTTCCAAATATTCACCCTAACAGTCACCTATTAAATCATAAATGAAAGATGATTCAAACAATGGATTGGATTTATGTTGACACTATTTACTTAAATCACTCTAGGAATCCTTCTTGGAATGGGCGTGAATTTATTTGTAAAGACTTTAGGTAGGAAATTGTTGCTTTAAATGAACGGGATCGTCTATCAGCAGTTAATGACCACCGGCAAGAACAAAGTACTTCATAATTGCCAAAAAAAAAAAAAAAAAAATGATACCCCACGAAAGATGTTTCCTTATAACTCCATGATTATTATTGTATTTATTTATTGCAAATATAATATACAAAAAAATGTAAAAAAAGGACTGGCTGCTAGGGCCTTGGCCTTTTAATAATTCCATGCATTCATTTCTATGCCTTTTTATGACTCAAATTTGTTAATGGATTTTTGGAATTTTTCATAACAAAAAAAAAAAAAAACAACACTGATAGGCAGAGATTACCTTAAACAAACCAAGAGAAAATTCGCTGACAAAGGTGCGGCTGATGATTTTTTGAGCACAAGGGCATTCTATTCGGTAATATTGTTTGAACTCCATAACATTCTTGGAATTCTTTTCCATCGCTTATTCCACTTTCGTGGGAAAATATTGCGAATCATAAGAAACTGTTCTGGATTGGTAACAGGACTGCAGCAATTTCGAAGAGGCATGCCTCTGCCGAATCCTTACAACATTTTGTTTTTATAAAGAAAACAAAGTCATTACCTTCGCAAGTCTACACATAAATTTGAAAAGAATTTTTTTAAACCAAAATGGTGAGGTTGAAACATGATCGTATGCCCAAAGATATTGCAACAGCAATACCTTTAGTAAGGTGGTAAAACGTATTTATTTCATTGTTTAAAAACTCATTACATATTTTTGGAATTCCTTAAATTCATTACTGCCCTTCAGTCGTTTACTTTCTTTAAAATTGTCTGTTATCCATACTTGGGTATGGTGTAGAGTCTGCCGACATAAATTAGCCTTGTTAGTGTCATAGAAGACAAGCAAAATTAAAGGGATTTTTTTTACACTTAGCCTTCAAAATATTATAAAAGTGCCTCCTGTATATCTTTTTTTAATCGCTCTTTAGTGGAAAATTTGTGTCTACTAATTCACAGAACTAGTACACAATATGTCTAGGTACTTAGAGGCCCATCCTTCAGGAGTTTATGACCACCGGCAGGCAACCACAAAGTCATTCATTGTTGCCGAGAAAACAAACAATAACCTTCTCCCCAGCTGTATCTTATAATTCTATGAATTCTTTTCTTTGTCGTTTAATGATTCCAATCTGTTAATGAGTTCTTAAATTTTAAAGAAAAGAACACACAGTGATCGCCTTAATCACATTGACTGAGATCAGGGAGTTTTCGAAAGCCATCTGCCGGCAAGTGTTTATGAATTCAGTAATAGTCATGGAATTGTTTTAATCTCCACATCGATTGTCATGTGTGTTAGAATTTATCCGGGAGCTGGGACAAGGAAACCAATTTTTGAAAACCAATTTCAAAGGGACTTTGACCAAGAGCTTTCCATTGGAACAAGGGTGCCGTGTACTTCTGCTTGTGGAAATAAATTAAGAAATTCGGTAGATTTCTGCGTTAATTAAATTACAGATTTATTGACGACAAATAACAATTTTATATTCTTGTTGGAACTAAACAATATTAAGTTAGCCGCACTACTAATTCCAATGCCTGCGATACTTTGTAATTATTGAAATCGATAAAATGCAGATCGTCATCGAGAGGATTCGTTCGATCCGCAATACCTTCCAATCTATTTCAAGAAAATACAGGAGAATACTATTGAAAAGATGGTGAGACAAGAACATGATTATTTAGCAAAGGTTATAGAAAAAGATTTATTTCGTTGTACAACGTGATGTTTTTAAGTTTGGTATTTGGAAATAAAAGAACACACAGAAAATGTTACAAGTGTATAAAATATTTATTTTGATCGGTTTGTCCGGGTGAAATGCCAGGCTGCTCTACGGACAAAATTGTGTAATTCTCTGTGTTCACCTGAGTCCAAATGCATAAAGGGAAGGCTTCCAAAAATGGTGTAACTCCAAAAGTAGAACAAATCTTATTGCTCGGATTCATGGCTGTAATAAATTCATATTTTATATATTAAAAAATTCAAAAAAACATAAGTAATTCTGCACTGCATATCTGAAATAAACGTGACCATTGTATTTTATATTGCATTTTAGTGTATTTTCAAAACCAATTATAGTCCTACACAATATTGTTTTCCAGTGCCTTATTTACTAGATCGACCGGCAGTTCTTTTCAGGAAATGTTCGCAACTTTTAGTGGATACTTACTTTGACACCAATTTTTAAATAAGCAGTCTATTTTTAGAGCATGTGTGATACCGCTAGTCCAGCCATACACCACAGGATTACCATGGGAAACACAACAGTCGAGAAATTCGAATGTCCTTGCAAGAGATTGAAAACTTGGTTTTTATGGTCGCCAAGTGTTTACTGAGGAGAAAAATATTAACATAACATTGCTTTGAAAACATTGACTAACTAGCCCAAAACTTCTTCCTATAGTCAGCCCATAAATTTAGAATTCAAATAAAAAGTACCTATTGCACTACTATTACATTAGACTTACTCACCCGCATACAGCCATCTGATAAATATATTCGCAAAGGGATTTCTATGTTAATATGTATTGTTTCTCTTTTAAGATAATAAAAACAAGAAACCGTCACAGATGTACGAACAGCTGGTGTCCTTACTCTATCGGAAGAAAGTAAAACCGGAAGTAACGTTATAATAGGACAGCAGCATTAATAAAACACTTTTCATCAGAGAGGCATCGGCTGATGCAGATCCGTATCCGAATGTAAGAGGATAACAAAATTTACTGACAGTATAATGCTCGTATGTTTATCTCACAGACAGACCTCCACTTTTTAATCCGGAATCACCTTTCTTCCTCTCATGGAGATGCCTTTAAAAATACACACAGAGATTCCTGCACATTCTCTTCTGGCAGGAGGTTTTTAAATAAACCGGAAGCAAATGTAAGAGGACAACAGAATCTAAGGGATAGTACGATGCTGGCTTTATTATCTCATAGAGATGCCTCCACTTCTTAATCCGGAAGCAGAAATCTAAACAAACTGGAAGTAAATGTAAGAGGATAAATCGGAAAAACGCATTGCTTCATCTCATAGAGAGGCGCCTTCCTTTTTCGAAAAGAAGTTTTTAAAGAAACCGGAATTAAATGTAATAGGATAACATGATCGACAGTAAGTATGATGCTCGTTTCTTTATCCCACCTTTACTGATACACTTCCTCTTCAGCAAGGAGGTTTTTCAATAAGCCGGAAGTAAATGTAATAGGACAACATCAAATCAACATCATACAAAAAGTCGTGCCTTCATTTTATGTAGAAGATGTCTTTATGGATCAACACAGAAAATGTCTCCTTAAACCGGAAGTAAATTAAGTAGGATATGACAAATCGTTGTACGAGCGAGGTTCGTGATTTCACCCACAATCAACAAAGATGATCTTCCACTTCCTGCTTATCACATCTGCCACAATAGGCATCTCTGGCGGTGGTACTTATCACAGCTGGTATATACCAGGCATACGCATATCCCGAACGAAATTGAGTTGGGAATTTTGAAAACCGGAAGTAAAAGTAATAGGTTAGCAACATTTATAGTAGGTGATCCGTGATATGCCATTGAAATGCCAGATCAACATAATCGAATTGTCCTTCCGCTTCCCGGTGTACTTTTGTAAACCGGAAGCAAAAGTAATGGGATAACATAATTTTGTGTGAGTATGAGTCTCGCTCGTGCCCTCGTGACGACTTACGCCTTCATTGATCAACATAGAAAACGTGCTGTGCTCCACCACTTCCGGCTTATCTGGAAAATATCAACAACAGCCATTGAATATATTTGTATTCGCCTCTTTTCCATATACATACACAGGCAAAGAATAATACAAAATGCTTTAAAGACTGCTCATGCAGTGGTTGGTGAGTTGGCTGCCGGTGGTAAACTCCCTTAAACAATGGTATATTCCATCAAATTTCAAATATTTGTTTGAAAACCTACTAGGCGCACATATTTTTTTACCAATTTTCATTAGGTTTATGTGCCTTGGAAAAGCGAAACACTTCAAAGATGTATTGTCCTTTCACTTCCGACAATATTTGTAAACCGGAAGCCAAAGTAATGGGACAACATAATTTAGTGTGAGTATGAGTCTCGCTCGTGCCTTTATGGCCTTGTGACACCTTAATAGAGCAACATAGAAAACGTTGTGTTCTCCACCACTTCCGGCTTATCTTCAAAATACCAACAACATCAGCGGCATTTGTTCAGTGTAACGGAAACCCGATATGTCGGTAGATAGCACAGACATTTCATGATCAGTCGACCGGAAAATGTGCTAGAGTAATTAAAAAAAAACAACAATAACAGAAATACTGTGTAATTGGTCTAGACATTCTAAATGTTTTTTAAAACGAGGGACTACCGAAGACAAGGGTCAGTGTAGCACATGTCATGTGCCGCAATACTTTGTGTTAAACGTAGAAACAATTTCCGCTGGCACACTTTTCTTTTCATTCCTGTGGGAATTTCTGTTTAAAAGATGTTAAACTGATATTCACTATTAACAGGTAAACATAATTTTAGGTCGTACGATACACATGCAAATATCAGACAGATCATTTTCGTGGTTTCTTGTAAAGTAACGGAAATACCATATGTCGCGTGAAGATGTTAAAGGTCATAACAACGGAAGACAAGGTGAAGTCATAAGACCGAGGAAATTGTTTCCTACATCCTACGTATTCATTAAAATTTGAAACAGCTTTATAAATCGTTATACATTGCCATAGGAGGCTTTTAGAAAATACTCAGAAATGTATTTCTATTCAGAAAACACAGACTAAGTCATAAACCTGAATTCAATCAACGAGATTTTTTAATACATGTGGTTACTTGGGAGTTTACTTGTGACAGCTCTGTCTTGCTCGAAATCTTGACAGAAAGCCAGCAACGAAATGAATCGCTTTATGCTTAACGATTCTCAGTTTGGGCCTTACATGGACGACGAGAACTAATTTTATCTGACAAAGCACATTATCACATCGGCGTCTCTGATAACAAGCAAAACTGCTGCGTCTGGGAATCGAAAAACCAGCACGTGATCGTCTAGAACCCATTTGTATGCCGAGAGATAAGTTGGCCAAATTGGCCCCGTTTTCCTTTGAAGATGCTGCTGAAGACACCATTTCCGTTAACGGTATGAGCTAAAGAGGCATGATAACCCTTTTTGTTACGGCCCCGGAGATGTTAAACATCGACTTAAACGATTTTTATATCACCCAGCCCATGTCACAACGGATCTTTTGCGCACCCAGTTCGGTAATCATGTTATCAGACGTCTCGACGCTGCGATTTGATGCCGTTCGACTTTGTTATGGGATACCCTGAAGGACCAATGTTATGAGAATATTTCATTAACGTTCAAATCCTTCAGGCTAACATTGATGCCTTTGGTTGGGTATCAGAGCAAACTTATTCCAATCTATACTTTGTGACATTATGATATCCTGTTACTGGTTTATTTCGTTTTTCAATATATTTTTAAAATATTCCCACACTGTAAAGAATCTCTTTCGTAAAGAACACCTGTGTTTATTTTTTCATTTCAGGAATTTTCCGCTTCCCTTGGCAAAAGCAATTAAAGTCCTTCACTTCCGTAAACTAAATTCGTCTAATATTAAAAATGCATTTATGCTTTACTGATTTCAAAACAAATATAAAAAGACAGATGGCATTTCCGTTACATGTGCCCAACGATAGCACACATGGTGTTCCAAACTCCATATTTACACAGACGTTACATGCATTTAGGATAACACACCACAGGTGTTAAAAAACTCCCATATAAGAAAGGTTCTAAGAATTTTGTCTGTCCAAAACAAACGGAAGGAAACGAGCTCTGGTAAGTAATTTTAGTTGTTTCATTTTTCATGGGCTTATAACATTTTCTTTCATTTATATATGTATTTCCGCATTACTGATCTTCAAATACATTTGAATTTTAAAACACAATTCGTCAAGATTCCACACAACAGGTGTTAGTAAACTCATATTTTTGAAACGTTCCAAAAATGATTTCTATCCAACAACCGGAAGGGAATGACATTTGTAGGTTTTAATAACGTCTGTTAATTTCTTCCTAAAATGTGGGAATCATTTTGGAAATGTAGAAAACTTGTTTTTGAATATTACTGGGCCAACAGCAAAAAGAGGACAAATTCGTTGCAACTACAAAAAGGGATAAAAGACTGATTATTTAAAAAAAAAACAGATGGACATGATTACATGGTCGACATATGGATGCAGTTCTACATCAAGTGTTTGTTCATTCACCAAAAATAAATACTCAAGTATTGTGTAAACATTCTTGATAAACGAAAAACTCGTGTGCGTCCGTCCCACACACACTCCAAACATAAACTGATGGACACAAAATTGTTGGGGTTGTTTTGTGTTTTTATAACAAGAAATCAGAAAAAAGTGCCCAACACTTTTGTCTGAAAAAGAAAATGATATGAAAGAATTCGGTTCCAAGTGGGGGCCGTTTTGTTAGTTATCTCGAAAAATAATCTATTATTAATTGATTATTGTGTAAACAAAGCATTATGGTTTTAATAGGAGTTCAGCATTTCGGAGAAGATTTTTAAATCGCTACACACTTCTTTGTTTGAAATTGTGTCCGTGTCCCATTATCACTGATTGTATTGTTTATAGAGTGTTGGCACTTTAGGGAGAAGAATGTAAAAAATATGTGGGTAGAAAATCATATGTAGTTCTAACAAGATATCAGGAAAAGAGATCTTTCATACCAAGTGAATCTAACTCCGTTCGTTGTGGTTTTAGTGGTGGTTCTGTTTAACAAATGCCGTTGAACAACTTTACTGTAATGATAGTTTAAAATAAGGCGACTTTCTACAGACGGCCATCAACAACATCCATTTATAATGTTTAAAGGGTTCGGCTTCAGTGGTTAAAGGCTAAAAGTCGCCTATATTAAAATATCATTATAGTCTTCATAATATCATTTTTTAGTCGTGATAAAAATAACTAGGTAATGCGGTAAAGCGGACAATTACCTCCGAAAGGTTTAAACAACTGGCTCGTAAGGCTCATCGTCACCACCACAATCTTTAACTTGTTCTGAAATTGAAACCAATGAGGAATACTTATGACTTCATCAATTTAATTTATCCATATTACCTTCCGCGCCGTCTGTATTGGTCATCGCTCACAGGTGTCCAAATTCGACAAAGTCTACACTACATACCAACTTGTTGAAACATCAGAAGTAGGCGCTTTGATTATACTTTAGCATCATGCGTTTATGTCCACATCTTCCGCTTTGATGATTATTTTATTATTTCTTTAATACTTTTATATTTGTTTTACTATTTCTTAAAATATTTTATCCTTAAGTATTCTCCCCTGACCAAATTAATTAGGTTTCGGTTGAATTTGTATATACAATTTGTTTTTGCCTTTTGTTAGTTGAGCTTCATCTTCATATTGTCATGTCACTCGAACATTTGCTTCACGAACTGTTGTTGCAACAGTTGGCATATCGATCGATAATGTAAGCAAACTCTCTGTAAAGTGGGGTGGCAAAGTGAAATAGATACAAATTCCATTAAACGAGCAAACGAATGTTGGAAATCTCTCATCAAGACAACTTCTACGAAGACATTTGCCATTGCATTACTACGACACAAGTTATCGATTTGTCAGCCATAGTCTAACAAGCATTCAGAAAGGACCCGCCAGTAACATAGTCATTCATAAATGTATGCTTTATCTGAAAAAATAAAAACAGTGTTCCTATTAGCACATACTCCCCATATTTTATACTGCAATATTCTCTTGTTCCCCAACTCCTGGTTTGCCGCAGCTGCGCATAAGGGGGCGTCATAGCAAAAGCGTCATCGATTTTTGAAATACAGTATACCAATTATTCAGAACGTCTTGCATAGTGTCATGTATATTTCGGTGGTGTCAGCTGGTGGCTCTTTATACTTGCTCTCGTTTTATACAATTGTTCTATAGGGAAAAGTCAAATACAATCATCGATTTTCTAGATTTTTGCTACCAGGACTTCAGAATATTACAGTCCATATGCTTGGAGAGAGCTCCTATTCATTGACTAGTTTCTCTGCACATGTCTCGTTACAGAATATCGATTTTTGTTTACCAATTTGCACGCAGTTTTCTTCGGCCATAACTTTAGCTCTTTCATATTTCAGTAATTCAAACAGTGCATTCTAAAAGTCGACCTCAGACATCGACTGAATGGCACCAACAAACCTGAAACTTATATGTAATGTTGGCGGATCATGCAAGTTATGTTTAGTATACAAACCTTCCTTCAACAACAACACCTCCTAATGATATGTGTCGTCCAACTGAGAACTCTGCGAATCCAGGAAGATAAGGAAACCATTATTGGTCGCCGGTTCTAGCGAGATAGGGTTGACTGACGGAAGTGATTAACTCCAGCTCCCGTTCTTAAACATGGGAAGCCTGACGACCGAAATCATATTGTGTGCAATGTCACAATTAAAATTGATATCTTTCCCCGCTATAGTGTCAGCTGACGTTTTGTCAGCAGGGTTACCAAACCGCATTCAAAACTATTCTAAAGTGTTGCCAATTTGCGGTCGCACTTTTAAGTCTTCTCAAAGTGTCATATGAGATGCATTAAAATTTCTTCTAGTGTTAACCAATTATAATCTACTGAACAACAGTCCTAAGTAAGATGCGAACTTTTCTCATAAAGGACAGAAAATGTCAAACAGACAGCGATAATTGGGATAATATTTAATAGTTCATCATATCACAAACTTGCTGTGCACGATCAAATTTGTACTCATCCATAACAATAAGGCCTTTAAAAGTGAAAGGGTAAAACTATAATTTGACGTATTATCACAGGGCGACAGCATGTTTAGTAAGTGTATTTCCAAAATTGTTTACCTTGTGTCAAAAAAATAAATACCCATTTCCGAGTATGTATTTTCATTATTAAAACGTGATCTTCCATAGAACGATCTTTTTGTTTGTTAATTTTTTTATGTTTAACAACCATAAATCAAAATGTTAATAACCACAAATTGTTGTTTTTGAATAGGGTTGCAGCATTTGTAACGGATGACTTTTGTTTCAAACGCAGACTAAAAATAAAAACGCTTCATTTTCTTGGAAGACCCAAAACAAATAATATGTGTCCAAATACTATTAAAGAAAGAAGCAGCATGCACACATGCCAGTGCAGTGTGTAAAGCCTATTAAGTATTTGTGGAATACAAAGAAGAGACAAAAGATAAGGGCATACACACAATATACCAGCAAAACATATTGCCCCCATTTCAGCTGGTTAGTAACTAAAAAATGGAGATGCATACTTAGGGGGCATTTTTCCAATCACAATTCACAATTTTCTGGTTTCTTTGGCCCGAATTTCACTGGTTATCAATTTAGAAAACATAGGCCTCGAAAAAATAAAAAACAGAATCTTTATAGTGTATATGGCATGATCACGAATCCGGAGGGCTTATTAACAGTTTATTGTGTTCGAAGGGAAATCTATTTCAAAAGCACGTACACAAATGTAGCATTTCACTAGGTCAACAGAAAATGTGCTCACATTACTAGTGGTTTGAGTTTAGTATCACCAAGAATAAACAAATACAAGTTCGAAACGATTATCAGAGCAGGTAGAGAACAAAATATTTCTATTCTTCAAAATCATATACTGTCTAGATGTTCTGTAATACCAGTAAAATGCTACAGTTTTGATTTCACTCACTCTTAGTACTTTCGATTCGTAAATGTTTTTCTAATTGAAATGAACTTCTTAGATTTCACACTCAAGAACATCTTCGAATACAATCAGAGTTTTCTATAATTCTTTTGATTTCTCTCTCGAATGTTGAAAACAAAAAACAATCATTTTCTACAAAAATGTACTTTCACAACATAACCATTGTTGTTGTCTGCTGACAACCTATTCAAATGTTATATATTTGATTTCACTATCTATTATCAACCAATTTCTGAGGCCGCAGAAATGAGATAGGTTTTTGTATACGGGTGGAAAATAAAATCAAATTTAACAAAAAAAAACGTATGTTAACACTTGCTGAAATTTCTGATGGCCCATTCGAATGATACACATTTGATTTCACTATCTACCAATCAATCACATTCTGAATCCATTCACTATATTTGTGTCTTATGAAAGAATTCTTTTGAAGAATTCAAATTATATTTCATTCAAAAATTTTCTTTAAAAGTATTTTTTAAAAATTCGGTTATTTTGTTAATTTTAATTTCACTATCTGCCATCCATTACCTGCATGACTATTGTATTATGATCAAGTGAAATCAAGTGAAAGATCGTTTAGTTAAAAGTTCTATTCCCCTGGTTGGTTTACAAACTAAATATATAATTAATATATTGTTAAAGTGTCAGAGAATTGCTAAGTGGTAACAGATTGTTACGACATTTACTTAATTGTTGGTGATTGTTATCTGTCCGCCTTTTGTTATTAACAAATTTGTCATAAACAATTAACAATTCATAGCCGTTTCGGAGATAATTGATTGTTTTCGACTAGGTGAACAGATATTTTAGAGCAATGACCCTGTTAACGCCCTAAAAATTGTAGTATTTTTGAAAATCATTCATAGGCTGTTAGGCATTTTAAGAATTCCTTTGTTTTTTGTTTAGGCCATTTAAAAAAAGGCCAGTCAGCGCGTTTTTATGGCCAACATTGGAAATAAATTTGTTCAAGAAGTGAAAGGGTGAAACCGTAATTTGACGTATAACAACAGGAGATCAGCACTATTTCTCAAATTCGTTTCCAAATGAAAAAAACAAAACAAATTAAGATTTCCGAGTTGAATGTGATCATTTGTAGAGCGGTGTTTTGATTGTTTAACAAATAAATCAACAAAATGTTAATAACCACAAATTGTTGTTTTTGAATAGGATTGCAGCATTTTTAGTGGGCGAATATTTCTTCCAAAAAAAGAAACCGTTGCATTTTCTTGGAAGGCCCAACAACGTGCGTCTAAATGTGTGTTGCCATTGAACAAAGAAGCACACACACACAAGAGCAGAGTTAAAGATTATACGTTTTTTACTATGAAATCAATGGTGATAGATCGGAGCACATGCCGTCGTATACTGCAGGTATAAAGACCGCATGAAGTGTGGCCATACACATTTTTGGAAATAAAACAAGCCTATTGTATCATAGTGCAAAGAAAAGTAAGGAACGCCTTAAATTTGTTTCTCCTGAGGTACTTTCAAGTAAAGCATTACCTAATTCCATCTAGTGGTTTATTTTGTTGTCATATGTTATTTTAACAGCGACCGTTCTTTCCTCTCGAAATCTTGACCGGAGAAATGAAAGGAACGTTTAATCAACATAGGGAAATAATGCAAACCTATTTCCATCTGTATAGGTCAAACAGCGCGAGTATTGAACATAATTTTAGCCAGAATCTGTTATATAAATAAATAAAATTGTGAATAATCAGTTTCTGTGTCAGTTTATCAGTTCGAAATCCATGACTCCCAGTCGATGTGTATTGAAAAACATATGATTTGCATTCAACCCCACAATAAAGTGGGTGTAAATTGTATTAAAGAATAGGTTGGGAGATAATATGAATTTATTGCCTCTCAATCGTCATTTTTATAATAGTATATGACTTAAGTCACATTTTATCGATCGATTCAACAGTTGGCACAACAACAAAACAACCCCATATAAGCAGAAGTTAGTCAGACCCCTCATTACCCCCACTCCAGTGCGAGGCAAAAAAAGGCCATCACATTTTCAAATTTTCAAAAAAGGACGAGAAGTACAAACCATCAAATAATCTTTACAGCAATTCAATGAAATGGGATATCGGTTTTAGACTTTTTCTGGAATGACAACTTTTTAATCATTTCAATTTCCATACAAACTAACATGTGGTTAACCAGACATTGTGAAACGGTGGGTCAGACTACTTCCAAAACATAAATACATACTTTTATATGACATCTGTTTTATTTTATATCAATCACAGGGAAAAATCGATATTCCTCTGATTGGCGTTTTATCTTAAAATAAAATTTGCCTTTGACCATATGGGCATTAGTCTCTTTGAAAGTTTATTTGTCTTCTCAGGAACACCAAAATCTATGCGCCACGCATATTCTCATGCTGTACTCGCTTGTCGCCACTGGCAAACTGAGAGCAAAATTCCTGTTTACTTAAAATATTATTGATCGATTTGACAACAGTTGCAGATACTCATGGGAAGGAATCACCCAAATACAGTGGGTTGAACAAGAATATCCACAGAACATTGATTTCCATTATTAATTTTTCGAAAGAAATTCTAATGGGACTTGTTTTCTGGCAAACTCAGCTCTATCACACATTCTTTCTTCAGCAGTGTATGTACTCCAGAAGTCGATGTAGTAAACATTTTCGCCAACAATTCAGAAATAATAATAATAATCTCGATTACCCTAGTCGGTTTCATGTTGTTATTTCAATTACCATGGAGAGCGATCACCATCGCATTTTGCAAGGCCACACACACAGCCCTACAATTAATCACTTTATAGGACCAATATTAGATATAAATTAGTTAAAAAGTGTAATTTCACGTTTTTTAGTTTTTTATACTGTAAATTTCCCGGTATTTTTATATTAGAATGCAAATAATTCAAAATCTTAATAACCACAAATAGTAGTTTTTGGACAGGGGTGCAGCAATTTTAGTGAGTGATTTTATTTTTAAACAAAGAAGAAAATTCACGTTTGTACCAAGAAAGACAACAATGATAGTGCATTTGTGGAGTACAGAAATCCAGAAGCAATGGATGAGAGCGGACACCAGGTAAACCTACATTAGTTGGCATGTGTTGTTTCTCTAGGTAGTAGGCATTCATGCCAGCTCGCCTTGGTTGGATAGTAATAGTGTAATACGAGGCACGTGCCGTTTTTATAATTTGTCTAAATTTTTTTAAATAGAAAATACCAACTCGGACTCGAAATAGAATATGTTTTTATAGATGGTTTATATGCAAATACTGCAGTTCGTTTTCGTAGCAGGCAGTGACTTCGGTTTACTATTGAAATTAACACTTTTATATGTATTTTATTGTACAATAGTCATTATCGTACCATTCATCCGTTTCATCCTTTAAATAGTTTACTTTAAAAAAATTGGAATTTTTTTAATTTTTGTATTTATAAACCATTTTGAACCGCTACTTTACGTTACAAATTTAAATATGACAACATCAAAAGTGTTGGTCACACGAAAAGTGACACCTTGTATGTGTTGACACAAGCAAGCAGAACAGTAGAGTTGCCATTATTTTATTAGAAGATATATCATGAACCTGTAGTCCATATTATCAAAACACGGCAACACTATGTAACATATGTTAACCAACGCGGAGAAAGTTTTGTCTGCGTTGGATTAGTTTTCCCTGTCAGTACGAAAACCTGGTTTCCTGATGTTGTTAAGAGTTTGTACATAGTGATACGACTGCAGAATCTTCGGAGAAATTGTGGTTCATCTCATTCGCCATACTCTGTGGTCAGTTCGCCGATATGTGAACATCAGAAAAAAAAGGATCAAACGACATGAACTGGGCAATCACCAGACATGTTGATCGTGGCCCACTGAATGCGTGTCTACTAACATTGATCGGCTTTCTGTTTTAAAGGACGGGAGTCGGCTTTAATCACTTCCGCCAGTTATCCAGAGTTTGTTGTTGTATGGCACAGATCATCAGCACACTTTTTTTTGCCTGGTAATGTTGAAATTCAGATTGCTGATCGATCATGTAGTAGCAACAATCACAGGTTGGTAAACTAATAAAATTGCCAACATTTGTATTATCTTTTATAAAGAAATTTCAGGTTTCATAATAACATTTTTCCCATCATGAAGACTCAAAATTTGTAAAATCCACTGTTTGAACTATTGAAATATGAAAACGCTAGTGCTACTGTTTATTATGAATATTGGATACAAATTGAGAAAAGTCGATATTCTGCAATGAGATATGTACCGCCAAACTAGAGAATAAAAAGGGAACACTCTCTCTCTGAACATGTGGATATATTTAAAGCTAACAACCATCTTCATTATTCTGAAAATCTGGTAGGGAATATCTAAAAAATCGATGATTGTATTTGGCTTTGACGCATACTGGCAAAACGAGAACAAGGATAAAGAGGCACCAGCTGATTCCACAAGTATGTAACTGAAATGACACTAGGCGAGACATTCTGAATAATTGGTATACCGTATTTCAAAAATCGATGATGTTGCCATGATGGCCCCCACATATGCGCAGCTGCGGCAAACCAGGAGTTGGGTGACGAGAGAACATTGTGATGTAAAATATGGGGAGTTTGTGCCAACAGGAACACTTACTGCTATCACGAAAGCATATACACATGTATGAGTATATTACAGCCTGGTCGTTTCTGGGTACTTGTTATGCCATTTCTGAAAAATCGATGATTTGCGTCGAACAAAATGTCTTCGAAGTTGTCTGTATAAAATTTCAAACATGGCTACGTACACACCCTGGTTTCGTGAGGTGTATATTAAATTCACCCACTAGCCAGAGAGTTTGTTTACATTATCGATCGATATACCAACTGTTGCAAACAACCCTCGTGGGTAAAATATACCGTGCGATAAATGTACGAAAACATATTGTGTGTGTTTTAGAAGACCTCAATATTTCGTTCGTGCCTTTGTGGATATTATTTCATAATGCTGCCAAGTTTGAGAGCCGTGTATATTTTTGTACAGACATCGACGGAGTCAATAAGGACTCGAGGTGTGTTTGGACGGATTTTTTTTGCTTTTACCCGTCCGAGTTAAAAAGCTTCAAGCTTCCAACCGGTAAATAGAAAACTAATCGCTCTTCATAATTTAAAGGATCACTGTTGATCCCGGCGGTACCGCATTTCTACTGCACTATTTAATTGCAAATATTTGTAAATATAGGGCATAATAATAAATTTCCAATATTCATAATTGTGCACGTCTTTGGACGGAAGCATTATTACCTAGTCACAAATATATATATTTTTTTGTGTTTATATATAACATTTTATTAATTATGACCTTATTTATATCCGCTTACTCTGTGCTAACTCTAATGATAACCATTTTGTTTCAACCCCAAATAATATGAAAATATTGGTCCAATTCTGAACAGTTGGTGTAATTGGTGTCAAAGTCGATAAAGAAACTGAATATGACTGGGGTAAATTCTGTATACCAAAAGTATAAACCTTACTTATTCTGAACTCCTGATGATGAAAATCTAAAAAATCAATGTTTTTGTTTTTGAAATTAGGCGGTCCTGTCACATATACATACAACTGTGGACAAATGAGAGCAGCATCAATGAGGAGAGTCACAGTATAAACTCAGTTACACCGTATAAGACATTCTGGATACTTGGTGTAGTCATGTTAAAAAATCGATGATTTGTTGTGAGTTGAATATGGAACCCCTTATGCGCAGCTGCCACAAACCGGGAGCAGGGGGCCAACAGAATTCTGAATGGAGGGATTAATTGATGGATGAAGTTAGCTTGACACCAAGGTATGTATATGTTTGTATAAAATCATATGAATACCACTGTCTGGTCTTTTCTTAATACTTGGTGCAATATTTCTGAAAAATCGATTTGGGTGAATAATCTGAAATGACTCCTTTTCTTTGCGAAAAAGGGGACAGTCTCCGACCACTCCGACGAAAATAATTCGCAAACTAAAATAGAAGTAGAGTTTCTTCGAGAACCTTCGAAGAGAACAATACTTCAGCGCGAGAGAAACACTACAAATTGAACGTAACGGCCGTTACCTTTTTTTTAAGCAGAAAACCACACCAGACACGGGACTGAGAGAAAATGTTCCGGACAAAAGTCAATGATTTTTATAATTTCTTAAAATTAATTTAATTAAATCAAAAAAGAGTATATGTGACTTGAAGTGATAGTGCATAAATTCATTTGAATGCAATTACAGATTTTTAATATTTACATACATAATAAGTACGGTTTATTTTGCTGCGTCGGCTTTGGACACGCCACGGGACTGAGACTACATGTACTGTTTTCTTTTTTTCGATATTAACAAATTAAAAATTTTAAAAACTAATACGTGGGTTATCTTAACAAATATAATAAGCTGCTTAGAACATATTTATAAAAAAAATTAGTTAATACAACACAATTTTAAACAGCCGGACACAGAAAGGAGTCATTTAAGATTATTCACCCATTTACACAAAAGTAGTTTTCATTTCATTTACTTAAATTCTCGGTTATCTTATATATGTATCTCGAGGTAACCAGCTGAAATGAACAGTATTAGAGTACAGGTAAACTATTCTGAATGTTTAGAGTAAACCCTGGAATAGTATTTTAATATTTTAGAGAATACAATTTTTTTTCTGAAAGTATATTTACGTCTCTTAGGGCTAGCTGTTATATTTTTCATGTACGACTTGTCTCCAGTATGTCTTAGACATATGCCGTTATGTTTTCTTGTTCAAATCGAAATATGTCTAGAGAAAAATATCTAATTCTTGTGTTATTGTACGAGAAAATTCCCAACAGAGTATTTCGGATTCAACCCTGTCTTGGTGTCGCAAAATATTTCATTGAAACGGTTCGAGTTTACGTGAATACACAAAATATGTTTCCATGCTTTCAGGAGCAATAAAATGTGTCGTTTATTTTCGATCGATATGACAACAGTCATAAGCAACCTGTTCTGTTCTGCATCTGTTACAGTGCGATTCAAATGAAGTTTTTTCCCATTATCTTAAAACTGTTTAGAATAACGACCCTCAAGTAATTTTAAATTATATAAACCTATTCCTTTGTGAAACTAATCTTGAACGACAGATCTGTTTTTTTAAAGATTGTCTTTGTTTTGAAACCATGTCTGCGTAGGAGATCCCTACACTACGTATACTCGAGTACTTTGTAGAATGATCCTCAGTTAAAATAGAAAGCAACCTCACCACTACAAGAGGTCTTTGGCAGGGTGACAGCTTAGCATACAACTTCTTAAACATTATGATGGGAATACAAGTGAAAAATGCAAAAGTTAATAAAACAGGAACATTTAACATCACAGGCCACAAACACCGCGACCCATCGTTAAAATGTTAGAGCTAAGTTTAAAAATATTCGATTTGTAATCCAAATCCAATTTCATACACCCAATCACATTTGGGAGTGCGAGAGATTGACCAGCCATTATTTCTATCATTGGAGTTTCGTCTGTCATCTTGCGACATAATTTGTTTTTAGTTTTGAATTTTTAATATTTTTTTCGGCACTGTAGAATTGTTGACAACAAAGCAAACTCCATCCGACATGTCTGAACGCGAAAACGGAAAATGGTCATATCAAAGACACCTTGCTTTTTCTGAAATCCTGAGACGAAAAACCTAAAAAATCTACTATTCACTTTTAGTCCTCAACAAAGAACACTCCTGTATAAGACATTCTGAATATTTGATGTAGTTCATTAAAAAAAAATCGATTATTTCATGTAAGGTAATGCTTACAGATTCTTATGCGCAGCTGTGCCAAACCTGGAGATGGGGGGCAATAAAACGCTGCCGCACTTTTAAAGAACTTCATATACTGTGTGGTTATTTCTGAATACTTGGTGAAATATTTCTGAAAAATCGATAATTGTGTGTTGAAGTCCTAAACAAATGAAAGGATAAGTAGAATGGGAGACAAAGCATAGTTAACTGAAACTCCCACACTAAGTATATCCCACCCTAGGCTGTCGGACCCCCATCAGGTAGAAACTTAACAATGAAGTGAGGAAGTGAGTTTACATGCGCAGTCACTTTTCTTCTCAATTGAAGAGAGCAGAAAATTGGGTGCCTCGAAAATTAAATCGATCGATATCACAGCCATTGCCACAACCCCAGTAAGCAACAATTGCCAGGGAATTTCCAGTATATACGACTTTTAGACTTAACATTTTGTTTATTGTGGTAATAAAAAATATATTATACTTTATATATAATTATATATATACTTTCCTTTAATGATTTCAAAATTACTTTTCCACCTCCCAGTAGAAACATATTTCTTTTCGGTTTCCTTTGGAGTTGAAGAGAATTAAAATGAACCTGCGCAATGGTCGGTTGTTAAGTGAGAGATATAAGGGCCAACGATTTGAGAGACTATTAACTGACCTCCCGCATTATCGATCGACCCGAACAGCTGTTTATAATTCTGTATCCCAATTCTACATATATAGATACTGTGATATGGCAATGGTAGTGTCAAAGTGATTTCTGTATATACATGCAAAATGACATTGTCTGAGATTTTCTGAATACTTGGTATTTATTTGTTAGCAAATCGATGATGTGCGTTTATGCGGCAAGGTGTGGTGTATTTCTTAGGTTGTCATTAACAAAACGTCGCGAACCATGGCATTTTAAACCTGGGACAAACATACGTTGGAGTCTTTATTTTCTAGGACATTCAAAAAAATCAGTGAATCGCAAGAGACCATTATTAACTGACCTCTCTAAATATTGATCGATTCGAGAAGAAGAGAGAAAAACGATGACGATATGAATTGGACCACTACCGTATGAGACTTTATGAATACTTGGTATTTATTTTTTAGAAAATCGATGATTCGCCGTTACGTTTTACGCAATTGCTATAGGGTGTGGACTGGGTCATAATATATGCTCTCTACTTTCATATCTACATCATGTAAATATATACATTTTCTTATTTTTCATCCTTCACGCTCTGCTTATTTGGTCTAACATTTCCAAAAAAATCAATGATTTCTGTTGGTCTCCGTCGGGAGGCTAGAGATAAATATTTTACATACACAAATACTTCCAGTTCAGTTACAAAACAAATAGAAATTTAAAGTTAACCCTTAACGCGAACACGAGGCTAACATTTTGTTTCCCTTGCTTATTTATATTCCCCCCAACAACTAGTTGATATTATGCATCTCACTACCGAACAATTGTTTACTTCGAAACAGCTGATTGGAACGAAAATTAACAGCTGTTGAAAATAAATTAAATGAGAAAACTTTGTAACAGTTGTTTGGTACGAAAATTAACAGCTGTTGAAAACAGAAATAGTTGTGTGTTTTTCAAATTGACTGCCTGTTTCACGATGTCGATCGACTTGTCCTTTTGTAACGTCAAGTCGAACGAAAACGCAATCGTCTCAATACAAATTCTGGTTTCTGTATATCGAAAATGACGAGTTCGAACGACATTCGATCGACATCGTCAAACTGGCAATAAAATAAAAAAATTAATAGCAGAATATGAAGACAATTTAAGGAATAAAAAACCAAAATATATTAGACGAAGCATACCGGGTGCTTCGAATCCCTTGCCACTGAATGAGTCACAGTATGTGTACTTGAAACTCCAGATTATTCTGCATTCCTTGTTGTGAAATATACTTTGCAGCTCTCCTGTACATTTTCTTTTATTTATTGAATTGGTTCTAAAAAATGGTGGTTCTATATTTTAAGAAACAAAACTGGTAATTGTTTTATCTGTTCGCCACCAATGGGTAAAAATAGCGAACAAATTCTTCCGAAAACGAATTTTTTCCTGAAAGATGATTTTCGGGGTGTATTGTGTATTTCAAATACATCCTATATTTCTGTAGTAACCACAGAAAATGTGAGATCTAAATCTATATCAATTTGTTTAATATATAAACAAAGTCTATTGCATTAGTGATTGCTTTACTATAATCATTTTTCATTTTATTTCAAACAAATATACGTCACGTTCTTATTTAGGTTCGGTTGTTAAGCATACCATATGTTCACCTCTGCCTATACACATTGTTTCAAAAGCCTAAAAAAATCAATACCACCCCTCACATTACTGACTAGCACAACATGTTGTCCTCCCTTAACATGGCCCTCACGTAACAGGGGAGTTGGTTGTGTTTACTTCACAAATATGGGGAGTGAGATGAGCCTGCGCCATATGTGGGAGTATTACATTCAAATCATATTGGAATTGAGTATACAAACAGGGAGAACAATGTTGGAGAGCATAAACTGACCTAACGCAATATCGATCGATTTAACCTAACAACAGCTGTGACAACAAAACGCATGGAAAAAGTATTGCCCACGTTATGAAAATAATCAAGCCTATTTTTATTTAAGAAATAAATAAAAGTCCCCCCCTAGTTTGGGAAATTATTAATGAAAATTGTGACTGATAGTTAAAATTGCAGATTAATCGCTCTGTCACTCCCTTTTTTTAAGTATAAAACAAATTCTCTTTTTAAAATTGGCATATTTGAAAGGAATGACACACCCTTGAATGGGTTTTTTCATGGTATGTATGCCAGAGAATTTTGTTTTGAAAATTCAGTTGATATTACTCTTTTTTTTGTTTCAGTAACCTAAATATGCTGCTTCCCTGTTACGCGGCAGTCGGAGTATATCGATTTTGTCAATTCGAGAAATTGTGATTGAAAGGCACATAATTATGTAAACATAAAGCAGCTGTTGACAAAATGCATTAGATTACAAAAATTATATTTGATATGGCTGCTAAACAAATATTAGACAAGTATTTGATTAACAAATTATACTGCACAACACAAAACAAAATGTGTTTGAAATGGATAAGTTTAGTTTGGCAGCTGCACAAAGTATATCTGACCTACAGACTCTTCTGTCGCGTGTTCTATTTGTCATAAGGGAATATATGAGTCGATAATACACAGCCTTGTCTAATGCGTTTTTTTATCTGCAATTTTGTCGCCACTTCTATTGCCGTACAGCACCCGAAAATTCATTAATGCTTAGAAATAGGTGGTGTGTGGTACTACCACACAGCAAATCCAGGTTCGCATGCTGTTGAGACAATCAAACATTTTTCCGTGGCCGTTGCCAGCTCATAAAGGTCGGCGACTTTACGAGTAAGAGGATAGAGATTAGCCATGGAAAACTTCTCTGGAAAATCATGAGACTTTCGGTGTCCGGTCAATGAGTATACAAATTATATCGTACATAGCTCACTTTTTCGAAAGAAGTTCCCAATCCCATCTGCTCCTTTATGGAGCAAGCATTTGTTTGATTCTTAAAGAGTTTATAATAGTTGCTGTATACTTTTAGACTTTCCTTCATTTTTAAATTAATTTGTTTTGTTCGTCGATTGTTTAAACTTCGCAAACCATTTTTAGAACCAAACTTAACATAGATTTGCTCTCTTCTGAAAATTTAAATTACAAATTGACAAGGTTTTTGATAAAAAAAAAAAGGTTCATTTATTTTGTCCAAGCCATTTTATAAAAGATCTTGCTTTAACGACAATCAGAGGTTTACCTAGCATGACAAACTTCTTTGACTAAAAAAATAGTAATTTTTCCATGAAGAACTGGTTCTGTCTGTCTCGTCGATAAACGGATAACAAACTTAGTGGTACACGATTGCCAGTTTGTTAAATTCTTTTCTTTATTTGCAAAAAAAAAACCAGTGTCAATATTCTTTTTGGTAATTTAGGGAATTTGGCGGGAATATGCCCTCACTTCTCCTTTTTAAATATGTTCATCTTAGGTAATTTTCGTTTAAAGATTACAGACTGTTCACAAAATTCCTTTGTGATTTTTGTTGTTGGAATCCTTACATCTTATTCTTTTTAAATATGATCACCCTTTTCTTCTCGTTCAAAGATGGACGAGTTTGGAAATTTTTGCATAAAAACAAGTTTTAACCTAAAAGAAAACCGCCACATCCTACCTGAATACTCACATTTGTTTAATACACCCAATGTATTCCTTTGTTTTCGTTTTCACAATACTGTTATTCTTATAAATAAGACCTACCTCTGAAATTTTCTCACGACCTTTGTCAAATACATACGATGAAATCATCCCCATTGTAAAATATTAACAGCTGTTCAAAAGTGAGACGGATCACAGATGTTTTTTAACAAAGTCAAAAGAAACTATAAATAGGGAGCTTCGTTGTGTAGTCTCAACAGTTCGTCTTTCGGTGCCGTAGCGTAAGGATCTTCTGTTTCTTGTTCGCAAAGCAAAATAAGAAAATTCACTTTCTTGCTAAATATCCACAATATAGACATGAGAACGTCGGTGTGTATAGTGTGAACGGAAACGATCTCAAGAGAGCGTAACATTCTCGCATGACACAAAAATGTGTTTTGGTCGACACTGATTCCATCACAACAGCTGTTATACGACATCAGCTGTAGTTGAACTTCAAAGGGTTTCGGACAGAAATCTGTGCTGTCGTGGTAATATTCTTTACAGAATATTAATGGCTCATTTGAAAATTCGTAAAGACAGCGAATCTATGTCCTTCGATATTTGTAGAAGCAAACAAATTTGGTTCATCGGCTTCAAAAATACATCTCGTCATCTCTTATACTCGCATGCGAACCTGTGCAAAAGCTGTTGACCAAAAAATAATGGAAATCGTTCACCCCACATCGCAAGAGTTCAAAACCAATTCAACAATTTCATTAAAGGAAATAACATATTTTGTTTATCTCTTGCCATTGCCTTTTTGAGATTCCAGAAAATTTCCCTAGCTTAACATTTTTTCAGATGAGTCCGCGAATTTTCCCCTCTGGCCTCGTAAACCTGGACATGAAAATGAAGGCTCTTTATATTTGATCCATAAAGCGCAAGGGAATATGTCGGCTCAGCCTTGCGAGATTGCGAAATCAGTTCTCCGATTTAATTAAATGGACAATGGTTAAGTGCTTGGTGTAACAGTTGCTTTTCTTATGAATAATACTCTCATCAGAAGGAGATTACTCTCATCAAATGGAACCGATATAGCTACAGAAAACTTCTCAAGGAATTATCACTTACAGCTACCAAAAAGGTCGGTCATTAACTCCCGTTCTTCTTTAATACGAAACCTGGTATACAAAGTCCGGTAAGATCAGTTAATAATTCAGCAAATATGCTGCTTTCGGAAATTGTATCCGAAATTTGCTATACAAATTGTAATAGTTACAGGACAACGTTGAATTAAATTCTGTTTTGTGTGCAAATACGAATTAGAATTTAGTGACTGTTGTGTTCCCTAGAATACAAAACGAGAAGTATGTCGAGGTCTTCAGTTTTATCGCTGCCTATTGGAAAATTGTTGGGAATGCTTTAACGGCAAGTAAACCAGATTCAATATAAACTGAAGCCGAGAATCGTTCAACGCTGATTATTATGTAAACTTTAGCCGAGAATCGTTAAACTCCAATTTTGCCAGTCACAAACAAATGGTTTTTATGCATCGTATGGGAAACGGATTCTGTACTGCAAGCCAAAGGACAGAAAATCATGTGGACCTCGTATGCTTTAACATCGGCAGGCAATCAGTATATTCATGAGCACGTAGGCCTGATTCAAATTCAACAGTCCTTACTAATGTTGAAATCCGCTTGGTGTCAAAAATGGAGTTGATCAAGCCGAGCAGCCGTGCCACCAATTTTGTTAATGTCTACCGAACTCATATTGAAAAACGCGCTTAATCCTACAACAGATGCGAAATTATTTCCGGCCCTGAATGTATACATGGATACATTCAATAGGGAAGTCCTTATATCCAAACATTACCCCTTCGTATGTCGTTATCATCCATGACAGTACTTTGAATACGATTAGGTTTCACAATAAAGGGCCAATTTCTGATTAAATCAACGGCTATCGTATGGATGAATTTCTTTTTAAATGGATCTGTTCTCCCGGGGAAAATGATCGTGTTGGTCTACAAAAACCTCAATATCTTGTTTTTGAAGAACAATCTAAAAATGTGAGTTTTTCATTATACACATTAATCATGAATATAGAAATAAATTTTGCAGATATGAACGCCAGTGCTGTGAAAGAAGATCATGACCTCCGTATCCTATCAGATTCAAAACAGCAGATTTTATTTAGCTTGGAGAAAAATAAATCCGAATTTACAAGGAGAGTGTGCAGAGTTTCATGTCAGTGAGGGCTTGCTTCGACCATTTGATGTGAAGATGACATTGAACGAATAATTGTAATTGAAAAAAGGACATCAGTTGTAAATTTTCAGACACAAATGAATCATCAATTATGCAAAAAAAACCTTGCCCAGCAACAGCTGTTTATGGGATTTAGTGTCTGAAGACAACAGGTACACAACAATGAATCATCCCCGAAGGTTAAAAGCTATAGACACGCACGACGGATTGTAGCTGTAAGAAAGGGAACCATAACAGAAACAAGAGGATGTGTATAAATGGAACGTTTTAAGATGTATAACCATCAGTGCGACTTTTGCTGTGATCGTGCTATGATCTTGTATTTCTTTTTCGTAGCAAAGAAATGGAAAGAAATTTCAGTGGTTATTTCATTGGATTATAAATGATTTGACCACTGCTGCAATGTCTAATGACCAGAACCATTAGTGAACTTCCAAGAACAAAACTGAACAAAAGTGGATTGTTTTTTTTTTACTGCAGTAACTGGCAAACGAGACAAAAACATCTCGAGTACTGCGTTTCAACGGCTGCGCTATTATCGATTGTACACGTAATACGATTCAAGGAAGCAAATCCGTGCAAGATTGCATATCGACTGAAATTCCTGACTCAGTGGGTCGTTCAGGAAATTGCGCTATTATCGTTAGTACACATAATACAATACATATCGATAGAAATTTTGGGATTCTATTCTCGGTGAGCCATTCCACACTGACAAAAAGCGAAGCATATTACAAATCAACAACTTTAATTAATGGGTACTGCAAGAGTAAATTTTCCTGTTATTCTTTGTTTTAAATATTTTAATTTTTCAGGGTTAAAGCATTTTTTCTACGCTAATCCTAATTTGAATGATCAAACAAGGTACCAGATGACTTGCTCCCTAAAGAAGCCATTGATATTTTCATTAATTGGAAAAGGATATTTTGCAATAATTTGTTTATATTTAAGGCTTCAATTTTCTTGTCTGCTGCTATATTTTGTAATCCAAATCCAATCAATATTTCCAATGCTGATTGCTGCTTTTAAAATGACCCAAAGCGCTCTCGTTGGAAAATGATGCCCTAGACGCGGTGCAAACAATTTTGAGTATCAAATATTGGAATTGGTCCATCAGGTATTTTGAAGAAGTCAAATTATGCAGCACAGCCAATGTCTGCTATTTATTTTTTAAAAATAAGTAATGTTGATTTATATATTGTTCGCCAACGATGAAGACTATTTGTGTGGAATTACCTTCAAGAGAATGCTGTGAATACGAAAAATATCGAAATCTCTGTTCCTGACCTGAAAAATATTTCGTGGAAATTCCTGAATAAATTCTCAAGTCACTATCTCATAATTATGGAGGTCATGCTGGCCTGTCGTGGACGTCAGAAACGCAGCATGTACCTCAAGAATTACATTTACTAGAAGAACCAACCTCAATGTTCCGCAATGAGAGTATGCATTAAAAAACGGTTTAAAACAGAACGAGGAATATAGTGACAGCTTTAAGGATCGAGCTATGATCCTGAAGTTATATGTAAGCAAAACCTGACCCGGCGTATAATAATCAGCAGCTGCGACTATGTCGACATTACTTTCTTATTTCCATTAACATCCGGTGAAGGAACATTCCATAATTTGCCTCCAATGTTTCAAAGTTCTCCAATGCTATTACAGCTTCCATCAGGACTGAGAGATATACAATTATTTCCCCGTAGATTCACCATCCCCAGGCATTTCAACCGTCGTCGTCGTGTTTTACTTCCTTGTGGATATTCTTCTGGATTAATAGGCAGACTGGCTTACATTGGAGCTCATGTCAACTTACCTTTGCACCAAGAGTAACTTACCTTCGAGCCAATTAATTAAAATGTCTCCCCCTTTGGTATGTGACTCAATTCATCATCCAGAATAACTCATATATTTTTTGCCGGATACATCATGACCTGGCATTCCTGTTATCTCGGCGACATGTCATTGGGAACAATATACTCAACCGGCGAAGGGAAGAAAACTACAAGGTTATAATTGCGAAAGACACCGGAATAATCCCTAGAACATATTCTGCCGTGTGGACGAATTCTCTCAATATTCTGCTAAATCTAAAATTTAATCCCTACCTTGAATAAGGTAAGAATAGTTTCCTCATTCTAGCCATTGTGTTACTTACATTGTTTCAAAGGAGGTTATACTCAGACGATGGAGTATTCATCATTAAGAAGTTCTACGAATACTTCACGAGGCGTTGAATCCCATGGCGAATCTCAAATGTGTAAAAGTGTCACACTCCAATTGCAACAGATGCTATTTCTGGCTAGGATAGTTACAACCAAAATAGTATCTATTTTTTTTTTGTTTTCTTAAACAGATCCAATCAGTATTACAGATTTGTTTGTTTATGCCGAAACATTCAGGAAACGTTTTTTTAGAACGAACCAACGAACTGGCTTTTTTTTGGAATTGCCAATAATAAACTTTATTTTCAGCAGATCCCCGGAGGAATCTGACTAAGAACTTCTTCTAACCCGTACAATGTAGAACGTACAACATAATAATTGCCGAAACTATCAATTAAAGGGATAATTCAACTTTTGCCTAACAAAAAAGGGGTTTTGCCCTATACGGAAAAGGTCTGAACCATGGAGTACCATCACACATGATGTAACTACTATGCAGCTACCATTGCCCCTAAAAAAATACAAAGTAAACCCGGTACACCTGAGAGCCAATTCGAGAATTCGCTGTGTGGACGAATTTTTCTACTTGGTAAAGAGCTGAGCCCTATCTAACACCTGTGAAATGGTTTTGATAGCAACTCCACGCCGAGCCGAACTCTTTCTGCGATTTTGGTGGTAAACTACAGCCACCGCAAAACTCGGAAATGTTTTCAGTTGGCCAGGCAAGAATCCTCCTGACTACCCGCAATACCAGATTACACACTTTGGTGAGCCCAGCCCACTCTGACTGGTAGCACAGGGTATACAAGTATGATTTCTCTGCACCGCAATGTTTTTCTTTTAATCTAGCAGTGGGACTACATGATTCCACTTGTGATTTATCAGGTGGTGCCAATCATCTTTGTGGGTCACAGAGCAAACAGTATAATATGCTTTAAATGGAACTCATGTTGAGTCCTATCGAACATCTCTGCGGCTCTTTGGGCGGTATCACCGGTTGAGATCGCAACTCTACGCCCAGCGAATTAGGTGGTAAACCACAGCCACCGGACAAGTCTGCGGACGAGCCAGCAATTCGATGAATCATTTCAAAAAAAATTATGTTGCGGGAAACTACTCATCCATCTAATCATCCATCCATGATTGAAGAGAATGATTGCACATCAAATGGTGTTTATCTTTTCTTTTCAGAAAACCCCCTCCATTTCGAAGAAAAACGTTAATTAAATGGTGAATTCTTGCTTCGTTGGCATAAATTGTTCAATATGAAGAAGACGGTCATTAGAAGGTAGACAAACTCAGAGGTGTTACCTAAATATATTGCTAACACAGGTAAAACCTCGGATCAACTGGTATTTTGCAAAATTTTGGATTAACAATTCCGATGACCTTTAGGATTACAAACGAGAGAACACACTCACGTATTAATATGCCCTTTCACACAGTAACAGCTATTAAGATACTCAAGTAACTGATCAGGTATCGTACGAAACCAGGTACGCGAAAATAATCCCCCTTGGGCTGTCCAAATCGTTTGCTGAACACATCTGTTATATTAATGGTTTGACATGGGACTGAAGAGATGCGTATAAAAAGAGGTCACATGCAGTTATTTCAAACAGTTTGTGTTCGGCTGTGTCCGTATGAAGATCGCGTTGAGCGATCTATGTGTTAATTTATGGTTTATGAAAGTTCACAGAATTACTTTCACGTCGGATTTATTTTCAAAATTAAAAAGTCTGTGGAAACGCAGAGTTTATAACGACCGCATCAATTCTTTATAACGAAATTCAATCAATAAAGCGCAGAAAGATATTTAATTAAATCAAACAAAAATAACCATCGAAATCCATGAGCCAAAGAAATAGAAGCATTGACAATTATCTCGACAAGGAGATGTTGTCGACAACGAATGCCGTGATTAGTCCCCTGATCGTATAACCATAAGAGAGTGCACCGCGAAAAAAATTCATACAAACCAGTGTCGCCAGATAATCCTGTAAAGTAGTCATTCATCCTACGAAGAGCAGCCGGAGAAAGGCCCATCTATGAAACAAAAAACAGTTGAATAAAAATCATGTGCAAGTGATTCTTGAAAACATGTTTTGTTTAATATTTTGTTATTGAATTTTCAAGTAATAGAGAACGAGTTTTTGATTTCTACTAGTATTAATTCGAAGTGCAACCACTTTTATGAAGACAAATCAAATTTCAACGAAACTAAAGAAATATGTTTTGGATTAAAAACGAAAAATTCATAATCAACTAGCAAACCATTAACGCCACAACTTACTTACTTACTTATTTCCCTTAACATTCCATGAAGGAACAGACGGGGAACTTCTCTCAAAAACGCTACAACACCGAAAGGAAACAAAGCCTATTCAACACCCACCGTACACAGTAAAACCTCAGCTTCAGTTCGATTTATTTCATTTCAAAATTAAACAAATTTTAAGTAATATTTAAATACTCATTATTACATTCTAATTCAATTTAAAACCACATTTCATTAACACGCAATAGTACTAAAATCCGAAATCAAACGCAAACTTCTTAAAATATACCTAATCAATGGAGCTGTAATCACACGACCCGTTCGAAGCGACTTCGTTCTCTGCGTATAGTGGGGCACTGATCAACCGTGAAACTTCATCAATACAACCTTCTATCAACATCGAGATATGACACGATCTCACCCGGAGGTGACACCCATCAATAGCCGGCAAACCTTTTCCAATCGATGTAACAGCCGGCTCGACTAGCGGTGGAAGTGCAGATGTATAAATAGATCGATTGCCATTCCTGCCGGCTTAGCAGATAGTAATTTTCAGTTTCACAAAAGTTCACAAATTTAAACTTAGATGGATTATTTGCTTCAACAAAACATTCGTTGATAAATTCTTCAGCCTTCACGAAGTTCTTCCGTTCGCACCAAACTTTTTTGAATAGAGGCGCCGTTCAGAAAAATTCTAAAAAAAAACAAACAAAAGATTGCAGTATGAAACAATTTCACTTTTAGGATCTGCAATAAATCTTCAAACAATACAATGGCTGTGTAATCTTTTTTCCTACAATCAATTCGGAAAACTCGATACTATACAAGGAGTGGTGGCAGTAATCTAAATAGACGATCAATTGAATGTGTCTTGCTTTGGAAATTGATGTAATCAAACTTTGGAGTCTATTTGAAATCGTTATATTGTGCATTTAAAATCTTTCTATCGCAAAAACTTTCTTTAATAATTTAAATAGATTTTACAGACGATCTAACTGTGGCCTGGAGTCTATTTGAAATCGTTATATTGTGCATTTAGAATCTTTATATTGATCCAACAGAACCTTGGAAATGTTTAGAGGAATACAAAAATTGATTAAAACAAATTTTAAAGCCAACAAATGCGGTCGGCACAAAAACTTTCTTTAATAATTTAAATAGATTTTACAGACCATCTATCTGTGGCCTCAACAAACTGTCAGTTCCAGTCGATCATCACCCTCGTCATATGAAACGTCATCGAATAGAACCTTGGAAATGTTTATTTGAACCAAATGGATTAAAAACAAATTTAAAGCGAACAAATGCGATCGGCATTTGTATTACAAAATTTTTTAAATAATTTTCATAGATTTTTCAGGCGATCTATCTGTTGCCTCAACAAACTGTCAGTTCCAGTCGGTGATCGCCCATCTTGCACTTTCTTTCGGAGTTGGATTAATTCCCATAAATCACCAACATGTTTCTTCGAATTAATCTGTAGATGATTTGAATTTATATTTGATCGGCAAAAAACATCACTAAACAAAAAAGGAAAACTGCAAACCATTCTACAACATAAACAGCAAAATCTAATAAAATTGGGTTAAAAAATCCAAAAAAAAAACAAGAAAAAATACGAAATGTAACACATTCACATTGATTTTAACAATGTACCATCAACTATGATAACCTGACAGTGTGTTGATAATCAAAAGAAAAAAATCTAATTTCCGTTGCAATATTTTATTTTTTTGAAGACCAAAAAACAACAGAATAAATTAATTTGATACGTCGCCGTAAAATGATAATCACAATGTGATCGATTTTTTGTTTGTGTAAAATATATTACAATTCAAGCTTAAGTTGAATCCACTCAAAAGTATTAACGATCAATCTCCAAAAAAATCCGGTGGTTTCAGTTTATTGTCCAAAAATCGTTTTCCAGCCTTTACTGTGATGGTTTCTATTACAAATTTCAACTGGTATTCACGTTAAAGAAAATTCAATAATCAGTTTTGCAAGGTGAAATACAGTTGGGTGGTGCTTTCCTTTAAATAAAAAAAAAATGGTTTTAACTGATCGCTGCACAGAGAATAAGTGATAAATAAAATCTAAAATGTGTTTTAATGTTCAAAGTGTGGCTACCCTTTAAAGCAAAAATGTATTAAATAGTAAAAAAAATTGTGATAATCAGCTTTTCAAGGTTTCTTTAAAAAAAAATACAAGTTCAAGCACAGCGATTCAAGTTTTGAATCCACTCAAAAGTATTAACAACTAATCTCCAAAATTCCGATTGTTTACCTTTACTTTCAAAGTTTTAAAAAAATCGCTTGAGTCGTGCTGATTTCTTTTACAAATTCCAACTGGTATTCACTATGTTGAAAATTCCATAAGCAGATTTTCAAGTTGAATTACAGTTTGAAAGTGTTTTTTTCTTCTTTAAATAAAAAAAATGGTTTTAACTGATCGCTGCACAGAGAATAAGTGATAAATGAAATCCAAATTGTGTTTTAATATTCAAAGTGTGGCTACCCTTTAAAGCAAAAATGCATTAAATATTAAAAAAGATTTTTTATAATCACAATTCGATCGATTTTCAAGGCTTCTTTAAAAAAAATTACAAGCTCAAGCACACCGATTCAAGTATTGCATGGAATCTCAGAAGTATTAACGATCAATTGTTTAAAGATAATCTCTGAAATTCCGGTGGTTTAACTTAATTTTCCAAGACGTTTCCCAGCCTTCCCGTGTTGGTTTCTATTCCAAATTTCGTGATGAAGAAAATGGTTTTAATAATCGCTGTGATAAAAAAAATATGCAAAATGTGGTTAAATGTTCAAATGCATTAAATATTAAAAAAGAGTTTGATAATCAGAACGATTTTCAAAGTTTGTTTAATAAAGTAACAAGCGCAAGCACACCGATTCAAGTTTTAAATCCACTCAAAAGTATCAACGGCCAATCTCCAGAATTCCAAGGGTTTACCTCGGCCGTGGTGGTTGTTTCTATTCCAAATTTCAACTGATGTAGAGATTTCCACAAGCAGTTAAATAATCGCTGTAAAAAGAATAAGTGATAAATGAAATCCAAAATGTGTTTTAATGTTCAAAGTGTGGCTACCCTTTAAAGCAAAAATGCATTATATATTTAAAAAAAATAATTGTGATAATGAGAATCAGCTTTACAAGGTTTCTTTAAAAAAAAATTACAAGCTGAAGCACACCGATTCAAATCTTCAACTAAATTGTTTAAAGATAATCTCCGAAATTCCAACCTTTACCCGTGGTGGATACTTTTTAAATAATAAATAAAAAATGTTTTCAAATAATCGCTGTAAATCGAATAAGAAATAAATGAAATCCAAAATGTGTTTCATTGTTCAAAGTGTGGCTTCCCTTTCAAGCAATAAATGCATTAAGTTTTAAAAAAGAATTTTACTTATAAAAGTTGATGCTCCAAAAAATGTCGCTGTTTTCAAACAATATGAAAGCGAAGGATTTCCAGGGAAATGGTCGTTCGTTAACCCTAATGTCAAGAACATTTCGAATGACAATGTCATGAAACTCTACACTCCATTCTATACAGAAACCCCTTCGAAAAGTCATCACCTTAAGGTCATAATTGAGATGGAAACAGGTTGGAGAAGTTTAATAAAGTTACCGGAATCCAGAAATGTATATGAAGATGTGTTTCGTAAAAAAAAAACACGCAGAAGAAAACAACATGACAATGGAAAGCACGCCCAAGTATTCCACCGACGGTCTCCTATTATTATTCTGTGCCAGACCTAACCAAGCGCCCGACTTACTGCTTCAGTAAGGTAACATTGGTGTTTCTCTATTAATATTTAGCATTCTGTTACAGCAAATGAAATCATGATTTGGCAGAAGGAAACAATATGACAATGGAAGGCACGCCCATTTATTATTCTTCAATTATTATGGTCTCCAATTATAATTCTGTGCCAGACCTAACCATTAAATAGTACCTTACTTTACTTTAGTAAGGTAATATTGGTGTTTCTCTATTAATATTTTGCATTCTATTACAGCACATGAATTCATGCTTTGACATCGGTATGTGTCAACTTTCAAATAGAAAGACTAACCAAGAATATCTCTTTAGGCGAGATATGGAAGTTCATCGTCGTTGCCTTCAATTTCGAAATACTCGTATCCTGTTCGACAATTAGTTCACTTTACTCCTTGAAGAGCAGAAAATGTCCAATAAATTTACCACTTATTTGCCTGGAGAAACATACGTCGTGGAACTTCTCTCAAATGAGTGTGCGCTGTGTATGATGTAATTTGTATAGTCTAGCTGGCTCCAAACGGCTAATGGTTTTTCCTACAGATCATGAAACAAGGAGAACGACATTCGGCGTATGTGGTTATCTTCGACAGGTGCCAGGACCTAATGTGTAACCATAAAACATGAAGGTCAATATATAAGTTCATATCATTTTCAGGTTTTTCCAACTAAAGTACTTATTTCCCACAACATTCCATGAAGGAACTGACGGGGAACTTCTCTCGAATCAGTGAGCAGTGCACGATATAATTTGTATACTCACTAACCGGTACCGGCTCCGAATGGCTAATGTTTTTAAGAGAAGTTTTACATGGCCTACATATTACTTTCTTACTCGTTAACTCGCCAGCATTTACGAGTTGGGAGCAGCCGCTGAATAATGTTTGAATGTCTCAACAGCAGGTTCAAGTAACTGATTGATATCATATGATGTTACATGAGACGTCTATGGAAATGTAGAACATTGTTCCGAGAGGGGCTTCTAATTAGATGGTTCAATCATGATGGTTATCTGCTCTCTGAACGTATACAAACGTTATGAAACAGCTACTTAAACGGAAAAAAGGTTCCACTATAATTTCGGGTATATGCCACAATGCATTTGGATCTCCTGAAATAAACTCCTTTAATGTGTATGGTATTAAATATCCCCTAACAATTCATTAGTGATATACTTAACTAAATACTCGCATTCCTTGATATAAAACATATTTATGATATTAAATTTTTCCTATGAATGCATTAAGAAACCAACTAATATGTAATTTTTGATGTAATTTGTTTTAAAACGGACTCGGAACTCCTCACTGCACAAACTAAAACAAACAGATGATCACGACAGTGATGGCAATCCTGAGTAGGGATGAGAAAGCAGTACAAAACCGTAAAAGTAGTAAAAAAAAATACATGTACCAACATGTGAATTACAAATATTTTGTGTCTTCGCACCACCCCCGAGAAGCACTCTGCGCCCACTGGAAATCTAATATAAACCTAGAGGAGCAATAGCGGGTTTGTGATTATTATATCATTTCAGAAAACTATAAATTCTAGGGGCTACATGTTACAAAGGCCACTATTACATCACAGAAGTTCTACAAAGCCCTTAAAAAAGGTGGTGAAACCTCCGCTGCGTAATATCCCATGTTTTAATCTGGCGTTCTTGTGTGATAGTCACGAGATGTACCTCGTCTAGAACGGCTCTAACTTAAATAATATTACTACACCAAGAGCGAAAAGGAGGTTCGCGATCGTACTGTGAATATTGTATCTTTTCAGAAAAGTCTACAAAATCTGCGGCTACTTGTTATAATCTGGCTGAAGTTTACAGATGTTTTACAAGGTGAAACCACCGCTGGAAAATACCCGATATTCTGGTGTGACAACTACCCGCAGTACCTCATCTTCAACAGTCCATGGTCCTTTAGAGATGCTTTAAAAGTTTATCATAAACTTATGTAAAACTTCGCTGAAAAATATCCAATGTTTGAATGTTCCATTCTTGTGTGATAATCCATCAAACTATCTCATCTTTTTTATTTTAATCTTCACCGTGGCATACTTTACTCTCCTGTGATTCAAGCAATTCTTCTTTATACGAAAGAGGACGATAACAAAACGTGGATTTTGAAAATCTCAAACTACAATAATAGTTGGCAAGACGACTATTTATCAAGAAGGATGGCTTGTTATATGAGGCAACCGTTTCCCAGTATACCTTCAAACTATTATCAGAGATATATAATGTTTGATATTAGTATAATTTCATCACCGCCTGGCACTTGAACCAACAGAAGAAAATTATGATGGAATTTTCGTGCATCACTTAACATGAAATACAAAATATTTTTTGACAAACGAATGCAGTCGCACTTTTCCCCCCATTTGTTCGCCATATGTTTTTTTTTTGTTATTTCCCTTAACGATGTAGATTGTATACTCACTGACGGGACCTACTGTTTAAAGCCGGGAACGGCTTATGCTTTTTCTAGAGAAATTTGTACATGGCTTAGCGATTACTCTCATACTCGACAAGTAGCTGGCATTTACTGGGTGGAAACGGCCGCTGAAAAATTATTTAAATTATCTTAACAGGATGTGAAACCAGTAAAAAAAAACTACCTGACACCACGGCCGACTACTACCACCATATGTGCTTTGGACAAATAAACTAAAGTCCCAAACTTAAACATGGAAGTCTCCCAGTTGATTTTTGTTTTAGCAGTCATCATTAACTGCATTTCCAACAGACATACTGGCTAAGAATGTTTTATTTAGTAAAAATCTCTGCGAGGAATCCATTTACTGATTCAAAATATATCTTCCTCCTGGAAATTCAGTCTGCTTCATGTTAGCTATTAGAGTCTACATGTCACGGAAGGCAAATATGTATACAAAAAGGTAAAACATTCATTGAAATAGTTTATTTGCGGACCATACAAATTTTAATTTTTATTCCAGATTTATACACCGACGCTGAGACAGAGTGGTGCGACGCTAATTCTGGCGAACAAAGATGCTGATCTTATATCCAGGTTGATGGGGAAAATCTAACTACTTTTTATTTGAATAGCATGGAGGACACCAAAGTACTAGATAGTCCATTATTAGCGGATACTTGTTGCTTCCTCTTTCAATTTTCATTCTACGTTCATGGATGACAATAATTAAATAAGAAGACCCCAACTAATTCTAATTCAAATCTGGCGGTTATTGTGGATTTTTTTTCTGATAAATAAAAATTGGCCCGACTAGGAGGATGCTGGAACAAGAAATTCAAATGATAAATACAAATTGTGATAATTTAATTGT
Organism: Hydrotaea cyrtoneurina; assembly: GCA_958296145.1. NCBI lineage: Eukaryota > Metazoa > Arthropoda > Insecta > Diptera > Muscidae > Hydrotaea > Hydrotaea cyrtoneurina. The sequence goes on from OY282516.1 coordinate 11,056,120, forward strand.
ATAAGACGGTTGTCATGTGTATATATATATATTTGTACACTCACACACTTTAAAGTCCGCTCGGAATGACTAATACTTGCGCTGGAGATGTTTTGTATGGCTCTCTCTCTCCTTCTTATACAAAAAGACGACCACTAAAAAATAGTTGACGTTTTTGCCAGTATACGATCCTGATGGTGCTGCCTGATAGTCGCACACACGTGCTATCACACCATGATCGTCAGTCTAAAACGGTTACTCATTTACCTGCGACTACGTTAATTTGCGAGTCATTTCCTCGACCGCAACTTGGTTACAGTTTAGATACTCGTAGCTTACTCCGGAAGTTCTTATCTTGAAGGCCAATATGGAGACTAATTGGAGACGAAAGCCAGTCACTCTCGTTGTCATTCGTTCGTTTTGTTTATTTTTTTTATAAGAGCAAGCTATCGCTTACGTTCGACATCGTGGGTTAATTTGTAGTCTCCTGTAAAAGTTAGGAAAGGTAAGTTGTTTTTATAGAATTATATTAAAAATAGAATTAATTTCTGTATTTTTTTTTTTCAGAATAACTGGGAGGTTGCACTGGTCATGGGAAGTTGCACTGGAATAAAACTGGCTGTGCTTTTTTTAGACAGGACGACAGCGTGTTTACACCGAATGAAGGATATCTCACCAATAAAAAGGGAAATAAAAGATAAGGCAATTGAGGCTTATATCACCATCGAACATGCCACGTTAATAGACAACCAAAATGTACACATAAAATATCCTTTAAATATTGAAAGAAGGCCTAACAATGTGGCAGAGGACATCCGAAGCACTACACCATTATGACATCATCAAAGATATTAGGACACGGAATGATAAGGACAATCAACAGTTAAATTACATATAGATCTAATTTCAATTACTACATTAATCGAATTTAAATTCTTTCTCGCCGATGAAACAATAGGATGATAAGGACAATCAACAGTTTAACTAAAAATATAGATACAAATAGGATTTCGATATAATCGAGTTTTAATTCATACTTGAAACTATCTGAATTGAATAGATTTTCGTTTTTCCTTTAGTAAATCGTCGATTCTACTGATATTGTTAATTAAGAAACTATAAATTCCAAGTCGATTTACTCTAAATTGATAGATTTAAATTCATTGTGATTGCAAATACACAAATCTCTCTTAATGTCTTCAATAGAAATATATGTTGGTTGCTGTTATATGAAGCTCACATTGCCTAACATAAATGGAGATTTTTATGATCCGATAAACTTTTTCATCTTTTAGAAAATTGTACTCAAAAAATATTCACTTTTAGGAACTATTTTAGTTTATAAAACAATCAAACGAATACATTACCAGTTGACAAAAACAAAACTAAATTGAAACATGAATGTGGTTTGGAGGACACATTTGTGTTCGGCCCTTCATATGACCTTCCCTAATGTATTACATGAAAGTTGAGAAATAAGTTAAATTCTGTATTATGTATTTAGTAATGAATGACTTTTTAGAGACAATGTACTTGTAGTCTAATAATACGTGTAACAGTTTTTGATATATTTTGTATAATCCAGGATATAATCCAATCTAAACTGTGGTATTCTAGTTACAACTTCTTTACTTAAATATACAAATCGAGAGCTGGATCTCTCTATAGATACGAATAAGAACATTACAGGTCTAAGTGCATAAATCATTAACAGTGAGGTAGATAATAATGTAATGTAATTTAGGTATTGGTTTTCGAATGTACTTTCATTATTGTAAAAACTTTTAAAACTAATTAAAAATTATATTTTTATGCATTTGAGTGTAACCCTAGCATCTTTTAAAATTCTTGACTGCTATTAATGGGGAAGATAAAAAAATGTCGGTGCTTTCGTGCATTTCATATAAATAAAATAAAAAAGAACAAACTTTTGAAATCAAAGATATTTTAAATGTGTTTTTACTTATTTCCCTTAGCATTCGATGAAGCAACAGACGGGGAACTTCTTTCGAATCTGACGGACCGCGACCGAACGGTTAATGATTTTTTATAAAAGTTTTACATGACGTGGAGATTACTCTCCTACATCTCCGCTGAAGAATATTTGATGGCCTTACCAGGTTGCTCCTGGTTATAGCTGTGTGATAATCGCACACATTACTTATCACACCACGGCCGTCACCCGTATTTCTCTTTAATAAATATCGTTTTATAATTTTTCACCTATTTTAAAATTTTGCTCATAATCAAACGGCCATTAACATTTTCGAATTGAACACTATAAACGCTGTATGGTCATAAATTATACGAGTAGATTCAATTGTTGCCTTCTTGCCTCAATAATGCCTTTATGGCGCTGAGGCCAAATTGTAATGAATATAATCTTAAGTACAGATAAATATAAATTAATAAAAAAAAAAAAATTATCTTTCACAGACATTGTGATAGTCAGTCAGAGTAGGCTGGCCTTAAACTGAAACTGTAATGATACGCGGTTATACCGGAGTCCGAATGATCGTGCTGCGGTTGACCCGGAGCTTCTGGGAGGTTTGTCTTATCAATACCAATTGGGATCAGACTTTCGTGGACTTTAGCAGTGGCTGTGCTTTCATTTCATTTATTTCATTTCATTTATTTGCACAGATTTTGTAATTTAAAGCCTTACGGCCAATTGTAACAAATTACAATAAAAACTACTACATGTTGAATACTACTGCTCAGTTAATTTAAAAACAATTAAAAATATGCGTATAAAAATACAGTGGAATTAAAAATAATATAGCTATACAAAATAAAATATAAAAAAGCAATTTACATATCAAATTCAAAATATCAGTAAAGCGTACATCAACCATGTACCTCACCGGTATATCCGGGTGCTATGACCCAAGCAGGTGGTTTAGATGGCCATCAACAACTAAATAGATTTTCACAGTGGAACACATAAAAAATGCATTTCACTTGGACTTCAGTCTCTAAAATTGGGCATGAAAACGCTATGAGCTATGATGCTACCTCTGATAATGACAAATCTTTAACAGCGTCGTCAATAAGATTTGGAGTTTTGTCACACCAACAAAGCCAAAATTTTGTGGACGATTGATAACTCCGGATAACACATGGGTTAAATGGACCATATAGATGATGTAAGCAGACAGTCTATTTTATCGAAATTTTTCTTCAGCGACGGGTCGCATTTAAGCTTAATGACCGACCTACCACAACGTCAATAAAGAGAATTGCCGAATTTGGTACAAAGAGAAGCTGTTGAATTTCTGAAAAATTTTCAGTTTTATGGATGGTATCATCATTGGACCGTTATTCTTCAATCAGGATGATGAACGCAAGACCATACAGAGGTCAGACGTCTCAAGTTGTTTTTTGACACATTAGTTCGGCTGCACACTCTAGATGTCAGTAATTGGCAAGGCAATATTTGAAAGGCTTTCCAAGCAGATAATGTTTTTTTTTTGAAACAAATACAAACTTTTTTAAAACAAAGACTGTTTAATTACCATCTTGGAAATGTTCAGCAAACGACTTGGGACGTCTGCACTCTGTATGGTCTTTGGTTACGGTCTCGGATTTTTGTGTGTGCCAAAATGACATTTCTTTTCAACAGGACGGTGCCACGCTGCATTCTATTATAAATAACAAAATAAATCAATTAAAATACGAGTTTGTTGAGCAATTAATCTCACGTTCTTTCAAAATATTGCAAACGGAAAGACAAACATAATATGCACGCCACCGTACGGTAGAGTAGCAAAAAAATATAAATCTTGTGTTTGTGCAATATTAGGAATGTTATTGTACGAAAAAGGTTTCTTCAGATTTGTTTTGCTTCTGCGACGGTGTTGAAAGGCAATTCACCCCTTAATGAAATATGATCTGACAAACACGGCGGCAAGCCAAACTGAAACCCTGTTAGAAAAAACCAAAACATTAGCGGTAAAAAAGTCTGGCTTCCCAATAACCAAACCAAACAAAATGTGTATGGTTCCGCCCTGACACACACACAACACAAGCAGCGCCGTAAACAACATACCACAGGCGGATTGATGACTGCATGCCTCTAATAAAGCAACAAAACCTAATGAGGTGTAAACATGCAACCGACAAATGATCATCACACACATTTCAAGTGATCGTCACAATACAGCGGGCCTATCCTCGGGCGGTATGTGCCTCAAATTATATGCCAACAATCCGATGATTAGCGGTAGAAGGCAGGCGGACAAAGGGTCGTACACAAATAAGTATGTATGTGTGTGTTTCATGGAATTGTATATGTCTGACGCATAGCATGGGCTGAACGGTGATATTTATGGGTATGGCGTAGTATAGTGAATTAATGGGAGTGCATTGAAATTGAGCCCTGTGGTTAAAGCAATTAATTTACATTCGCTGGTATGTAATTTAATATTATTTATGTGGAAATGTCACGATAATTTCATGGGTTTTTAACAGGCGACCAGAAAGTCGTACAACCTCACCCAGCACAACATTAACAAGAGAATTTTCAAACAAAAAAATATTGAAAGCATTAAATGTAAACGACCGACCGACCATACCCTTATATGCGGTCCTCCTCAACGCATCAACAAAGATATCATTAAAGTCAACGCAACGCCGCACATAAAGTAGCAGTATTTATGTTGCTGATCGTACAACGTTTTTAGTTGCATGGGAAGTCGGTTTATTTCGTGCCCTGATCGCCTGTTAGTCAGCATTGGTTGATTATAGATTTCTTCCACAATGCCTAATGAAAATAAATAACTAAATGTGATCGTTGAAGACTTTTATTTAACACAATTTTAATATTGTTTTTAAATTGGGTTTTCTTTTTTTTTAATATCGCTTTGTCTTTCCACAATTTCTGTTCGCCTATTGAAAATCAAATAATTATCTTGACATGATCATTTATTAAAAAAAACAAAATGGAATAAATAAACAAATTGTTTTATTTATGATCGTACTTAACACTGAAAACGTTGGTGGAATTTTTGAGTGAACACTACCCAATTTGTATATAGGAATATGCGAGGTGCGTGTAGCCAGTCCCAGTAATTATTTTCGTATATTAATACGAATTGGAAATGTGTTGGAAATTTTTATTTTATTTATTTATTATTTATTACAATACAAAGTAAATTTATATTCTAATTTTTGTGTCCAAGGGTAAACCGGGTGACACAGACCATATGTTTAGATTTTTGCAGCGACAGACCAAAGCCTCTGGTGGGAATCGAACCCACAACCCCCACGCTGATAGACAAGCACGCTACCAACTCGCCTTCCGGGGCGCTTTTGTTGGAAATATATAGAGCATTTCTATCGTGTAGTATATTTGAGGAAATCAGGGAGATGGGACTAACGGCAACGAAATCGCGAACCCATAGGATCTTCGAAATATGGAAACATATCATTTTCTGTTACATTCTCAGCAATCTAAATATGTGGATTCTAAAAATGTGTCTGTAGCTGTATTGACTTCACAGGAAAACAAGATTGTTCTCTCGAACAATTTAGATCACAAAAGATTTAGATTTTAGATATTCCATTACTTTGAAAATATTCGCCTGAGTGACAAGTGTTTATGGACTTAAATGCTCTTTTGATTAAGATCTTCTAATGACAAATAGTAGACGCACGGTTGCACATTCACATTTGTCATTTGTCTTCCGTAACAATTGTAATCAATTTAGGCTGACGAAGGAGCAATGTCCAAAGTAAGAGCTTCATCGTGGAATGAATTCTTTTGCCAGACTTCATTTGTTGAAGATGGATTCAGACGATGATTCCTTTATTCCAAACAATACTTACCATGATTTTTCTGTTTAAATAAAAGTATTCCTTGAAATAAATAGCTGAGTCCAAAATTGTGCCAAGAAATACTGAAAAAATGACAAAAACTATTAAAAATAAATCGCACAAAGGTAACAGAGAAAAATACGAACCATTCCAGAGACCACATCCTAATCTGCTTTGTCGCTTAACTTACGCTGCTCCCAGTTTTGAAATCCTTTGAGCGATCACACAAGAGTTGGACATCCACTGCCTAGAATATACAAGCTAGCACTAACTGGAGAGAATGCCTGTGGCCGGGTTGTCGATCGAAATCGTGGTTTATGCTGAAGCAATATTATGGACCTTGGTTCAGAAACAATAACTTTACTCGGAATAACTCGGAATAACTACCTAGTAGAAGACGGTTTATTACTAGAGCTGGAAAACTATAGATAACACTATCGATACTATTACTATATGTTACTATCGAAAGTAATGCCGAAAAAGTTCATCATTAGTAAATATCTTGGACGCTCGAATCTGGAAAAGTAAAATTTTAAATTATAATTACAAAAAGATGTATATTTTATTATAGTTGAATACAAATTGAAATTGATCCAGTTTTGTGAAAAACTATCGAATGGTGTGGACTATCAATAATTTTCCAGACAGTTGAAAAACCGGCGCCGCAGTCCATTATTTTATATCGGCTCGGTTAACACACTCATCCCAAAAACAGCTGTTTTACGTTTTTTGGCGCCAATAGTAATTTTCTAATTTTCTTGTGGGAGCGATTATTTATTTGTGATTTATTATTATATTTTATTTATTTTTAGTTTAACTATAAATCAAGTGAAAGAATGGTACATGGAAGTAGGAAGTAGGCCCCGATCTGTGAGTATACGTACAAACTTAACTGTTTTTAGAAAATTCTGAGAGTTTTCAATATGAAATTAGGCGGCCCACAGAGTACCTGACGCCATAATTACCATATATAGTGTACAAGATGACTGCCATTGCAAATATTCAACTTTTTCCACACAACTTTTTTCAGTTAATTCCTATCCCTCCTCCGCCCATGTTGTAAGTGACAAACACTTCTCGAATTAAACAAATACACAACTGAAATGCTGGTATTATGTACCGATGAGAAAACCCTATGATATTAAGGCCGCCGAAATATACTATAGCCTCTTGAATATTCCCTATTAGAATTTGTATAAAATCCCGTCAAATATGCTGGTATTATGTACCGATGAGAAAACCCTATGATATTAAAGCCGCCGAAATATACAATAGCCTCTTGAAAATTCCCTATTACAATTTGTATAAAATCCCGTCGCTAAAGATTTAGAAGCATATACGAACGCATCACAATAACTTTCATAACTACCCTCTTACAATGTTAAATGCACAGCAGGAGTTCAGCTTACTTGTTTGTTTTCAAAATTAGGAAATCTTAATTTTCATTAAATCTTTATTCATTCAATCAATAGAAACTCGTTCTCACAGCACAACATAAAAAAATAAACACCGATAAAGAAGGGAATTAATTCCCTGAAGGCCAATTTTAATTTGAATAAAGTGTATCATTCGAATAGGATTTCAGTAATAGCAGCAGGTTGCATATTGTCCATCAGATCACTCTCTGCTGGAAGATCAAGTGTTCTTCTTTATCCCGTATATGCAACACACATTCTATACACACTCAGACATAATCCGCACGGTGTGTGGTGGTTGGCGGTTTGTTGTGGCCCTCATCAAAGATCTACAAAAACAGAAACGTAATGACCCATAAAGACCATAAAAATCTTCTGGTGTTGTGTGTGCTTTCACATTGTGTTAATGTGTTTATTTGGGATGCACGAACTGATGGAAGTGATGTTGATAAACAACAACAATTCTGACTATGGGGTCTTGTACATGCGCGGACCAAAGAGGAAAGGCTCGGGGTGAAAGAGTAAGATAGGTGAATGGATGGTTGCATTAATTTAACAGAACTAAGCGGTATTGTCTTTTTTAGGAAGAAACGAAATCTTAAATGGTTGTCGCATTGTATGCGGTCCCATCAGAAAAGCACCACCAAAAACAAAAGCAGTAAATGTAGGGTTTCCGTTACGATACAAAAAAGTTATTATGAGTTTGTTTAAGCATTTTTTATTTCCAAAAGCACGATAATGAAGTTATAGGTTTCTCCATTTAAAAACATGGAAAGCAAATTGGAAAATCACATAATCATCATGTTGTAGCTAATATGTATTCAGTTTATGGTATCTGCCCATCGATATAAAAAATGTGAACACTACAAGTAATAGCCAAAATTGTAAAAAACGACCCTTGCCAACTGGGAGAGAAAGAAATATGCACAGAGAAGAATCTGGTTCGAAGACTGAAGCAGACCAAATCGCAAAACAGTCAAACAACTATCTCAAAAAGAGAGGAATACATTTGCTGTGTATTGGTCATACTATGGTCACATATGAAAAATTTGTACTGTCAGATTTTGTGGTCAGATTGGGGCAATGAAACATTTTACAATTTTTGACAAATATTTGTCCAGTGTGACCACCAAGGTAAGCGTAGACTCTAACGAAATGTGTTTATCAACCTACTCATCCAAAGATGACAGTGTCTTCTTATCACTGCAACCGTTCAGCTGTCTCCGCCAGCCCAGACAAACAACCCCTTTTTCATTCAAATCACAAAAAAATTCATGGATTTTGAGAGCAAAAACGTGTCGAAAAGATCAGTGTGTCACTTAGCAGAACAGCAACCAGTCTTTTTTCCATGAGGACAGTTTTATGGTCATAACGAGGGCTGTTTCTTTTTTATTTTCAAGAAACTATTAAAAACAACCACCTTCTACACTGTGCCAAGGAATATGCGTGTACTTTTTTATAAGAAAGGATCAAACATAAAGAAAAACAATTGTCTTGGGTTCTACAAGGAACTCAGATTTTGGAGAACGTCACAAGATGCTGTATGTGGAAATATCATCACATCAGCTACATTTGTTTTGTATCGTTTTCGTTTATTAATTATATATTTTCTTATTACCTGGACTCCACAGCATGATCTTACGATTTACGTCCAGAAGATCAGTGTGTCACTTATGCCAGGTTGGCAGAAATTAACAGACAGCAACAAGTCTTTTTAACCAAGATGATATTTTCATTGTCATAACGAGGGTTGTTTTCTTTTTATTTTCAAGAAACTATTAAAAACAACCACCTTCTACACTGTGCCAAGGAATATGCGTGTACTTTTTTGTAAGAAAGGATCAAACATAAAGAAAAACAATTGTCTTGGGTTCTACAAGGAACTCAGATTTTGGAGAACGTCACAAGATGCTGTATGTGGAAATATCATCACATCTGCTACATTTGTTTTGTGATAGTTTTCGTTTATTAATTATATATTTTCTTATTAACTAGACTACACAGCATGATCTTACGATCTACCTCCAGAAGATCAGTGTGTCACTTATGCCAGGTTGGCAGAAATTTACAGACAGCAACAAGTCTTTATCCATGATGACATTTTCATGGTCATAACGAGGGTTGTTTCTTTTATATTTTTAAACAACCACCTTCTACGCTGTGCCAAGGAATATGAGTGTACATTTTTTGTAAGAAAAGATCGAACATTTAAGATAAATAAGCAATTGTCTTGGTTCTACGAGGAACTCAGATGTTGTAGAACGTCCCAAGATGTTTTATGTGAAAATATCATCACAGCTGCCACATTTGTTTTGTGATCGTGTTCGCAGACAAAAAGTGTTCTTTAGAAATTCGTGTTCGATTATGTCATGCATTGTCTTGGTTTTATGAAGTACTCAGATTTTATAGAAGGTTGCAAGACGTTTTAATTTGTTCTTAACGAAAAAATGAATGTTACGAGGTATACAAAACAAAACTACCCCATAATTTAATCACGCCCGTACGGTTTTATTTCCTTCTATAAAATTTCTTCAAATGTCTTGCTGTAATAGGCCTAGACATTTTGGAGAAGGTTACAAGATATTATTCAACCAAGAAAGGGGATAGTTGTTTGTAACTCTTAATGGCATATAAAGTACGATATTGTACAGGCAAAATTCTGTTGAGACAATCAAATTGTTTTTTTGTGAGAAATTCACAGAACTTTATAATTATATTCCTACCTGTAGCAAATGGAATGGATTTCGCGTCAAAATATATTAACATATTCATGACAAATCCGAAACTTCTGCAATACTGTGGGTATCTTTTGTATATGCCTCTATTCAGCCTATAAATGTCATTATTCTTCGAACAATTTCTCTAATATCCTTTAAATGCCATGAAACAACATGCCACAACAAATCAGTGCCACTTGTAATGATCATAACAATAAATTTTGTTTCTTTCTTTTTTGCATAAACATCCCCTAAATGGGAATATTTTTTCTTCTCCGTAAAGAAAATATGCTGAAAACACAAATGTCACTATTGAATTCCATCAACGTCTTCGTCTTAACAGGCGTTCAGGATTCGTAGACCAAAGCAAGACGTTTTGGGTTACTTAAGGAAAAAACTGGTTCGATTTATATTTTGTCCACTTCTTATTTTCTTTCTTAGAAAATAATAAATAAAAATGTTGTTATCCCTGTGTTTGGGGTATCGCATTTCCTTCACTAGCATCTTGGTGTTGATGGGCGATCAGAATTCTTAGAAGGTTTTAAGATGTGGCGCGTTTCTTATCTGAATAACTGATTTTTTTTTCGTGTACTTTCTGCTATCGAGGGTTGTTTCTTTTCCTCGTTCAGGAATTTCGTCTTATAAAAAGTATCAAGTTACAAAGTGTACGAGTATGTTAAGGGATACTGTGTACTGAATAATTTAACCCTGAAGAAGGGATGAAAATGTCCGTACTCTTGTTCAGTATCCAACAATGCAGTTGAGTGGAATAGTTTTATAGCTCAGTCTTTATACAGAACACATCTAAGGGAATGCCTTCATAAGTTCGAGATGTATTTTTATAAAGAAATTACAAATTCCTACTTAAAAAAAACGAAAACGGGAGATTACAAAAGAACCATGAGAATAAGATTCAAAGACAACAAACCGCTTTGAAAAGCCACGTCAGTTCGAAAGGAAAAGAGGAACCACCTTTTCATAGAGGAAACACCAGTCAACAAATAATATTTGGAAAAAAAAAAGCTGGACATGTTCTCCATACCAAAAATTATTGGGGAGAATTAACTTACTTATTTAATTACCCGGGAAATACCAGAAGATGGGTCACAAACAAAGATGTAGCTAAAACATTAGGTAGTTTCCAATCTGAGTGTTTCACAATGGACGTATACCATATTTTAATTATCCATCTTCGACTTTATCCGATGATAGTATTCCCACCAATTCGAGATCAGAGACCCCTCAAAACAAGACGCTTATTCTACGCATGCTTGCTTCTACACATGGATCCCAAGGAGGATTAAGCTGTGCTGGGTGTATTCGAGAGTTTATCTACATCGTCATAAGAACCGTGAGCGGTATGAGTTACACCCTGACTTGGATATCTGGGTCGTTTTACCCGATGGGAGGACCAAGTGGAAGAAGACATGGCAACAACCTGGAGAAAGCGCACACAATACCGAAGTGCGTGGATATCATTTATTAAGCAGACCAAGGCGAATAACATGTTGTAGAGCCAACTAATTTTTCCTTGGCGTGGGCAATGAGAACGATCAAGAGTTATAGAAATCCCTTCATATCAGCAATCTGTACGTTGTAACAGTGAGAGACAGTGACTGGTCGAATTTGTTTGAAATTTAATTAGACATTTACGAGTGTGTATGAGATTTCAAAATCATGACCCCAGACTAGAAGAGAAATCCCCTAATATTTTATAAAGGAACGTGCAGGAAATCTTATTCTCATCAGAGGTTTGGATGATATAATTTGTGTATAGGGTCCGAACGGCTGAAGCCTTTCTAGAGATCTTGTATCAGGCATAGCGATTACATTCATACTCGTAAACACGCCTATATTTAGGAGGTGGAAACGCCAGCGGAAAAATGTTTTGATAGACTTACCAGCATACGATAACACACTGCCTATCGCACAATGGCTGCCCATATTAGACAAGAATCCAATAGATTATTATTTGACAATTTTGGCTCGTGTATTAGTCAATGTATTGACAAATTATACGAATAATTTAATCATGCAAACGAATAACGAAGATGAACACTTCAAAATACTAATGGTTTTTCTATCAAGGTTTATTTTCTGGCAGTCACATACACTACCTTTTACTCGTCGAATAATTCCTAATGGCACAATCTCACTTTTTTGTTTTTTTTTATAATGCCAGAGAATGGACACTTTGTACTGTACATGCTGTATTTGGTAAATGTACTAGTGGCAATAGCACCACCCTAGAGTTGCCTTGTCAAATAAGTACACACATAAACCATATTCGTTTTTAAATAATTTTTTATTTACATACATTTATAAATTGTATATAGAAATCACAGATGTTAATTTTATAGCCCCTACATTATTTACAGAAAATTAAAAGAATTGGGCTTACATTAAAATATTTACATTTCAACTTAAAAAGTTCCATTTTAACGAATATATTTAACATTCATTCTCATTTCTTTATTGTCTATTTCAATGGAAATAATTTGTATTTTATATATCACATCCTCTGGGGATTTTCCAGATGTACACTGAGTGCCAGATGGAAATCCTGTTAAAGATTCTGTAAAAATAACTCCGAAATGTTTGCAACCCAATGTAAGACGTTGTCCTGTTGAAGTCGAGGAAATGCCTTTCAAATTAGCGTAGTTGAAATAGGTTAAATCGTATAATATACACGAAATTCCTTTTCTGAGCCAGGCCAAGTCAGAATGGATTACTGCCATATGAACGTAATCGCTTCAATAAAGAACTGGATAAGTAGCAGAAGGAAATCCTGTTGAAGATTCTGTAAAAATAATTCCGAAACGTATGCAACCCAATGTAAGCCATTGTCATGTTGCTGTCGAGAAAATGCCTTTCAGGTTAACGTAGTTAAAAAAGATTGAATCGTATAATATACACGAAATTCCTTTTCTGAGTCAGTCAGAATGGATTACTGCCATATGAACGTCCTCGCTTCAATAAAGAACTGGATAAGTAGCATAAGGAAATCCTGTAAAAATAATTCGGAAATTGATTGAACCTAATCTGTAATGTTGCCAAGTTGCGATAGAAGCAGTGCATTTTAAATTCGGCTAGTTAGAATGGATGCCGTAGCAGGAAATACACGAAATTTCTTCTCTGAACCAACCAGGCGTAGTCAGTGTGTGGAAAACAGTCATTTGAACGATGAGACTTCGATAACAAAATAAAGCAGCAAACCCTATAGGATACCGAGTAGCAGGAGGAGAATAATAATTTGGAGGAAATTTCTTCCAAATTAGCGTAGTAGGAAAAGTGTACACGCATTTCCTTTTCTAAGCCAACATCACCAGGCAAAGTCAGAGAGAGCGACATATAGGTGACACTTCAATAAAGAAAAAAAAAGGATAAGAACATAATATGGGTACTGAAACCCAAGTAATTGAAGTACATATTTCCATTCGCTATACAATATCCCAGATATTATTAGACGTAAACGAACATTACCTTACTTGGTGAATTTTGTTGCACGATGCTAGGTCGAAGGAATATACAGTGACATTGCCTTCACAATCCAGTAATATCTCTTTGATTTGATGCGATGAGATTGTACCTCTTTCCATCTGTCACAGGCGACCATCAAGAGGACCAACAACTACAGATTAATATCAACAGCCGACCGGTTAATGGTAAATAACTATACGAGAATGTGATAATTCTTCCGACACCTCCTGCTTAAAACACCTTCAACAAAAAAGAGCGATTGTTTGAGCTTTTGTTGTATCTGTTTGTACCCCGTAAAAGAAGATTCGTGAGAGATTTCTGTCCGCATTGTGCTGTCTTCAGGTTGTGCTGTCTAAAGTAGAGTAGAGTTGCATCCCAGAGACATCTGCCTTCCATTTTTAAGGAGGGTTTTTATATCGTTCATAATTAAGGCCAATTAGTTTTCTGCTCTCTTTCTTAGTCCGCCGGTCCATTAATAATAATACACATCTCCATCCTGTAGGATAAATTAAATATTTCATAATGTGGGGTAAAATTGAACCCCGACTTGTGTAAAAATCAATCCAATGGTTGGACCCACCCTGTGGACCTCAACTACGACGAGCCGCCGGAACCACAAGCGAACTATTATGAAGGATGAACACACCACTAATTCCGGTAAAAGCTGAACAACTTCTTATAATTTCGTGACTTCAATGAATGACATGCTTATTTTTTGTTGGATCAATTGCATTAAAAAGAAGTACCAAAGACTGCATTGAAGGTGGTTGGCTCGTCCATTTACATTATTGCTACCATTCTTTGGATAGAAAAAAGTTTTGTAAATCGTTTGTGTGAAAGAAATGTTGCTTATCCTGAAAGTAAAATTTTCTCATACAGACAAATTTAGTTTTTAGTATCAGATAAACTTACGAGAATGTTTACCAATAGATTAAAAAATGTGAACATAAATAAAGAGGGGCTAGGTATTTTTGAGAGACAAACCCTTCCTTGGCCCGGTCTGTGTTAACGAGGAATACAGGCTTCGAAGGATCCGTCAGATGCACGACATGAACGCAGTTAAGATCTTGAATCCAAACGCTTCAGCAAAAAATTCGTTGTACGCCAACTACCACGGAAGGCGCAGAGTGGAAAGACCAAGACCAAGATGGAAGAAGAACTGCAGAAGGCACAAGACCGAAGAGCTTATCAAACAAGCCAAGACCAACTAGAGGATTCAAAGTCATCAAACATGAAAAGTGGTCGAACAGATAGATCTACGTAAAACGAGCCTCTATTGGTTGTTGCTTTACTTCCATGGAAGAACATTTTCCATGGTGAACTTTTGTGGAACTGAAAATTACAATAGGTGCGTTACCCAGCAATCTGCTTAAGACGGTAGCAGAAGTAGAAGAAACTGTAAAGTTTGTCGAGTAGCCAACTGTATCACTTGCAGTAAGTTTGTGACCAACTGATGTGTTATCTCTGGATAAAGTTGCTGAACTGTTGTTGAACAAAAAAATACAATAGCGACGTTTCTATCGCTTGGAGTACGTTTGTGGGCAATTGATGTGTTATCTCTGGATAAAGTTGTTGAACTGTTGTGGAACTGAAAAATACAAAAGCGGCGTTTCTAAGCAACCCACTTAAGACGAGAACAAACGTAGAAATTGCACACTTCTAAACTGGGACGGGTTGAATCGATAGAGTGCCTAGTAGTTAAAGATGACTTGAACTTGTCCCAACTGGTTGTTGATTGTAAGTTGAGTTGATGATGCTTGTCGTAGATCACTGCTCCACTATTCATTCTGTAACGAAGGGAACTTCAGGTCAATATGTCTTCAATTTCTCTTGAATTTATGGAATGGTTGCAATCTGACATCACAGTTAATGATTGCGTTCGGATTTTAAAAATTTTGTTTTTTTAAAATTGAATTTGGGTTTAATTTGAAGTTAAATGGAAATGTCAGTTTTCTATTGGTTTTTTAATGAATTGACTTTGAATTAATATGTAATAATTTGAATTTGAGTATTATTTTTAATTAAAATTGAATTTAAAAGAAAATGTTAAGGTTGATTTTAGATATAATCGAATAGAACCAACACTCTGCCCCGAGTGTTAACTGGTACCTTTTTTTTTTTGTCGTCTTCCCGCTGCTTTTGGGAAAATTAATTTTCTTTTTTGCATTTGTTGGAGGTTTTTTTTCTTATTTTTCCGGTGGCGCTGTTGTTAATTTTCACCTAGCAAGTGAATGTTTATTTATTGTCTGATAAAACATCTGATAGCATCAGTGCTGCGCAGTACGCAGCGCTGCATTTCCGAAAAGGGCCGTTTTCTGCGTATACTTCGGAGATATTTGTTTCCATTATTCTGGCTTTTCCAAACTATTTTGGAGCCTTTTTAGTGTACTGGGAAATGAATCCGTTGCGGGTTTTCAACATCTGTATGGATCATGCACTACAATCGATCACCAGAGGGATTTGTCGTCCCACGATTCGTACCAGAGTGTCTTCAACGAGCTTTACATGATTGAGTTTTTGCAGAAAGTTTTTTTTGGGTGTGCATTAAATAATTTAAAGTTGAGTGACAATTGCACAAGAATATAAACAGCAACCGTAGAAAGAGTTTGTCAGTATTGCCTCAATCAAAGACCTACACGTTGAACACGATCTTGACACGGTCGCAGCTAAGGACGAACTGCAGAAATTACTTTAAAATTCTTCTTTTTATACGATCACCACACTTATACCAAGGTTAACAGATACATAACGACAGCACGTTGAGTTTATTTTTCCTTGTGTCTACCTGGGTTCTTCAGATGAGTAAATCAATAGGGATTATTTAAAGGGATGATATGCACAAGGGATGATGTATGCAAAATCTCATTATTTCCAATATAACAATATTTTGTGTAATTTAGAATTTTACCTGTATTAAGAATATTTCTAGGGCAAATCTGATAATTTGTATAATGAGCGTATTTTTCCACCGTAAAATGCTAATGTGATACACCGAAGAACGAAGGAAATGAGATTACTTATTTTCTTGGAAGTTTAAATACCAAGAGGTGACAGAGATTAGTACAGTATTTACCATGTTCGTTGGAACGTTGGATATTTCTAGATAAGGATAAATACAATTTGTTCCACACTACTTGGCATACGGATGGAGTAATACTTGCAGCTTTAGTTTTTTCTTGATCTTACCTTACTAAGTACATAGTTTCGTGTACACAAGTAGGATCAGTTCAGCCTTCGTAATGAGTCATTCTTGGATAGCTAGATATTTCCCAGTCTCCAGTTTAACGATTTATACTTGCAATGGTTTTTCAATTCGACGCAGCATGGCCTTCCAGAGTTTTACACAAAATTTCGAAGAGTTTTGCTATTTTCAACAGTCTCTTTCACTGCAACATGAACTGGTTGGCCAGCCAGAAGCTTAAAATGATTTAAATAAAATAAAGTCATTTTTTTGTTCGAGGAAAATTGGAAATTGATTGGTCGATTATTAGGAGTTCGACTGTTTAACGGTGCTTATACGATCAGCTGTTTACATTTATGATGCTACACCTATTTTCTGAACTATTGGCTTGTTGCCTAGCCGGTGCATTTACAAATGCATTGAACAGCATATGCATCGCAATACTGCATTTCCGAAATGGCCCAAGTAGATTTATCTCGAAATTCAGCGACAGTAGGGGCCACATAACCCTTGATGTCGTCGTAGGAATTTAGAAGAAAATAATTTTTTGTAATGCGAGAATATTATGATTCAGTAAGGAGTACTGTTTTATTTTGAAATCGATTTTCGCTATTTACTTCAAGAATATAAATAAACACAAGATCTTAACGGGACCGCAGCTTAAGATGAACTGTTGAAAATAATCGACACAACCTCCGTTTATATACCTTTCCCCTCCTTTCATTTTTTCGCGTGACTTTTGTGTTATGGCGCTCATAACACAAAAGTGTTAACGCAACATCTGCGATCAGTCTTAGGGGATGCTTTTCCCCCGGCGTAATTGACAAAGGAGCCTCCGTATATTTTAAATCTTAGCATAAAGGTCGTGAGAAAATTCCGTAGGTAGATCTTATTTATCAAAACAAAAATGTTGCCTAAAAATAAAAGAAAAAACTGGATATTTGGTAAAATTGCCAATTGCGAGTATCCAGATGTCCTGGTTTTTTTTTGGTTACGGTTAAACATGTTTTGAATGTACAATTATTATTTGTGTTCTTGCCAAATATAGAAGATGTAATCTATTTTTCAAAATTATATTACTTAATGATGGAAATATTTCAAATGGAAATGTATACACTTTAAATAGTTATTACTAAAAATTCTTAAACGACTGCTGTCCCTATCAAGACCCGATGTAAGTCATGCAATGAGACTGAAGGTTGCAGCTTGTAACTTTTGTAGCATTGCCCTGGCGCCGATATATATGTACGCCGACGCTAGAGATTTCTGTTGTGTTTAATCACTAATGGTGAAATTCAACACTGTGTCTGAAAGCAACAAACATTCCAAATGTTCACAGCGCAATTGGAACTTGAAAAAAAAGCGGCCTAATAGTAATTAAAGCGAGATTACAGAATTGATATTTAATGTAAGATGACAGAATTGGAACTTATTGTGTAGTATTCGACGCTGACTAAAATCTAATCCGCCTGTAACTTAAGCAGTTCTAAGCCGTTCAGAACGTGGTATGGAAACGTTAACTTTTTCTGCTTATTTGAGTGTGATCTTCAGATGTTGATCTAGGACCCTATTACGCTATAAAGGATACATATGTACATCGTAGTAGAATCTACTAAGTAGATGCATTGCAACCTGCTTTCTGCCAGAAAGTTCTGTCAATTTCTCTACTTCAGTCCACATGCCAGATCCATACCATCCAAGTCCATGTGTTGCATCTCCGTCTCTGGCCTTGCTAGATGCATTTTCCAGAAGAAAAAAAATGCGAAAATGTTGTCACCGCTCGAACATCCGCACCAAACTGTCACCTTCTAGACTTCACCCTATATCTTGGAACTTCAAATACGTAGATAATAGAACTTTATATTAGGGCTTCGTCAAAAAGTTTCCATTTCTTGCTGACTAAGACCAAAACTTCAATTGCTGAATCAACTGAATGTTAATCGGATAATTACAACTGCTATCAATTTAAAATACATACATTTATATGGCTACGTGCACTGGTCATAGCAAAAAATGGAAGTTGTGACTTTTCGAGCAGCTGTATCTTTGTACAGAATAATGTTTTTGTAATCAAAAGTATTTCCCCAATTTAATGAGTTATTCTCTCTCTTTCAGTTGGATTCCAAACAAGCTGAGATTTCAATAGCACCCACGAATGCACGAAAAAAGCCTGTTAAATTTCAAGTAAGATTTTCTAGATTCAAAATCTTCAAATACAACTTTTAGAGATAACTGCGTTGATATCATTTATTATATTGTTTGTACTGACGCTCAAAATGTATTTGCTGCTTTGAAAAAGTGCGATCGTTGGGCATTGCCAACTTCCAATGAGTTCACACACATTTTAAGATTCCTAATGAGTTATTGTTTTACATTTTGTTCCTTTGACGATCACTTAGAAAAAAAACCTAAACAATTAAAAACCAATCCCCTTCTACATTTTGTAGACAATCCCAACAAATTAAAGGAACACAATTGTTTGCCTAAACAAATAAACTTACAATGGAAACCAACCCTAAGGAATACGAAGATTTTGGCATTATAAGATTGCAGGGAATAAAAGTAAAAGAAACGTCTCGTAACATTCTAAAATTTCTGTTGGCCTAATAATCCTAAGACATTTAAAGAAATACCATAACATAAACTAAGCGTATCGCACCACCACCACCTACTAGCGGAGTTATATTGTGTACAATGTACTCACATTCAAGAAAAAAACAACGTACCCTCTCTTTATTTGTTCTTTAAGGAGCACTTACACTGGGGATCTTTTGTCTTGGATACGTCTTAAAGCCATCTTTTAATACTGAAAGCCTGATAGGTCCAAGACATTGGTTTATAATTTTGTGTACATTGGAAAGTGGTATTAACATTAAAAAATCTTCTAAAAACCGGAAACGGTTAGCGTGTTCTTTGAAATCTTCCGGAAACATCTTGTAACCTTCCTTAACATCTGACGGCCTGATGAATGTAAGACGTTTGTTGATTTTTGCCACCACGATTGTATACTTTCCGAGTTTGTGTGAAACTCAGGAATGAACTCATGGTATAAATAAAACAAAAGTCTTCGAGCATACTAACAACCCACCACCATCTTTATGAGTTCTTTAAGCAACAATGGCTCTGTGAATCTGTTGACTTTGGAAAAACATCTTGTAACTATCTTTCAATACTGAGAGCCTGATACGCCAAAGACTTTTGTTTGTTTATTTTTTGTGTATAGCAATTCCCACACACGATCAGAATTTTACAGCTACACTGAAATCTTTGTTATTATGTCTTAATGTCATGTCCTGGGATATCTTTAACAAACATCTTGTTGCCTCCCTTAAAATATGAACGCCTAATGAAACCAAGACGTTTTGTTTGTTTTTGCTCAGACAAGAACATTTTTTCTTGTCTCGTTCATTGATTACCGACGTTTTTCTCCACAAATATCAGTGTGATCACGAACTGCAACTTAAAAAATCATTATAAACAAAAAAGAAAAATATATTGCATGTTGATAAGTAGTTTCAAATTACACACTCTGTGCAATGTGAGTTTGCTGTTGCAGCAAATCTGAAAGCCTATTACGATTATAAGGTTTGTTTACTTCATTTTTGTCTGGCAGTGGTTTACTTTTATTGTCAAACCAAAACCACTTAAACTGGGAACATAATCTCTCCACTTCCCAGAAAATTAAAAACATTTTAGGTGTTCTTTGAATACTAGTCCACTCTTCAGTGGTCCCACCCCCTTCTGTAGAAATTTAAGTACATGCTTATTATGCGTCAACATTCCATGAAGAAACATACGGGGAACTATTCACAAATCAGTAGGCTGTATACGATGTTTTGTTTCAGTAATTATAAATTTTAATTAGAGTCGCTATTCTCATACGTTTTGCCATAAAAATCTGTACATTAGATGCTATGCAAGCAGAGGAAAATAATTAGGGTTTTATATGGAGGTTTTATAGTTTGCAAACCCAAATCGAATTGAGTTATTGAATGATTATACGTAGCGGGTAATATTTTAACTCGATAATCTACTGTCAATAGTTCACCAGAGTTGGAAAAAATATTTTTAAAAATATTTGCAATATTTCTATGCCTATGCTTAAGGTTTTCGGATAAGTCCTACCAAAATAAGGCCATTGCGACTATTTCTTAAATTGTAATTGTTCTAAGAATTCTATGCCAAGAATGTTAAATTTAGAATTGGACACAAGTTAGCTAGCTGCATATGGCACGTTTGCTGTAAATAAAATAACGTTTGCAAAGCCGATGGCATTCAGTGTTCCGTCGAGAGTCGAAGCTCTAGACCGTCTTTGAACGGGAATCTAAAAATCGTTCCCTTGCACTTAATAAGTTCGATGAATTTGAGATGTGTTTTTCAACCAAAGAAATTCATATTTTTTGCAACCTACATAGGTAAAATGATATTATTTGTCAATGCTCCGATCATATTTCATTATTGTCCTTTTCTTTTCATTTAAACAACTTTTTTTTTTGGTATTTTTTCAGCAGTAAGCTAAAAATATTTTAAGGATTCTGCTTGAATGACAGACAAGATTACCATTGGAAATTGATGCATTCCTGTTACTAATCAGGACAAGTTTCTTAGGTTTCACCAATTAGTTCCCACGTTTTGATCTTCGGGAAATCTTATGAAATATGAATACTTCCCTTAACATGCCATGAAGAAACCGATGGGGAAGTTCTCTCGAATCTGTTAGGTGTGCGCCATATAATTTGTATACTCACTGACCTACTCACTACCTACTGTTTAAGACCTGCTACGAACGGCTAATGCTTTACATGGCTTAGAGGCATGACTTACTCGTGTAGTCCATTGCTGGTACATTATATTTCATTAGCAACCGGCACCTCTGTTCACGATCCCGGTTGGTAAAGCGGGCATTTGTTGGTTGTCGAAGGTAATCACTGTGTGTTGTTTTTTTTCTTTAAATGTCCGAAACCATTGAGACATGTCGGCCTAAAATGGCAAAGAAGAGATATCAGGGAATTATAAGATAGGTTGTCGTTTTTTACAATTATGAATGATTTTGTTATTGCCAGTAGTTTCTCCTGATCCTTTATGTTATTTATTAATTTCTGCGAATCAGAAACTGAAAACAAAATACAGGAAGAAACAAAATACAGGCAGGTGGTGCATTCACAAAAAAAATCGTCGCAATTGCTTCAAAGAGCATTTCACATGTTGATGTATTTGGCCAGGGTTAAGTAATTGAAATGCTGGACAACTTTTTATAATTACTGATCTCTTGTTAAGTCGTAAACACTTTGTCTTCTTTATTGCTTCAGTTTCCCACGACTGGGTACCAGTAAAATCTCAGGGATCAATGCCAGATTTTAGGAATTCCCAGTCAGTTCCTGAATCACAGTAATAATTTTAAAATTTAAGAAAATTCTTTTATTTGAAATGACAACAGGGATTGTTACACCTTTTAGAAGTGCTGTTGCCTTCGATGCTTTAAAATGGGGTGATTCATTACGAAAAAAATGCACCTTTCGTAATGGATTTCCTTTCGTAAATGGATTTCCTTCGATCTATGACTTTGTAAATCAAGATTCTGTGCAATAGTTGCTGCACCTTTTGCAGGTGACTGGTTTTTTTAAACAATGGTCGATGGTTATTACAGGCACACATGTTGGTTCTCTCTGTAACCTTCGATCTATGACTTTGTAAATCAAGATTCTGTGCAATAGTTGCTGCACCTTTTGCAGGTGACTGGTTTTTTTAAACAATGGTCGATGGTTATTACAGGCACACATGTTGGTTCTCTCTGTAACCTATTATCCTTTTGTCTCTTTCATTTCGGCAACTTTATTGTTAGATTCTCAATACTAGGACATTCCTAAGGCAATTTCATGAAATAAAGGCTATTGCATTTTGAGGTTCTTTCGAATCTTCTAACATTTAAGAGATTTTGTGGAAACGCATTTTACAATTACTGGTCTCCTGTTCAAATTCTGTAAATAATTTATTCCTTATTTACTCAACGAAAAGGTGCAGACGTAGTTTTTGTATTCAATGTACAAAATCCCCCCGCAAAAGAAAATACCCCAACTGGAGAATTACCCAAAAAATCTGAAAAACCCCTCAATAATTTATGAAAAAAGCCAATGGAAAGTCGGTGCTACGGCGGCAGCAATGCTTCGGTTGCCACAGGAATTGTTTTTTTGGCCAACGATTTAACTTTACCAATATTATAAGGATACAGTGACATTTTTTAAATAAGTCTTTTAATACTGCCGTCGCCAGCATAATTTACCTAGAGAAACTTGTCTTTAATTGTAACAGAGATGCATCAATGATTTTCCTCTAATATTACACCACACTTAACAAATAATGCACGTTCAAATTTATAACATTAAAAAAGTTCATTGGTTGCAAACCCTTTGTTTAATGAAACCAATGGGCTGCTTCTGGTCTCCTGTTAACAAAGAAACCCCTAATCTTCGTGGTTACATCATTTTCCCACGTCTTGCCAATTACCAAAAATCTCAGGGACCATCTGCACGAGGTCATTAATTTCTATAAGAACGATGTAATTGCTGCACCTTTAACAGGTGTAGAAGTTAATTTTTTTTTGTCAATCGATCGGACAATTTCAGGTAAGGTGATGACAAAGAATATTAAAAAGAATATGTTTTTTTTGTGTTTTTGTACGAAAGAAAGTCGTTCCTTAAGTAGTTGACAACGGCATCCTTGTGTTTCACATAACTCCATTCAGTACTGTGAAACACCTTTGGCAGGTGATTAAAACGGATAACTATTTTCTTCTAAACGTCATTCTGTCTTACGAAGAATTTGCCGCCACCATGTGATTACATTTCATAGAGATTTTTAACAATTTTCACCAATACAAAGTTATTTTCATAACTTCAATGATTGAGTGTGGCAACCTTTTCGTGGCGCATTAACCAAAATCCAGTCAAGTTCTTGGAATATCCTTATCAGGTTCTGGAATACTGCACATTTTTTTGGTCGCCTAATAAAGAAACATTTTATAACCTCAAGAATGGATCATCGACAAAGCATGTTTTTCGAGAATTAAATCCATTAAATCAGAATACCTTCCAACTCCATTTATCAGTTGATATCGAATGGAAGCCACTCATATGAACGTGTATTCTTGTTCAGCTTTCGCAGGTGATATTAAATACCTTAGATAATTGTAGTGATTTTCTTCTTTTACCGTAGATCCTTTCAATATCGTTAGGATACCTCCAACGGTGTGTAGTGTGCTCAAAACCTTTTGTAGTCAATTTTGTTCAATAGCCGGCGAAACACCAGAAAAACACTGCACTGTAAGATTCAAAACAATCACATATCTTCAATGCCAAAATCACCTGCAAAAGGTGCACATGCCGTCAATAACAAAATCACCTGCAGAAGAAGGTCTATATAACCATGGCATGTCCATTATAGTGTAAACAATTGAGTGCGAGTATTATCTTAAATAGCAAAGAATTTTTTTGTTCCATTTCTTTTGTAAAGATCCTGCGAATTCTTGGAATTCCTTTTAATCTGTTTTGTCTTTTCGATAACCTGCACCAGGAAACTGTTTTTGGTGCTAAAACGTGAGAATTTCGATTAACAAGTCAGAAAATAACTGTCCTTATAAACAGGAGCTCAGAATTGTATAGCAACGAAATTAATTTTTTTTTTCAAATTATTGAAACATACAAAAGATACATTATGTCGCTGGTGTATGTGGACATTTATACCTGTTAGGAAAAGTAAATCTCTTACGAGTACACTGAAATAAAATAATCCCTTTGGAAGAGTCTTTAATTTTCATTAAAGAAATAAATTTGATACATATTTAATTCAAAATTTAGAAATTAACAAAAACACAATTTATCTCATATATTTTAATTTGGTTTAGATTTAGCAACTACAGTCAACTCGCGGAAACGCAAACATTCTAAAACATGAACGACCCATAAACGTTAACCCCATATTGTGTAGAGGTCTCTAATAAAAGATAACTGACTTTTTTGAGTTATACTCGCATTGGACAACCATTTTTAGTTATTCTTTGCACAAAATGAATTTGTTTTTAATCACTAGAACAAGTTTTTTTAAATACTAGGCATTGAATTAATTAATAGAAGTTCCTTTCAGTGATAAAACATCACTATTTTGTTTCAAAATTGTGGGATTCGAAAACGTGAACACCCTCAACAATAATTAGTTCACATTCGCGCGAGTTCACTGTATTTTAAAAATATCGATTTTAAAAAAATAAGACTGGATGATTCTTCTGGTCTTTCAATACTCACGTTATACTGTGACAGAGACTTGTTTTGAGATCTGGGAATATGACCTGCCACCGCCGTTGTTTTGGCAATTACATATTCATGAAGAGTAACTGGAAGACGAAAATCGTTATTTATTTTTATCACTACCTTTATGAGTTGTGAGTAACAGGGTTCCAGTACTTCAGTGGAATATGACAAATTATTTTTAATGCCAACCAAAACCAAGATTCAAAGTTTCATGTTTAGTTCTATTCGTTCTCGTATATGAAAATATTTGATTGTCGCTCATGTCTATTAAGTATTCACACAGCTGTGAGCTAAATGATAGTAGTGCGAACAGACGATGGAAATCTTAAGGAAATTAAGAAAACGTAGGAAAATTAACCAGAAAAACAATGCATCTTTAGGTTACTCCCAAGTATTCTGTACTAATATTCTGTTCAATAATCGGAAATCTGTTGTGCTGATGAACAAAATTATCCTTAATCTTAAAGACTGCATAAATTGTACAATGATGAGCTGCTACAGAAACTCGAAGGAGCCTTTGCAAAACGAGGATAACAACAAAATCGTATCTGCACATTTGGCAGGTGATTAGATACTATGTGGACATGAACACTATTTCCAGTTGATTTTTGATCTTGCCGCCTGAGTGTTTTGTTTCTTACAGTGCTGTGATGCCAGTAAAATCTGCCTGATGGGTCCTTATTGTATTATAAGGATCTTTTACAAAACAACACCTTGCGGATGTTATAAGATGTTCAGATTTAACACTGGATGCAAAAAAAAACGTGAGAAAATTCTGTAATGAGGAGCATAAAGGAGTTATTTATTAACAGGAGATCAGACCATGTGAATTCTTCTGGAATCGGAAAAGGTATTCCAAATAACTGAATGGTCTTCTTTCACTGGTACTTTTGTCTTATTATGTGTAAAATTGCAAAAACTACCTGGCGAATACGTTGGAGACTGGTGTTTAAAATATCTCCTCGCAAATGGGCCTTGTGTCGAACGATCTCGTGTCAGATGCAAGAGAGGTAGACTTTATTATGTATGTGTTGTTCTTCAAGTATTATGGTGACCAGGAGCGACAAAACAATTGACAATTATTTTAATACAAATCCATGACCACACACGATTGTCTGAATGGTTATGTAGTGCATAAGAAACTGTTCATGTGTTTTAACATGTGAGTCATTGTGAGGATCACCTGCCCAAGGTGCAACAATAATTTCATTGTTAGGAACAAAACATACAGAATGTTGGAATCACCTGCCAAAGGTGCAGCAAATATGGAATTCCTATAGAAATAATTCGTTATCTATGCACAAAGATCGAGGTTTTTGTGAGGTTCACCCGTCAAAGGTGCAACAAGGATTTCATTGTTAGGTCAGTTGTTAAGTAACCAATTGTCCAACAGACTGTTGAAATCACCTGTAAAAGGTGCAGCAATGAATTCATTCGTTTTCTATGTTTAACTGGGATTTGCTATTCTATTAAATTCTTAGAATTCCTGGAAACCTTCACTGTGATGACTATTACAGATTTAAGACGTGGGAAAATTATGTGATAAGTAGGACAAGCTATTTGTTAATTAACAGGAGATCAGTAGCTCTAAGAAGTTCACATATATTCCATCATGAGTTGAAAGCAGTGATTCATTCAAAACAATTGTTATGTATACATTGTTATCACCTACAAAAGTCATTTGCTCCTCGCAGCCGGCAATATACCAAAGGTACGCCCCCTATAGGAAAGTATACAAACTGTATCAGACAGAGCTCATTGTTTTGAGAGAAATTACCTGTTTGTTCCTTGAATCAAATGTTGAGGAAAATACCAACGTTCGTATCACCTGCAAAATGTCCAAACTGTGCGTGTGTTTTTTTTTGTGATCAACCACCCGCCAGGATTAACGTAAATAAAGCCGCTCTTTTCCATTCATACAAAATCTAAACCAGTGGTGTCGAAAAACCTTATGGCAGAGAAAACACCACACTTTCTGTGTACACTGGAAAAAAATAGTTTCCGATTTGTGAAAGCACATACGGATTTCTTCAACTGTTACTCTCTCTACGAAATCATTCAATAAATAACAACAAAATCTACGATGAGAACAACTGTCTCCAATGTGTGCCAACAAAACAGACGGAAGAGATATTTTGTATTTCTTGTTCTTACATTTGTAATGACCCTGTTGAAACGCGGCGACGAGACACTAGTTTGTGGATGAGGTTGTAGAGGGGTAGCAAAAGTAGCTTGAACTGGACTTTTGACGTTTCTCTCCCCACTTTCCTTTTTATTCAGGGATGGAAAAAAGTGGTTTACAAAAACTTGTACGCACAATGGCACAGAATATTGTACTAATGGTATTTACTTCAATTCTATAAATATCTACAATTCTTCAGTACAAATTCTTCTTATTTATGGCACAATAACTAACTTGTTGGGCAATTGCGTCTACCTTTAGTTAATGTGCCATGGTCACAACCAAAAAAAAAAATCCCTCCGTGTAAACGTACTAGAGAAGTCGAAGCGAAGCATCAGCATCATACTCCACTCTACCACCCCTCCAACAATCCTCTACTTTTCCCATCGGCGACTTGAACCATTCCTGGCTCTGTGCTATTTGATTGCCCAAACATGTTAACTGCATTAGTATGCCGGCACACAAACTTTATTCTTTTGTTTGTTTTGTATGCATTTAATTAGTATTCATTAAATATTTAATTGCGCCATTAAACATCAATTAAACTGTTTCATTACTCTAATGTTATAATTGGAGCTGCACTTTCCGCATTTTCCTGTGTAATAAGAAACCCAAACCGTAGGCATTGCCAGACTGACTGGCTGACGCTCTGGCCGTAGGTTTTATGAACGGTCTTGGGCGGCATTAGTGGTATGCGTACATTTCTCAACCCATTCAGGGTGTCCATATAAATGTTGACATGAGTACATACATACATATATATATATATATAGTTAGTGTATACATATATATCGAGTATTGTTTACATACATATAAACATGTATGCATGCATGAGTGTGTTATAAATTTTTCTCATTTCTAATTTATACTAAAAACTCTACGATAACAAAAATAATATCCTTACTCGTGGTTTCTGGGCTCCTATTGAAAATGCCAATTAATTGCCATAATTTCGAAACGAATGAAGGCATCGTCATCATCATCGGTGGGTCTATAGAAACATCTCAAGTGGATATATCCAATTACAGACACACTGACACGTACCGACTCAAACGGTGCTATGCGTTTTTTCAACAGAAAGGATTCGTTAATTAGTTTAAAAAAAAACAAATTTAAATAAAAAGAAATTTCCATAACTTCCACTTCCGCTTCCCATTGACGCTGGGCCTGTTCAGGAGGTAAACACAATTAGTTGTGCGAAACTGGTATTTGTTCACTTCATTTCCATATGAAGTGTGGGTACTTGACGTTATGCCAGTTTGTCTCAGTGTGTGTGTGTGTGTGTGTAAGGGTATATCCTTGTTCAACCTCCTTTCTCTCAAAATGTCTTCAAGTTATGGCCAATTAAATTTATTTCATTCAGAAAAAAACCACAGCAAATCCAAGTGCGGGCATGCTTGGTATGTTCAGATTCTGGTGTAAAACAATAAGGGTTTAAATAATTTAAAATAAACAGTGCGACCTTGTTAAAGCGACCAGAGATTGGGCTAATTGAAATATACAAAAGGAAACAATATACCAGGATGTATTTAAACTGGAATACATTTTTATTTAATTACAATATCAAGTAAATTTATATTCTAATTTTGGGTTCACTGGTAAAATGGGTGGCACAGACCACCAAAGCCTCAGGTGAGAATCGAACCCACAACCAACACGCTTATAGGCAAGCACTCTACCAACTCGCCTACCGGGGCGCTTATACTGGAATTAAACAGTATATTCCAATTAACACTGTGCTACGAAAAAAAGTTGTGTGGAAACTAAAAAGTTATTTTTCGTGTTTCCTAAAATCAGCAAAAGTTGTAATGATCATTTTTTTTTAAATGTCCTTTAAAATTGTCATTTTCATCCATCATTTCTAGAAGGAGACTTCCGATCAAACTACAATATGTCAGATTAAAGTTAATTATGTGTTCCAAAAATATTGTAAACATGACTTTTATATATAAATAATATTTAGTAATGGTTTGGCAATGAGTGTTCGCACTTGACAGATAATTTTGTTTATTAAAAATCAGACGATGTTTGTCCCTAAAAAATATATTTGCTGTTCAGATTGGACGACTTTTCAAATATTTGCCAAATGTGAACCACATTTTTATGTCAAAAGTTTGGGTGTTTATGATAACTACATACCTACTAATTTAGTGTAGAGATGTTCTACTGTACGATTGGTATGATGTAGACAAGAACCTGAACGTGGGTAAATAAAAGAAAGCAAGGAATTTGCTTATTGAGTACTTACCGCCGTATTCACAAAAAATTTAAAATAGATTTGTTAAGAAAAAATATATGAAAGTACGAACACAATTTGCACACATTTTTCTTAACAAAGCAGTTTTAAATTTGTATGAATACGTTGATTACTATTTAGGTAATTTTAACAAGTTTTAAAACTAAACGTGTTAACAAAGGAAATTAAAAGAGAAATGTTCGCAAAGAAAGTTATACCAAGTCCTTGAACTTAGTTATTATTTCTCATAATTTATATTTCAGCCTCGTACGATCTTCTTTTGTTACACACTATTACTCGGTTTTGTGTGTGTTTTTTGTTTTCTTCCAAAATCTCCTCCATCCTTGAGAAAGGTATTGCATATCATCTTTCACTTAACAAAAGATCATATAACTTAATTGCTTCGCTCTGCCCTGTTCGCGTTTTTTTTTCCATTCAGATAATTGTGCTTTCCTTCACACTTATCCTGTCCCGTTTCTAATTTTCTGTTATCCTATTAATATGTGACTTAATTATCCTTATTGTTGTTGTTGTTCTTGTTGTGGAGATGATGCCTACAACAACAACAAAAAAATAAAACAAAACTTAAATCCCAAGTCGTGCCAAATCATTTTGTGCTCTATGCGAAACAGACAGTCGAAATGACTTTCTCTGAATTTCTGTGCTCTTATTCGAAATTTACCTTAATTAAATGCAAAAATTGTGTTACTCTCGTATGGACGTACGTGCGGAGAGAACGAGCAGGAGAGAGGTACGTACCGTCATGTACATATGTTTGGAAATATATTTCCATGCTTTGTTTGTTGTAGCCAATTAAAATTGTTTATTTTAAATCTACAACCTGCTGCTGTTGATGGTGTCTGCAATAAAGTTTGTTTTTATTCATGTTTTGAATAAATTTTAATTGCTTGTTAAAGTGTTAATTAAGGCTTTCCATTCATCATCATCAGCAGCAGCGGCGGCAGCATCAATAGCAGTAGCAGCATAGCCATTATCAGTATCAGAACTGCAGCCAGCAACAGCACCATCGACATCTTCGTTGCAATCGGGGCACAGCAACATATTCTCAGGTGGGCACAGTGTTTTGCATATATTGTAGTATAACTGAATATTGGGGTAAATGAATAATTGAAATAATTCCATAATATAATAATTGAATACCGGTTTGTTCAGTGTACTCTCTCTCTGCGGACATAAACGGACACTTTTTTCAGTACCAATCCGCTTCAGTCTTCTTTTTGTACTTCTCTCATATTAACGAAGTAAGAGTCGTTTGTGTACTAACAGTTTGACATTTGACTTTTTTCTTTCGCAAAGTTGTTGAACAAGGTATGTTCCGTATCCACCAAGGAACATGTGTCCCAAATTTCTTCCTAAAATTCCCCCCAAAAAAGTTTTCTAGCTAACGTATGAGTGGGATTTCTAAATTGTGCGCTTAACTGTTACAAAATAATTGTTCACCCTCAATGTCACTGTCCAACATACAATATTATTGTCATATATTCAAAATTTAATAGACTTGATCTCTGAATACGGTGGTTTCTGTCTATCCCGCCTTGTATGACTGTGCAAAATCATGTGTAGAGCAAAAAGTCGGAGCCGAAACAATCTGAAAAGCCCAGGGTTGCCCACGATTGGTGTGAACATGTAATTTGAATACAATTGCACACGCACAATAACAATGACAACCACTTAATATGACACGTATTTCACTGTCACGTCGACTTTCTACCTCAACCGGAGACTTCTTTCGGCCAAATACCACACAACGCCAACAACCATACCAGTCGCCGCCGCCACCACAGGTCTTCTCTAATATTCTTAATTAACGGCACAAGAAAAAGAAATTCCCTGTAAATCCCAAAACGACAGACAGACAGATAGTCTTCCTCCATATCTGCCCGCCAACAAAACTGGGCGCCTATTCGAAATGACAACTAATTGCCTGCTTGCTTTTTTTTGCCTTACTAGACCCTTTTCAATTTTAATTGGCGAGAGAGATGGAGGAGAGAGAGAGAGAAACGGACGAAATATTGTTGTTGCTGTTGCCTCTAAATGAAAGAAATGCTGTTTGTCGTACATACTAGTAGACATGATGTTGTTAATGGTCGTATTGTTGCTGGCTGGCTGGCTGACTAGCGGTGGTGGTGTAGCTTGTTAGTTTCGCTAATTAATTTAAACAAAAGACAATACCAACCTTAACCGCCGCAATCTCCCTACAACCTCTAGGCCGCAAACAAATATTCCGTCCGTCCGTCCGTCCAACACCAAATTGGGTACCCCTTTGCGGCCGCCAGACGATACAACCAACACAGCAGACCGTCGTCGAACGAACGAACATTCGCATTCATTAGCGTTCAGTAAGTGTATGTAAAGTCTGTTATCATGCATACACACATTCATTCATGTTGGTGGTGGTTTGCTGCCATCGTTTCTAGGAAGTCCAATTAAGGTTTTGTATTGTCGCGATATTCACATACATATATATGAATGTGTGCACAAATGGCTGTTGGTCGGTCAGCCGCTATTCAGTTCATGCCTCCCCGTGTGTTGTTGGCCTCTTAAGCCTAAAGATAGACACAGGGTCTACCAGCCAATTCCATTTTGTTTGCTTTGAAGTCATTGCAAGTTTGAAGCATTTGATATTTTTCAGGCGCATATTGGGTCAAGGTAGATGGAAGGGACACACATATCATATATAGGTCAAAAAACAGCTCATACACTACTGGTTACGAAATTTTTTTTAGTATTCTAGCGATGATTTTTTTTGTTCAAAAACCAGCTCGGTTTTTGGACAGACCTACATATTTGGACGTACAATGAATGGGAGTGTAGTCATTATTTTATTCGAAAGCTACAATGAATGTGAGTACTGTGATTATTTTACTCATTCTTAAATTATCTTTTTTTAATTATTGTCTTATGGTTTTATTCTTCAGAGTTCCAAAGAAGATATTAAATCATCGGGCCAACAAATCTACTCGGGCATAAGGAATACGACCACACGATGGAAGGATCCAAACATTTGTGAGAAGTGTGGAATGAATTTTAAACATTTGTTTCCATCTTCAATGCAGTGGTTCTGATTTGAAAGTAGAGCCAGGTCAGGACTTGCTCTATTCCCCGGAGCAGGGTATTCTCAACCAACAGTTAAACTTGGCCAAACATCGTATTAAACGATATGTACACGATCTTATTCACAGTGAATCAAACCATGGAACCCGGCAGCTAAAAAAACTTTGATATGAATGTAACGTTGAGGATAACTCCAGCATGCCCGCTAACAAAGCTTTACAGTCATAATGGAACACTACATGTACTATAATCTTGAAAAATACTTGGTAAGACTTGTTATTTGTTAATGGTGCCAGGCTACTGACGTCTGAGAGGACAATACTTTCTCCGTCACTATCCAGTCCCATTCCTACGAATGAACTAGATTTTATTGACTTTACCCTTTCTTCTTACAGACATTGTTGATCTGCATATTCATTTGAATGCAAACTGCAACAGAAAGTATTTGGTAAGACTTGTTATTTGTTAATGGTGCCAGGCAACTGACGTCTGAGAGGACAATACTTTCTCGGTAACTATCCATTCCTACAAATGAATACGATTTATTGACTCTAGCCTTTCTTCTTACAGACATTGTTGATCTGCATACTCATCTGAATGCCAAATGCAACAGAAAGTATTTGGTAAGACTTATTATTTGTTAATGGTGCCAGGCTACTGACGTCTGAGATGATACAAATGAATGCGATTCATTGACTTTTGCCCATTCTTCTTTCAGACATTGTTGATCTGCATATTCCAGGATATTCGACAGAGAGCTATTCAACTCAACGAACAGCATAACTAAAATCAAACCACGAGCATATTCAGGAAAACGGCACAATACGAAATTAAAACATCGAAGTCTTTGAGAAACCCTTGGAAAGTGCCTCCAGTTTGAGAAATAACCGTACTGCAATGGGACTATAATTCGAAAGAACTCTCTGAGAATTTTTCTAGCAGCAACAACCATCATTGTTAAAATTCCAAAAAGAATTTCAAGAAATTTTTCGTAAGTATTTTTAAACTTAGGCCTAAAGAAAGCATTTTAAAACGGTAGTTGATATGGAATGGACAACAGTGCTGTGTCCGCAACTAGCACACAGGAACCCGTGTAGATTTTCCTTCTCGTAAATGCCGATAGCCAAATATGGCTTGTTTTTTTATTTTTAAATGAGCATATAATTGGAATACGATTTCCCACATGTGTCTACATCGGCATTCTCTCAACGAAATTGGTGACTATGTCAGCCTCTATCTCTCGGTTTGCTCGACTGGCAACGAAAATTCCTTACTAGTGCTATTTTGACACTTGGCATGCTATTCTGCTGAAACGGGAGATCGTCCATGTACATGTCTTCAATTTCTGGCCACCAAAGAATGGTTTATCCTGTCTTTGTAGCGATCACCGTTAAATGAAGCAGCATTTTCAACGAAAAGTAGGCCAATGACGCCAATGCTTCAAAATCCGCCCCAAATTGTCAGTCTCCGCCGGAATGAACTGTCATTGGCATAACAACATATGATTCAAAATGTACAACCCGATATATGTATATAAATTCATACACCATTAGGTGATTACCAAAAAAAAAAAGAACACTTGTAACGTTTGTGGTTAACAATAAACACAGTCAACGTTACGATCACTATGATTGCCACATAAAGCCTGTATATATCCATCACATGTTGTCTCACCACCCCACAGATAATTTCCCAAAAGAATTACACTGTCCGTGTACATAGTTGTTTGTTGAATTTTCCCTTGTGTTAGATTAACATTTGTTTAAATGCATTATCATTTGAAAACAAAATTAAGGGTATACATACGTATGTGGTTTCTGGTACCCTGATGAAAATACATATACACATTTGTATGTCTATTATACATTTTTATAAATGGCATTTACAAAATAAACATACATAGAAAAATAAATAAATCCTAATTGAAAATAATACTCACTGTATGGTGGTACATACTCAATGGAAAAAATATTTTAAGATCTGGGCAACTTTCATGTGGAGTCTGAGCGCCTATTAGACCAATTATAATTTGTTTACATAAATTGTCAGAAGCTACAGTGATTTATGGTCTTTTACGACCAGCGTCTCACTTGCGATGACAAGTATTTATGTACGAAAACGATAATGTCAACACAGTCAAAGATCTCTAACTCGTGACGTCTTGGATAGTTCTTACAACCTACTACCGAGGCACCGACTTGTTACTATCTTCACTTACTGCCCTCCTATTATAAATAAACAAATCAACCCCGATAATGGTTTTCCATGCGTACGTTTCTCAATTTGTTGTCCCATAAATTGTTAATAACAATTAAGTTGTTGTCGGTTGACATTGTCTGGTGTTGTTTGTCGTTGACATTATTACATTATGTCGTCATTAATGTTATTGTTGTTACACATAAATATGTAAACTATAAATTTTAGATCTGAACAGATAATGTCATTTTAAAATCATGGTTTTTACCAGGTCCTCAGTATGCCGCAGCAAGTGTGCCGCGTCAGACAATTCCCCCCGACGAATATCGTAAAAACGAAAGAAAGTGTGCTGCTGTGCGCGGTGGATGTGACTCACAATGACATACAGTGAGACGGACACTTAGAGGAAGTACGTGCCTGCGTGAAGGTATGTATGTATATTTTTATATACATATATACACACATGTCGACACATGTGTCTGCATATATACACACATGTGTGATGTTGTAATACAATTGAAATATATGTAGTTTAAGTGTTTTTACAGACACAACGGCTGAGGTGTAGTTGGTAAATATTTGTCAAGAAATGTCAAAGATATCCCAGTCACAATCTGAACACCAAATAATTTTTAGGAGTCAACAAAAATTCAACAAGTGTGACATACAAATTTGCCTGTCTTTTTGGCGAATACTTATTTGCTCTTACAAAACTTTTGTAACATTTTCTTTACAACATTTTCAAAATCCAATTGTCAAAATCTCGAGAACGAACGAGATATCAAAATTTGTTATTTAATTATTTGTGTTTATTTTGGTGTAGTGGGTAGGGTATCCAAACTGAAAGTAAAATAATAAGTAACTTAAAATAAACAAATATTGTTGATATCTCTTGCTTTACATCAGTACTGAGTAGCAAAGCAATTATTTTTAATTACTGTTATGCAACGACTTGGCATTGAATCCACTAGATTTTGACAGGTCCATATTGGAATATTCTTCCACGCAGCTTCAATCACTGTCCATACGTCATCTACGGCATGGATTCTTTTTTTTAGAAGCAATTTTTACCTCTCACCAGAAATTTTCAATAGACCCAACGATGGTCGTCTTTGCAGGTCGCTTTTGATGTGTATTTCGAGTCGTTGCCTCTCTGTAACATCAGTCGAAGTGGAATTTTCTATTAAAAATAATGGATCATGATGCTATTAGTGTTGACGAAGTGGAATCGACCTATCTGCCCACTTAACATTGCCCTTATGTTTTATATGTAAAAATACAAATCGTTGAATTATCAAAATAATGAATTAATGCATTCTTCAACTCATTCCTTTCACTCACATATCGATTTTACTCATTGGGGGACGTTTATGTTTGGTTTGTTCTTTATAAGAAACATTTAATCAGCAAACATTGAATAGGAGCACATACGATTTAGAAATAGAAAAAAAAGAAAAAAGAAAAAAAGGGTTACACTTATCATCGGGGCTACAGCACAAAGTCCCGATGGTGAAGTGTTTCTTGTGTTTGTACAAGAAACATGTCATCAGCAAACATCAAATAGGAACTCAGAAAATTTAGAAATAGTTTTTGGTTGTGTTTTTTCTTTAATTAAAAAAAAAATGTTGTAACAACAAGCACACAAGTGATTTGTTTACAGCAACTGTGTGGGATGAAAATAAAAATTCAATATATTTTGTTTAAGTGTTTACACAATGATATGCAGTTTATAGTTTTTTTGTATTTTGTTTGTTTGCTACATTTACAGAGCAACCCTCTTATGTTTCTAACAAGACAGGGGGATTTATTTTTTCTTTTGTGCTGCTGATAAGGTATGGCGGCGGCGATTATTTTTTGTTAGGTTTTATAGAAGGTGTGTGAACGAAGTGTTTCATAAGAACTTAATTGTTTACGTACTTAAGGTTGATCAATAACAATATGTGCTGTGGGTCCCCTGGGTAGAAAAATGTTTCTTTTTTCTACGAATATAATTTTTTTTTGAGGCATAATTCGTCATTACTAGAAAACGACTAGTCCGATTTTGTTGAAATAAATTTTAAAAAATTGTGTTTTAGATTATCTTCAGTCATTCGTCTGCTGAACATTTCCTAGAGGGTGTTTAAACAGTATTTCTTTTAAAAAAGTAGCTATTTGTTTTCAAAAAAACATTATTTGCTTTGAAAACCTTTCAAATATTGCCATGCCAATTACTGACATCTAGAGTGTGTAGCCGAACTAATGTGTTAAAAAAACAACTTGGGACGTCTGCCCTCTGTATGGTCTTTGGTCATTACCTGACGTGCATTTTAAACTGAATGACAGTTTCGGAGTTATAAACAAATTTAAGGCAAATAATATTTTTTTTTTTACAACTAACTCAAAATTTCTTCAAATATATTATGGAGATTCAGATTTTGATAGTCCCTGGATACCGGAACAATCGGGGAATTGTTTGTATTTCTCTATAAATAACCACTATGCAATTCTGATCTACTTTCAAAATAGCTTCCTCTAAGAATAGGATTTTTTTAAAACATTTTTAATTTTTTTTTAAATCATAAATATTCCAAAGTTTACATTTTGTATATCTTCAGTCATAGGATTTTCATTTCATTTATTGGTTTCATTGTAATATACAAAGCCTTTAAGGCCAATTAATCTATATTACATGGTATCTTAACAAGTAGATAACACTATATTATTAAATAATTAATTAATTCTTTAAACGTTTTTAATTTTTTTTTTTAAATCATAAATATTCCAAAGTTTACATTTTCTATATCACATCACATTATCATATTACAATTAATACGAGGTATATATCATTAAAATCAATGGAGATTTTTCGCTTTTATTCTCATTTTAGTGAAGGCTGCTTCTGGGTTCCTCCAATGTACTATTTGACATTTGTCTCCGGGGCTAGTCTTCTTATCCCAATGCGGCAAATCTAATCCTTATGGTCGATAGAGGACACATTTTCATTATCTACCGTTTGCTAGGCAAGAAATATTGGTGAAATTTAAAAAAAAAAATTAAATTCTAAAATATTTTTTTTTTTTTGTTGAAACCCTCAAAATAAGCACAAGAATTTTATTATTGATATCCTGTCCTGCTTGTGAGTATGGGTGCTGTATTGACATCGTATGGCAATGAACTCCAAAGCGATCTGGGCTAATTACCTTGGAAGATCGCTGACGAATTCATGACAGACGGACAAATACACCCCGTCCCCTTAAAAAGCTGTCGGAATGACTCAAAAGTCACTCAGGCATACATTTGTATGAGAAGTTAACAGGAATTCAGCAGCAGCCGCCCAGTGGTTGCTTAACCAAACTAAATTCGACCATTAACAGAGATATTCCCCAGCCCTTCGTAGACTGCAAAAAGCACTGAGGTGTGAAGATTTCTCACGTTGGAACAGGAGCACATGCATAATAGTATTTGTATTCGTTGAATGAAAAATATGGCCAAGCACCACCACATCTGTTTTGGTGAAGTAGAGTCCTCCTCTCTTTTGTTGTATGGACCACTTGAAAAGCATTAACGCATGATATTTATTTACACGTTGAAGCCTTTTCAAAAACCATAAATTATTCACTCATGACGTCGTTGTTGTTCATCACGATTGGAACCATGAGTGTTCCTCCATTGAAGCATCAAACAAAGAAATCATCCTCGGGTCTAGTAGAACAGCGCATGCTTCTCGGGCATTTGAGCTATGAAGGCTGCTGGTTGAGTACTAAGTGGAAAAATAGCGTTTGCTCTTTAGTGTATTACACCATTTCCACAGAAATTAGTGAAGGTTTTTATAGGGAATTTAAAATGAACTGAAGCAAAATTGACACTGGAGAATAGTTTTATAGGAAAACAATTGTGGATGGGATTTATATAATTAATATAATAATGAATAGCTCCCACTCATGACAAATGCTGATTAGTCCAATTTCATGTTGGGTCTTGCACCAAGTTGTTACAAAAATCACTTCAATTTCCAGTGAAATTTCAATTTCAGCAGGCAATGGTGTATAGCCGAAGAATTGAAATGCAAATGAACCATAAAATGGAAGAAGGGTCAGAGAGACATGCGATGGCACATATGTATGAACAACCAGGGTAGGGTGGATGCCTTTAGAAGCAACAAGTTGCCGGTTTTAAATGAACAGAAGGGGAACTTTGTACACACAATATGTTGCGGTTTCACATCAACCCCCACCTTCAATGAGAAGAATCGCATTTGCAATGAACCATATCAATGGTACACATACAGTCAAGCGAAGAATTCCATTTTCAATGAACCATTTCCAAAACGGGGGAAGAAAAGTGTGTGGGGGATGGTGAGTTGCGGTTTATGAGGGGCACTTTTCACAATCTATACAATTCAGGGCGCGTCGTTATACAATAATGATGTTCTCTCTCTCTCTCATCCCCCACTATGCCAGCATGATTTAGTGTCGAAGAATCGGAAACTCAATGAAGCATTTCATTTGTGGGCCGAATGTTAGGAAAATCACTGAAGCGTAAAATGTTTACATAAAATATAGCAGGATGTCATGAAAATCCAAACGTGGATGCAGCTTCGGGCAATATTCAGAAACTCTGAATTCTTAACAAATTGTTGTTCGTGTACACGGTGAATGTACTACACTCGAAGAACTGAATTTAGTTCAAAGAGTTGGAACTGACATATGTAAATCGACAACATGTGATGTGAGGAAGTGTAGGGATTAAATATGAATAGTCCATTCTTCAGTTGAAAGCCATGGGACATTGTCATTTGTAGTTGAAAGTTTCGAAATCAAAGACCCATGATATTACTGTGGACAACTAAGCAATTTTCTTAATGTTATCGATGACGGTCGAAGACTGTAGAAGATAGGCACAAGGTTTGCTATTTATACGATATATCCTCCATGCAAAGATCCGTCATGCCAGATGCAGAGATTGACACGTCTGGAAAACCGAGAATAAATAGATGGATTTCTCTGGACAAGATAAAAATAAATTGGAGTTTTATCCTGATAACCAGCTGTTGGGCATTTGCAAGTGATGGGAAATTGGCAAAAACCAGTGATGAAACAATCTGAACGCACAAACAATAGTACTATTCTTCTGACAAACACTTGTGATGGGGAAAATACAAAGTACAAATACTGTTTGCCTACTTTCTCCTTTAAGCTAACCTCATTTCAAAGCCTTTTTTCCACATCTCACCATAAAACAATTGTGCTATTCCATATCCACATCTAGAAGATCCATATGGGCCGGTGAGACGTTTCGACAGTTACGCTTCGTGGTGCAAGATCGTTTTATTAAAGAGTTAATTCCAAAAGTCGAGATTTTGCTTCAGTACTCATTCCCTTTTGTAAAAAAAAAACAGAAATGAATCATTAAGGGTGGGCTATTTTCAAAACCTTTTTAGTGTGTATACAATTTTAAACTGTCTGTCCAAATATTATTAAATGAACCGTTCCATAAAGTAACATAAACACCTGATTGAGATTTCAGAAATCACTGAGCCGTAAACGTTTAGCAGGATTTCAGAAAAATGCATCAATTAATGCTGACAGTAATTAAAATTACTAAAAGAGAAGCATCATTACTTCTCTTAGAAGATTGACAAATTCAATGAACCTTACAATAATGGGTAACATGTGGAGGGGTTTAACATGCAAGGGCATGTCTCCTTACCCCTTCCACTTAGGAAATCCCAATTAAATGAACCCTATCATGCGGAGCGTTATCACATGAAGATTTCAAAAATCACTCAGCCATAACGTGCAAATAGGGCATCAGCAAGTTGAGCAAGAAGAGTAACAATTACTGCTCCAAGAAGTTCTTACTCAACCCACAGCATCCCTATGCCACGCCAAAGAATGGTAAATGCATAAAACCATGCATTGATAGTGGACCATTTTAAGGGCAGCGAAGCCACAATGTCTGATGTTAGGAGGGGAATAAACGGCGTCCCCAGAACTATACGAATTTCTTATTTAATGGAGCGGGGTTAACCCCAACCAACCTCATGAAGACTTCAATAATCTCTGAACCGTAAAAACGTAGCAGAATTTCAGCATTAGCTGCCATAGACAGCATAAAATGTTGATGACCATCATAGGACCCAGTCAAGAAGGGGCCTGGACTGTTCAACCATATGAAGATTACCAAAATCACTGAACCGAAAATGTGTAGCAGTATTTCAGAAATGTCAACCACACGATGCCGTAAAATGGTATGAACGTAATTCTTGTCTATTGTTCACCATCACATCCGCATGGAAAATCGGAGTAAAGCTACACCGACAAAAAAAAAACGCCGGTATATCATTTGGAGCATATAGTTGTGTGCCACTATGTGTTACTGCAACACTTTATTTTTTATTTCAATTGGACAACCGCTCTTCATTAGTATACTCGTGTATGGGTTTAAACTCACTCTCCTTTGGCTCGGAGAAGAACTCCATACGCAATGAACCATAAAATTTGGGGTAGAATGAGAATGATTTTTCAAGCTACAACAAAATAGATGCTGTTTGCGCATGCAACAAATTTTTGTTTTTGTCGGAGTAGTCATTGGGTGGGGGTGGGTGTTTGAAGAATGGTAAACCAAATGAACCGTATTATGGGAGAATGTATGCGGACACTGAAAGGCGCGGCTGGTGTATATGACGCTGTATACAATATGTGGACAATTTTATATTGTACAACATTACCCTTCCTCTCCGAAACAACAACAACAACAATTATTTCTCATTCAGGGTAGCACGCCCGAGGAGCGAAACATGTTTAATTGGATTTCGGAAAATCACTGAACCGTAAAATGCTCACACAAACGTATAAGGATTCCAGAAAAGCCTACACAGCACTACAGCCGGCACAGTCGTCGGCAATAAAAATTCTCAATAGCGTGTGTGGGGTGTCGTTGCACTACTCGGGGAATCAGGACTTCAAATCAAAGCTTCGCAGACAATTTTTTATTTAAAGAAATTGTGATTTTCGTCGTTTTATTATTTTAATCATTGCTGGATGGTGAAAGTAAAGGGACGCGAACATGAAGGGGTCCTGGGTACTGGATTTCGTACCGCAGTTATTATGTTTGACCTACAGTAAAACCTTCAGATTGTGTAACTGCTTGACCCAGGCAGTCGTACAGACAGAGATGCATGAATCAAAAAAGGCCTTGTCGTAAATGCATCAGGATGCACAGCTTTTTCAAAAAATTTAAGAACAAACAGCCAAATTAGAAAGTGAGGAGCCCCGTGGCGTTATATAGTGGTGTAGTGGTTCTACGCCCATATTTTTTTTAATATTTAGAATCCTGGAACAATTCCCATTCACTGAGTACCCACATTAATATGAGAGTAGACGTGTACGTTTTTAGGGTCTTGAGGGCTTTATCATTCATAACATTTGTATTTATAAATGGTGACTTTCATGTTGCATGCTTTTTTTCTCAGTCGTCCATACCTCTTATCAACCGTAGAATGCCATCTGTACTGAACCATGACATTGGAGAATGTGAGCTTAATTGGATTTTCGAAAATCACTGAACCGAAAAATGTCCGCACCAGAAGTAACAGCAGTTCAGAGAAATCTACAGCACGATGCAATCGCTTAAGGGATTATTCAGAATTCTGAATTCTAAACAACGAAACGAAAAGGGGGAATGGCTGCTCAGGGAAATGACATTAGACCCAAAGAACTAAAAAAAAACACGCTGCCTGCCTCTTCGTCATCAGAACTCATAGCCAACAAGTGGATGGTTTTAATGAGCGTTGTGGGATTTGATACACGAGATGTTGTTGATGCTGTACGTGCCATTGTACACAACGCACAATAGAAGAATTATAAAGGAACTGAACCATTTCAGGAGGAGCGCACAATATGCAGAAAACAAGTAATGTTGTTGTGAAGGGGGGAGGGGTGGGGTGAAAAAATCACCTTAGGGGCATATGTTCCAGACAGCAACAAATGTGTACATACGACA
The DNA here is from genome assembly GCA_958296145.1 of Hydrotaea cyrtoneurina. NCBI lineage: Eukaryota > Metazoa > Arthropoda > Insecta > Diptera > Muscidae > Hydrotaea > Hydrotaea cyrtoneurina. The sequence continues at coordinate 11,098,681 of OY282516.1, forward strand.
TATTGTTGACTCTAATGGGGCAATTGGTTTGTATGTCGGCTTCTTTTTGGAGAAGAATTTCACATTAAATGAACCATATCAGGGGAGAACGTGCTTAATTGGATTTTCAAAAATCACCGAACCGTAAAATGCCTGCACGCAGAACAGCAGGATCTCAGGAAACGTTGCGAGTTAATGCTGCTGTTGGTATTCATTCCGAATGAATACAATTTGTTGTAGACGCGACGAATGCGTTTCCGTTTTTAAGGTCGTCTCCGCAGAAAAGCGTCGGAAAGTACTACACTCGAAAAGTTGAAATCAGTTTAAATGGATTGGAAACTGAAGTAGAAGAATAGAGCTATATGTGGATGGAGATGTAGTGACGTATGGTGTCATAATTTACACATTCTATAGTCATGGTCTATATTCAACATGACTATATAATGTCGTCGCTAATCGTCGGTATTTTCCCGCCTCGAGTATTAAAGCAAAATCCTGAGTTTTTGGAATATACTTTCTGAGCAAACGAACACTCAGGCTGTTTGTGCTGTCTTACTTGCCCATATAGATGTTTTTGTATGTGCGTGGGATGCCTAAAAGAAAAAGTACGAAACTAGTACTTAACTTTGTATTTCCACCATCACGAGTATTGTGAATTCGCATATTGTCCCTCACTGGTGTTTATCACTTTCCCATCACTGGCAAATGCCTAACAGCTGAGCTTATCTTGCTTGTTGTGAAGAGAACGCAAATTTCTGTTTGGAATTTTATTTTTTTTATAAAAACGATCAAAACCACTGTTGTTTAGAGAAACACCGCTTTATAGACTCGGTTTTCCAGACGGATTCGAATACTGCATCTGGCAAACCTAAGTGAAGGTCGTCTTAACCAATTACAGCAGAAGCGCCTGCCGCAACCGGGACTTATTTCAATATAGATGTAGATCTTTGTATGCAGTATGCGATCGTAAAGTTTTGAGAATTCTTTTTATATAATCGGCTTCAAAATTTCTCCCCCACAGTCCTTAGCCTTCAGCCGAAGAATTGCATTTTCAATAAATCATAACATTGTGGACACGGCTCGTTCTCGTTGCAATTGCGGTTAAGAACAAATTTCAAAAATCACTGAACATGAACGCTAGAAGCAGCATTAACCAGAGAATATATGAACAAAAGCCAGAAGAAATGTCTAAAGCGTTGTCCAGCTGGGGACCACTCGAGGAATAACAGTGTGGTATTACAATTATTTCAGACAGCGGTTGTCTCGCAAAGCAGAGTTCTTTCTTATTTCCCTTAACATTACATGAAGGAACTGGCGGGGAACTTCTCTCGAATCAGTAAGCTGTGCTCAATTTACGAGTAATATGAGGTGCCTGTCGGTTTGCTTTCCATTGTACTTCATGATATGAGGCAATTCGCTCAATTTCCGCGTTACAGTCCCGCTGTTACTTCCTGTTGTCAGTAGGTTCTTCCATCTAGCAGCCTTTCCTAAATTCGTTATTCGAAATGTAAGTCTTTTATTATGATCTTTCCAATCTATGTTCGTTCACACATCCTCCAATCTCCAGTATGTGTTTGTACATACACCAGTCCTTGTTTCTTTTCTTTGTTTTCCTCGTCTCATAGTAAATAAAAGAATTACATTCCAACAATCCGTCCTAATCAATTTTATTTATAAGTTTGTTTTCAACCATTTTTGTGGTAGAGTCACTCACGCATTAACCACTTTCTTGTGGTTAATTTGAAATTGTACGATCACTGAACAGACGGGAGATCACCCCCCTAGTTCAACTGAAATCCTATTCGATTTCGAAAGACCGTCATGCCACACTGACTTTTAAAATCATTTTGTTCTTCATGCCGATTCGACACAATCAATATTTAAGAATAAAAAATAAACCAATGTGTGTTTGCGGTTGTAAAACCTTCTGATCTCCTGTTATTTGGTACGTGATAAACATGCATGAGTGAGATTTGGTCCATTCTGTACCAGAGATGTATGATTTAAATTTTATGTGTGGTATAGCAGCATGAGGGGCATATGAGTGTTCCCCGCATTCGACACATTTGAGATGGCATGTCATTACCCACATTTCTCTCTCCAGCGCTAGATGTGTACTTGATTTTTCTTCTTGCCTTCATTAGGGAACATTAGCTACATAACATGTATTTTGATTCGTCATCGTCAGTTGATGCTGGCAGTAGTATGTGTAGAAGGGGCTGTTCTGAAATCCTATTACATGGTACATGACCGCCACGCTTCAATGATTTTGTTGATCTCATCTTCTTTCCAATGAAGAGACTGATATACCCACAAATCATAAACTAAAGATATCATACACACAGAAAAATGAAGACGTGAATTCGAATAAAATGACTTACTTAAAAAGTCAAACGGCGTGAAATAGCATCACCGAGTTGGGCAATTGACATCACCGAGACGCCAGACGTCCATGTCTTCAATCGCCTTCCACATTCTCGTTCGTGCCGTACACCAGCATGCCAGTATCACGACTCTTAAATGATCTATTTTTGTTGCATGTGTTGGGGCAATTATACACACCGTCTCCACCTAAATGATGTCACATGTTCGACCCTTTTTGCATGCGATCGTCGAAATCATTGAAGCGTTTCATTTGTTTGTCTCTGGAATAGGAGTTCATCAAAAATAGTTGGTACAAAGTGGATGCTGCCAAAGAATAAGTTAATGTAAACATTTCAGGGGAAAATTTAAGTAATAAATGATGAGAGACATGCACATGCTCGTATATGGTTATGCGTAATATGGTTTCTTTTATTAAATCTGACTATGGGGGATTTGTATGTAATGCTTCAATGATTTTTTTTCATCGCTGTGATCTTGAAATACACATAACACGAACTAATGACTTGCAAGATATTGAATGTAACTGAACACACTGAGAGAAAAAAGTGTGGCGAGTTTTATTGTCATTGGAAATAGTGACGGATGTCGTTTGAAATCGGTCTGTCTGATTTGATTGCAATTTCACACAGCCCTAACTGAAGTGTGTCCGAGCTTCAGTCTGTAAGATGGACCCAGTTGGTCTAACCAGAGATGAGCTACAAAAGACCAATGCGGGAAACCTCAGTTCCATAAAAAAAAAATTGAACCTTTCGCCAAATTTTTATTTGTAGTCCAATATGTCTAATTTTTATTTGATGGTTAAGACTAGGGATGTAGCGAAAGCTAATATTGACATTTATTTCTTTCGAAAGCAAATTTTCCTAGTAAAAAATTCGATTCGGATAAAAATGCGAATACTGAAATATTTTGTTGCGAAAGGGAATGTTCAAAATGACGCGAATAATTTGCTTTCCCAGATGCGGAAGCTAACTTCAAACTTTGTGTTAGTTAAAAAAAAATGATCTTATGGCCGGTCAAACCATTGTATCGTTGGCTGATTAACATCTTGCATAAACTTCGTAATCGATACATAACTTATCGAATTGCCCGATACACCGATACCAACGAATCAGTTTTGACAATGGTTTGACGGCCATAACGCAAATAGTACAACGTCATCATTGGGTTTTTCCACTTACGTGGAATTTTAACCTGCCTATTTGTTTGTGCGCCATGTGTGAAGAGGCGTAAAAATGTCACAGTTGTTTAAGCAGGAGTTCAGAGAAATAAACAAGTCAAATATAAAACCCAAGATTGAAAAAGGTTTAACTCTTACAAATGGTATGTATAATCTTTTTTCTTTTCAACTGTGTATCTATTGTTCTGTGTCCAGGTAAATTGTGTTCTACAGGTAGTTCAGGATCAGCTTCTGATTTCCTATTACAATGATACAGTTTTGAAGTCATGTTCAACCCTTTCAAATCTTCTAAACATTGACCTGGAAAATGACAACGAAGAGGCGTGAGCGTGTTCTAGTCATTTGAACAGTAGTACACATAAATAGTCGGATTCACTGCAGGTCCAGATCATCAACACAGAGGTTACAATGCTATACAATATATTTAATGAAGTCTCATGTGGTTTCCACGGCTTTAAACCCACATAACTATTGTTCGTTAAGTTCCAGTGTTTCATATGGATTTAATTTCTTCTTTTCAGATCCAGACCTACATTGTGAACAACAGGTAGAGTAGACATTGTCTGTATTATAGAAGACATAATGGAATTGTCCTTCATCCTGTTTCTGAACTCCTGTTGAATTGATACAATTATAAAGATCTATTTAACCCTTTGAGCAGCATCTATACGTTAAATTTCTGATAATTCATTATCTGACTGAAATAATTGTATAACACGGAAGAGATATAGGCAACATTCGCAACCTTAGATAGTTTAAGGGCCGCTCTGACAATTGTCTGTGATGTTTCTTTTTTCTATTAAGATGTATACAATTACCTCTGAGCGCCTGTTGAAATGATACAGTTATGATTATACATCCAACACTTGGAACACCATTCATAACCGCCCTTGTTCAGGGGTTCGTGTTAAAGTATTATACTATTTAAAAGTGGGATTACTTTGATCTGGAATTATCCAACCATTACTTTCAAATTCATAAAAACGTATTGTTTGAATGATTTAAATACGACCAATTCACACGAAAGCAACAGGTAGGTAGGTTGGTACAAAGGTGTAGAACCATTGATGCTCTCTTTTGAAATTAAGAACATGAATTTCTAAATTGCTGTTGAAATTATATAAACGGTTTCAGTTTACGCTGTACCCGTATGTTAGATGTCTGGTTTAAAGACCATTGACACACGACGACCGTGGTGATTATTAGTAGGGAATAACCATTTTGGATGGTATTGTCTGACTCTGAACAGGTAGTTGTAGGTTTGAAAATCTGATCAATTTTCTCACTACATATTCGAACGTTCCACTATTTACCTCTGAGCCCCTGTTAAAATGATACACTTATGATGGCAAATTTAATCCACATTATCAATCAAACGTTTCAACGTCTGTTCAGTTTTGACGTCATTACAAAAATGTAATCTGAAACATTTGATAATGATGACCTGTAATATGAAAAGAACATTCACATTATAAAAATATATATTGTTTGAATTCTAGGAAATTGTAATTCCAAATATACACATACTGCAATAAACATCTTGTCCTTAGCATAGAATACTTTTCTTGAAGTGCAACTGTAAATTCCCAGCATCCTACGTAATGATGTGCTCCTGTTGAAATGATACAGTTGTGGTGACACATTTTCTTTACACCTGTAGACACTAATTAGTTTCTGGAGTCGATGATATTTCAATCTGAGCATCCATCTCGATGTTCATGAGTCTTCTTATGACTTCGTTTACAGTTCACAGTCCTACATTCATTGTTAAGTTAATCTTCACTCAAACATTACTGCACTTACTGCACTTATTGTTTCCTATGATGTGTGTTTCCTTATGAGCTCAGTTTTAAATGTCGTACAGAAAATGTCATCCAATTAACGCTCGATTTCAATAGGGCCACATATAAATGAGTAGGTCGAAATGTAACAAGTGTGTACTTTATTCTTGTACACAACGTCCATTTTGGAAAGAAACGAAGAGAAAGAATAAATAAGAACAACAAGTTTTCTTAGAAGCCGTGTTCAGACTATTCTTTGTGGTACCCCCCAGTATATCTCTAGACAGTTGTACAGTTTCTTCTGATCTCCTGTTGTAGTGATACAGTTTTAACCACAAGTTGTTAACCCGTTCATCAGCATCCACAAGATGTTTTGCAATTGATTTTTAAGAGCTCTGTCAATATTTTATTAGGTTGCTGTTTTCCAGTCCACGGTTATTTTGTTGATCTTCAGACAAACATTCATATAACGATTTTCTAACGATGTCATTAAAATAGAAAAAATACAGAAATATATTTAAAAGAGTTAAACCAGCCTCTACAACTTCACCCAGGAGATCAGGAGTCTATTGAAAGAGATCTATGAAGGTAATTCCTTTAATTTTTGTTGTCAATCTTCGCCTAAACAGTATTAAGATAATTGTAAAGAAAAACATTAATGTGAATTGGGAAAAATAAAGAAAAGGGTTGAAACTGTAGCATTCACCCAGGAGATCAGGATTCGCAGAATGCTACTTTAAGAAATTTAATTGGGTAGTTCCTTCCAAGAGCTCGTCCAATACTTTTTTATGTCGGTCTTTTCAAGTCGATCGGTATTTTTTTATTTAGGAAACTCATATCACAACTTCTGTAGCATTCACCCAGGAGATTAGGAGTCTAAGCAGACTACCAATCTACCTACGTAGTGCGATTTATGTGAATAATTCAAGATTCCTATACATTTTTGTACAGCATGTTCAAATTCCTAGGCTTTTTCCTCGATTATTTCCATCACAGTTTGTACAGTGGCCTCTGGAAAATCACAGATAAATATTAATTTTTTCCACAACAATTCATACAAAATAAATTTTCGTTTCCGCCTAGACTGCTCAACGGACACATGCACATGCTTCAGCAATAGTTTCGAATTTTCAAAAACTACCTGCTCGGAGAGATGTTCATTCAAATACACAGAGGAAGAATTCTTGGCGTACATTCGAATACACCGAAGAAGAATTGTAATCAAGTGTTCATTTACAGATACTCTTCTAAATAGTCTGTGCCCCTAATAGAAATTATGGGGATTTTCACGCCTCCTATAGAATGGGGAATACTTTTGTAATGAAATGAAAAACATACTCATCTCCCCACCTACTGTGACTTTTGAAAATAAACTGTTGGGTTTGTAGAGAATTAGATGGGGTTTCCTAAATATAACTTGAGTACACCATGTGTCATTGCATGACGCAACTCATCAACACATTAAAACTTCGATATTCTGCCTTTACTGAGATGGTGCTGCTTACCACCATATTCCCTATGATGACATGAATGTCAGAGTTTTCCAGTGCTCATGAGAAGACGACCCAGACCTGCCAATAACCACTTGTAAACATAAATGCCCTCCATGAGATATGTCATTGAGTCATAAGCCAGTCTATAATCCTAATGAAACTCTTGAAAAAAACTAAAACGTTCACAACCGAAGACCGAAATAAAATATTTTTTTATTTTATTCATTGTTATCAAATCAAATAAAAATATACTAAATTCCAACACTTGAATTATTTCACAGAGACTGAAGCCTCTGAAATACCAGTGGGATTTTCTGGGTTGCTGTTAAAATGCTACAGCTGATGCAATTTAAATTGAGAGGCCTCCAAGATTTCGAAGCGCGATCTACAGAAGACCATCATTGACTCCAATTTTACCAATTGGATACATTAAAACGTAGAATTGGAAGGCGTGAAATGCCCCACGATTTCACTGGGAGATCATGTTTATGAAGCAGACGAACACTAGTGAAAAAATCATAATATCTTTCGTGAGGCCTACACAACTACCTGTATCGAGCTATTATCCAGTCCTAAATACACACTGAAGAAGACACAATGGCACAATTTTAAGATGTACAAGCAAATTCTAATGAATTTTAAAAACATACAAACGATTTGGGATTTTCCCTTGTCTTTGTTTTTAGATTACAATCATCGCGGGTGTCTAGACGAACAAAGGGATTTCAAACAAAGAACAAAGTAAACGACTGAGCGGTCGGGATTTCACTAATGATCTGTCCGCTCAAACCAAATGCCGGTTTAACCAAATTCAGGAGAAATATCTTCTGTTTAACCTCATTTCTTGGCTCCTGTTAAGATGCTATAATTTAAATACGTTGATAACTCTTTCAATCAATTGTTTTTCTTATACACTGGGAGATGTAATTATCCAACATCTCCAATAGAACTCATTATTAAAGAAGTACTGGATCATGTGTCGCAGAGATCATCTAAACAATCCACCAGCCTTAAGCCGTGTACAGTTGAGACTATTTGACACACTATAATCCGAATTGAAAAATAATCCGTGTTAATTTTACTGTGGTCCTGTTAAAATGATACAGTTTTAACCATCTTCATTTGAACCCTTTCACATGCAGCAAACTATATGAACGGTATACATTTTTAATTTGAACTATTTTGGTAATTAGTCACAAAAGTCAAAACAAATCAAAATACTAATGATTAAAACATACAAACGATTTGAGATTTTCCTTAATCGTTGTTTCTCGATTATCACTGCGTTGCCGGCACTTATTAGGGATTTAAGATAACACTTGAGCTGTCTAGACGAGCAGAGGAATGTGTCATAAATCTGGGATTTCACTCTGTGTTCTCGAACAAAAGGCATGTTTAACTCAACACAATGTAATTCTGGATGAATATCTTCTGTTTATCCTCAGTTCTGAGCTCTTGTTAAAATGTTATAATTTAAATACACTGCTAACCCTTTTAAATATTTGTTTAAAGATCTTCATTGGCAGTTGTATACTGTGAGAAGTCATCATTGATCGTCTTTGTAAAATGAGTTGATCATATAACAGGCCTCTCTGTGAGATGATCCCTGGGGGTCCCTGAAACTTTAAGGCCAACGGGAGACTCACTAAACACAACACCAGCTTAAGTGCACTTCAGATTATTTACATATTCCATTGTCTGGGTACCTGTTAAAATGATACAGTTTTGACCAGCTGCATTTCAACCCTTTTGACTATGCTATGTCACGTCTACAATTTGAGTTAAGTTGGAAAATTTGATTACAAAATTCGACTTTATGGAAAGACAAAATGTGCAGTTGAGAACACTTTATGTGTTGTTTTTTCTGCACTCCTGTTCAAAGGATACAGTTTTAAACAGCTTCATTTGAACCCTTTCACCTTTGGGTAACAATCATACGTCAAATTATCATCTACATACAAACAGGCTCTTAATGCCTTGAGGAATATTTGAATTTCTGTTCAATGGGTAACCGTATTTAAGTAATTAAAATCAAGAAAAATATGTTACCTGCTCTAGACCAAAAAATCAAATAACGTTTCAAATACACTCACTTCTAGATCCCTGTTTGAATGATACACTTTGGTTCACAATTCTTTTGCATGTTTTCTCTGAACGATTATTCGGAAATCTAAAATTCTACGCCGCTTTCATTTGGAATACAACTATTTGTCCCACATTAAGATGAATGATTATGGAGTTTACATTCATCATTTCCATGGAAAAAGAGAAAATGTCTTTAACAACAATTTCAAAACAGTTTACACATGTTTTTTTCTGAGCTCCTATAAATTGGGTAAACTTGTAGACGGTCTTCTTCCATGCAACATTTTAAATTTTTCTTTAACATCTCTTTTGATAATCTGGAAATGCTGGTCATCGCATTTACTTGTCGCTTTCTTTGGAGATGCCGACAGTCTTACTATATGTTATAATGTATTTTGAATAAATTATAAACATTCATTGAATTCTGTGGAAAAACAATTGTGTCGAACGATAGTTTCAAGTGTAGATGAATGGAGAAAGAAATGGGAAAACACATGGATTAATTCATAGATGAATAACTTAACATCAGATACACAAATAGAACGAAACGGATTAAAAAAGGAACTCTTCATTTAGGTTTTGGCTACGCACATAGTAAAGATTATTAAAATCTTCTACTAACCACCAATGGTTTCAACCAGTAATTTCCATAGCATTGATGTTAGGACTCTAAGCACTCAGTTTAGGATACGATAAATTTAGTAAAATCTCTAAAATGGATTGCTCGCACTTGAACAATTTCATATTAATGCTTCTGGTGAACATTTGTTGTCTTACCTTTTAACTGCAATGATGTAGCTTTTTCTTTCAGAAGATGTCTCAAAATCACACGATTGGTTTTAATTCTTTTAGGACTTTTCATGTTCGTATCAATTTCATTTATTCCTAAACGCTTAACAACATCAATAAATTATAAATTAAATTTAACTTTAATTCTATGGAAACACATTTTAATTCACAAGAATTTCTTTATTTCATCGTAAAGCACCAGTACCAACGCACCACCGGTACCCCGCAAGACATTGGAAAATGCCCCCTTGAAAAATGCCCCGGTACCCTCTTGCTTGGCAATGGTGGCCCAACAGTGTAAGGTATTCTTGTAAATTACCTCTGTGGCTTTCCTTCCGGACTGCATCATCATGCGTCGCCGTACCGTGTCGAATGGATACGAAACAATGCCAGCCACCGTGGTGACAACCTGAGCAATGGCCCAGCTTATGTAGAACGGGGTATTCTTCGGATCGGGCAACATATCACGGGCCGTATCGTAAAAGCCAAAATAGGCGGCCCTATAAATGACGATACCTTGTACAGAGACACCAAAGCCACGATATAAGCCGACGAGACCATCCGATTTGTAGATTTTTACCAAACAATCGCCCAGACCGGTAAATTCACGTTCTCCACTCTTGCCTATGTCGGCACCCAAGCGGGTGCGTGCAAAATCCAATGGATAGACAAAGCATAGAGACGTGGCACCAGCCGCACCACCCGAAGCCAAGTTACCCATGAAATGACGCCAGAATTGAGTGTTTTTATCAACGCCACCCAAAAAGACTTGCTTGTATTTATCCTTGAAAGCAAAGTTTAAAGCCTGGGTAGGAAAATATCGAATTACATTGGCCATGTTGCCACGCCAGTAGGCTGCAAAACCCTGCTCCTTGGGAATGCGCACAAAACAATCGACCATGCCCTTGTATTGTTGGTCGGCGCTTATTTGTTTGGAAATGTGTTGGACCTGCAACAGTAACTTGACGCGTTCTATGGGAGCCACGGCTGTTTTTGACACCGCTGCAGATATGCCACCGGCAGCGAAATCTTTGAGAAACTCTACGGGATCTGCTAAGTCTTTGCCCATTTCTAATCGCTGGCTTGTTGAAATTTAAAGGTTTGTTATTTTTACACACACAAAATAATTGAAATCAACTTTTTAAGTTTTATTTTCAGAATGATGTTCTATTTTCAAAATTATCTAGGCCTGCTGTTATGTACAAGTTTTAAAATTCAAAGTGGACCATGGATTCGGTATGAAATTAACACCGTGATTTTGATATTTTTGATGATTTATGCATCAACTCCTACGAAATATTATGTGGTAAGTAAAATTCAACTATCGTAGTTCCAACATCTTCCTTGAGATTTCTAGTAATCTCCTAAAGTAACCTTAGGATTATTTTCTGTACCAGCAGTGAATTTTCATTTAAATAGAGAGATCCTCAACCTCATGGTATAGGGTATGGGAAACAATTGAACGCATCGAATGACCTACTTAACACCCCATGTATGGTAAGACAAAAACAGTGGCATGACGTTTTGAATCGTTTCAACAGGGCATGGAAATAAGTACAATAAAATCAAGCTGGGCTTAGAATATGGCACAGGCCGTATGTCTGCATCTTGGTTCAATTAGGATTTCATAATAAACTAGTAGGCAATTTTTCCGACGTTGGTTTCGGTTTCTTAACGAATTCGTAACATAAACGATTTCAAAGCAATTATGAAATCTCTTACAACATCTATGCAATGGTGGTGTATTCATTATCTTCAAACACGTGTTGCTTTTTGACTTCTTACGAAATCTATTTTCCTACGATGTTTTCGGCATTTCTATTGATGTGTTTTATTTATTTATTTTAACAAAATGCATTCATAATACTATACGAACATAACTTCATAGTACGTGGAATTACGTACTACAGAACATTATCGAATTTCGTTTACAACAATGTTCTTCGAGAGTTTGTTCTGAGCTCCTGTTGCTACATGCATATTTGAATAATTATCTTTCATTTTGACAGCATCCATTTTATTACTTCAGATCTCGATGACTACTTTTGACTACTTTTCAATTTGTTCATCATCGAATTTATTATTGGTTTAGACAACGACTTTCCTTTATATTTTATTTTACAAATATTTACATTTAGAATAGTTCTGTTGAATTGTATGGAATAAACCATTGACCTGAACTCCAAAGAATCTAAATCTAAATTGAACAAACATGTTTTCCTCACCCTAGATGGGTGATTAATAGAATTGATCATTTATGTCCTCTTCTACTATCGCGTGTTCACCTTCGCAATACAATAGAGATATCACTTCTCAATCCATTGGTTTTGCATGATCGAGCTAAGAGCACCACAGTTGTTCCATTTAGTTTTCTTCAGGCATTGTCTTGAAAACAATCATTGGCGACTTATTTAGTTTTTGTCGACAATTGCATGAAAAACCCCACTGATTTCATTAGGAGCTCAGGAAAAACTGAACACTTATCTGAAGATCACTTCTATTCTATTGTTAGATGTAAGTTTCTCAATCTTTAAATACATTTCGTTTCAACAAAAAAAGAAACAAATCATGACAACAATCTAAAATTGGAAAATTTCAACCACCAGAAATAAAATGTTAGCAGGATTTCATAAAGATTAGGGTGGGGTGATCATATGTTGAAATTGAATATGCTTACGTATGTAGACTTCATTTGTGTATATAGCACATTGTGGTCTACTCATGGGTTTTGTTTAACTACTGGATGTTTAGATATAGCAACAAAAGTGAGATGTAATTGTCTTTAAAAATTTCTTTTTCGATAATACGAAGGAGGCTTGGTCTTTTGAAATAAGTATATTTGGTGTTCCTGAAGTTATGTCTTTGAATAAGTGACTGAAGATAGAGATAGAGAGATCGATCGATAATGAGTAGGTTGTTCTGCAACATACTTTTCTGCGAAAGAAGATTTACATCGTATCTTGGAATTTCTCCTTTTGTTGGATTTCATCTGCCATTATCCATGTTTTTGAATTACCGGTCCGAATTGCCTATTGTGAAATGGCTCCATGTATTAAAAACAGAGACAATAGCCACAGAAGACATTTGTCAACCAGAGAACATCAAACGCTGTATACACTCTATCTGGGGGATTCATTTCTCTGCTAATTAATGGGCCCAGCGCAATCTTTATGGAATCCTGATCACATCCAATTTCTGGTGGTTGTTTTCTACATCTCGACACGTCATATTGGTATACAAAAATAATTTTTCGTTTCAGATTAGTTTTTGTTGTTGTTAACGGTCTATTTTTGTAAAACACTGTGTGAACAAGAATATTCTGACATTCGTTGCCCTTTTTAGTAAGTGAGGGAAGAATAATAGCACTTTGAGATGAGTGGTTGTCAAAACATTAAATGCCGATAACGAGTAATCCTACTTCAACCCAAGTGATCGATCATCTCTACATGAGGTTGTTCAACGATAAATCGATCATGTGAATCGTCAGTTTTTTGTTTTCATTCAAAAAAGTATTGGATGGATAAATGATTAATGAGAAAGAGTTATAGATCAGGATATACTGGTCGAGGTTTACCAATCTGCAAAGTTTTATTAAAATCGGTTCATATTCCATAGTAAATGGAATGGCCAGAGAAAGTATCAATTGTCGACCCGCATGTTTAGTTCATCAAAGAATTCTACTTTCCTTTCAAAAAAACAACTCTTGATGAATTATAAACTGTCTATTATGTTGTCCATAAATACAAAAGCCTAAGGAAAATGGTAAAACCGAAATAAAGAGGAGATCTATACAAAAAAAATCAGGCATTGAAGAAATAAACACGTATCAAATTGACAATCATTTCCAGATTGCAAAATAAACAATAAAATATCGTTTCATTGGGAGTACAGCCTTTTGAGAAACATAACCGACTCGTGAAATAAAAATACATTTTCATCAACTAAGACCACACAAAGTGGATACCATTAAATGTATGCGGGTGCTATTAAATAGAAATTCATTGTAGAACTTTGAAGTATTTTTAGAACCGAATATGTGTACGGTTGCATATGATGAGGAAAAGAAGCAAAAGCCAACCCGCATCTTTATTTTCTAAAAAAAAAAAATGAAAAGAAATGCATACCATTTTCGTTTCTCTTTGACGAATATTTAGTGTATAATAAAATACGCCTTATGCGTTCCTGTTAAAAATGACACTATACGATCAGTTGCGAACACAGATCGAATCATATACGAGCACGAGTATATAGCAAAAATAAAAAAAGATCATACGGTCTTAGAAATTCGTGGTAGTTTTTTTTCTATAAAACAGGGGAAACAACAGTAGGATGTAATGACTTTTCATAGATTCAACTGATTTCTAACTAATACTTTCTCTGAAGAATTGACACTGAAGGCGGCACTACTGTCGCAGCTAATGCAACAGAAGTAGGATTGGTCTAAGGGTTGTCCTGGCAATTCGGCTCTTTCATATACAAGAAGATGTAAAAATTGCATGTCTTTGCATCAAGTGGGCAAAACCTTTTAGATTACATTCTATTGTTTTATAAATTTGGCTGCCTACAAATGTACCTAAAGTCTTAATATGTTTTAAATAACTTTTAATACAAATGGCTCTGTGAGTCTCCCTCCTATCACAATTGATCAAAATCAGTAGATAAATCCATTGAATTTTGATGGGAAAATCAAAGAAATAAAAACTTATAAGACACCCATGTGTAGTGATTCATTTGTCTGAATCCTATAACCTCCTCGTTATCGGTGAAATATTTACCACGAAATCGAAAAACAAGTAATCAGTATCAACTGTTCGATAATTGTAATTTAGATTTTCACATCTTTGTGGATATCGATAATTATTAAATGTCAACATAAATATGTCAGCTTTATTCTTCTTCTTATTAAATTTTTTTTTGTGAAACAATTAATTTTTTCCTGTCTTTAATGTTAATATAATTGGAACAAGGGAATATTTCCGTGACTGTTGCTATATTCCTCGATCCTAACATCAACACTTTATTCTATGTCATTCACTTGCTGTTGCCTACATCCACAAATTACAAAGAGGAAATCCATCTGACCGTGAACAGTCACGCCTCCTTAACACATTCACAGTCATTAACGTCGAAGGCTACAGGTACGTTATCATATATCACGTTCTCAATGATCGAGTGAACCCCGAATCTGACACATGGCACGAAGAGTTAAAAAACATGCGTAATTGTAGCATTCGAACAGGTGCTCAGTATTTTAAGCACAACGTCGACCTGCAACATGGAATACCACCACACACACTCACAAACCATTCTCGGTGTGCCTTCTTTGCCTGGCATTGACGATGAAAAGTAAATTGAGGGTTGTTTTATTTTTATACTCTTGAGAGTTTGTCCGTATCAAATGTTTTTTTTTTAACGACGAACACATGCTTCTTGTGTGATCTTTGTATATTTTCTTGGGAAAGTTGTATTCTATTTGAGTCGTCCTAAAATATAGGTCATCAAATTATGTTCTCCTGATATATAAAACACCGAAAAATACACAATAGCGAAATTGGTCGTAGACTACAGATGTTGGTACCGAGGAGTGATCTTAAAAAGTACCCTTAATTTCCCTTTGATTTCAATTTTGTATGAATGGATGGATGGTTAGGTTTAGGAAATTCTGACTTCAAATTGTTGGCAGTGGAATGGTATCTTTTATGTTACGCATCTACATCAGAATTCCATTAAGGAATAAACGGGAAAGTTTTATCAAATCAGGGACTAGTGCTCACTGCTTGGTCAATGGCTCTTCCAGTTAAAACGGCCGCTAAAAATGTCAGATATACTATTCCCTGGATTAATCACCCATCACACCAGTATAGTTCCTTTTTCACATGCGTTTATTTATCTTTTTAGTGTCAAATGGGGAAAATACTAAACTCGTTATAAGGAGTTATGATGTCCGCTGATTTTGATTAATAAATTCCTATTATAAGATCATTACAATAATGAAATTATCACCACAAACAAAAAAGAGTATGGTTGAGTTTTACTCCCCATTTTTACATCTTTGAAGAAACTGAAAAATACAACCCTGAAACTTTCATTGTTCATTTGTTAACATCTGTTTTGCAATTGAGGTTGATTTTTCTTAAACGTGCATCTTTAAACCATGAAAATTTGTGGTCCCATAGAAATGTGTGTACAAAATAATAAAGTAAGTAGGAATTTTACTTTGTTTAGAGATTACTAACGCCGGTATTAACAAGGTGGAATCGACTTCCCGAAATTTTTTTGCTTACTATAATATGAAGCTGAAAAGTTCTCATGATCATCTTGTGCGCACACGTAACCTATCACACCATTGCCACACCTAGGCTTTTTTTCATTGGTATCCAAATTTCTAATCTATTATCTCCCTTACCCAGCCATTAGACAGGGCAGTAATTGTTCGAAAAACTCAACACACTCACACTTTTTTACCAATACACACACACTCTTGCTACTGTCCGGCCGACTGGCAACGAAAATTCAATGGCAGTAAAATTTTGGCACATGCAGCAGAAACGAATCTTAGAGTTCCCCCAACATATTTTTTGTGTCAATTTATGGGATAATTTTATTGTGTAATTGTGTTTTAACCGTTTTGTCGTAATAAAAACAGTTCAATTATGTGAATTGTTATCAATGAAGTATTTTTCAGACTTGTTTGAAGTACAAAAAACAAAATTTAGACGTATTTATGAAAACAACTTTGCGTGTCCATAATTTTCCCCAAATGCTTTGACAATTTGTGGTGTGGGGTAACATTGTGTTTTTGTTTGCTGCTGCGGACGGTAACAACAACAAGAGAAGTTACTCTTGTGACGACGTTTTTGAAATGATTTTTCAGATGATTTTCGATATTTGGTTTCTGTTTCGAAGAGTATATGTGTGCTCAACTGGCAACAAATTAGATGTAGGTGTAACCCAGCCATTAGACAGGGCAGTAATTGTTCGAAAAACTCAACACACTCACACTTTTTTACCAATACACACACACTCTTGCTACTGTCCGGCCGACTGGCAACGAAAATTCAATGGCAGTAAAATTTTGGCACATGCAGCAGAAACGAATCTTAGAGTTCCCCCAACATATTTTTTGTGTCAATTTATGGGATAATTTTATTGTGTAATTGTGTTTTAACCGTTTTGTCGTAATAAAAACAGTTCAATTATGTGAATTGTTATCAATGAAGTATTTTTCAGACTTGTTTGAAGTACAAAAAACAAAATTTAGACGTATTTATGAAAACAACTTTGCGTGTCCATAATTTTCCCCAAATGCTTTGACAATTTGTGGTGTGGGGTAACATTGTGTTTTTGTTTGCTGCTGCGGACGGTAACAACAACAAGAGAAGTTACTCTTGTGACGACGTTTTTGAAATGATTTTTCAGATGATTTTCGATATTTGGTTTCTGTTTCGAAGAGTATATGTGTGCTCAACTGGCAACAAATTAGATGTAGGTGTAACCCAGCCATTAGACAGGGCAGTAATTGTTCGAAAAACTCAACACACTCACACTTTTTTACCAATACACACACACTCTTGCTACTGTCCGGCCGACTGGCAACGAAAATTCAATGGCAGTAAAATTTTGGCACATGCAGCAGAAACGAATGTTAGAGTTCCCCCAACATATTTTTTGTGTCAATTTATGGGATAATTTTATTGTGTAATTGTGTTTTGACCGTTTTGTCGTAATAAAAACAGTTATATTTTGTGAATTGTTATCAACGAAGTATTTTTCAGACTTGTTTGAAGTACAAAGAACAAAATTTAAACGTATTTATGAAAACAAATTTGCGTGTCCATACTTTTCCCCAAATGCTTTGACAATTTGTGTTGTGGGGTAACATTGTGTTTTTGTTTGCTGCTGCGGACGGTAACAACAACAAGAGAAGTTACTCTTGTGACGACGTTTTTGAAATGATTTTTCAGATGATTTTCGATATTTGGTTTCTGTTTCGAAGAGTATATGTGTGCTCAACTGGCAACAAATTAGATGTAGGTGTAATGGCAGGGTAATGGCAGGGTTAGAAATGTTGTCCACCTAACCCTCCGATTAGTGAGTCTCCCCGCTGTCCTCAAAGTTCTCACAAACAGAAGTCTATCTGATGCTAGTATTTTGAGTGGCAGCTACTTTTATATTTGCCTCCGCCATACAATGAAATGGCCTGCCTTGTCTACGGCTTCCATGGGGATCCCACTCTATCGCCATTCGCATTTTCCCCACATCCACTTTCTCTCCAGAATTCGTGTTTGTTTTGTTGTTCGCCATAGTTCCGATGAGATAATTGAATATTTGCAGACACTTCGTTAAATCTTCTTTTTCTTGTCTGAAAGTATTACATTTCGTCTCATCTCACATGATTAATAGCGCTTACTAACATGTTAGGATCCATTGAATGACATGAGACATCATGAATTGACGAATTATCTTTATTTAGTGTTGGGACTTAATCTCTCTTTATGTATAAACGTTTAAACTTTTATATACTCTGTCTTTTTACACAACAATAACCCCTTAAAATAATCATCTTGCTGTACATCCTTAGATCCTCATACCAAACGTAAGATGACAAGTTTTAAATTTCAAAAATTCTCACGCTTTGATTTGTACTGAGATCCTCCACGAAACTGTGAGAATTTTTTAATAACTAAACAACAACAACGACTGATACACCATAAGATGAAGCCCTTTGTGTTGGTCACTCCAAGCTAAAAAAAATAATAAGTATGCAGTTTTTTCCCACACTCTACTGGTGATCTCCTCCGAAAAAAAAACGCAACAACAAACAAGACAAAACGAACAAAGCAGACATTTTAATATTTAATCCAACACTTTTAAGGATTCTTCGAAGATCCACATCCGTCGAAGCTTACTCGAAATCCTGTCCGCCTGTTGTCAAAACTGAGCAAAGTGTATACAGTTGTTGGCAAATTCCCACGCATTTTATGTTAACGTGGGAATATTTTGCTCAATGATGACTTTCATGTGCGTTTCATGACGACGACGATAATCTTTTATGGGCACGCCTTTATGGTCGTGGTGTTCGTTCGTCCAAACTTTGCCGTTAACAAATCTCAGCACAAGGGTCATTTCAGTTAATAACGCGAGGGTCGTCTTCCTTTCATTGGCAGTTCATTTCATTACGCTTGACTTGGTTTTCTTTTTGGCTCCACGTTCGTTTTTTTTTTATCTTCTTGGGAACATCCTGGCAAAAGTTCTCACGATCATCTTGTGTGGAATGGGGCATCGCAGTTGAGCTTTTGTGTTGCCTTTGGTTTTATTTTATTTTTCTTTGCCCCAGTACGTTGCTTGCCATTAATTAACCAGCTACACTTGCTGAGTGCCTATTACTTTGTGCCGGTAAGAAGATGCTTTAGGGAATCTTAGCCACGTTGATGAGCAGACAACAACATTTATTTGTTTGCGGTTCGTCTTGCACATCATATTGATTTTAAGTCATAAACAACTGTGAACACAGGAAATGCCTTAAGCGATGTTAGTGTGGTTAATTGAATGTTGTGACATTAGGGTTTGCATGTCGAGATATTTCAAACTTTCTCGTGCCCAGGGACTTTCACAATAATCACCGGGGATTTTATTACATAACAAGACAATTGTTTGTATCGAATAACCACTATCCCGTGTACAATTGTTCCTTGATTAAAATAATGGCCGAAATTTTTTTTCTGAAACCATAACCTAATTTTTATCATAAACAAATTTTTATACTTCAAATAAATTTTTTGATATTTGTTTATTAATTTTGTTTATTTTTTTTCATGTAAAAAGCGGACATACAACGACAAATTTAAAAACTCCGGGTGCTGCTGAGACAGAATGGCCGTTGCTTGACAAAATAATGAGGGTGAGTATTTGAAATATCTTCGTGTCTTGTTCAACACATTTAACGGTTTCCCTTTTCAGATAGAAATTATCTTATTCTTCTGCAAGAAAATGGCCACCTATAATATTTCGCAACTTTCATAATGCACATCTGGTCTACAAATAAAGATAATTGTCCACAAGGTAAGAAGATAAAGAACATGATACACATTTTATTTTCCTCACCACTCTAAGGCACGAAGAGTAGCTTTATCCACTTGCAATTCTCCTTAATTTTAATAATCCAAATATGTGTTGTATTCACGCAACCGATGTTTGCCTGGTATTGTTTCGGCAGTGCCCAGTGCCAATGATATTTCGTATTTGGTGTTTAGTTCAGGGATACGATTGCGATATTCAATGTTTAATCAGGGATACGATCAAACCCAGGTGTATATCCTGGGAAGAACATCAAACATTCGTTTCCACCGATGCCTTTACAGATGCCAGAGTAATCTCTAAGTCATATAAAACTTCTCTGGAAGGTTTCCGTTTATAGACGGATTTTAACAGTAGGACCAGGTCAGTGAGTACGTAAATTATGTACATGTACAACTCACTGATTTGAGATAAGTTCCACGACTGTTGAAGTGAAATAGGATTACGAAAGCCATTGATACCATACAAAGTTGATAATGTAGCAAAAATTACTTATATCAAACTACAAAATTACATTACTACATATCCAACATCACAACCACAATCAACAAAACAAAATAAGAACATACACATTTTAATATTTATTTTTTTATTTATTCAAAATTATATATTATTTTTATTATAAAACAAATTGTTTGAATAACTTAAAACTAGAGCTGAAAGGATTAACAAAACAAAAATCGTAAACAAATGAATGGATTACAAATTTCACTCTCCTTGACGAAATATCAGTTGAGGATCACTATTCTTCATTTTCAGAAGACTTTCTCGAAAATCGATCCTCTGCAACATCTATACAATTTATTATTTGGTTATTCACAGCCTTTTATATGTAGTATGAACTGAGAATTCCATCGCCGAGGTTTTCATTTAGCTCCTTGAATTATTCATTTCATTCATTTTCATTTATTTGCACAGATTTTGTAATTTAAAGCCTCACGGCCAATTATAATAAATTACAATAAAAACTACTCCAAGAATTCAAAAACTATTTAAGGTATAATAATTTACATTAAAAATAATAAAAATAAAATATACTTGTTATGGAAAAATTGGAAATTATGTGCTACTCCGATGTGAACAAAAATCGAAAACTGCAACAACGAATCAAGCTTGATGCATAAGTATTAAATTAATCAAGTACTTGTATTAAAAACTGTATTTAAAGCAAAAATAAGATCAAGAAAATGAAAAAGTCAAATTTTATAGTTCCCAATAATAAAATATAAAAAAAAAAAAAAAAAAAAAAAAAAAAAATA
This sequence comes from Hydrotaea cyrtoneurina, assembly GCA_958296145.1. Lineage (NCBI taxonomy): Eukaryota > Metazoa > Arthropoda > Insecta > Diptera > Muscidae > Hydrotaea > Hydrotaea cyrtoneurina. The sequence continues at coordinate 11,119,706 of OY282516.1, forward strand.
TCTATAATTATAAGACATCAGGAAATCTTGTAGTAATTCATATTGGACAATAGGCCGTTTGATTCATTGTTTAGCAAGGCACCGGTTATGCAATTTAAATGAAAAATTGGTCTGTGAGGAAAATCGAATATAAATGTTCTTCATCTAAACTCGTCTGGGAGAAATCGTTTCATTTAAATGTATTTTTTTTTACTTATATTTCTAAAATTGCTTCTCATGTTTTTATTTATTGGCAAAATTTAGAGTATACAATTGACCAGCTATGTGTTGTTTCAAATGTGTATTGCTATTGATCTGAATTAGATAACTACACAGCTATTTTTGTTGGACTACATTATATCGACGACAAATTTTCCAAACTTAAGCTCGGAAACTTTTTAGTTGAACCTCTGTAAAATTTCATTAAACAAATCAATAGGGGAAATATATGCCAAACACAGGAATTCGAATTGGTGCTCACACTCAGCTTGCTGCATGTGGGGTCGTTGGTAGACTCATTGACATCACCAGCTGCTATGACCACCTTGAGATTAGGCCATCATGACAGGCACTCACGTAAATTTCTGTCCCAACGTCATCATAAAGCTGAAATAAGTGTGTGCCAACACTGTACATTCAGAATGGACCACCTGAAGACAGCATTTGCATGAAATCATTTTTGAAAAGTAAATGGCTGGCATTGATCTATCGATCCAAATATATTATTTTTATACCCTTGTAGGAATTGTCTGTATTTTCTTTAATTTAAAAAAAAGCCAAACGCTTAATATTCTCGTTGTGATGAAGAGTATAAAAAAAATCTATATATTGAACTGAAATCAATAATTATTTGGATCTATGGCACACGGTTCATACAATACATGTTGTCATACTGTCTAAGCCAATTAGAAGGCAGTCAATATATATTTGATTCTGCCCGGCCATACTTTGTTCGAGTTAAAGTTGTACTACAAAGCCATAACTGGAGTCTGAACACTGACGACTTGTGGCCTTTCAAGTAATTTGTATTCTTTTATTTTCATAACTCGTGTTTGTTATTTCCTACAGTTTAACAACACAAGTTTTGTAGCATGATTTGTGACTTTCTGACCAATGTTATCCAATAAACCAAGCTCTCAGAGCCATCAACGTTTTCGCCTGTACCAAAAAATCCAACTATTACAGTATTACCCCCAATAAAACCTACAACGTCTCACAGAGTAATCATGTCAAACTAAAAAAAAAATCGCACAATTTTCAAATGAAACCCGGCTGAATTGTTAAGGTCACTCGACTCAACTTTGTTTGCACTGCACTTTGATTGTGTTTGTTTTGCGGGCGAAAATTTCCATCGAATATTTATTTGGTTTATTAACATACACCTTAATTGAATTGAAATCCATTCAAAGACACACATCTACGTATGTGTATACATATCGATATACTTCTGTATGTGTGTATTTAATCCTTTTTTTTTTTTATTAATTTGAAACTTATTGCATTCGGTTTGAAGTCTATGAGCAGACTGAAATGATTTTTTGGATAACGTTGGCCATTGTCGCCGTAGCTGCTGCGACTGGTGCTGACAACAGCACCAACGTCGATGACAGTGTTTGGGCTGTATGGAAACGTTTGTTGCATGAAGGAATCGTACGGAATGGCATAATTGCACGATGGCTATGTTAGACCGGGTATTGGCGTTAAACGAAGCGGCGCAGATGTATACCTGCGCAAACTAACACAGAACCCCGAGAAAACCCCAACTAAAAAAAAAGAGCTAAACATCAACAAATGAACGGAATGGAATGTACGGCGGCTGCGGCATCATCATCATCATCGGTCGCATATATTGGCGGCTGGCTGGTAGTCATACCCGTACGACGTACAATGACTCTACATATTTTGTATGCTGACGACGACGATGACGACTGTTACTTCTGTTTCAGTTTCTAATTAAATGAACGTGTTTTTGGAATGAACAAAACACCAGCAGCAGCAACTTTATCAGAGGCCCAAAATAATAAAAAAAAATACGTAAAATCCTCCTCTTGAACTGGTGAACCAACAAAGCGACCGACCAACCGACCGAGTGCAGAGTACTGCTGTTGCGCTTGTATGGGATATCTGGGCGCCTATTCGAAATGCCAACTAATTGCTTATTTTAACCCCTTCAAAAATTGATGCTTTTGTTGTCGTTGTTGCTTGTAGCTGCCGCACATTGTTTTCGGGTTTGTTAATTAATTTAAACTGAAACAACAACTATAGCAACAACAATGACGATAACGACGAACACAGCTCTGGAACAGAAAGTAAAAAAAAAAAACTTCAACATTTCAGTGGACGGGTAGAGAACACACAACAGATGTGATGTGTGTCGTTTGTCTTGTTCCGGGAAACAGGGACGTGGGGAAAGAACTCGGTACGGAAAATATGCAAGAAATCTAGATCCGATATTATTTAGTCTTATGAAAATATTTCTAAGATTAAAGGATAGAGAAAAGGATAGAGAGAATAATCTAAAATTTTAGGATCTTCGTTTTCCGTTTCATCCTGCCCAAAAAGTCTTTTCATCTACGCTCACATTGTCCGACTTTCCTCCATAACCTATACCCTTAATCCTTCGTTGCAACGCCGTTGTGGCAGCAGTTACTCTTTGTTGTTGTTGCTCACAGTAAAGCAATTATCTATGTTGCTTGAAGCCTTTTAGCATTCATTAGTACAAAATAAACTGCTCTTTTTCTGTGGCATTCACTTTATTTTGTTGCCAATTAAAATTTGCGCCACTTATTGTCGCTGCGTCTCTTGTCGAAGTTAAAATGCATGCAGAACAAATTCACAGACAGACATTTGTGTAGGACTTACGGGCGGACTCACACTAACCGACAACCACTTGGTCCATTCAGTTCTTCACTTTTGGTATCAGTCTCTGTCGTTCAGTCTTTTATATGGTGAGCGGGGGGGAATTTTGAAGTCCGTGCACTTTTTTCTGCGGACATTAATTGTTGTGGTCCGTTTAATTGGGAAGGTTTTTTTTCGGTGGCTTTAAAGAGGAAATTAAGCAGATTTTTGAATTGTTTTTTTTTATTATTTGAAAAGAAACAACTTTACGATGGCAATCTATACAGTGGAGTAACTGTGATATTTTGTCTGAACGAATTTAAAGAAAATTGTCATACCTCCCCTGTTGCAACCAAAGCAACAGTATGAATATTACTCTTATCTGCTGACAATGTAAGGCAGGGTGTTGTAAGACGAACTGCCGTGTGATAAATAGTGTTCTATTTATGGACAGAACATTAGTTGGGTTTTGTTTGAACACTTCTAATTGGCATCCCAGAAATTTTTGTTTAATAAAATGACAGCTGTGAATAAAATGACAGCTGTCAATAAATAAATGATAGTAAATTTATTAAGTACGGGTCCAACAAAAAATAAAATATCTAAAACGATCAAAAAAATCTGTCTCGATAAAATAATGTCTCGATATTTTTGTTTTGACAAGTAGCAACAGCTGTCATTGCAATGCTTCCATGTTTTCTTCTGTTGGCACGGCTGGAATTGCGTTTTCTTACAAAAATGTATATATACTTTACGGAGACTTATCAGAAAACCAACCTATTAATTAACGCAGTTATATGTCCATGACGTTATAGTGTTGCCAGATCAATGGATCTACTCAATTTAAATTGACTGATAATTTCCTACTGAAAAATGTCTTAACTCCGTCAGAAAGGGATGCACGGAAAGAACATCTTTAAATTCTGACAGAATTTCACCCAACAATTTTCCTAACACGCAAATGCCGGCGACGTTACGTGTATGTGAGCAATATCTGTGACACTCACAATTTTAATTGTTTATTTGAACCTTTAAAATTGTTTCCATTACTTTTTGAAGATTCTGTCGGATTGTGATTATGAGGCTCGTTCACATTCACCAAGACCATCTCAAACACAGGAGAATCTTGCCGGTCACTGAAAATCGCCAAAAACAAGACATTGAGTTGCATTGTACACTCCATCCTTCAGTTCCTGGATGTCACTGGCTGAATCGGTTCTCTCGCATACAAATTAATATGAAGACTTGAATCACTCCCATGATTCAAGTTTGTCAAATGGCAAAGACCCAACAGTGTTGACATAACAATCTGGCAACTCGCTTTAACAATACTGTAGTCTGACTCTTTAACCGCACTTATTTTGACATAAGAAACCTAATTAAAATGCATTTTCCATTAAATGTTGTTTGAACGCAAGAGGCGAGGTGTGGGGTTGGTGTGCACGATAAAGTACACACGAAGCTAATATCTAATAAGAGTTTTTGTGTGGGGGAGAGTGAGAGAGAGAGAGACAGTGACGATGGAAGAGGAAAATTTAATTACAACGACCGTTTGGCAATGAACATGAACATGTAATAGGAGGACGTAAGAAACGTGCTGCGCAGAGAGTTAGTTCAAGGAGTGAGGGGTTGGGGTCAGATGTAAAGGGTGATCGTAGGGAAGTGAGGGGTTAGGTGCAGCAGAAAGGAAACAGCAGTTCTTACGAACATTTAGTTAAGTCTTTGGTTTTAGGTAATTTCTCACATCAACCGTTATAATGAACTCTTTAATGACCCAATATACGTTTAACGCAGGATGATATGGGTGTGGGTGTGTATGTGTGAGGCAGTTCAAGTGCTGTTGAGGAGTACGTCGATGTGTGTGTGTGTGCGTTGACTGTTGAAATGAAAAAAAAAACTTTTTTAATTATCGTGCGGTGGTTGTCTTGCTCGGTGTGTATAATGAATGGCTTGAAGGCATATTTAATTACAAAAGCTGCTAATTAGGAAATATCGTTGTTGCTGCTGCTGTTGTTGTATTTCAATTATTATTATTACACACGCCCACGTCAGTCAATTTGTTTGCAAACCAATTAACTCATCGCCAGCTACCAGGCGCACAGTATTTAACCGCAAAATAGTTGGTTGCCAACGCTCATTCTCCGGGTTTCTGTTTTTTGTTTGTTTTAGTAGTCGACTGAGTTCTCAAACACAGGCGCGCTGCCGCCATCGTCGCAGCCACGCTAGCACAGCACACTAGCTGTAGCTAGCAGTGAGACCACAGAGTCACACCACCAGCGCGCCAGCAACGGCACCGGCACTACTGCTCGTCGTCGTCGCACTACGGCAACATCAGCAATGAGGACGGACGGCAACGACTAAAAGCGAAATGTAATTAAAACAAACCAAACACGATGACTAATAAACAAATGGCCCAGACAAACAGGCGGACGAGCGGACAGACAGCCAGCCAGCCAGCCAGACAGAGGAGTCAACCGGCAGACACTCTGTCAGAGGGATAGACAGAGGGTCTCTTTGGACGCTGCCGCTGTTGCGCTGACTGCTTGTGTGTGTCGAGAGTTTTAAGGCGGCGACCATTGTCAATGCTCTCCCCCAACCCCGAAAAATCCAAGAACTTTTGTATGTTCCAAATAAACCGCCAGCACCTCTTCGACCCGCACGAGGCATGAATGGTGGCTGGCTGGGCTGACTGGCTCACTTGACTTGCATTAGCTTGTAAAACACTAGCGTCAAACAATGCCGCCGCCATCGTCATCATGGCTGCTACATGTTGATGTTAATGGTGTGGTGTGGTGTCGGTGCAGCGGGCATACGCGTATGCACGATAATTAAATGAGTACATATGCAAGTACATGTAATGCGGCAACTACATATGTTACATACATGCTATGAAATGTGAACTAACTAACACACACACATACTCTAATTTGCCTCAGCAGCTGCAACTTGGGCAGCCACCTCTAAACCAAAGTGTTAATTGGAATTAAAATATTAGATATTCGCAACTGAAATGTTGTTTGCATACAACAAACAAAACCAAAATTCAACAGCAGACCTGCCCTCTTCTACAGACTCTTGTATTTCCAACTGTTGCTATTACACCCCCTCCCCACCGCTCTCCTATTTTAGCACAAGGTTTACCTTTAGATTATATCGAAAGCAGTGCGTGTTCAGACTGCAACACGCGCTCATTCGACTGGCATTAACATCTGCCAACGACCACTCCACCAAAGCATCCATAGTCATGGCTTTGAGTATTTTAGGCCACCACAAGTGGCTTATCGTGATTTCATGTCAGATGCAATAGGGTGGAGTGAACGGGACAGGAAATACATTCGGCCTAAAATGGAATCTACAAAAATTTTCGGATACGATCTTCTTTCCGCACGCTGACATCAGCAACTTCACTCCACCCTAACGTCATACACATGTATGTGTTTCCAACTTTGGTGATTAATTAAAAAATTTTAATTTGTGTTTGTTTGGCGCTGGTGCGCTGCTGAATGTATTAAGTTTTAAATTGAATATATTCCGTCGAGAATTTCTTTTGTTTCATCAAAACTCAGCAGTGAAATTGGCTTCAATGGCATGGGTGGAATTAATAGCACACGTAACGTATGTAACGCATAAATAACGAGATAAATAGGAATACGATGGTAACCAGACTGTGGGTGGGCATGTACGGAGATGAAACGTAAAGAAGATATCGGACATCGATCTTACGGTTATCTACTTTTCTACAAGTATAGAATCATAGAATCGTATACACTGAAGCTCAAGGACGAATGCAGAGGCTCACACAAGGTGTTGTAAACAGCCATTGATCCCATACGGCTAAAATGTTTTTTTCATGGACCGAGTGATTAAGTAGGAGCTGAGAATACGAAAAGGACCGAAAATTAAATGAATTAAAATACAATACATAAATTAATTGATAGCCAGACACTTTGTTGGTACTTTGGACCCGGATAAACAAAATATTTAACGAATACAAAAATCCACTTATGTGTAGCATGTACAGGGTTCTCCAACAAGAGGTGTTTTTTTGTTAGTCAAAGAAAGGCATTTTTGTTTACTTCATAGTAAATAGAAAGCTATGCCGTTAATAATGAAAAACAACATCAGCCAAATGGCCACAACGACCTCGCTTACAGGATCATATCCTCTTCATGAAAATGTCCATAACTAAATCGCAAAGTGGCTGCCCGCCCTATGTTCTCGATAGCCTCACGAATTCTATTCTATGAGGTCTTGAATCGACGCTGGGCTGTTGGCGTAGACCTTATCTTTCATATGGCTCCAAAGGATGAAGTCGCAAGGTGTTAAAGAACAAGATCTCGGTGGCCAATTGTGGTCACCTCTTCGAGAGGTAACTCGGTCCGGAAACTTTTCCCGTCAAAGAGCAATTGCTTTTGTGGCACATAGCGCCGTCTTGTTGAAAGAAAACGTTTTCCAGATCAATATCATCCAACTTCGACCATAAAAAAATCATTAATCTTTTCACGATAGCGCAATCCATTCACCGTAACTGTTGATCCAACCGCATTTTTCGAAAAAGTAAGGTCCCGCCGGACCATAAACAGCACCAAACCGTCACACGTTGAGGATCAATAACTCTTGAGTTTTCCCTTTAGTATTTTCGACACTTCACTTTTGTGAAACACACTGTACGTACGGAGAAGTTATTGTTCATGTGGACTGATTTTTCACCGGTGCAACTTTCTGTATACTTGATAACAATTTTTAAAAATCGATAACCGGGATGTGTAACGTATCTCCGGTCATGAACAGCTGTTTTATAAAAATAGTGAGAGAGAAATGTCTACAAGAGAATAAATAAACACAAAGAATAGCATGATGCTGATGACTATCCAATATAATCTGAAACCTTGGTAAATATTTTTGAAAAAAATCGATTTATCAACTACTTTAACAAGGATTGAGCGAGGGTAAAGGTCCCAATAAGGGTTTCTCAATGTTGTCTGCATATTATTGGATTCTGTGAAAGAACAAAAATTTCCATTATATAAAACACGATTACATTTATGTGGCCGTCAAGGTTGGGTTTTTCAGTCCATACTGTGAAAATAATTTTATAAAGAGCCGACACCGCTTATAAAGAAATCTAACGGCGTCTACTCGCAGCTCCGTGGTGGCCAATAGACCGATCACCCAGATGACTGATTACACGATAACCGAAGTTGGTGCTGACAAAATGTCGATTGCGGCGGGGGCCTGTGTGCGATAGCGCCATACTGCGGCAACCACACATCCTCCAAGACCATTTCTTCAATCAAGAAAACGAGTTTCGACAAAAATAATGAGTTGGGGCCTCTTTATATGAATATTCTTTGTTGTTAAAGGACTCTTCTTTATCTTTAGCCATTCACTTTAATTGAATATGATTTAGGTAAACATGTGGGAATTAATCTTTTTGTTTATGTTTAAGAAGTAATCTAGGCCCCACACCCAATTAATTTTCAAAGTGGGAGGGAACAGCACCGTAAAAAATTGTTTGTCATCGATTTTCTGGAAAAATGGCACCCGGTGTTCAGAATGCAAGAGCAAGTCAAATATTCTAGCAATTAAAAAAGCATATGTATATGTGTACTCTTTTTGCGTTGGTATGTAAACTTGCTGTATTGACATCTGTTGAATCGATCGATATTAAGAGAGAATTGAGTTTGTCCTCTCGCCGTGTACGTACTGTGAATTATGTACATAATGGCTGACATTCATGAAAGAGAGGCGGGTGTTTCACAACGACAATTCACAGCACCCTTAATAAAGTTTAGGGTGTTATTAAGATTCAGTTAATGGCGGTGTAATGAAATAGATATTAATTTTTGCCTGATATGTATCTAATACATTTATATTACAGTTATGTCAGGGAATAACTACCAATCAGCAGAGAATGTTTAAAATATTGGCGACAACACATTACTTAGTTTATGTGTTTAATGAAAGCGCACATAATTTATTATTAAAATCTCCTATTATTCAGGTTGACGCTTTTTGACCTACAAGCTCTTAACTACACAATGTTTTCCTTTGCAGCATCAATTTAGTCACGTCTCATTAGGATTTTATCTAAAAATATAAAACAAGTGCTTGTTGTGTAACCCATGGATGGATTCATCAGGGAAAGTTCAATCACAGCGATTAGACAACAATCTCCATTTAGTGTTATTTAATGTTTCATAAAAAAAACTCAAGAGTATTGTAAGAGGTTCCTCCTATCCTTGCACAATCCTTTTTCAAGTAGTTGACAAATCGATTTTTTCAAAAATATTTACCAAGGTTTCAGATTATATTAGAAAGTCATCAGCGTCGTTTAGACATAGAGAAAAAAATCACGCCTGCTGAGAAATCATATTCATATGCTATTCTTTGTGTTTACTTATTCTCTTGTAGACATTTCTCTCTCACTATTTTTATAAAACAGCTGTTCATGACCGGAGATACATTGCGCATCCCGGTTATCGATTTTTTTATAAAATGTTATCAAGTATTCAGAATGTAGCACCGGTGAAAAATCAGTCCACATGAACAATAATTTCTCCGTACGTACAGTGTGTTTCACGAAAGTGAAGTGTCGAAAATACTACAGCGATTTAAACTAAATCCCGGTATAAACAGGGTTCTCCAACAACAGGTGTTATTTTGAATCATCCCGTATTTCGTTAGCTGTCACTTTTTCATTATAAAAAAAATGCACTTATTTTGTTTAGGATTTTTTGGGCTATCTTTTTTTTTTTTTTTGAATTATTAATTATGGGTATTTTTCTTGGAGCCTTGGCCGGCTAATGATATTTATATGTAAAATAATCAAAATTCTTTTCATAAAAACATTCTATTAAGACTTTCTTCGTTATAGGACACCCCTTTCATCTCTTTTCATTAACATTATCTGTGAAACACTCACCTTTGACGGGCACTGTATTTGCTAACGTGTACGTATTTGCTTGTGTGCGAACCCACCTGGTGTGTGTTATGCCATCACCGATAAATCGATCGATAAAGAGAGTACGTATCTCACTCTCTTGTATCGTAAATGCGCATAAGCGTGTTTAACTGGTTACAATTCTCTTTAGGGGGGCTTTCGTTGTAGTGGGTGGCAAACATACATACACAGCCAGTATGTGTGTATGTCGGGACAAATGTCATTCTGTTTCATTCTCCCGGTGTGTGTGTGTCTGTTTTCATTTGATTAAAACATAAATCTCTATCCCGGGGATTATCGATTTTTCCCGATTTTATTCATTTCTTGTATAGGAGAAGGAAACAATTTATTTGTATAATCTGTCATAAATAACAGAGCGGGAATGGAGGGACAGTGGGTTCAGCAAGAATAATTAAATTTTGCTTACAGTTTTGTTTCTGTTCGAGTATAGGATCATTGATTTATACATTTTTTTTTGGACAATAGAAATTGAAAACGGCTTCAAAAAAGACTATCTCTGAGGGGATGCCTCCTATAAATGCAATGCACTGGACTAGTGTTGGGGAAGTGTTGTTTGATATTTGCCTTGAATTTGATAATGTCATAATGGCAGAAGAAGCATTTGCTGGAAGGTTATTCCACATACGAACATAGCCCAATTCCCGAAAAAATTGCAACCAGTAAACAAAACAGTTTTCGCCATTATTTCTCCTATTTGATTTCCGAGTTTGTTTTTTTTTTTTATAAATAATATGTGTATTTGTTATCAAAAAATAACCAAACATGTTATTCAAATTTTATGGAAAGCGGAAACAACTTTTTTCATTTCATTATGCCTGTCTCAAGCTATTTAAAAATATATAAAATTGTCAAACAAAAATCGGAAAACGTGATCGATTGATTAAATTGAAGTTCTCCAAAAACAAAATGTTTTTGTTTCATATTCGATTTTTTTTAACCCACTGTAAAACGTATTCAGCATACTCAAACAAGTATTTTCTCCATAGTGTCCCCTTTTTAAATAATCATTGCTTTGGAATTCAGTTTTTTTTATATAATGTTCAGTAAATATTTAGAAATAGACAATTTTTCACACTCACTCCATCTCACCTGATTTCGAATCGATTTTTTCAAAAATGGCTATCAGGTATTCAGAATGTACAAGCACTCAGTTATTTATCCGTGGACCGGTCACATGTGTATTGACATTCTCAATATTTATTTTAACTTTATCTCTCCCTCTCTCAATTTGTCCAACAGCTGTTCAATGTCTGTTCATAAGTGTTTGAACGCAGTTGCTATCGATTTTTACCAAAGTTCACCAAGCATTCAGAATGTGGCAATAAGAGAAATCTACTCATGTATTCTATAGAGTACAGTGGGGTCCATACAACAATTGAGAGATCTATTGGTTTCAGTATTTATAGGATATTGGAAAAAATATAAATCCATTTCTAATTTCTTATTGGTTTTTGGATTTTTGCCATTATTATTATTTACTTCTACTATTCTGTTATCTGACTATTCAGTTAATGGAATTAAAAAGTACAAGAGGAAGCAATGCCTGATATTTATCAATGTTGAAGTTTTTTTGCAATAGCAATCTGAGCATTCAAATAAGCATATTCCAAAAAAAAATATGTTTAAAATTATAATTTTAAAGCAGTAAAATAATATGAAGCGATAATTCGAAAACATTTGAGTTTCTGTTTAATTAGACATCGGCCTAACAGTCTTTTGCCACGCACTGTATTTGTATTTGTGTGGGTTTACTTTTCATAGGGTGGTTGTTGTTTTCACATCTGTTGAATCGATCGATAACGACAGAAAGAGTCAAGTTTGCGCAGTCGCAAAAATATTGACAAGAGTGTGGGTACGAGAACTTTGAGAATTCTCTTTAGAAAATGTGAGTATATCGTGTGGAGGTGTTTTAAAAGCAACACAATTCCTGGAATGAAGAGTGGGAGCAAAGTAAAACGTATTGGCCAACCTGTCAATTTAATATTAAGCAGAAATCTGGAAAATATTGATTTATACCAATATTTTATAGAGAAATAAAACACATATTCGTTAGTAAAGAAAAAATAAGAAAAAAAAGGATTTATTTGGAAGTACAGTGTACGTACACACATTTGATTAATTCGAGGACTCATTTGATTGACACAAAATAAGTACAAATAAAAATTCCATTATTTATGGCTAAGGATTCAAATAGTTTCTGATTGAAACTTCAGTGTCAGGATTTTAGAGGTTTCAAATGAAATAATACAAATTGGATTTTCCAAGAAATAGTTAAATGAATTTATATTCCATTTAACATTCTCAACATTGGTAAACCCAATTTGGTATTCTTTTATTTGAAACCTCTAAATTCTTGACCCTAAAGTTTCAATCAGAAACTATTTGAATCCTTAGCCATAATTGAATGACTCGCTCGTTCGATTCATCATTTATGGGCGTATGCAATAAATATATTTATATTTATATTCATAATTTATTATTTCTATAAATCCTGTAAATAAATAAATTTGATTCCACCTAAATGATTTTCAAGTTTTCCATTCGTCCCTACAGAATCACAAGCGAGTAAGTAGGCAAGTGGGTGGCTCTGCAGCAATACGACTTCAACGACATCAGAGTTTGTCATCGATTTTCTGAAAAAATTGCACCCGGTGTTCAGCATTTAGGAGTAAGCAAAATGTTCTCTTATTTATAAAGAAACACATTTATACATATGATTAACATTTGTGTGTTTATTTTGCTTTAGATGGTGGTTGTTCTTTTAACATCTGTTGAATCGATCGATAATAAAAGAGAGTTCAGCGTTTCAAACCTGTACTCTCACAAGAGATGGCGAATACAGAAATATTAACAAGAATGCTACAATTCGTACTCTTTGGAATGGTAAATTGGTGCACCCACGTAGGCGTGTGTATTCCAATTGGAATTACAAAGGAAACACAATACCTGCAATACTCTGCACTCTAAGTAGAGTTGGTTGGGATTATTGTGTGAGTGGTGTTAACATGAGGGACAAATTTGATAATTATCGATTATTATCAATTGCTGTTACAAATCGAATCTCAGCCTATTATAAATGTATTTTCAAAATACAATGATTTGTAAACAAAACAACAAGAAAATGTGCCTCAGGTAGGGCAATGTTGTACTTATTTTAACAGTTTAATTCCACCCAAGTATGGTGCTCTCTATTTTTCATATTCCCACGCCTTTCGAATTGATAGTTTTATATTGTCTACCAAACACGCTAACAACATCATCTCTCCTACTCTAAGGCAAGTTGTGACGCCTATCAGCTGTTTAACATTGGTATACGAATTTCGGATCGATTTTTTAAAAATAGGCTACCAAGTATTCAGAATTCGCTAGGAAGCAGATTGTGTATTCATGGAACAGTTAAATATGATGGGACGCCTATCAGCTGTTTAACAGTTGATTGAGAATTTCGCATCGATTTTTTTTTAGAGAGGCTATCAAGTATTCAGAATTCACTTGGAAGTATCCATGGAATACAGGCATATTTATGTTTGGACGCCTATCAGCTGTTTAACAGCTGAATGAGAATTTCGAATCGATTTTTTAAAAATAGTCTGCCAAGTATTCAGAATTCACTTGGAAGTATCCATGGAACAGAGGAATGTGTATGTTGGGACCGCCTATCAGCTGTTTAACAGTTGAATGAGAATTTCGAATCGATTTTTTAAAAATAGTCTGCCAAGTATTCAGAATTCCATTGGAAGTATCCATGGAACAGAGGAATATGTATGTTGGGACGCCTCTCAGCTGTTTCACAGCAGTACGAGAATTTCGAATCGATTTTTCAGAGAGAGGCTATCAAGTATTCAGAATTCACTTGGAAGTATCCATGGTAAAGTCTGATGTGTTGGGACCGCCTATCAGCTGTTTCACAGTTGAATGAGAATTTAGAATCGATTTTTTAAAAATATTCTGCCAAGTATTCAGAATTCTCTTCAGCTCTGTTACCTTCTCATTTGGTCTCTCAGCAGCTGTTGAATTTTATTCACGCATCCATGATTGATTTTTTTTAGCAAGATTTAAGAATTTAACAACGAGTAAAATGTTTTCATATTTGAAGTGATTGCGAATTCTTGGCAATATAACTTGGGAATGAATTTATGTTTTTTTCCCAATGAGAGATTTTTTCGTAAATAGTTGTATTTGCGAATTTAGGGACTTTAAAATGTATCACATACGACATTCCTTATAAATTGTATTTCACCCAATGTATAATCCCTTGTTTTCCGGATTGTTACGGAGTATATTTCAGAATTTCGAGTTAACTTCGTTTACACCAATGATTTATTCAGTTTGTGAAAAATACTTTTTTCTCTACTCGTATACAATTTACAATTGCCTGCAATTTCCTTTCAAACGCACTGTACTAGTCTGGGCTGTAACTGACATATGGGTGGTTGTTGTTTTCACATCTGTTGAATCGATCGATGGCGAAAGAGCAATAAGCAAAAGTTTGCGCAAACGCAAAAATTATTGACAAACGTTGTCGTGTTGCCGCAAACTCAGACAATTCTCTTCACAATAAACGGGAATAGGTTTGACTGTGACAGAAGTTCGTGGCAACGGGAATATTTGTGGCACACACACACACACATTTGAGTTGTATTGGTCTGTCAATGTCATATTGCCAAGAGATGTTGACCAGGGCATATTGATTTTTCCCGATTTTCGATAGAGTAAAAACATATAAATATTCCTTATCAACGAAATACGGGGAGGAGATTTAATTGGAAAGGTTAGGGAAACAATGCTGATGGAGATACTCTGAGGTTTCATTGATACGATTTTATTGTGTAAACCACATTGTGATTTATGCTATTACTACAGCCAATACTATTCTGTCTGAAATTAGCTGTGCGAATATAATAAAATCCTCAGCTATAAATATCTTAATATATATTTACCCTCGACACTGATTCACTGATACACTGATTCACTGACTCTGTCACGCAGTACGCAGTAAATAGGCATTCTATAATTTTCTATAAATAATAATAATAAAAAAAATAATATTTTTTTTTTGTACAGAAATTGTGTTTTCCCCAAATTTTTTTTTATAATTTTTTTTTTTACAAAAATTTTTTTTTACAAATTTTTTTTTCCAAATTCTTTTTTTTTCAACAAAATTTTTTTTTCCACAAAATTTTTTTTTTCCAAAAAAATTTTTTTTTCCAACAAAATTTTTTTTTTTCAACAAAATTTTTTTTTTCCAACAAACATTTTTTTTTTCAGCAAAAATTTTTTTTCCACAAATTTTTTTTTTCCAATTTTATTTTTTTCCAATTTAATTTTTTTACAAAATATTTTTTACAAAATTTTTAAAATTAAGTAACAAATACTTTCTTAAGCAAATTAACGGGCGCCATAGGCGCATTACAACTTACTAGTTCTATAATAATTCTATAAATAATAATAATAAAAAAAATAATATTTTTTTTGTACAGAAATTGTTTTCCCCAAATTTTTTTTTCAACAAAATTTTTTTTTTTTCCACAAAAATTTTTTTTTTCAACAAAATTTTTTTTTTTCAACAAAAATTTTTTTTTTCAACAAAAATTTGTTTTTTCAGCAAAAATTTTTTTTCCACAAATTTTATTTTTTTTCGAAATTTTTTTTTACAAAATAGTTTTCTCAAAATATTTTTTACAAAATTTTTAAAATTAAGTAACAAATACTTTCTCAAGCAAATTAACGGGCGCCATAGGCGCATTACAACTTACTAGTTATAAATAATATGCTATTATTTTTTTTTTATCAAAATCAAACAGTTTTTAATTCTGGAAATAGATCTAACTTACTCATTTAAAGATGTAGGCGGGAAACAACGAAACATCGTATTGAGCATTCCGGCTGCTCTGAATACAATTGTCTTCCCCAGTACATCAAAAATCTCAATTTTCAAATCAACATCGATACCATTCTTACTTGAAAATATTGAATTGCTTCCACTGTAATTTTGTCTCCTTAGGTTCACATAGTGTTAAGAGCCATATTCACTTTCTCTCTCTTCCACACATTCTATGTATATGGATATGAGCAGCATTAGTGCACAAATTGTTTGTCATCGATTTTCTGAAAAAAATCCACCCGGTGTTCAGAATGTAGGAGAAAGTAAAATGTTCTCCTATTTATAGTGCAACAAGTGCATTCGTTTGTATGTAAAATTTACGTTTAGTGGTGGTTGTTGTTTTAACATCTGTTGAATCGATCGATATTAAGAGAGTGTTGACTTTGTGCACTCGCTCACAGAAAAATTATTCGTATTACAAAAAGTCTGAGAACAAACTGTCGTACGTAGGGCAAATTATTTTGTAGGTGGGTGTATCACAGTTAGACTTTGTGTGTATGTAGCTTCAGCAGAACCCTCTGATGTTATTAAGGTCCGGTTAATGTGAGTAAACACTAATCACAAGGACATTTTTTTTTACCAAATCCTGAGATGTATTTAATCGTTTTGCATGAGAATTTCATTAAAACTTAAATGTAGTCAGGTGCATTATAAAATGTCAATAGAGTCCTTGTGCCATAGCCAGGGAAAAAAAGGAATGTTGGGCCGTAATGGACCATCCCATTAAGCAAATTACACGACGTTCGCATTATTTTCATGTTTTGGGACAACCACAGAAACTAAGATGGTTCAGGAATCGATTTTTTTAAAAAAAACATGTGCCAAGTGTTCAGAACAGTCTAGGTAGTTGTTTTACTGTTCATTTCTTCTCATGTGCAACTTTGTTCTATCTCTCACTCTCTCTATTTGAGCTATTCCTTTTTACCGTACTTTCCGGTTTTTATCGATTTTTAAATATTATCATCAAGATTTCAGAATATAGCAATAGCCAAATAGCGGTCACATGTACAATACTTGCAGCATACACTGCGTCTCACAAACATGAAGACCCTTTCATGGTTACTAGAGGGCCGAACAAATGGACATCTAAATAATGTTTTCCAAAAAAAAAAGGTCACATTGGTGCCAAAAATACGAAAATCTTTGAAATCAATCGTGGATCAAGTTGTAGAATGAAGCTGCGCCTGTCCACGAATCGCGAAAAGCTCTGTTCCTTTATGGAATAATATTACAGGAAATACGCACGTATTTTGCTTTTTTATCCTGATCATTTTCTGTGCCCTTTTACATTATTGAAGTTTTATGAGATTCCGAGTTATTACCAGATTATAATATCAGGTCTGCTACTAAGCATATTCAATTAAATTGCACGAATGGAACATTTTTTAACAGGTCGGTTATTTCTAACTCGAAATGTCGCCGTATAATAAAAAAATCATTAAAAACAGAACATATAAAAATATAAAATACAACATCATATATTCTGCAAATACTCGCTGTGAAATAATTCTGAGTCGTACATACTTTTCCACCGCACTGTAGTTGACGAAGTGTGCGTATTTTGTTGCCTGCGAACACCCTTGTGGTGGGTTACATAATTTCCGATAAATCGATCGACAAAGAGAATTCTTTCCGCCTCTCTTACACACTTTTTGCGCAAAAGCGTGTAAACCTCGAGGGGGCCTTAGTGGGAGGCCAGCATATGTCGCTGTATGCACATATGTTTGGATTACTGACCAAATTGTAACTCTCCCCGAGTGTTTCCATTTGATTAACACATAACGTTCTATCCCGGGGAATATTGATTTTCCAGAGTAAGATCGTGTTTGAATTTACGATACAGCCGTTCATTAATGTACCTCCAGCGGTAGACACGCCCAAGACCATTCATATTGCCGAAAAAGAAGGCCGGCGGCACATTGCGTTTCTTCCAGTAGGAGACAGCTCCACTTGATAGGGCCAGCAAGGAGAGAAACCACATTCTGCTGTTTGAGTTGCGGCACGATATTTGCAACAAGCCGGTGTTGGCTTCACGTCAAGCCAAATTGTTTGCTCCGCTGGATTTTTTTTAATATTTAAAGCTGGTCTGTTGTTTTCTGGGCTCAAACAGTGTGAAACAACTTTTTTTGGTCGACCTTGAGCGCAATTCATGTATACACACTGAACACAGGCAGTAGCACTGAAGCTTGATGTGGATTAGAATCGTTATTGCCAAGTTTAGTAATTGCATATGTGAACTTACGAAATCGTAGCCCAATGACAAGTTGTGGTTCGTTTTGAATATTAAAAAAAAACGGGAAATTGACATTGAGAATTCGCTTAGAAAACTGTTGTTTTGTCTCGGAGAAACTTATCGATAAAAAAAAAGTGTTAAACGCATCGATGTCGACAAGACTAAAAGAGTTGAAATTATGTACATTTCACATTCGATGTCAATGGAAATAAAGAAGAGTAACAGCCCGATAATGGAAACTCCCTGGGAGATAATTCAGATAAAAATCCTATTATTCCGAACAGACCGAGAGTAAAACTAATAATAATAATCGAATATGTCTGTTCCTTATCACTATTCTCCCGATCTGTTTCGAAAAAGGAGGATATTGTTCTCCAAAAAAAAAAATCTCCCTGGGAGTTTACATAATCTAGCTGTATAAAAGCGAAAACTTTGAAAATGTTCATATAAATTTGGTCCTCCGACCCATGTCCCTTGGTTAACATGGACAAATAAATTAAAAATGACCTGCCGTTTTTTTTTACGCCCACTGTTCTCACTATTTGGTGCCTCCATACAGACAAGTTTGCATCTCACACTCTATCAGTATTTGGGACGACTCACAGCTGTTTAACGTCAACGTCAACGTTACAATTGCGAATTGATTTTTTCGAAACGTGACTATCACGTATTCAGAATACTTAAGCAAGTGGTTACAGATTTTCTGTATCCATGGAACAGACAGATGTGTATTTATATAGAACTTATTCTCAACGTGAATGTCTACTCTATCTCTCTCTCTCTCTCTCTCTCACAATTTTTTTTGCCTCAGCTGTGCAATGTCAGCACACAGTTGCTATCGATTTATACCAAAGTTCACCAAGCATTCAGAATGTGGCAACAAGAGAAATCTACTCATGTATTCTATAGTGTACAGTGGGGTCCAAACAACAATTGAGAGATCTTTTACGTATTTATAGGATGTTGTGAAAAATATAAATCCATTTCTAATTTTTTTTTATTGCGTTTTTGACATTATTGTTATTTACTTGTACTATTTTATTGACTATTCAGTTAATGGAATTAAAAAGTACAAGTTGAAGGAATGCCTGATGTTTATCAATGTTGAAGTTTTTTTTGTACTAATTAATTAATATATAAGAACAGCAATCTGAACATTCAAAGAAGGATATTCTAACTAATTTATGTTTAAAATTATAATTTTAAATATTTTACAAAATAATTCGTTTCTGTTTACTACAGACAATAACCATAATTTTCCTATTTAAATTAGACATCGGCCTAACAGTCTTTTGCCACGCACTGTATTTGTATTTGTGTGGGTTTACTTTTCATAGGGTGGTTGTTGTTTTCACATCTGTTGAATCGATCGATAACGAGAGAAAGAGTCAAGTTTGCGCAGTCGCAAAAAATATTGACAAGAGTGTGGGTCCGAGAACTCTGAGAATTCTCTTTATAAAATGTGAGTACATCGTGTGGAGGAGGTTTGAATGCAACACAACTCCTGGAATTGGTGGGTGGGAGTAGACAGAAGTAATACTTATGTATGGGCGAAACTGTCAATTTAATATTCACCAGAAATCCTGATAATATCGATTTTTCCACATATTTTATGGTGGGTGTAAAGCAAGAAAATACCTTATTAAAACAACAAAGACTGTTGAAAAAAAGATTTATTTGACAGAGGAGGGAAACACCGCTGATGCAGTCACATTGAATTGATTCGAGGATACATTTGAGTGACCCGAATTAAGAACCATCTTCATGATTTGTATTATTATTTTTTTTGAACCCATTACATGATGAATCTTTAGCCGGCAAATATTTAAATTCATAGCCATAAATAAATGGCTCGTTCGTTCGATACATCATCTGTGGCCATACACAACAACATTGATTTCACTTGGATCCTTGCAATGTCAACAAAGTGTATTTGATGATTCTCCTCAAGTGTGTGAGGCAGATGGGTGGCTATGGGGCAATACGAGTTCAGTGACGGCAGCGTAAACATGGTTTGTCATCGATTTTCGGACAAAATTGCAACCGGCGTTCAGAATGTCGGAGTAAGTAAACTGTTCTCCTATTTTTAGAGAAACAATTGCATTCGTCTGTATGTAAATGTTGCTTTACGTGGTGGTTGTTGTTTTAACATCTGTTGAATCGATCGATATTAAGAGAGCGTTCACTTGGTGCTCTCTCAATGTACATGCGGCAAATTAGTTTATACTCAACTGTCACCGTCTCATCAACTACAAGCAGTTCCCCACAAAGAGGTGGCTGTGTCAGCAATTATTCACATAGAAAAACGGATGTCCTACAGCTGACATTCATAGCGGAAAGTATACCTAGACCACCGAATGAAGCACATTGCGGGCCTTATAAGAGAGGAGATCCCTTGTATTTTTGCGTGGCACAATTTCATTCAAAAAGTTCACGAATCGATTTTTTCAAAAGAAATTGCCAAGTGTTCAGAAAATATTAGAAAGACATCGTCACACATAAATGTTACCAAATGCTTTGTTATATTTGAGCAACAGCTGTTCATTGCGGAGAATATAATCGACTTCCCTGTACATATACAGTCCTATTCGGAATATTCCGGGGAGATAATTCCCGGGGAATTTAAATTTAAATTTTGTTTACAATAGGAGGAGTTTATTCTCAGAAAAATGTAAATTTCCCGGGAGTATTCAGAATCGGGCTTTTAGATTTTTTTTTTTTTAAATTTTCATCGTTTTCCGAAGGTAGCACTAGTGTAATGGCAGCCAGATGAACAGTATACGATGTGTACAGTGCGCCCCACAAAAGTGCTGTCTCACTATTTGAAAATTGGGCTCAGTTTTATTACTGGATTTCCAGTTTGTAATAAGAGTGAGTTTATAGGATCTTGCGCCAAGCGCTTTGTTAATGTAATTTAAAAAAAATTGTGATATATAATTGACCTATAGCGCTTGCCGTTGACTAATAGCCTAGACAGACGACAGCGTTAATTCGCATTAGCCGACATAATTCAAATTGACTTGTGCATTATCCCATGTTAATACGCTTTAACGTTGACGTAAACTTCATTTAGGTATTTCATTTAACGCAACACAGTCACAATCTGTCATAATCAACCGCTGTACTCACAATCAACGGCTGTTGTTCAATCAGCTGTTATCAAATTATTTGCGAATTTTGTCGAAATAAAATAAAAAAAAATTGTAAATGTTGTAGTAATTTCAGTTTTCTTTCAAATAAATTGTGATTTTTCGCCAACAGCATAGCTGCTTACGGTACTTTATTCCTTCTATTAATTTTATATCGATGTAAATGAAATAGTTGACAAACAGCTGTTTACAGAAACTGCCGTCTGTCTACGCTATATGATGGCTTGGCTAAAATCCGGTCAGCCCATAACCCACTCCAGTTACTTTTTCGGGATGTAAGCTCTTGTAGCCCATGTGGATTGGTATCGTCCCAAATTTGACACTTTTGTTTGTTAATCAAAATATTGGCGGCAGCGTGCGGAACGTTACCGGAAGAAAACACCCATCATGTTGATAAAAACAATTTGTTTTAACGGGAAGCATAGAAACAATGCGATGCTGTCTATGTGTTTGGTGTTTAACTGTCCATTGCTGAATTTTCGTAGCACACCGCAGTATTTTTGACATAAGACTGAAAGCAATAAAAAACAATGCGAGAAATTCTATCTGTCTGGACTTTTTATGTATTGGATTTCATAGACCTGTGTGTGAATGGGAAAAATTTGTCCAGTACCATGTTGTGGACGTAAATTCAGATACAAAAAAATCCTAAGAAATTTTTTTTTTTTACAAACTGCAAAAATTTGATTTATCTTCAACAGTTGCGATTGTATGTTGTTTGCTATGCGACTGAGATTGAGCGACTGCCACAATGAATGCCGCTTTGGTCTATGGGCAGCTTTCATCGTACATTGGAGTGTATGTGCTCGTATTTTGCCCTGTGCGTGTACGCATATTGTCTTGTGACCTCCGTCTTTGTTTTTATCCACTGAGTGGGAAATCAATTTTTAACGGGATACAGCTTCGTGTGTTAATCAACTGGAAACGCTTTTGGGAGAGACAAATTGATGGAGGTTGTTTCATCAGCTGACACGACAACCTCCACGACCCCCCTCACCTCTCAAATGCTAGCCAGCGACTGCGCAAATATTACGCCGCGTGAATGGGAATTCTCTTTATCGATCGATTTGCCCCACGTGCAACGAGTGCTTGGGCAACAAATACAGCCTGCTGCAAAAGACAGTTGATGAGATAGAACACACTGTTGTATAGCAATTGAATGTGTGAGTATTTTAATTTACTGGTGCTTCATTCTGAATACTTGATAAATATTCGAAAAAATCGATAAGTAAAGCGATGTATGAAGTGTCCGGTATCACCTGTTCTGAACATATGTTTCATAAAAAATAGAGAAAGAAAGAGACAACAGGTGAAGTGGAGAAGAAAGAAATCGGCATTCTTACAGTTTATATATTTTGTAAACTCTGAATTCTTGGCAAATATTTAAATTTTTCCAGTTTTTTAGGGAAATATTACCAACATATACAGGTCTCTTAAAGTCAATTAAATACCATTAACTGAACCTTAACTAACATAACTTGCAAAAAGAATAGAGAGGTTTGAATACATCCTGTGATACATACAGAACTGAATACACTGTACTCTCTCCTTGCCGACAAAATTCTCAGTCCCTTCGGTGTCCGGTTCTGAGAGAGTACACTGAAAATTGTGAGACCGTAAATTGCACTCTCTCAAAATATCGTTCGATTTAACGGCTAATAAAACAACAACCACCGCAACTAACATTCAAACTAAAATATGAGTACGGCCATATTTTACTTATTCTTACATTCTGAACACCGGATACTATTTTTTCAGAAAATCGATGACAAACCATTTTTCTGCAGCTGTCTCTGAACTCGTATTGCTCCCTCACCGTCATTCACCTGCTCACTGGCAGTTTAGTATGGGTGAGTGGCAAATTTTTCAAAACACTGACATTGAAAGGAATCGAACGAGCCATTTATTTAGGGCTCAAAGGACTGAACTGTTTTCTGGTTGACTCTTAAGGAGATGGTTTTAGGGGTGACAGATATTATAGTATTTGCCTTGAATAAGAAGATTTTTACAAATAGCACACATGAATATGTGGACATAAATTGAATTGTTTTGATGCTGTACCTACAAAACTACTTTAACTAGAAATGGGATTTTTTTTACAGTCCATGGACTATTTCCTTTGGGGACATTATGGCATCATTAAGTCCAGTTCACAAAAAAGGGCCATGGTTAGGCCGATAGCCTTAGTCGCTAGTAGTTTATTATAATTTTAAATTGTAATAAATAAATGATATCTTTTTGCAGCACACCGACGACTCGTACGTAACAAATCTCTGCTCGTATCAACCGAATTCCTTCCCTCGCCGGCATTCCTTCCTTCCACAACCCAAATAAATAAACAAATCTTCTTTGTTTCTTTCATTACTAACGAACATGTATTCGCCTCCATTACAACCTCTATAAAATATTGTGAAAAATCAATATTTCCAGGATTTCTGGTTAATATGAAATTGACAGGGGTCAGCCAATACGATTCACTTGTGAGCAACAGCCTCTAATACTCCCGCTCCAGGAATTGTATTGCTTCCAAAACACCTCCACACGAAGAGAATTCTCAGAGTTCCCGTGCCCACACTCTTGTCAATATTTTTTGCGACTGCGCAAACTTGACTCTTTCTCTCGTTATCGATCGATTCAACAGATGTGAAAACAACAACCACCCTATGAAAGGAAACCCCACACAAATGCAAATACAGTGCGTGGCAAAAGACTGTTAGGCGGATGTCTAATTTAAATAGGAAAATTATGGTTATTGTCTGTAGTCAACAGAAACTCAAATGTTTTCGAATTATTTGGTAAAATATTCAAAATTATAATTTTAAACATAAATTAGTTAGAATATCCTTCTTTGAATGTTCAGATTGCTGTTCTGATATATTAATTAATTAGTTCAAAAAAAACTTCAACACTGATAAACATCAGGCATTCCTTCCACTTGTACTTTTTAATTCCATTAACTGAATAGTCAATAAAATAGTAGAAGTAAATAATAATAATGTCAAAAACGCAATAAAAAAAATTAGAAATGGATTTCTATTTTTCACAACATCCTATAAATACTTAACGTAAAAGATCTCTCAATTGTTGTTTGGACCCCACTGTACACTATAGAATACATGAGTAGATTTCTCTTGTTGCCACATTCTGAATGCTTGCTGAACTTTGGTAAAAATCGATAGCAACTGTGTTCAAATAATTATGAGCCGTCAGTGAACAGCTGATAAATAAAAGAGAGAGAGAGAGATAGGGTTAAAATAAATATTGAGAATAACCTCTTTGTAAATGTCAATACACATTTGGCTGTTACAGGAATACACAAAACCCGCAGCTGCTACTTCCATGAGCATTCTGAAAACCTGATGGCTATTTATGAAAAAATCAATTCGAAATCGAGAGAGGTGGAGTGAGAATAACGTGTATATTCGGTTCCGGATGAAATGTTATAGGAATTATTAAGAAATTTTCTACGATCTTGGGGATGGCAACAGATGGTAGCAATGATAATATTAACGGTACACTCAACCCATAACTGTTATCTCAATGGAATGCAGTGAAATTTTTAGGTGCCACAAATGTCGGTTCTCAGTTTGACGTATGAAATTCGGTGTGTCCGCCTCGTGAAAGTCGGTAATGACAAGACAGGAGAATATCTCTATTACTCAGTTGTTTGATTGAAACAATCCTAGGAAATCCTTGAGTTTTATGATTAAAATTCGTGCAAGAGTCGGTGTAATTAGGCAAAATTATATTTTTGACTTATTTTACAACTGTTCAACTTCAAATGGCTGTGATGGCTAACGGCTTGCACCAGCATGTGTTGCAAATTCACTTAAATGAATCATGGGATTCTTCGAATGAGACAAAACCTAACGTGATATGAACTTATGCCGTCTATAGGTGGCCTCCGTTTATACTGCCCTACTAGGCGCCCCGGTAGGCGAGTTGGTAGCGTTCTGGCCTATCAGCCTGGGTTCGATTCCCTACAGAGGCATTGATCAGTCGCTGCAAAAATCTAGCCACGGTTCACCCGAAATTAAAATATAAATTTACTTGATACTAAATTAAATAATATTGTAAATAAATAAAAAAAATACTGCCCCCCTAAAAAAGAACGTAACATCTTCATTTTTGTTAGTTTTGAGATATTTAGCATTTGCTTACTTACTTAACATTCCATGACGGAACAGACGGGGAACATCTCTCGAGTTTATTTAGCTTTTACGTTTCTTATCTTCCGTCTCTTAAATTGAATATTTTTGGAAAATTTCAGAAATGATTTTAAAATGTATTGCAGTTAAAAATGGTGTAACACCCATTTACACATAAATCAGAATCTCATTCATGCTTCCGATTCTGCAATTTTGGCGCTTGTGACATTCTTTCATAGAACGGCAGTATAGCTGTTTAATTCTATGAGTAATATGCTAATTTAGTTATAAAATAATCAAAAAAAATTTCCACTTCTTACAGACATCACCCCACAGCAGCGTAATTTTAGTCCAGGTCTAATTGCAATTCGGGAAATTATATAGAAAATTCCCCTCTTCTGCCTACCACCCCCCATCTTTCAACCCTACAGGAACTTTCATTGCATTCGGACATCCCCAAACAGAAGAATTCACTTTTGTCAATTTTTTTGCGATTGCGCAAATTTGTTATTTATCTCCGGCACTGGTCGTTATCGATCGATTCAACAGATGTCAAAACAACAACCACCGTCTAAAGCATAGTTCACACATGCATACAAACACCTGTGTGTGTGTGTGTGTTCTTTTTCAATATAACCACTGTTTACTTACTGCGACATTCTGAACACTGGGTGCAATTTCTTCAGAAAATCGATGACAAACTATGTTTACGCTGCTATTCAGGTATTGTGTTTATTGTGCGGGGTAAAAATCTTGACACTGAAATTTGAAGCTTCTGAGTTCACAAAAGTATTTCTTGGGCATAAGTTAACCCATTCATGACCAAGAATTATATTTTCGAATCCCTTGACATTTTTAACTTTACGAAATCCTTTTCTCTGTGCCATATGGCAGCGCTGACTCTGAATGGGTTAAGTTGGTATTTTATTTGGTGGTTCCTTTTGCGGTGATTTTGCCCGTATATGACAACTCTGTTTTAATTTTTAAAAATTTCTTAAAATTATTGTGATTCAATGGATATTTGGGTGAGGCAGTAGTTCCCACCCGCATTACTCACTGCATGTCAGTTCCCCAATTTATAATACCGCATACGATTTCGGGGGGAAAATCAATATTCCCCGGGCTTTATATTGTAATTAACTTAAAACTCTCATTGGGAAACTCAAACTGATTGACATTTGTCCAGGTACACACACACATATATCCTATCCTATCACCCTCGACGCCCTCAACCACCCGAAGAGAATTGCAAGAAGTTTTACAAGATTCTGCGCAAATAGAATACAAGAGAATGATGACGATGAACACTCTTTATCGATCGATTTATCGGCAATGGCATAACTAACACCACGTGGGTTCGCACACAACAGTGTAGACACAACTCTGGCAATACAGTGTGGTTAAAAAGTAAGTATGTAATTCATAAATAAATATTAAAATTAAATAATTTAATTTTTTTTTAATAGAAATGACAAATTCCACGTGGGTTTGCTCTCCACAATATGGACACACTTCTGGCAATACAGTGCCGGTCAAAAGTAAGTATGTACATCATAAATTAAAATTTAAATTTAATAATTAAATTTTTTATTAGAAATGGCGTAACAAACACCACGTGGGTTCACAAACCTCTGGCAATACAGTGCGGTTCAAAAGTAAGTATGTACATCATAAATTACAATTTAATTTATTTTTTATTAGATGCATAGTTTTATGTGTAGGTATTGAAGTTTTTAAATTATATCGTTTTTAAGTAGGAAATGTATTTGAAATTTCACAGAAAGGAAAGCCCACCGAAGAGTCTTAAGCTAATTTTTGCTAGCGATGGGATAGGTTAGGTTGAACAGATTGCCAGCTTGTGGCGAGTTCTCACGGAGGACTGAAGGCTCATTGTGATACCCTTAAAAGTTTGGGAAAGATATGATGCGGAAAAAGATAGGGAAGATAATAGTAGACGTTTCAAAAGCATTCATAGATCGTAAAATTCCTTTAAACTATTCACTACAGTCAGAAAGTTAAGCCGAATAAACTAGAGCCCTGAGTAATGTATGTCTAATACAAGCATCTTAAATAAAAGTGAATTTTTATTTGTGAAACTATTGAAGTAAATGAGCGATATGTACTTAGATGGCAAGACTACATTTTCAAACGATAAACTGGACTGAGAAATGTTTGTATTAGAGCATTAATGAGATGTGTTTATAAAGTTCAGATTGGAAAGGACAGGTAACTGCATAATAGCGATATTAGGTGAGTTTTATTGGGAATGCCGAATGTTGAAGAAATTGGACGATAAGCTGTCACCCTGTCCGAACTATCTGGCAGCTGTAATTCGTTTAGAGGGGTTGTTTTCTATTTTTAATGGGGAATTTAATCCTGTAACCTCCAGTTACTCCTTTAGAGAAACATTGCTTTATAGATTTAATGTCACTGAGAAGTTTGGGATCCGATACGCTGACATTACTTCTCTTTGGTCTTATCCAGAACTGTGACGGAGTGTGAAAATTTTGCTGATGGAAATGGTTTGGGTTGTTGTGTACAGGAGGTGTTATTTTCAATCACCCGGTATTGCGGTAGCTGTCACTTTTGCTGCTTTTATTCTTTGACATTTGGCAAGTAGAAACTATGCCATTACTAAAAATGGAACGATACACGCTTCAAGAACGCATTGAAATTATTAAAATGCACTACAAAAATGTTGAAAATCTTCCATTCACAGTTTGCAAAACTAAGGTGACAATTGGCCACCGAGATCTTGTGATTTAACACCTTGGGGCCATGTGAAAGATAAGGTCTACGCCAACAGCCCAGTGTCGATTCAAGACCTCAAAGGTAGAATTCGTGAGGCTATCCAGGACATAGGGCGGGCAGCCACTTTGCCATTTGGTTATGGAAAATTTCATGAAAAGGATATGGTCCTGGTGGCCATTTTTCATTATTAACCGCATACCTTACTCTTTATTATGAAATAAACATCCGATCATTTATCTCAAAAAATGTAATTTTTCTTTGAATACCAAAATAACATCTCTTGTTGGAGAACCCTGTATATTCTCATTTTATTATTTGAAACCACTCTTAAAAATTTGTTGAGGCATCCACTGTACATATCAGTTATTGGTACAATGCAACTGAAGCAACTAATTGTTCGCTGGTTCTACATTCTGACTACTTGATGGACATTTTTGTAAAAATCGATAAATACTCTGAGGTATTCCCTGTATTCAGGGACCGCTGTTTCACAAATAAAAAGAGAGAGAAACAAATACACATATGTGGGTATTCCGGCATTTGTGAAAGTTCTCTGTCGGCCAACAGCACAACACCAACGACTAGCTGATAAATTCTGAGCACTTGGCAAATATTTTTTGAAAAATCGATTCATGAACTTTTTAAAGCGATTACAGTCCCAAAATGTACTGTGTTGTGATGGTCCTAATTCGTACCTTAACTTTCTTATGAAGTTTCCATTAATCGTAACCACATTCAAAGAGACCCAGGGTTAGGACACGAACAATATTCAGAATGTTGATGATAATTTAAAATTAATTTTTAATTAAAAAAAAAAATAAGGTCGATTATGAAATAAATCAAAGTTAAGTTTTGAAGAATTCATAAAATATATTAATACATTAAAAATTAGTTGCATTACACTTTCGTTAAACGAACCTTATAATGCCGTAGCATTCATTGAGGGAGCCCTGAATTCTCTGGCCAGTACATTCACCTCTCTTTGCTTAATACCCGGCAGTTTGTGAAATGAATACTAAATAATATTTCATATATTTTAAGAGTACAAATGCAACTCTCTCTCTCTCTTATTATCGATCGATAGAACAGATGTTAAAACAACAACCACCATCTAAAGCAAATGCTTACCGACAAACGCGTGAATTTCTTTGTCCAAACTATTTACTTACTCCGGCCTTCTGAACTCTGGGTGCAATTTTTTCAGAAAATCGATGACAAACAATTTGTGCGCTGCTGTCGTTGAACTCGTGTTGCTCTAGAGCGCCACCCACTTGCCTACCTACGCACATGTGATTCAGTAGGAACGAATGGAAATCTTGAAAATCTCGTTATTAAGATAATCTGACATTGAAGGGGGGATTCCATGTGGAGTCATAGTCATTTCATATGCCCATAAATGATGAATCAAAGGAGCGATGGCCAAGGATTCAAATAGTTTCTGATTGAAACTTCAGGGTCAGGATTGTAGAGTAGGGTGGAGTGAAAACATGCTTTTTTTTATTTTGAAAAAGTTAACATCGGAAAGAGATGTAGTCTGGGGTCCTAATGAGGGGAAAAATAAAAAAAAAAATTTAAAACATTTTTAGGGGTCGCGCCTCTCCCGCAAAATTTGGAAATTATCGCTATTTTGGCGTTGATTTTAGAAAAATCCTAAAAATTAACGACTTAACTTATTCGAAATTTAAAAGTTTGAGCTTGTTCAGTGCCCAAACAAAAGTATTTGAGGCAAATATGAGGATAATCGACTAATATTTGTAGCTTTGGTGGCGATTTCATTGTTCAGTCAATTTTCTGAAGAAGGGACGATTTGACTTATTTTACTTTTTGAAATTTTTGAACAATGAGAAAAATTTTTTCATGCCCTTATTTCATTGTTTACGCTATTGCAAACATTTATTGACATAAAACTTTTTAGGATTTTTCTAAAATCAACGCCAAAATAGCGATAATTTCCAAATTTCGAGGGAGTGGCGCGACCCCTAAAAATTTTTTAAAATTTTTTTCTTTATTTTTCCCCTCATTGGGACCCCAGACTACATCTCTTTCCGAGGTTAACTTTTTTTTTTTGAATTTCACTCCACCCTATTGTAGAGGTTTCAAATAAAATAATACCAATTGGTTTTACCAAGGAAATAGTTGAGAATATTGAATGGAATATAAATTCAGGATTTTAGGGGTTTCAAATAAAATAATACAAATTGGGTTTACCAATGTTGAGAATATTAAATGAAATATAAATTCATTTAACTATTTCTGGGTAATTCCAATTTGTATTATTTTATTTGAAACCTCTAAAATCCTGACTATTTGAAACTATTTGAATCCTTAGCCATAAATAATGGAATTTATATTTGTACTGCATTCGTGTCAATCAAATGTGTGCTCGAATTAATCAAATGGGACTTCAGTACGTTCCACTTTCAAATAAATCCTTTATTTTCCTTTTTTTTTCATTACTAACGAATATGTTTTTTATTTCTCTATATAAATATTGGTAAAAATCAATATTTTCCGGATTTCTGCTTAATATTAAATTGACAGGTCGGCCAATACGTTTCACTTTACTCCCACTCATCATTCCAGGAGTTGTATTGCTTTCAAAACACCTCCACACGATGTACTCATCTTAAGAGAATTCTCAGAGTTCTCGTACCCACACTCTTGTCAATATTTTTTGCGACTGCGCAAACTTGACTCTTTCTCTCGTTATCGATCGATTCAACAGATGTGAAAACAACAACCACCCTAGGAAAAGTAAACCTACACAAATACAAATACAGTGCGTGGCAAAAGGAAAATTAAATAGGAAAATTATGGCTATTGTCTGTAGTCAACAGAAACTCAAATACTTTCAAAATACGTTTTGTAAAACAATTGCTTTGTTTTATTGAACGTCTCACTAATGATGGAAATTGATGTAAGTGGGAAAAATTATAATAAAGGGGTTTCCAATAAGAGGAGTTATTTTGAATCACCCGGTATTTCGGTGGCTGTCACTTTTGAAGCTTTTATTCTTTGACATTTGACAAGTTGAAACTATGCCATTACTAGAAATGGAACGATACTTGTTGATTGACAAATGTCTTTTTCTTTTTATAAAGCAAAATACAAAACACTGATGAGTGTTTCTGACATTGAAATTCTTTGTGATGGCAGATAAAAACGTGAGTGAGATCCCCAGTGAGCTCTGAACAGCTGAAGTTTTCTTTCGCTCTTATAGATTTTCGTTCGCTTTGACGTTTTGGTGACTGTGTTAGTGTGAGGCAAATCAGCTGTTGTTTGTCGTAACGACAACGTACGTAATCGTGGACCAAAGTGGGAATTTCAGAGTCTTTCTTGAATTTCTCTATTACATAATTTTTGAATAAGTCATTTTTAAATTAGAATCCCATTTTTTTTTTTGAAACAGACTGTTACATTTCTTCCAAAAAAAAAAAACGATGGTCAAGTGTTTCATGTATCACTGTTCACCAACCACCACCGCAAATTGGACAAAACCTCCTCCCCACACTCCATTTTATGTCTTCATCCCAAATTAAATAACATTTCCTTTGTCTACCGCACCGAAGCAGGAATGCAAATCAATATTGCCGGGAAATGTGTTTCATGCTATTAGTCGGCTGGTGGCATTTTTTTTTTTTATTATTACTGAGTTGCCTCTTCCATTTATATTCACATGTATACGCACTCTCGCCCTGAGTACATGTATTTTACTCCCATGCCTGAATTGTGATTCCGGCATCTGCGCCCCAATCCGGAATGGACAACATTCATATCGATCGATTGAACAGGTGACACAAAAAAAAACACATTTTCAAAACGAAACCGTTGCACTCCCACACCAGCATTCTGAAAACTTGGTACAGAATATTCAGAAAATCGATGACATTGGTCTTGCGCTATTTGCAGACATCTGAGCTCTATTTGGAGTACGAAAGTACAACAAAGATTTTGAAATTCTACCAGTATCCGTGAGAATACGACTATCACTTGCTGAGCACCTGATGATGGAAATGTGTAAAATCGATGTGGATGTTGTCGTTTGGAACTTGGGGCGGTATAGAAAAGCTACGGACAGACATAGTATTTTAACCGGAAGTTGTCTAGAAGTTCTGTTAAACCAACAGGAGTGGGGAAGGTGCATGTTTTCCAATATTTACCCAAGAGTTAAATAGAATTGTATTGTAATACTTCATTGCGGTTACTAGGAATGTACATCAAATTAAAGCTCGACTGCTTTTCTTTTGAAATGATAAACCGAAGACTAACAAAATGCTTTTTATTGATTAAGGTGTGCTGAAATTCGAAAAAGCTAATTTATCGCAAAAATTCGATTTGTTGCAAAAAAAATGTTTTAGTAAACAAAAATTTTATCAATCAAATTTGCGCAACCAAATGTTTGTGCAACCACATATTTGCGCAATCAAATTTTGGAGCAACAACAAATTGTCGCAACTCTAATTTCAAACCATACCAAATAATTGTTCTAGATATTTCTAATGTTTGTGCAACCAATTGATTGCACAACAAAATGTGTGCGCCGGCAATAACTAGACTTTAGCACTATTATTAACCACTACGACCATTTTCAAAGGATTTACTGTGTATCCGACATTTTTCACTCTCTCGAAAGGTTTTTTTGGACCATTACTCCCGAATGACAAATGTTATATAAACTTTATATGGCTTTAATTACTTTATTTTGATGGCAGAATACATTCAAGGGCGAAAGATTTGGAAATTCGAAAAAAAAATTTTTGACCAAAAAAAAAACCAAGGGGTTAACCCATCAAAATTTGAGATTTTTTGGAAAAATAGATTTTGTTGAAATTGTGCTCATGCATAGCGGACCTTAAACTGAGCACGACGGTGTTTTTATTTTTTAGATTGAACAGCCAGTTTGGGAGAAATGGGATTTTGAAAATATGAATTCTCAAAATAAGAGATGCGAAAGTCCCTTGAGACTATTTGGCCAATTTCTCAGCAACGGAATAAGATATCGGCACGAGTATGGTGGCAAATTAAAGCTGGACTTTAGGACTATTATTAACCCACTGAGAGCGGTACGCTACGACCATTTTCAAAGGATTTACTGTGTATCCGATAGTACACTCTTTCAAAATGTTTTTTTTTTTGGACCATTACTCCCGAATGACAAATGTTATATAAACTTTGTATGGCTTTAATTACTTCATTTTGATGGCAGAATACATTCAAAGGCAAACGATTTGAAAATTCCAAAAAAAAAATTTTGACCAAAAAAAAAACCAAGGGGTTAACCCATCAAAATTTGAGATTTTTTTGAAAAAATAGATTTTGTTGGAATTATGCTCATGCATAGCGGACTTTAATCTGAACAAGACTGTGTTTTAATTTTTTTGATTGAACAGCCAGTTTGGGAGAAATGGGATTTTGAAAATATGAATTCTCAAAATTAGAGATGCGAAAGTCCCTTGAGACTATTTGGCCAATTTCTCAGCAACGGAAATAGATAATGGCACGATTATGGTGGCAAATTAAAGCTGGAATTTAGGACTATTATTAACCCACTGAGAGCGGTACCCTACGACCATTTTCAAAGGATTTACTGTGTATCCGATAGTACACTCTTTCAAAATGTTTTTTTTTGGCCATTACTCTCGAATGACAAATGTTATATAAACTTTGTATGGCTTTAATTACTTCATTTTGATGGCAGAATACATTCAAGGGCAAAAGATTTGAAAATTCCAAAAAAAAAAAATTTGACCAAAAAAAAAACCAAGGGGTTAACCCATCAAAATTTGAGATTTTTTTTTTAAATAATAGATTTTGTTGGAATTATGCTCATGCATAACGGACCTTAAACTGAGCACGACGGTGTTTTTATTTTTTAGATTGAACAGCCAGTTTGGGAGAAATTGGGTTGTGAAAATGGGTTTTTCTCAAAACTAGAGATTCGAAACCAAACAAATATTCGCGCAAACAAATGACAGCCCACGTGCACAGGATTAATTGCAAGTAAAACATATTTCAGGTGTTTCAACCAAATGTTTGCGCAAACAAAAATGTTCGATTTTTCAATATTTTGGTAAATTTTGAATATTCAGAAAAAACATTTTCCACTTCAAAATTTGTGTATCCAACAAAATGTTTGCGCAAACAAAAATGTTCGATTTTTCAATATTTTGGTAAATTTTGAATATTCAGAAAAAACATTTTCCACTTCAAAATTTGTGTATCCAACAAAATGTTTGCGCAAACAAAAATGTTCGATTTTTCAATATTTTGGAATATTCAGAACAAAAAATTGTACCCATTAAAATTTGTGTATCCAATGGTTGTGTATCAAACAAATTTTTGTCAATTTTTTTAGCGTACAAATTCTGAAATTTTTTTTTTTTTTACCGGAGAAAAATCGAATCTTTACAGAGAAAACTTTGTTATAGAAAGATAACATGAATTTTCAATATAACAGGTGGCGCAAAAGTAAACTTCCGACGTTTTTTGGCAGTAATTAAAAAAAAATGAAAAACTTTGATTCTTCTTGTGGATTATTTAATTTTGGATCTTTTAATTTTTTTTACATCAAGTCGAGAATATGATGTCATGTAAATGGCCGCCGCCACAGTTGCCACTGACATTAGGGGCCAATCGCAAAATGTATAGCATTTTCTGATATGAGGATTACTTTTGCGCTACCTTTTATATGCGTTAAAGAGAAAAATTCGTGTTGAAGAAGTTCGACTGTATATTGAAAATATGTACAGTGTAATCTCTCATTGCGGACACCTCTCATAAACGGACACTTTTTTCAGTACCAATCCGCTTCAGTCCTCTTGTGTTCTTCTCTCATAAGTGGACACAATTCTCAGTCCCTTAGGTGTCCGCTTATGAGAGAGTACACTGTACTCATAAAATAGATACATGTTAATATAGACTTGACCCAGTCTAATGTACTACAGTTTTAGGGTACAATAACAAACACTCTCTGCTCTTACATATTCCCCACGCCGGTGATAAGGGAACCTGAATATATCGAATGTCGTAAAATTTCTATGACATACTGAAAGCCTGGTAGAAAGTGTCTACAATAACGTTGAGACACTTAATTTATGATGATTTGTTTATTTTTTTATAAACAAACGGGTTGACAGAAACTTCTATATCATACATGTATGAGCGAACTGCCCAAGGGATAGGAATGCCTCTTTTTGGTAGAGATGTATTTCGATCTCTCTCGCTCTCTGCACTCTGGCATTGCTGAAAGCCTGCTTAAACAACACGGAAACAAATTGATCCCCAATATGACATTTATGATGATATTCGTCAATTTATGTAAATTATTTTTGTAAAACGAAAACTTTCATGTTCAGGGCGGGGGCCTGCACAAAAAACTGTTTTAACTAAAGTAAAAATCTTAATTTTGTTGCTCAAGTTGTACAGTTTTCTTACGTTGGCTGGAATCTCTTCGGCATTTGTTTTATTTCAAGCGTTTGGCTTTTCAGTTATATTTTTTCGTTAAGTCGATTTTTTTCCAGGTTTGAAATATAATTTGAATATTATTTCAAATAACATTTTATTGTTGGGGCGGATTAGTTAGCTTTCTTGACCAGGCTCTCAGTTTTTCCAGCACCATACGCTGTCGTCTGTCATAAATGCCCACCGTACGTACGTCTGCCATTCGTTATTCGGTACATTTGAAATCCATAGAGGGGGGGATTTTTTTTTTATCAAAAAAACAAATAATCAACCGAGCGACTGGCTATTTCTTTGTTTGAATTATCAAATGCATGTTGCTGTTGTTGGTGAACTCTGCCATGCGTTCCATCATTGACACGCTCTAGCTTTGCCGCCGTCACCACTCACTCACTACTCGCTCGCTCGCTCGTCGTCTCCGTATGCTAATGGAGTTTTGTGTGTTACACTCAACGATCAAGTGCGTACGTGTGCCGCTGCGTGTGTGGGGGGCCATGGCTGGGCCCAATGAATGTCATGCCTAAACAAGAAACACTCTGACAGACGCACACACTTGACATGGCGATCGGCTGCGTTTGTTGTTGGTCAACAATAACGGCGAGATCAACCCATTACAAACGAAATCGTGCTAGGAGTTCAGTAGAAGGTCGATAATTAACAAACAAAACAGATTCTCTTTTGTGTGATGCCATCGAAAATCTAATTTGATCAATTTAAATATTTTGAAATTGAAATTTTTTGGGAATGAATAGAGAATATTACAACATTGCAGCATTTAGTAGGGATCACTGAATCGTTATAGAGAAAACTTCAGCACAGAGAAGTTTGTTATAGAAAGATTAGAGTGAGTGAAAATGACGAGTTTTGTTTCAGAAGTTCATCTATATTTTTTCCGTTTTTTTAACTTCACTTTAAATACATCAAATAATTATATTTTACCCCCAAATTAATGAGAATTTTCCAGTTTAAAATATTTTTTTTTTTTTTAAATACACGTTTACCCTGTTTAGAAACAGGAAAATAAACGTGGAATTTTAAGTGTATTTAAAATAATTATATTTTGGCCCAATCATGTTTTGCCTCAATTGAATGAAAATTTTTGCAATTGAAATCTTTTTTTTTCTTTTGTTTTTTAGTATACTTTTTCCCTATTTAGAATTGAGGAAACAAACGTAGGTGTTTAAGAGTATTTTTTATTGAATCTTTGATTTTTTTTTTATTGTATTTTTTGTTAATTTATTTTTAAATTGTGGGGGGATATTTAATAATAGATAGAGTTACAACTTTTGCTTAGATTTCTTACTTAAACCTTATTCTTCGTTTGTTACTTAAATTTAAGGTCTTTTTTGTTTTGTTTATTGTTACAAATTTCCCTTCAAAGTGTAGCTTATTTGGTTGTTAGTGTAATTTCCCGGCATTCTGATGAAATGCTTTCAATATCAATATTTCACAATTTAGCTTTAGCCCCATCAATTTATGGAGTTCCTAGGGGTATTTTCTTTTTTTCGCGGAGATTTTTGATCAAAAAAAAATGGGGTTTGAGTTTCAAGCGGAGTTTGTTTTGGCTAGAGAAGATTTACATGATTTTTAGAGATAGATCTGATATTCGCAAAGTAAAATCGAGGAATGCTCGTATGTAATACCAGATGTTCCCGACACTGTTGGTTGTATGTGGGGAATGTACAAATATCTAGAACTTGAAACTCAGACACAGTTTGACTGACTACCAAAACGTATCAATACAAAGTCTGTACACATGCAAAGTTCCCTTACAATGCAGCAACTACAAGACCGATGCTTAATTACTTTTTAACTGCGTTAGAAATACTCATTGGCGACGTTTTGAAATGGTATGCATTGTAAAAGTTTTGTATGACTAAACACTAAACTTCGTTCAAAACACAAAGCAACTAACATTTTGAAAGTCAGCCTTTTTGATCAAACTCGAGATGGCCCATGGAAATCTTAAGGATCTTTTACAGTTTACCATCCAATCGAAAACCTTTTCATTTCGACAAAAATTTA
Source organism: Hydrotaea cyrtoneurina (assembly GCA_958296145.1). Lineage (NCBI taxonomy): Eukaryota > Metazoa > Arthropoda > Insecta > Diptera > Muscidae > Hydrotaea > Hydrotaea cyrtoneurina. The sequence goes on from OY282516.1 coordinate 11,157,135, forward strand.
AATGTGATTCAAAACTAAAAATAGTTTTAACTACGGGTTTCCAAAAAAAAAAAATGTTTATTCTTATTTGTTAAACAGATTCTAAAAGTCATTCAATTAGAGGATTTCGATAGACAAAATGAGAAATAGATTCTAATAGTCATTTAATTTGAGGTTCTCGATATACAAAATGAAAAATAGATTCTAAGTCATTCAATTTGAGGTTCTCGATATACAAAATGAAAAATAGATTCTAAATGAAAAATTGATTTAGAAATATATTCCAAAAGTCATTCAATTCGAGGTCTTTCGATATACAAAATGAAAACCAGATTCTAAATGAAAAATAGATTCTAAAAGTCATTCAATTTGAGGTTCTCGATATACAAAATGAAAAATAGATTCTAAATGTCATTCAATTAGAGGTTCTCGATATACAAAATGAAAACTAGATTCTAAACGAATAGATTTAGATTCCAAAAGTCATTCAATTCGAGGTCTTTTGATATACAAAATGAAAACCAGATTCTAAATGAAAAATAGCTTCTAAAAGTCATGCAATTTGAGGTTCTCGATAGACAAAATGAGAAATAGATTCTAATAGTCATTCAATTTAAGGTTTTTCGATATTCAAAATGAAAAATAGATTAAGAAATAGATTCTAAAATCAATCAATTCGAGGTTATTGTATCAGATATCAGTCCACTTCATCTCTATCATATCATTTCCTTGTGTATATCAAAAACCTAGAATTGAATGACTTTTAGAATCTATTTTTCATTTAGAGTCAATTTTTCGTTTTGTCCTATAAATGAATTCGATTTACTGTTGACAACCCATTATATATGTTTTTTTTTTTGTAATTTCCAGAAAGCGTAAGGAACATACAAATTCGTTTTTTTTTTTTTTTTTTGGAAACCGGCCGTAGATTTTAGATCTCTGTCATAATAACAAATTCTCATATACATAGAAGAATATTATTATGAATATCATGAATCTGTTTAGGGCGGACTGGTCTAATTTCTCCCCCCCTGACTAAATTGAATAAACATACAATTGTTTAATATAGTTGATAATCGTACTTATGTGATAAAAATCGATATTTCTATTATATGTATGTGTATGTGTGTATATATATGTATATGGTTAGTATTTGTAATTACATAGTTTAAAAGATTTCCACTACCTTAGGCTTAGATCACTAATTTTCCGTTTACAGTTGTGTTTAATTTTCTATTTAAGAATCATCGATTACCAAAACTAATAAAGATTAACATTTAAATATACTCTAAAGAATTAAAGGTATATTAGTTGTATATATACGGCGGATCCATTTTGACCAACGATTATAGTTTAAGATTTAAGGTTAGGTTATTCTTATATACTGCCTGTTTCACGATGTCGATCGAATGTGACGTTGGAATTGTCGTTTTCCATATATAGAAAACAGAATTTGTATTGAAACGATTACGTTTTCGTTCGACTTGACTTTCGAGAAGCACAAGCCGCATGAAAACCACATTCGATTGACATCGAGAAACAGGCAGATAGTTTTTTTTTAAATATTTATTTAATATTTTTTTGTAAGTTTTTGTTAAATATTTTGTTTTTTTTTTGTGTGTATTTTTATTTATATTTATATTTGTATTGTGTTGATTTAATAAAATTCGCTTTAGGGTTTTTTTATGCTAGCATAGTTCCGCGTGTTTTCCTGTTTTTTTTTAAATATTTTGAATTTTGGTAAATGTTAATAAAAATTTACCAAAATGTCCAAGATAAAAACTATTAATTATATTTTGAATTTTTTTCAACCAGCAGTGATTTAAAAAAAAAAAAAAAAGGATTGCATTACATTTTATTGAGACCACCGAATGCAAGTTAATTTAACAGTCGAGTCCGGTTATAACGAACACCTAGGGATTCGACAAATTGGTTCGTTATAAGCGATGTTCGTTATATCCAGCGTAAAATAGGGTAGCCGCAAAACTCTTGGGTCTTAAAAAGGGTTCGTTATAACTGGTGTGGATTATAACCGGAGTCGACTGTACTTTGCTTTGATTTTTTTTTAAAATAATTTGTTTATGTTGGCCCTACAACCTGTTGTTGGTCTTTGGCCCAGCATTATCTTAACTTAGTGTAAACATTTTCATTACAAATTACAGAATTAACCAAAGAGTACAGAGAGAACTTAAATGTGTAGTGGCAGAGCTAAGAATTCCCAGAAGATTGTTCTCAATTTCCTCAACCATTGTGACCCGTTCGATAACTCTTTAAGATTTCATACAAATGCATTTATAAACAAAAAAAATCCTAGGCGATTTGGATTGTTAGAGGTCCCACAATATGGCAATGAAAAAAAAAATAAAAAATGATAGAAAGTAATTTTTGTTTTTCATTACCCGATATAATTTGCTGATATAATCCTTTCAATTGCTTATTTCACAATTTAGCCTGCCCCATTAATTTATGATGTTCCTAGACTAGGCGATTTGGATTGTTAGGGGTTCAATACTATGGCAAAATCCTAATCCATTTTTAAAACCAACTCTTAAACCTTTCCGTGGATTTGTCGAATATATTCGACACATTATTTAAAAATTCAAGTCTCTAAAATGTTTGAATTGATGGAGATTGCCAGTAACCTATATGTATGTAGGAGGAATGAAACCTGTAATAAAGTTTTTTTTTTTATCAAACTCTAATTGAAAAGTAAGCAAATATCATGTTTTATAGCGCTTCCAATGATGAAGATTTGTAACGAACGAACAAATTCGGTAGTTAAAATTATTACTATTCCTTTTCCCTCAAAAAACAAGAACTGTAGGAAATTCTATGGAGCATTTCAGCCAAACATTCTAGGGAGAAAGGAATCAGCTTGAAAAGTTTTCTCTCACTGTCTGTCTCAATGTGGAAACCTTAACGACGATTGTTGTGAATGAAGGCATCGACGAATTCCTAAAGAACTATTTGATTTTTAACGTAAGATCTTATTCGGAATCATCCAGGAGATTTTGTTTTGTTAACATGCAAGGCATAAACATATGCGTATAAAACATTGGAATGATTTGTGAAAAATCTCCTGTATAAATTCCTAATAATTGACATATTCTTGAGTAAAATCGAAAATAATTAAAAGAAATCATTCTGGCATTTGTTTTAAAATTGTGTCAACATTTTTTTGCAAAAGTTGATTATAAGGAGTCGTGCCTTCTGTTAATGAAAGTAAAAAAAGAAGACAAATATTTCTTTTTCACTAACGAAAATCATCGGAAGTTTTTACTACCCACAGGAGTCGTGCCTTCTGTTAATGAAAGTGAACAAAAAGAAGATAAATATTTCTTTTTTACAAACGAAAAACATCTGAAGTTTTTACAACCAACAGGAGTCGTACCCCCTGTTAATGAAAGTGAACAAAAAGAAGACAAATATTTCCTTTTCACTAACGAAAATCATCCGAAGTTTTTACTACCAGCAGGAGTCGTTAATGAAATTGAACAAAAAGAAGACAAATATTTCTTTTTTACAAACGAATAACATCTGAAGTTTTTACTACCACTGTCATCATATAGTTCTATTAAAAAGTAATGATATTGAGATAATTTATGGAATTGAAAAACCTTATCAATGTCCATGTAATATAAATTAATTGGCCTTATAGGCTTTTGACCGTATTCCGAAAAATGTATAAGAGTTTATAAACCTTTGATAAGTAAAATGTGTGTAATTGGTTTTTGTATTTTCGCACATTTTTCTTAACAACGTTTTTCGGAATACGGCCAAAAGCCTATAAGGCCAATTAATTTATATTACACGGACATTGATATGATTTTAGAATTTCATCAATTAATTGAAGAATATAATGTCAGTGCTAGTAAAAACGTCTGATGTTTTTGTCGTTTGTAAAAAAGAAATATTTGTGTTCTTTTGGGAAAGTATTTCCTTTTCGCAAACACACCAAAAACCATCTGCCATTATATTCTTCTATTACAAAGTTTTGATATTGAGATTATTTGAAGAAATTATAAAACCCTATCAATGTTCATGTAACATAAATTAATTCGCCTTATAGGCTTTGTGGAATACAGGGAAATAAATGAAATGAAATGCAATGAAACCTTTTAACTGGTTACCCTATAATTGGTGTTGATGTTGGTTGTGAGTAGAATTTTATACCGCCATCTCGGTAATATGTAACCCAGTTCATACACTACACCAAGTTCTCTGACTAACATATTTATTACAAATCAAAAAAAAAAAAACTATCATTCTCTAGACAAGTCTGCAATTACTTAGCCAAACGTCTGCCTTCCAAAAAAAAAAATAAATTTCGTTCTCTAGACAAGCAATTACTTAGCAAACATTCTGCCTTCTAAAAAAACCAATTAACATTCTCTAGAGAAGACGACAATTACTTAGCAAACCTTCTGCCTTCTAAAAAAAAACCAACTATCGTTCTCTAGAGAAGTCTACAAATACTTAGCATACCTAACGTTCTCTAGACAAGTCTACAATTACTGAGCAAACCGTCTGCCTTCTACAATCCTTAATTTAACATCAACTTTAGTCTTTCATTGCGGGACTCTTCACTGCTGGTTATTTCCAAAAAAAAAAACATGGGTTTCTTTGTAAAAAAAAAACAAAAACAGTATAGAAAGAAATTACCCATATTTGTTAACTCTACAAAAAGTGATCTGGTTTAAACTGTTAACGTTCTATAAAAATATCGTTAGGTGTGTAAAAATGTTGGAAAAATTACGTTACGTCTTATAAACAAAACTTTCGTTTTAAACCCCTACGGGGTTTACCATTTACATGCTACTTCTTACTGCTGGCACAACGGCGAAAATAATGACGCGATGTACTGGCGGCGGCCGTTAGAAAACGCTTATCGGCAAAACAGCGTTTCGGCCAATTCTAGGATTCGTACAGTAAACGCTGATAGTGTGGTAAAATCTCATGCATCGGCACGTGTAGGCTAAATTCCAATGCAACCAAAACGGCAAATTCCGATGATATCAATTCTTTGCGATTTAAGCGGAAAACATTTTCGGTTTTCTGTAAACGAATAGAAGATTATTCAATAAATATGTTGTTTATAGACTTCCCAAGTTATACCAACCTCTATTAGACTTTTCAGCAAATCACCCTTGACATCATTCATTTTGGCACTCAACAGCAGACAAGCGCCCGCACACAACTTTCGATTCGATTTGTTAATCAAATTGGCCAAAATTAATTTCTCAAAATACACATAAGCCTGCGATATGGTCACCAAATCGATGCGACTGTCCAGTTTGTTAATGCGACGCATTTCACGTTTAATGCTGTTGAGATGGAAATTAGAATGTTCATATTAATTGGCGTGATTGGGGGGTGAACTGTATTTACGTACCTCCTCAATTTACTTAAGGTCAACTGTATGTGTGGAAACTTTTCGCGAAATTTGTCGTTGAGTTCCTTTTTCAAATCGGATGGCCGAACATAATCGATAACCGATGTCATGTACGATGTAAACGTTAACAATGTGCGATGTTTGCCGGCAATCAACTCGGGATCATCCAAAATGTTGGCCGAATATTGTTGGAACTGGGGGAGGGGATAAGAAACAGAACATTTACAATATCAAAAAAAAAAAAAAAAAAAAACAACAAGTTTATGAAGAATTTAATTAGAGAATAGAGTCGACCACAGAGACGACTACAAAGTCCGCCAAGGAGACGACTTTGCTCTTTCAATTTCAGTTATTAAATAATTAACTTACCTGCAAACTTCGGGTGCCATCCAAGGACTCATCAAAATCAATTTTAACATCCGGCGATGGACTGGCCGCATTGTTGCGATTATTATTGTCATAGGTGAAACACCTGGAAACAGAATTCGAAGAAACAACACATATTAGTAAATTGAATAATTACAGCGCCGAAAAGAAAGCCTTTTGAAACTCCACAAGTAACAAACTACAAATCTAGCTAAAGACAAATGTGAATGACAGATGACTTATGATACGAGGACATGACGTTATGACATACAAAACTACACACAGCAGCAACACTTTAAACAGAATTTAGTTTTCTATTGATTTTTTTTCTTTTCTTTTAATATTAAACAAAAAAAAAACATAACGAGGCCAAAATTGTTTTTTTAGTAGCTACTAACACAGACGCAACGACACACAGGACACTGAGAACAACAACAACAAGTTATGTTACCATTTGCCTTTATGTCGCGTCATGGTTTTCGTCCTGGAAGAGTAAACGCTTAAAAGAAAATGGGATGTAGAGAATAGTGGTGGTGGTGATTATTAAATAAACTGAAATTGTTGGCTCATTTTTTTTTTCGTATAGGTCAAGGTGCAGACCTGATAATTACAAAATAAACTAATAAAGTGAGTTAGAAAATAAATTATAAATACAGTCAAACTTCCATAAGTTAAGTTTGCTTTAAGTGGAATCTCTTCTAGGGTCAGTTAGGGAGACGAATTCCCTTAAACAGTTGAATAATTAATTCCATAACACAAAATAAACTAATAAAGTGAGTTAGAAAATAAATTATAAATACAGTGAAACTTCCAGTAAAATGTGCTTTAAGTGGAATCTCTTCTAGGGTCAGTTCCCTTAAATAATAATTAATTCCATAACTCAAAGTCTTCGAAAGTCGAACTTTTCTACGGGTTGTTCGAGTTATGAAAGTTTGACTGTACATCAAAATGTTGCATCAGATTTTTTGTGGCTTCCGTTTGTTTTGGACACATGCCAAAATAATTCATTAAATTCCTCAATTTCATTTTGTTCAATATATGGAAAGGAAACGTTTTACAATAAAAATAAAACATCAAAATTATGTCAAAAAAAAAATCACGATTATGAAATGGAAAGAATTCCAAAAATGATCCACAAGATAAGTGGAAAAACGCCAGACAGCATTTTTTGCTGTTATAGCCAAATGTGAAAAATATACTTTATTAAGCATAATGTCAACCGAAAATATTAACAAATCGAGAAGAAAGCAAAAAAGTAATAAAAAAAACAACACACACATACATTTTGCAATCGCAAATCGCAAAAGTTGATGAGACCAGCTAGACAGAAATAAAGACACCAACCCAACATACACAGGTACATATATACGAGTATGAAATAAAAAAGAGGGCTCGCCTCGCCAATCGAAATAAGATACTATTGATGTCGTTTGTTTAAATGTATAGATGGTGTTGTTGTGTTTCTTAACGAACGAACGATTGGTCATGTAAACTATGTGATGTATGAATAATACTTTGAATAAATGTTATTATGGATGAATATGAGATATGAGGCGAATGCCTTTTGGCGGACTGATATGGAAATTCAGTTAAAATTACCAAAACAATGAACTGTCATAAGCTCTGAACAAATAAAGTGACCTCAATAACTTTAACAATTAACAATTTGAAAGATACGCCCCTCTTTGATAAACCAGAATCTTAGCATGACATAGAGAAAAATTAATTTGTTTTTATTTTTGTAGGAGAAAACATGACAAACAAACTAAAGATTAACCCCAGTATTCATAGAAATGTATAAGAGTTTTAAAACTCATTGTTAAACACTGAAATCTGGTCCTTATCAATTAGAAATGTCTGTAGACGGTCTTAGTGGTTAAAGGGTTAAGGGAAATGTGTGAAAATACAAAACCAATTTTCGCACATTTTTCTTAACAAAGGTTCTTAAAGTTGTTGTAAATATTTAAGCATGAGAATATTGCATTAAAGCTGTTTTGTTAAACTTTGCATTTAGAATCATAACACATTAGCAAACGGCTAAGTACAATATGTTCTTCTTCTTTGACCAAGTTCTTATTCTTATTTGACTGGGTTGATTGGTCACGTTCCTGTTTATGAATTAAATCAAACTAATTTATTTCATATTTTCCCCATGTGTCGTTAGCTTTATTCCAACTTCATTTCAACAGGATTTTGATTGCCAAACTCAGTCTTCAATTGTTTTAGTTTTTTCAAATGTCGTATTAAACATTTCAATCAAAGAATTTTGGTGCTTTTAAAACTATCTTTAATATATATTTACCCTCGACACTGATTCACTGACTCTGTCACGCAGTACGTAGGAATTTAAATAGGCATTCTATAATAAATAATAAAAAAAATAATATTTTTTTTTTGTACAGAAATTGAGTTTTTCCAAATTTTTTTTTTTCCAAAATTTTTTATTTACCAATTTTTTTTTACAATTTTTTTTTTTTAAAAATTTTTTTTTTTACAAAAATTTTTTTTTTACAAAATTTTTTTTACAATTTTTTTTTTTTCAGCAAATTTTTTTTTTTCCACAAAATTTTTTTTTTCAACAAAATTTTTTTTTCCACAAAAGTTTTTTTTTTCAACAAATTTTTTTTTTTCAAGAAAAATTTTGTTTTCAACAAATTTTTTTTTTTCAAGAAAAATTTTGTTTTCAACAAAATTTTTTTTTTCAAGAAAAATTTTTTTTTCAACAACATTTTTTTTTTTCAACAAAATTTTTTTTTTCCACAAAATTTTTTTTTTTTTCAACAAATTTTTTTTTCCATATTTCAACGGGCGCCATAGGCGCATTACAACTTACTAGTTACAAAATAAAGTTACAGTTCACTAAAGATTGAGTCATGAGTTGTAACTGTCTGTAGTCTGCCATTTCTATATCAGAATTTGACAATCAAAATACCCAGGGTTGTATATTAGGGTGGAGTGAAAACATGCTTTTTTTTTAATTTGAAAAAGTTAACTTCGGAAAGAGATGTAGTCTGGGGTCCTAATGAGGGGAAAAATAAAGAAAAAAATTTTAAAAAATTTTTAGGGGTCGCGCCACTCCCTCGAAATTTGGAAATTATCGCTATTTTGGCGTTGATTTTAGAAAAATCCTAAAAATTAACGACTTAACTTATTCGAAATTTAAAAGTTTGAGCTTGTTCAGTGCCTAAACAAAAGTATTTGAGGCAAATATGAGGATAATCGACTAATATTTGTAGCTTTGGTGGCGATTTCATTGTTCAGTCAATTATCTGAAGAAGGGACGATTTGACTTATTTTACTTTTTGAAATTTTTGAACAATGAGAAATTTTTTTTTAAATTTTTTCATGCCCTTATTTCATTGTTTACGCTATTGCAAACATTTATTGACATAAAACTTTTTAGGATTTTTCTAAAATCAACGCTAAAATAGCGATAATTTCCAAATTTCGAGGGAGTGGCGCGACCCCTAAAAATTTTTTAAATTTTTTTTCTTTATTTTTCCCCTCATTAGGACCCCAGACTACATCTCTTTCCGAGGTTAACTTTTTTTTTTTGAATTTCACTCCACCCTATTGTATATGTTGTGCAATTGCCACTACCTTCTATTATTGTGCCATGCGGAATTGCCAGCAGGAAGCAAATCCCAAAAAGAAACTTTTTACTGAACACAAGTGTATCGTCGATTACTGCATGTGAAATACTTTTCTCCACAAATAACATTCGGATACAACTAATATATTTTGTATTAATGGCCTTAGAATTATTTTGTGAATGACAGAGTATTTGCAATTTGTTTCTCCATCATTGATGGAGAATGACATTCACCAAAGCCATATTAAAAAAAAACGAATTTAAATGTAAAGGACTGTATTGGATCATTCTCATTCTATTCTAATAAAAACTCATTTGTTTTTCAGTTGGGCAGACTACAAGAGCTGGATGACAACGACGAGATCCGGTGGAAGAAGGCGAACCATTCAATGATGTACTGGAGAAATCATGCACAGGACCGAAGTGCGCTTGGAAATCATTTATTAAGCAGGTTCAATGACCTTAAAAAATATAGTTCAAAGACAGTTTTTCGCTTTACATTTTGTCATCAAACATTTACTGAAGATGTTTGGAAATTTGTCTGGAAGAATATCTTGTTGAGGATAAGTTCTATTGTGTATTTGACCTTTGACGACATTTTTCTTTTGTGTTGTGGCACTTTTTCCATTCTATTCTATTCTAATAAAAACTCATTTGTTTTTAAGTTGGGCAGACTACAAGAGTTGGATGACTGAGATCTGGTGGAAGGACGGACCAAGTGCAAGAAGGCGAACCGGAGAAAGCACGCACAGGATCGAAGTGCTTGAAAATCATTTATAAAGCAGATCAAGACCAACAACAGTATGTTAGTAAGACTAAAAGAGTTTAATAACCTTGAAAGAAGTATTGTTCAAAGAAATTTGTTAGCTTTACATTTTATCATCAAAGATTTACTGAAGATGTTTGGAAATTTGTCTAATATAATATCCTGATAAGTTCTATTGTGTATTTGTGGTGTACCCAACACCTTTGACTACATGTATCTCATGTGTTATGGTTTTTCTTCTGACGGCTGTCTGAGGGAAGACAATTGTCTACTCCATTGCCGACGACAGTCCATTACATCCTGAATAATTCTTTCAGAACTTCCAATAATGGTGGAATTCCCAATAATGACAGTTTCCTCAGGGATTTTTATAAATTGTGTAACCTTTGCAGGTCCATAGCCCAACTGGTTGGGATTTTTGATTTTTCAACATCCATCAACTTCATCAAAAATATAGAAATTAATAGGATAGGGCGGAAGGAGAGTTGTCGTTTTACGTTGAAGGGTTTGTGTGTTACTCAAATGAGTAATTTTGGTGTAAATACCGATAAATAGAAAAAATGGACTACCACAGATCTGTGGAGTTAGTATTTGTATTCGATTTATTTTCTTGCTCTCTTTTTATAATTCTAAAAACTGTCAATGTCAAGTTTAACGTAAAACTGCTTTATAAAGGTAATTCTAATCAAATTCGTATTTGATGTAATTAATAGATTTTTTTGTTAAGCCTTCCATAGCAATTTTCTAAAAAGAGACAATTTTGACATTGGGCCTTTTAGCACCAAGTCGCAGATATATATATAAAAACTGTTGGAGCTGCGAATGTTAAGAAATATTATTGCAAAATATCCTTTCCTCTACAAATGATAGCACTTATCTGATCTACACTCTTTCAAGAGACTATTCATGAATATATACAACCTTCCTATCAAAGGTATCTTAAAACAACTTTTTATCCTAAACTCTTGGACTCTTTCTCTTTTGTATGACGTTGTCCTTTTCAGTTATGGATATGGACTATGGTCAGTAAAATCTTAATTAACTTTTCTGGATATATTCTGTTTCATTCAATACGTAATGAATTAATTATTAATTATAAACTTCCAAATCTCATTGCCGAGACTAAGAATTGAGTGGCTCATTACAGAATATGATCCCTTAATTCACAAAATCGTGACTCTCAAGTAAAGTTTGCCACAGTTATTAGACCACTCCACCAGTAATGAAAAACGATATGAAAGTGATTGAATGATCTGGTGTGTTGGTTGTCTGACATATACAGTTGATATGGGATAAACTCTTTCGTAGGTGATTAGGACAAACGGGAAAATGGTGAGCTGTCATAATTACCTGGCTATACCGTGATTCTTCAAAGCCGCCGTACTGGTTATTTCAATTTGACCCTCAATCAATGACGTATTGCCGGCACCGTGCTTTTTACCTTCTTTGGTATACTGGCGAGATGGTATCAACAGATGGCCATAGGAAATATCCTGAAAAATAAAATGAAATAAAACGGTTAGTACAAAAGAACTAAAGTCAAATTATGTTTATCAGCTCATGGCCTATTGTGTTATTCACTTCACTTCAGGCACTTTCATGTTAGTTTAAAGAATTCTTTTATGCATAGTCAGCAGAATGGCCTTAAAGCAAAGGTAACAATAGACGGTGGACGAGCTAAGTCTCATGAAGATTTTTGGATTAAATTGGCTGTTAGTCGGCACTATTTGAAGGAAGCCAATTTGACCACAACGTTTTTAATATTTTAAAAACAAATCGCACCGGTAATTTGTATCACTTAAAATGTCTTTCGCCGTCCTGAATGTAAAGTGAATGTTACAATAGAGAGGCGGTGCCGGCTTGCTTGTTTTCACCCTACCTGACCACTTTCACCTCTCTCAATGCCCAGCAAATCGAACGGATCAAAGGGGGCATCATTGATGGCCGACAGGGGCCGAGAGGCCGATGTATTACGTCGGCGGCCCTCTTTGCGTAATTCAGCTCTGTCAAAGGAAAGAAAAAAACAACATGAATTAAAAAAATTTACTATTTTTTTTGGGGATTTCAAAGTTTGCTTACCTTCCATTTTTACCCTTATAATATGGCAATGCGGAGAATATGAAAAACGGTACTTTACGCGAAACTAAAACTACTCTCTCATCTTTGTACTGATGCTGTTTGTGGGCCTGCGAGCCCATGATGCGCAAATCTTTAGCATCATTGATTTGCACCGATTTGGTTATGCTGCCACGATTGCTAAATGAGCCGGGTGTTAAACTTTCCGTGCTGCTGTCGTCGGTTATGTGCGAAATCGTGGAACCAATTATGTTGTATGGCCTCTTGGCACCAACACCGCCACCACCACCACCGCCAAAATTAATGGACGACGAATTGGAACGGCTGGCATGCATGCCGGGTGCGGGTGCCGTATTGAGACGTGCCCGACGTTCCGGTTGTAGATCGCTGGCGCCATTGCTAAAGGTTCTGGAAATGAAACAGACAGAGAGAAATTGAAATAATTAGTAAGTGCTTGTAACTGTTTTTTTTTTTTTAAAAAAAGATTCAAATCTAGTTTTAGAATATTAGACAAGTAAGAAATGAATCTTTTAAGTATTTTCCAACTGGTTCATACGTTCAAATCTGTTCAAGAATATTTATTTAATATCGGAGATTTTGAAGCGGCTTGCATAAGTAAGAAATTAATTAATTTCCCTCTTAGATTTAAATATCAGACATTTTTCTGAAGAAATTTCAAAAGTAAGTTTGTGATCCCTAAAATGATAAGAGGTAAGTTTTTCCTCTGGGAATTAATTAATGACGGTTATGTTTCAAACTTTTTCAGATTTCACATGGGTTTCAACAAAACTGTGTTTCTTTAATTCTTAATTCAATTTTGAGGGAAATGCGATAGTTTCTTCTAAAATAACCACCCACCATATGCTTTGATTTGAGGTTATGTTCGAAAATCTTTCAGATCTCACACAGGTTTCTACAAAATTGTATTTCTATTATAATAATTTAATAGTGAGGGCAATTCTTAATCTAATTTCAAGGGAAATGCGATAATTTTGTTCTAAATTAACCTCAACATCAAAACATAACCTCAAATCAAAGCATATGGTCGGTATGCTTTGATTTGAGGTTATGTTCGAAAATCTTTCAGATTTCACACGGTTTTCTACAAAATTGTACTTCTATTAACTTAATTTAATAGTGAGGGCAATTCTTAATTTAATTTTGGGAGAAATTCGTTAGTTTCTTGTAAAACAACCACCCACACAATGTCATGATTTGAGGTTATGTTTGAAAATCTTTAAGATTTCTTATTTTTCTTCTACAAAATCATGCTGTCCAACATTTTTTACGTTCAACGTCCAATGGCAATCGATCTTTTGTTCTAGTTTTCATATATAAATTGATCTATTCGTTAACAGGCTATCATAAAATAAAAGAAACCTAAAAATATTGGAATAAATTGAAAATACTTTTGAAATAAACTCATGTGAGTATCAGTCAGTGGATACAAAAACAACCGCAAAGACTGACTGACAAATGCACGGAAAGACGGAGGAAGTCTTTATGGTGAAGAAGAAGAAAACAACAACAAACAAAAACTACACAAACTAATATAAACATAAAAGGGCCTTGAAAATTCATTTATTTGTGTTTTATTTTTCTTCTTCTTGCTATATATAAACTGTGGTGAGAGGGAGAGAGAGATCGTGATGGAGAGACAACAACTTCAAAACGGTAGGTATGGAAAACGCAACAGAGAAAAAACCACACAAAACCCACCTCAACAAATAAACCAAAGTGATCGTGTCGCTCGTATTGTGCTTGGAAAGATCCCCACCATTTGGCGTAGGAAATAACAAAAAGGGCCCCTTTTATTTTGTTGACTCATCACTACCAACAAATTCAGAACGCATTTACAAATGTATGTATTTATATTTGGAGTCCATGTAACAGGCGATCACGAAACCCAGCCACTCAACACAAACGACAATTCTCTATAAATAAAAATCGAAAAGACAAAAACGTGTCGTCTGCAGACTATGGGCCATTCATTATCAGTGGCCGGTGGCCCTTAAAAACAAATTATGTTTCAAATGTGGGGGGAGACGTTTTGTCGGACTGCTCTTGTGACACAGAGACACACATTACTGCGTACGAGTGTAAACAAAACTACAAGCGTACGAATGTCAACAAAATAATCTCAACTGCTTTTGAAGAGATTTTCGAATTTTAATCCCACGCATGTGGAGGGCAATTCGTTAACTGCGACGGATATGAATATTTGAATATTGAAGACACGACACTGACATTTTTTTGTGTTGGAATTTATATTTTAATTAAGTTTGTTTTGGTTATTATTATTTTTTTTTTGCTTCGATTGTTGCTCATCATTTGCTTCGTTAGTCAGACACGTGTTCCAGCCGTCCAACACTCACATGTGAGTCACATTTCATTGTATGATAAATGTGGCGAATAGACAAAGAATCACAACACAAAAACAAATATGGAAAATATAAACAACTTATTTAAAAAGAACAAGGCAGGGCAATAATTGATATAAATAAAATAAAAAGGAAAACAAAATTAATGAAATGACAAAAAAATGTTATGAATAACCGCTATACAAATCTGATGTACACACTACGGTGACCTGAGTACAAAAATTGTCAAATTTTATTTCCTCGGATTGCTATCGAAAAATGTTAACTTTGTTAAAAAAAAATGAGAATTTGCAAAATTGTTGTTGTGTAGTGTAATTATCACAAAGGGAACAGTTAGAGAATATTAGGAAAAACATCGGTAAATCGTCAAACTCAACTGAGGGCCAATATATCGAAATAAGATATATAATTAAGCCTGTTATCGAAATTTGTATTTATGTAGATTTGTCGTTTACCAACTATCGAAATAACATGAAATGATTAGTTTTCATTTAAATCGATAATTAAGCCTGTTATCGAAATTTGTATTTATGTAGATGGTTAATGTTTACGGTAGTCTTTTGTGTTGCAACGAAATGTCAATATTATGTTGCTAGCCACATTTCTATAGCATAGCAACATTATTGTATGTATCGGAAATTGTCAAAGGCATTTGTTGGAGGTCAAGACACAAAAAAGTGGAAAACAATAAAGAAAATGTATACAATTTTGTTAAATATTCAATGTTGTAACGAAATGGTAGTCAAATGTTGCTAGCAACAATTCTATTTCATAGCAACATTATTTTATGTATCGGAAATTGTCAAAGACGTTTGCTGGAGATCCAAACAAAAAAAAGTGAAAAACAATAAAGAAAATATACAATTGGATTTGTGTTGAGGATATTGGAGACCTCCATTTATCGGCGTCTGCTTATTTTCATAAATTGTAAACATCTGTCAGAAATGTATTCTCTTGCACCGTTTCAAAAAGATCATTGATCTCAAAAAAAAAAAACATCAATGATGTCAACTTTGTATTGATATCGAATTGTAAAAGAAAACAAATATTTCTGTAGTTTTCCAGAATAATCGCTTAAGTACATTTTAGGGTACTTTGATTGATTGATGCCAAAAGGGATTTACATTAAAGTAAACTTTTTTTTTTTAATAAAAACCTTTTGTTTATCTATTTTCCTTGTAAACAACAATTTAAGTTAAGCCGCAATTTTACAAACAATTTTCGCTCTCCCGTAAAGTTTACTATTATTATTTGAACTTATTTTGTTATTCGGAAAGCTACAGATTTGTAGAAAATTAATTTGGCACTGTTTGGTACTCGGAAACATTTGTTGCTCAACATGTGTCGCTTCTTTTGCCACATCTTGATCTGTGACGTTCTTTGGCGTTTCTTGATAGGTGTTAATCCCTTAAAGGGTTCAGAAATGGTGGTGAGGGAAATCACAAATAATATCCGGTGCAGAATTTCATTGGAGTTCATGATGAGAAGAAAGCTTTTCTCCAGTCCTGGCCGAGAGCATCACCGTGCATATGTCTATACCAGCCATCCTTTTCCCCCATTGCTTAAGTACAACATCCGTTTTGAGAGTACAGAAGAAGAGGACATCCGAAATGTGTCATGTTGGCTTTATTTTTTATCAGATTTCTTTTCTATTTATTTATCTGGAAAAACCAAAGCACCGGGGGCAATATTTTCCAGGTGTGTATATATGTCACATTGGACACAGCTAACAGAACAGGAGAAAAGGAGTTTGTGGCTCCGATTGCAATCTTTGGGGCAACCATAACATGCAGTAAGTAGAGATTTTCATGAAGAACAACTCTCAGGGGATAATTGATACAATGGGTGTCAGAAGGAAAAGTCCAACAAGAGTTGAACAGTGTGAAACTGTTGATAATGGGTGGTTAGTTAAGGGTTGGGATATTATGGAATTGGCTTGTTGGTTAAAAGTAAACCAAGTCTTTGGAAAAAAATGGTTTGGTTTCGTTATAAGTTTCAAGTTTCACAGATCCCAGAAAACATCCCAAATATTCTCACATCTCGTGGAAAATAAATTAAGTTGTTCGACAACCTGTTGCCGCTCTTAATGAGTGACGACTGGGAGCGCATAAAAATTCAACAGGAGACCACAGACAAACTTCGTTACAATTAGTTTAATGTACGTTTTTAATTAGTGGCCGAAAAAAAAAATAGTTTACTTGACTAAAAAAAAAAAATACAAAAGAAATCACCGGCGAACATCGCAGCCATTGTCTCTAGGTTGAAAAAAAAAGAAGGAAAGCAGACAATTAAAACCAAGGGTTAAGTAATTAATAAAGTTTTCCCCACAAGTGCTTAAAATTGCTGACAACTTAATGAAAAACGATTAGGCACCCAGCAAACGGAAGATGGCGCTCACTCAATTCCGCTGTAATGAAAATTACGTTGTCCCAGGACTTTTAATTAGCTAATGGCTAAAAACACTAGCCAACAAAAGTGAACAAGCAACCAAATGGTCGCAATAACACATTGTGAGAAATGTCTTTGCAAAGAAATATGGAAAATCCATTCCCAAGCTCACACAAATAATTGTTAAAATTCTGTCTGGTCGGCGGAGAACGTGGGACAATAGCCAGAAAAATCTACAGATTTTCCTTTTCAAGGAATTCTCGAAATTTAGAAACCAGAACTTTTAATCGGTTGAAAGTTCACATTCTGTTTATTCAGCGAACAACGTGGGCCAGCACACATTTAACTGCCTTTTCATATTCCACAGTTTTTGATTCTGGGCAAACGCGGCCCCCATCTGATAAATATTCAAATTCTATCTAATCGGCGGGCAACTTGGGACGAAATGCAGCACAATCTTGGAAATATTCCCTTTTAAGAAATTCTCCATAAGCAGATTTCTGCGTTTTTGTACACTGTTGCAAACGCGGCACTCATTCGTGAAATCTTCATATTCTGTCTTTTCGAAACCAAAACAAACTTGGAAATTTCTTATTTAAGAAATTCTCCATATTCGGATTCCCGCGGCACCCATCCGTGGAATGTTCACACTCTGTAGTCAACAAAAAAAATCTCCAAAATTTCCCTTTCAAGAAATTCTCCCTATTCAGATTCCAGAATTTTTACTTCTGGGCAAACGCGCCCCTCAACTGGTGCAGAGTTGGACGTTTCTCAATTTCTTCTTACATTAATTTGATATTAAGCCCATGTGTGACATAAACAGGCGGGCAATTATGTCACTGACTGTAAACTTGTGAAAATGTCCACATTTTCAATTTGTGTGTTGAAGGACGAGAAAATGGTCCTGCCAGCTTTCCCTTTTGTTGGCAATGGTGGCCAAAATAAACCACACTGCGAATGATAATAAAAAAAAAATCCAAACACTTGTAATTAAAATCAGACAGACAGACAATGATGTTTGCCCTGCTGCTGTGAAAAATGCTCACTCTTAATGAGTGAGGAATGGGAGAACATAAAAATTGACAAGGGAATTCGAGTCCATTCCATCTGCAAACAATAGTTGTAGCAACACTTTTAATTAGTTGGTGGCAAGAGGCACGGACACGCACACACATAGCAAGTCTCTGGCAAACAATTTTGCACAAAACTAGGGGAGATGTGGCTGAAGGTTGAAAGGATATGGCCAAGCAATGGCCCCAAAAAAAAAACAAGCAGTTGAAAAATATACTCGGCAAAAGGTAGTTCTCCAAAAAAGAAAATGTGATTTAAAAACCTCAGACACCGGGGGTATTATTTTGGCTTAATGTCCAATTAGATAACGTTCATCTTAATGAGTAAGGCATAGGATCGCATAAAAACCAAAAAGGCCACACCTCCATGAGCTTTCTTAGACTAGACAGACTGAGAGAACAGACTGTCACACCCCAAAAAACGCTTCGCTTAATTAATTTGGAAAAACTATCAACATTACAGGTATTTCAAATGGCTTTAAATGTTGAAAAACGGATGGCCCACCCTGATATTCGGCAAACAAAAATCCATCCATAGACCACTCAGCACGAATTAGAAACTATCATGGGGTTGGAATGGTTGGGCTTTCATAAAACATAACAAGACATGGAAGGCGATTTTGAATCTAAGACATGTTGGAGGCAAGGAAGGAGGCAAGAATTCGTCTGCACTGTGAAAGGAAAAATCCTCAGTTCAAGGTTTACATCGATTACCTTAAGGCCAGGCCAGGAGTTCAAACAAACGAAAAGGGACATCGACAAAATTTGGGCGAATAAATTCCACTTTATTAGCTAACCCGTTTTCTCACATTTAGATAATGAACAACGTGATACCATGAAAGCCCGCACTCCACTTAGATGGCGACCAACGTAGGACAATGAAAGCCGACACTTTACCACCAATGTAGGACAATGAAAACCCACACTCCACTTAGATGGCGACCAACGTAGGAAAATGACAATCTACTTAGATGGCGACCAACGTAGGACAATGAAAGCCGACACTTTACCACCAATGTAGGACGATTAAAGCCCACACTCCACTTAGATGACGACCAACGCAGATCAATGAAAGCCCACACTCCACTTAGACGGCGACCAACGTAGGACAATGAAAGCCGAAACTCTACTTATATGACGACCAACGTAGGACAATGACAATCTAGTTATATGGCGACCAACGTAGGACAATGACAGTCGACTTAGATGCGACCAACGTAGGACAATGACAATCTTGTTATATGGCGACCAACGTAGGACAATGAAAGCCGACACTCTACTTCGCTGGCATTCAATGTCGAACAATGAAAGCCCATACTCCACTTAGATGAAGCACAACCCCCACTCTATTAAGATGGCGACCAACGTGTAGCGGTAAAAATGAAAGGTTTTACATAATTAGCGTCCAATGTGGGTGGATGGCCGTGGTGTGGTAGATTAATTTGTGAGAATTTAGTTCGGACTGAAGCGGAATGGTACTGAAAAAAGTGTCCGATTATGAGAGGTGTCCGCTTAAGAGGGGTGTACGCCAGGAAAGAGTACACCGTATGTTATTACAAGTTCTAAAATATATGAATTATTCCATTACTGTTCCTTCGAATTTCACAAGACTTAAAGTGTGACCCTCGTCCTTTTAGAAAAACAACCAAAAAAAAACTGGAGTTTTCAACTTCAAAACTCAGAACTGTCGGCCATGTGCCCAAAGGATAACTTCGACGTCTAAATACATAATTAGCGCTGTGGTAATTAATGAAATGTTGCCAAGTGCTCCATTTGACACCGCTAAATGAATAAGGACTAGGTTCTCAGCATTTTCCACAGAGTCCTTGGCAGTGCTTTTTAATTAGTCAGCAAAGAGAAAGCTCATTAAAACAAACAACCCACAACTTACACGTACAAACAATTCCGTTGAGTTCTGACTTTAAACGGGAAAACAACGGCGAACTCTTTACAAAGAAAAGGCCAAAATTCCTCTGGAAATTGTGGTCCACAGGAAAAAATTTTTGTTCAGTTCAGACATTAAACGGGGAAACAACGGCGAACTCTTTACAAAGAAAAGGCCAAAATTCCTCTGGAAATTGTGGTCCACAGGAAACAATTGTAGAATTAAAGTAATTAAACCCTGACTTTGGTCACAACTTTTCCTGTTGGCCTCAAATGCCGCCTCCGTTAATGAGTGAGGAATGGGCTTGCAGTAAACTGTAGAAGGACGATTTCAGCATTTCCTCCTTTGTTTTAGCTCCATCAGCATCATGTTTAATTAGCTTCTCAAGGATTAGCTCATTATAGCAAACACCCCAAAAAACACCCTCATTTTCATCCCCAATGAACAAAACAAAGTATTACAAACATAATTTGGAAATTCTAGTTGCGGTGTGAAAACTTCTTAGGGGTTTTTTTTTGCATTTAAGGAGATTGGCAATTAAAACCTCATGGTTGGTTAATTAATATTCCTCTAAGGGACATTCATTACAAATGTCCTACTACAGTCGATGAACGTCAGACTTAATGAGTGAATGGCCAGGCTGGCAGAAAATAACACAACAATTCCACGGCAAACGGGTCTCTAATTAATGAGGAATTAGTAAAGCAATTTGTATTAAAAAAAAGGAACAGAAAGAAACTCCATGTGGAAAACTGTCATTCTGTTTCATTTTTCAAAGTGAAATTCTTGTTAATTTTATAGTTTGTAATTAAAACATCAGAGCGAAATTTTGATTAAGAATGTGTTCTGGTTTAAGATCTTCGATGCCACAAGAATTTCGTGTTCCTTTGCCTTGAAGCAGGTGTCAAAAATCACGCGTCCTAATGAGTGAATGCTGGGCGAACAGAAATGCTTAGGATGCTGCTGCCTTTCGCATTGTTCTTCACAGAGTATTTTTTATTTAATTACTTAATAAGACAGTATCTCATTAGAGCGTAGATATAAGGAAGTATTCTGTCAAATACAGTGGAACCTCTTGGTTTCCTTATTTCCCTTAACATTCCATGAAGGAACTGAGGGGGAAACTTCTCTCGAATCAGTCAGCTGTGCAGGATATAATTGTGTATACTCACTGACCGGAACCTTTTCTAGAGAAGTTTTACATGGCCCAGAGATTACTCTCTTACTCGTAGAGTCCGGTGAAAATTACATTATCAAATTCATGTCAAACGTCAACAAATAATTGACTTCTAACAAAGGATAGTGAAAATCAATAGTTTACCTTTTGTCGTCCAACGTGAATGGGAAAACACATCTTGTCGGCACGATTGACATCCAAAATCACCCCTTACCGAATTGACTCCCAACCAGGGATAGTCGAAATCCATATTATACATAACTATTTATAAACTAGTAAGTTGGAATGCGCCTATGGCGCCCGTTAATTTGCTTGAGAAAGTATTTGTTACTTAATTTTAAAAATTTTGTAAAAAATATTTTGAGAAAACTATTTTGTAAAAAAAAATTTCGAAAAAAAATAAAATTGGAAAAAAAAAATTTATGCTGAAAAAAAAAAAAATTTTGTTGAAAAAAAAAATTTTTGTGGAAAAAAAAAATTTTGTTGAAAAAAACAATGTATGTTGAAAAAAAAAATGTTTGTTGAGAAAAAAAATGTTTGCTGAAAAAAAAAATTTTTGTTGAAAAAAAAAATTTTGTTGAAAAAAAAAAAATTTGTGGAAAAAAAAATTTTTGTGGAAATAAAAAATTCTGTTGAAAAAAAAAATTTTGCTGAAAAAAAAAAAATTGTAAAAAAAAAAAAAATTTGGGAAAAAAAAAATTTTGGTAAATAAAAAATTTGGGGAAAACACAATTTCTGTACAAAAAAAAATATTATTTTTTTTATTATTATTATTTATAGAATTATTATAGAATGCCTATTTAAATTCCTACGTACTGCGTGACAGAGTCAGTGAATCAGTGTCGAGGGTAAATATATATTAAGATGTCCCTGTGAGAGGGTCTATTTTACTTTCCATAAATTACTCGTGGTCCCTAGAAAAGAATAAACAATATATTTGGCGCCCAACGATGGACTGTGAAATCGAGGAAAGGCTTTTATAATTTATATCCGTGATTATTTTCATTATTTATTGGAAACGATGTACAAATAATGAAAAGTCCACTAAAAACTATTGCATCGTTTGCCGTTCGAGCAGAATTACAATGAAAAATTGGGGAATTATTCCCAAAAAAAAAAAAAAAAAAAATGTCCTCCTTATAGCGCTCTTATCATGTGGTTCCACTGTACGTGCCATAAAAAAAAATGCCAACTTGTTTTTCCATTTCACACAATTTCTACGCTAAACAAATGTACATACATTTGTTAAAGCTTAAACATTTCGCTATTCAAACCTTTGGACGAATGGATGCACCATGTAGAGGAAACACCGGCCTTCATCCCTTAATTAAATATCCCTCCCCCCCGGCGCAACTCAAACTACGACTACACAACTGTTATATATCTAATGAATAAGGATTGGGAGCTCATGACGAGTCATAGGTTATTCACACTAACATCACGTATTGAGCTTTTAATTACTTTCCGGCAAACTATCTCATTATAAGGAAAACTCACATACATACAAATCAACCCCCACATAACAAAAAATTTAAGGAAGAAATTTTACGGGAAATTCAATACATCCACAGAGTGTGTTTAATTCATTATGACATTCGATATAAGAACAAAGCGAGGCGAAATTTCTTTTGGGACAAATAGAGTGAGCCAAAAATTGGCGGCCAACTTTAATTGTAACATGAAGTTTTTTCCTCGCTGTCATTCGTTTGGGAAATGTTCCCAAAACGGTTTTCTAGTCTCGCAGTTAATTAGTGAGCAAAGGGCGCCCATAACGTGCAGGAGGGCTGCATACCACTCCTCCTAGTGCTGAAATTGTGTGAGTATGTGTGTGTTTGGGAAGAAAGTTTAGCTCATTTTAAAGAAAAGCAATGAAATGAAGGAAAAATGAACAGAGGAGCCTGGTGAATCCGAAATGTATGAATTTTTTCGGGAGTTATTCAATGTATACATATTTGTAATTTAT
Source organism: Hydrotaea cyrtoneurina (assembly GCA_958296145.1). Taxonomy (NCBI): domain Eukaryota; kingdom Metazoa; phylum Arthropoda; class Insecta; order Diptera; family Muscidae; genus Hydrotaea; species Hydrotaea cyrtoneurina. The sequence goes on from OY282516.1 coordinate 11,180,170, forward strand.
TTTGAATTGGCCGGAAGGCTTATAATAACAAGTCCAATAATAAATGATATGAAAATTATAAATACAACATTCATTAACTTTTGTTATTGACTAATTCGATCTGGAGGACAACTTTTTGCTTTTAAATTGGCTTAATTGCTTCTTTCGCTTAATTGCCTCAGTTTGTGAATCTCCCTTAAATCTATTCCTTTAAACGATTAGATTACCTTCGGTTAAATACCCTTGATTTTTCGCTTATTTGCCTCAATTTGTGAAAACTCTTAAACCACGGTTAATTACCTTTGGCTAGGGTAAGAAAGGGTAATCTTTTCTCGTTGAATTCCCTCAATTTGTGAATGCCCCTTTCATTTGTTCCTTTTGTCATACAAAAAACCACGGTTAATTACCTTCGGCTAATTGCCCTGGCTTTTCTCGCATATTTGCCTCAATTTGTGAATCTCCTTTTCTTCCTTTTTTTTATAACAAAAAAATGCGGTTTTTTCCGCACAGCATGAAGTTCACTGTGAATTTCTTCCGAAATAAATATTTCCCGATGTAGAATTTTTAAAAAATTTAAAATTGTCTCAATCTCTCTTAAAACAAAACAGGGTTAATTACCTTCGGCTAATTGCACTTGCTTTTCTCGCTTATTTGCCCCAATTTGTGAATATCCCTTTGTTCCTTTTTAATTACCCACTTCCTTTCCCCGCACGGCATGAAGTTCACTGTGAATTTCTTTCGCATATTGACCCGAAATAAATATTTCCCCGCACGGCATGAAGTTCACTGTGAATTTCTTTCGCATATTGACCCGATCTGGCATCTCCATACAATTCCAAATTCTCAATGACAGAATTCTTAAAAAAAATCAAAATTTTCTGTGTCTCAATCTCTCTTAAATCTGTTCCTTATTTCATGCAAAAAAACACGGCTAATTACCTTCGGCTAATTACCCTTTGAATTCCAATCTGGCAATTCCAATCAATTTTCGATTCTTAATTACACAGAATTCTTAAAAAATTAAAAATTGTTGGTTTACTAAAATAAGAAAACGTTGTCAAATTAAACGAAATGTGTGAATTATTTTTAAATAAAAATAAAATGTCTTTTCTAAATATGGTTTTATGTAACCGTATTCGTATAATTACCCAACTGAGGTAATTAAGCGGGGTCACTTAATTACCTTTCGCAACTGATTTCGAAAGTCTGCCCACTAGATGGCATGCACGTGTCACAGCATTCCTCCACTTAGTTTGAGATTAAGGACACTCACTACAATTACGACGCCGCAAATAAGAAACCACAATTCTGCAGAGATTTAATTGTTTTACACACAAATGCTGACTAATTGCCAAGTGTTGTCCAATTTCGAGATGTTTCTTTCATCTCTTTATGCACTCCCAGCACTTATTCACTCAGTACGTGTGAAGTTGAGTGCTACTTCGTCATCTACTGAGACGTTGAGTTGATTTCACAAAAACGTCTAATTGAATAATTTGATTTTCTTTGTTAGTCTTTGGAAAACAAAAGAATACGAAGAACTAAATTTACAACCATAAGTATGAGTGTAAGCAGAAATAAAAGGAAATCCATTTAAAATGTCCACCTTGAAATAATTTCCTCTCTCTGCTATTTGATTTTTAAACTCACATTATAAATTAATCCGTTTCAAAGGAACTTGCTATGAGAAAATTTATAGAACAGGAAATTCCTCCCCGGTTTTAAATGTCTCTACTTTCGTTTCTTGATTCCTTCTACCCTATAAAAACTCATTGTCTTATTATGTACGTTTGAGGATTTTTTCATTTCTAGAACAAATCTCCCTTTCACTCCCACCCAAATTAATTTGGCATTTTCTTCTCTTATTGTTGTTATACTCTTACCCACACTGTTTCATGGGCTAATTAAAACTTTGTGTGGGTGTGAAACAATCGTAAGGAGCCGCAATGCCACAAAGTAGTTTCTATTTAAACAGGACCTTCCTACAATTTCTGAGAAACTGTTACTGTTACAATGGGGACGCGTCTAATAGTTAACCCTTTGCTGTGGCCACGTCTATGGAGTCATCAGAGGTTGTAAGGTCTGTTCAGAACATACAGACAAAATTGTGTAATTTAATATTCGTACAGTCAAGCCGTGTTGCAACATAATTGGCGCCCAATGCGTGACGGTGTAAAACCGCCTTTACTTAACTGAGGTTCAAAATGATTACACAAATGTCTTTGAAACGCAGTAGAATTCGAAAGAGGTCTTCTTCAACTGATAAATCATAACTGGCGACCAACGTGTGACGTCCCCTATATATATCTAATATCCACTGTAATTAGAAATATGGCAGAGACTTGGCCATAGAACTTTTGTCTTAATTCAGTTACACAGTGTTACAGATATTTTTCCATCTAAAGTGGAAAAATCATAACCTGGCACCCAACGCATGACTATGGACAGCAGCAGTCACACAATTCGCATCCAAGTTGATTAATAGCCACTGTAATATATTCCAGCATTAAAGTTATTTTATAATTGTGTTTCCTTGTGGAACAGAGATTTTAGGGCCTAAAGTAGAAAAATCATAACTGGCGCCCAATGATTGACCGTGAAAAACCTCATCTACATAACTGGCATGTCCACGCCATAGTTCCGTCTAAGGCCCACCATATTTGACGGAATCATGTGTTGCAGTTTTTAGTGTGACATTTTCATGTCATTTTCCTAAAACATTCCTCCCCTCCAGACACACTGGCAGCAAGTGGCTCTTTGGCCGACTCAAACAGCTTTTGAGATAACAAAAAAACAACCGGGTAACACATGCAGACACGCCAGGACAGACATTTCGGGCAAAGCAGCAAGAACCAACAGCATTTCTCGTCCAATTGAATGGCTGCTCATTACCGTCAACTTTAATGAATGATTTCCAAAAATAAAACGCCAGACCAGACCAAAACAAAACCAAAAGACAAATGACAACAACAACAAAAATACATTTCGAAATGAAAAAAAAAATTAAAAGAAAACAAAGAGCGTCAACTTTGGTGGTTTCGTCGTTTGCGAATGCGATTTACAAATGCTGGGCTCCCATTGAATTACCTTCAGTTAATTAGTACTAGGTCGAGGTTAAATTAATTATGCTGAATATCATTAAACGGCCGGCATTAACATCTCATTTTAGTGACACACACAGGGGAGGAGGGGAGAGAAAAAAACAGCAACAGAGGCGGGCCCTTAACGGAAATTAACCAAAGTTTAAAGCACGTGCTCGCTCATGGTAGAGACAGCGAGAGATGGACAGAGGGGGATTTCGGTTAAAGAGTTAAGGTGGAAAATGTTTTCAGAACACCAAAACAAAACACAAAAGCGGAAAATGTAATCAGTGCCGACTGAAGGTGAATAAAAGAAAAACGAAGGAAGAAGAGTTGGGAGGCAACATGCAATCCTATTCGAAAGGGGAAATACCCTAGATGAAGCTTTGCCCACATAACTAACGCCAGTGTCTAGTTTGCCGTCTCAAAAATAGAAAAATAATGAGCTTCAAACAATTATCGAAAACAAAAGCTGCTGACTTTTGACTGGCATGAGCTAAAGCTGCTCACACGTAAGAGCGCACTGATGCGGGCATCAGGAAAAATAGCAGAGCCAAGGTAAAAAGGTAACGAAAAGGCTTAAAGAGAATGAAAAGGAGAGTTAAGCAAAATGATTTATCTAATTAACGAATTGAAGCAAATGTGTGGGGCAGTTAAAGCTAAAGGACGAAAGCAAATTCCGTTGCAATTATAAAGGTAGCCACGACTGAAAACATAAATAGAGGGGGGGGAGGAGGGAAATGGTGCTTAATCAGGAATTCTTGGTGGGGGAAAACATGTTAGAGATGGACAAAATATTGCAAAATAAAGGGTGTATACCAAATTAACTACAGCTTAACTGAGTCTATGGCGTGAAGCGATGTATGAGGCGTTCAGAATATGATAGAAGAGGTTTTAGTAGAAACCGATAAAGGGAAATAGGCATACAAATAACTTCGAACTTTAGTTAGACACTTGACAAAAAAAAAGTAATTATATTCAAAAGGGTATTAAATTAAGATTTAGTAAAAAAATGTGCTAGATAAAATATGTAATACAGTCGTCTCCGGTTATAACGTGCACCGGTTATAACGAACTTTCGTCTAAAACGAACACTTTTTTAAATCCCAAGAATTTTGCTTCTACCCTATTTTACCCTGGATATAACGAACCAATTTGTCGAGTCCCTAGGAGTTCGTTATTACCGGACTTCACTCTACAGTTCGAATTGTCCAAACGTTTGTCTGCGCTTAACACTCTAACCGCCAAGATGGCCAAAAGGCGGTCTTCAATAATTATTTTTAATTTCATACAAAATATTATCCCTCTAACCGGTCAAACAGAAATCTGTTGGAAAGTCCTTGCAAACCTGTTTTTTTATACCAGTTATACATAAACAAATATTTTTTGCGAAATTACATACAATTAATGACACACAGAGTGGTATTGCCGGTTAGAGGGTTAACTAAGAAAACTTATTAACTGGAATCCAAATTAATGTAAAAAAATCATCTTTCAACGATTTCAACACCGCTAAATAAAAAGAAATTAATCTTTTTGAAAAAAAACTGCATTTTGGCGGCGTTACGATTTTTTGCAGTGACTAATTTCTCATTACAACAAGCCGAAATTGTGACGCCGCCGACGGTAGATTTAGTGTCGGCTCCAGTTTCTGCATGTAACCATTGAAGTTTGATGAAATGAAATGTATTTCAATTATTGGGAATTGGAATAAATCAAAGTAACTGTATTTTCTAGGGTTCAATTAAGCGAATTCAACTGTTTGTTCAATTCCGAGTAAAATGTTATAAAAAAGCTATTATCCGATTTTTTTTTTAATTTATTATAGTTTTGTTTTCTGAATAAAACAATATTTCGTTTGTTGACATTGATTGAAAATTGTCGAAATGAAGGCACTTCTTCTAAACAATGAGCTAAATTTTGTGTATGAATAAAGTCCGGGGAAAGGAGATTCCCCACAGCACCAGACTTGAGGTGAAAAACTCTTCTGCTAGACAACTGCAAGGAAATTATAGATTTTTCTCGCAAACATTTGAAAATGTGAAGGAATTCTAGAACATTTTTAATTCTATTATTTTTTTTCTCAATTTATCCAAACCCAAATTACTGGTGGCCCTGAAATCAGGCTTCCAAATGTACGACAGCAAAACCAACAGGCAAAGGAGTACAGCAAAGAAAGAAGTGTGACCAAAAGGAGGTGAACACAAAAATACTTAATAAGTCTGAAGATGGTAAAAGTTTGGAAAGGGCTAAATTAAGAAGAGAGATGAGTAGAAAAGATTGAAAGGAACCAGTAAAAATAAATAAAAAATGAATAGTGTAAATATTTTCTAAAGTAAAATGTTTGACTGGCCCCGAAAAGACCATAAAATATAAACAACTCTTTCCAACTTTGTTTTTATTTTAATCAGTTTCTGTGGCTAATTAAAAACCTAACACGCCAACAGAAATATAAAAGAAGACGACGACAACGACGACGGTGTTTCTCTGCAGTGTCAAGTGTCATTTGTCTGTTGTTATTTCTGTTCAGTTCAGCTCGGCTGGGCTCAGCTCAGCCCAGCCCGCAAAGCAATTAACGGAAAGCAATTAAAACACATCTCTGTGGCGATAAGGGGACCCAAAGAGAGAATGAGCGGGTAGGCCCACTATAATAAACCGTTAATTAGTTGGAGTTTTCTACCAGGCACACAGAATTCATTAGAATGCGGTAATTAGCGCCACAAAAACTAAAGCAGGCGACGACCGAACACAAACAAAAAAAAAATAAACCGAACCCCAGCAGAGAAATCTCTTCAATCTGTTTTTTTTTCTTCTTCTGTCGAATTCTCCGTGAATTCCTTTGCGCGTGGTTTTAATGACGAGTTTGTCTGCGGCGTCATTTATTACATTCGTTCGGTGGTTTTTGTTCTGAAATTCGAAGGGGAAACGGATACACCGGCAACGCAAGCAATTGTGTATTGGGAAAATGCCAGACGCAGTGGGCAAAGTTAATGAGGAAAAACTATAGGTGTGTGTGCGTGTGGGTGAGGAGCAAAATAGTAAAAGAAGCACGTGGAAAAACAACAACAACAAACAAAATATTTATTAGCTGCATGCGTATAGGAAAAACGAGGGAGAGGCAATAAGTTCAAGTATAGGGGAATTGGGAACACTTTTGGGATATACACTGTATCACTTGAATGGCTTGCTCGATATTCGATCGTTCGCATAACTTGGGTTCTTCAAAAAGACACCACTAAAAGGGCCAAAAAGTGTACTCGTATTTATTTGGTTTCGAAACGTTTGACTATTTTAACCCTTTCCGTGGCAAATAATTTTTTTTTCTTGACGTGCTAAACATCATGCGAAGTGTCAAATATATTCGACAAATCCACGGAAAGGGTTAAGTTTAGAAATGGTTCGTTTAACATTTCAGGGAAATAACTTATTTAATGCATTCCGAAAAAAACAATTCCAGGAACTTATTAAATCTTCTCCATTTCACTGAATGCGCAGACTGAACCCCGTCAAGCAAATGAGCTGCCAGAGAGTGGAGACACGCGTAAGAACAACAAATCTAAAAAAGAAAAACCATACAATTTAATTATCTTGAGAGATTGCTAAGTAGGTGTGTGTCCGTCCGCACAAATAAACAAACAAAAATCTCATAAGAGAAAACCAGCAGAGGAGAGAGGGTGTTTGCCGGCATTTAAACATTTTATGCGTACGTATTTATTTAATTAGCTGTGCAACATTAATAACAAACATGCGCTGGAAATAGACACATACAGACATGTATACATATTCACACACATACCAACAGCAGTGAGGAATGCGTTTCACGTCGAGTGAAGGCTTCTTGCTAAATATTATGCTAGCCCAGCAAGCAGTCCAACAATATTCAAATTTCTGAACTTTTCATGATGTTAGAGGGAGGGCGGGTGCAACTCAGAAGTCAACTAGCAAAATGTTGTGGCAATCAGCATTTTAAGTAGGTAAAGAGTGAAGTGAAATGTGGGGCTGCCAATTAATTTGTGAAAACTGAACACAAATAGATTTAAAACAATTGATGGTTGTTGGGGGAAGATTATTATTTAAGTACAGTCGAATTTGTACGGTATAATTTGAATGATATCGAACAGATGTGACAGGAGTATTTAAATGAAATGAATATTACGGATTTGATAGATATTACGCATGACAAAAATGTCTATCTTATAATTGGCAATTAGATGTAGTAGAATAATGACATCATATATTGTGTTAGGCAACTAGGGATAATATAACCCGGAGTTTTGTGGTGGAGTCCACTATGATAGAAAGTAAGGCTGACTTCCAAAATGTATCAATACAAAGTTTGTATGGAAGTCTGCTACGGTATTTAAATTACGCAGACATGCAAACTATAAAACCGATGCCTGATTGCTTATTATCTACGTTAGAAAAACTCATTGGCGACGTTTTGAAATGGTAGGCATTGTAAAAGTTTTGTACAGCGGCATTATGAAACACAAAACTTCCTTCAAATACAAAGAAACTAGCATTTTGGAAGTCAGCCTATTCGATTACGATTCGATACGGCCGAACCTATCAATGGCTTTCTTTGTATATAAAAACGCATTAATCTCTGATGTCCTAATCCTTTAATCAGTAACATCCATTAGTAATGGTAAAGGGGTTCGATTTGAGTGGTTAACGAGTTAAGGCAATTCCGTTTACATTTTAATTATTTTCTGTTTTCCATTTTGGAGTTTTGTTAAACCGGTTAATCGATTTTTTTGTAACCAGATGAGGAATTTTTAATAACGTATAAAATTTAACATTTAAGGGTTCATTTCAGAACCTAATAATTGTTTTTTTTAAACCGGTTTATCGATTTTTAAGTAACCGGTTATTCGGGTTTTTACAACCGGTTATTCGGGTTTTATAAAACCGGTTATTCGGTTTTTTAAACCGGTTTATCGAGTTTTAAGTAACCGGTTATTCGTTTTTTAAAACAGGTTAATCGGTTTTCTAAAACCGGTTATTCGGTTTTTGTAACCAGATGAGGAATTTTTAATAACGAATAATTTAAACATTTAAGGGTTCACTTTAGAACCTAGCAAACGGGTATTTTTTGGAAACCGGTTTATCGATTTTTTGGAAACCGGTTTTTCGGTTTTTTAAACCGGTTAACCTATTTTTTTAAAACGGAAAATGAGCATTCCTTTAAATTGTTTAAACGGTTTTTGATACCGTATAATGAGTTATTTTAAGAACCGGTTACTCCATTTTTTTAAAAACCGGTTAATTAAATGTTTTCAAAATCTGTTAATTGGGGGTTTTGAAAGGCTTCAATTGGGTTTATTTTCCAAAAACGGTTAATCAGTTTTGTAAAGCGTACACATTTTTTTATATTATTATTTTTAGTTACAACCGGTTAGTGGGTTTTTTTGGAACCGGATAATTAGTTATTTCTAGAACCGGTTACTTAGCTTTTTCAAAAACCATTTAATCCATTTTTTCAAAACCAGTAAATAGGATTTTTTAACAGTTTGAATGTTAAATCGTTTTTCTATCTGCTCAATCAGTTTTTTGAAGCCGCATAACGAGATTTTATTTTTTTAAAACTGATTATTCGTTCATTTTCCAGCGTTGTAAAGCGTACATGTGATTCAAAAGAAAATTGTATTATTGTTTTGACATACATGTATTAAAGAATGACAAATTCTTTTTTAAACCCGGTTTTTCGGTTTATTTGGAACCGGATAATGAGTTATTTATGGAACCGGTTACACCGCTTTATCGTTTTTTCAATTTAATTAAATTTTTTAAAAACCATTTAATCGGGCTTTTTAACTACTTAAATTGGGTTTCTAAATGAGATGATTGTTTTATTATTCAGTTTCCTAAAACCACATGAGTTTTTTTAAGCTGATTATCCGCCGTTCGTTTTCCAGTTTTGTAAAGCGTACATGTGAGCCCACAATTTTTTTTTGTTATTATTTAGACATACTTTTTTTAAAGAATGACGATTTATTTGGTTAAACCCGGTTATTTGGTCATTTCATTTGGAAAATGAATGAATACGTTTTGAAATGATTATAATTTTTGAAAACCATTTTTGAATTGAACGGATAGTGTTTCCTCAACAGTTTTGTCAGTTTAGGTATAATCTTCTTTTCTGAAATCGGGTAATCGGTTCATCGAACCGGTTAATCGTTTTTTTTTTCTTAATTCTATTGTTTCAAACCCATTTTTAAAAGGATTATTCCTTTTTCTATTGAATGGAGCGTATTTCTTCAACAGTTTTGGTATAATCTTCTTTTCTGAAATCGAACCGGTTAATCGGTTTTTTTTTTCATCTTAAAAATGTTAAAACTAACTCAACTCACACAACATACCGACTTATTAGCACCAACGCCAACAGATGTTCATTTCATTAATACTTCAGACCTAAGCCAAATGCAAAGCGTAATACTAAGACAGTCTCTCACATACAAATTAATGGACGTACATTTAAACAATGTCTGAATTAATAAATGCATTAATTATTTTTGTCTATAATTAGATGGGATCTCGGCGGTGATCGTTGGGTATTTTGTGTAAACTATAAATATGTAGGTATGTATATATGTACTACAACACTTACCTACATGTATATTATTTGTGTTTATGAATTTTATTAGTGACGCAAACAGCATTTGTTTTCGCCTGAGACTTGTTTTCTTCCGAGAGAGGTGTTAAGTTTGGTCTTATCACAAAAATGTTAAATAAATATTTGAAAATTGAATACCGGTTCTCGGATTTTTGTTTTAGTATAGTCATAATTAAGTCATGCTTTTTTTTCCATACAAAGTGTATGATAATAAGGGTACTTGTTAAGAAACTGCATTTTGTTTAAACAAACCAGCTGGATTACCATGAAATAATAAAGAATAAAAGATCGCGTAACTAAGTGTTATACAAAAATCCCAATAGATTTCTGGGAATAATAAAGGAATACCCTCTCCGGGAACTGAACTCACCATGCCAAACCATTCCCGAACGATCTGGCATCTCCATCGACTTTGTCAGCTAATAATTTAACTTTTCAATTAATTAAACCTATTCGGCCGGTCACTGTGATCTCATCCGCGCTGACAGTGTTTTAGTTTGAAATGAAACCGAAATACTGGAGTGTTGGCTTTAGAAATTTAAAGTCGTTTTAATACACTATACATGTCAAGCAAGTTAATCATTAAATATTATATATATATATAGAAAAAATTCTATTATTTTATGGTCGACTAGTGATACTGCAAGTGTGTCTAAACTTTTATCAGTCTTTCCATTTTTGTATTTGTAGACACAGACATCGAATCGAGCACGTGATATTCTCGAGAGATTTATTTAAGAAACACACACACACACCCCGTATTGCCATAACGAATGTGTCAATAACACAAAAATTAAAATAAATTGGTCTTCAATAAAAGACAACATAACAAAAAAGAAAGGGGGAAAAACGCTGCCAATAACAGAAATCAGTCGAGAATTTATGTAAAAGTAAAAAAAAACAAACAAACAAAACCTGAAGAAGAAAGAAAAATCAGACTTTGTTATGAATACGTTGAGTTCTTCTTTTTTATATTTTCGTTTTTTAAAACCCCATGAGCAGTTTTTTCGACTAGCCAACAATCAATACAGGAAATTATGATTTACGAGCCAGAAAAGATTCGGTTTTACACAATAATCGTTAACTTCCGTCATGTTTCTGTCATATGCAGTCTAGTGTGTATGGGGGAAAGGAGATAGTAATCTTTGAAATATGGAAGAGGAAGCAACTGGTCTGAAGCCCTACCCCCCACGATGTATGTGTGTAGGTAGTATTTTATTTAAATTAAAATTAAAATCACGATTATTGCTGTCAGTTCGTAGTGAATAGCAATTCTTATTTCATTCACTATAAGGTGAAATCTCTAATGTAAATATGACCTTAACACTTTTCCGATATTTTGTTGGAACCGGTTATCGATTATTGTAAGATTTCACTGACACAAGTAATAATATTACTAGAATTGAAAAATCTAATATTTCACATATATTTTTATTGCCTTTCTTAATTATGCGGAATCGGTTATTCGAATTATATTGAAACGATTACTAATGTATTTGCATTCAAAGTATTCTTAATAATATCATTGGAATTGAAAAAAAATATATTTAAATAGATTATTTTTTTTTTGGTTTTTCAATCCTTTGCAGTCGATTATTCGAATTTTTTTGTTGAACCGGTTACTTGTTTATTTTGGCTAAGACATGTAATAATATTAATAGAGTAGCTGGCATTGAAAAATCTAATATTTCACATATTTTTTTTTTGCCTTTTTCAATTCTGTGAAACCGTTTACTCGATTTATTTCGAACCGGTACTTATACATTTTTATTCAAAATAATCTTAATAATATCATTTGAATTGAAATAATTTTATTTAAATAGACTATTATTTTTTTTTTTGGTTTTTCAATTCTGTGGAACCGGTTATTCGAAATTTTTTTTTTTAACCGGTTACTTGTTTATTTGGGCTAAGACAAGTAATAATATTACAAGAGATGAAAAATCGTATGTTTTAGATATATGTTTTGTTTTTTTCAGTTCCATGGATTCAGTTATTCGAATATTTTTAAACGATTACTTATATATTTTTATTCAAAAAATCATTAGCAATTGAAAAAAATAATATTTAAATAGATTTTTCGGTTTTTTTTTTCAATTCTGTGGAACTGGTTATTCGAATATATCGAACCGGTTACTTAGATATTTTCATCAAATAATCATATTACTCGAATTGAAAATCTATTTCTTTAAAGAATGGACGTTTTCTTGAGTGTTTCTTTTTTAAGCTTTTTATTTTGTTTGTTTTTTTTTACCACTAATTGTTGTTTACGTTTTTTTAGACAAAATAATTTTCTGGATTCTCCTTTGAGCTTCAAATTTGTTTACGAAAAATAACAGCAAAAAAGCATACCAAAAATATTTTAGTTTTTTGTTGTTTTCTATGTATTGGTCACACTTACATACATACATACCTATGTATGTAAGTATGCGTTCGGCCTTTTTAAGGTATGTGCCGGCGGTCTTGTTTTGGTTAATTTCAGTAAAAACAAAACATACGCAGCAAAAATAAAACGGAAAAAAACTATCCATAAGCAGTTTCTTTCTCTAGCAAAAAAAAAACAATCCAAAAAAAAAAAAAAAACACAAAACTATGGATTTTGTTGTTTCAATTTTATTGTTTTCAAAATTTAAATTTGAAGCTCATTTTCTACAACGCAAATACGACCAAGTGAGTGAGTGTATTTTTAAATTTCTGCCTCATTCAGACCTTGGAGTTTATGTACATACCGCCGTCCGTCTCCTGCTTATAGTTACCACCCTCCCCTCCTCCTGTTATTCATATGATGGAAATATACGAAAATAAAAACAAGCTGATATGGTCACTATTTTGTGGTTGAGGTTTGCTGGAAATAATACTGCCATTGTCGATGTTCAACTACAATTATTATTATTTGTTTATATTACAATTTTACTCGCTATCGATTTGTTTTGTTTGGTTCTGGTTCTGGTCGATAATAACAATCGATTTTATCTTATCAGAGAAAAACGGGAAAACTTAAAAATAGTTTTTACAACAAATAAACACCTAAAAGTTGAAGTGAAGTTGTGGAAAACACAGGCGATCACGTGATACGCGACACAAAAACAGTTTAGAGGGGCGAGGGGCAGGAATACAAGAACATATACAATATTTTCTTCGATATCAGCTGAGAACTGCCGACTTCCCAAACGAAGCACCACCAAAAAATTTAGTTTTTAGCATCACATAATTTTTGTTAATGCAAAAAAGTTTGATGTCGAAACAAAGAATCAAATGGAAGGGACCGAAAGTCAGCGAAAATGTCGATTTTTTTTTTTGGAAATTTTGCAAAAAGATTACAGGGAACAATTGTCCCAGGGATTAAAGGCCCATCCGCTTTGTTATCGCTTCCCAGATTGGGCCTTAGAGCTGGAAATAGAAAACGAGTTAGTTTGAAAAACATATTTTCTACTGGCAATGTTAACAAGGTAAATGGCCGCATCGGGGAATCGGAAAACCAGCAAGTGATTGTCGAGAAGTCAGTTCATTCTCAAAAAGCCTTTGGTGCGGATTTTGGAGCGAATGAACAATTCTGCGTTGGCTGACAACGGCAAGCGCAACAAAGACACGACATAAATCATTTTTGGGGCCGGAGATTGAAGATTTCTGTAGAGGAGATCAGTGTGTGTGCAGCTGTAGTCATTATTTCCCTTCACCAGAAAACATTTGTCATCTATCTCTATTGCCAAAAAAAAATCAAGTTCTTCGGATTTTTCCTCTTAACCCCCAAATTTTCAAAATCTATAAACGAATGTGCCTCTAAAGGAGTGCCTTGAGTGTTAGAGGGTTCAGATTCCTAATCAGCGAAGCAAAGCGTTTGGCAGACCCCTAAACACAATTTATGCCGTTGAGTCTAGCACTAGATTAATGACGCGCCCACTACCAGTCATGTGGTTGAATAGCCCATTAAGAATACCTTTCCCCACCTAAGGTATTACCAGACATTGCCCACTTAGCACTTGTGCTTATCGATGGCACATGATCTGTCCTAAGCAGCAATTTACGTCATAAGAAAGATTGGAAAAAATGTCGTTAGCATTGGTCAATATTTTGAGAAAAAAAAATGTCCGATTTTATGTGACAAAAAAAAAGATATACCAACAATATATATATTTCTCATACCTTAGTTTATTGTTCATTACTTAGCCCCGTATTCATAAAAATGTAAAAAAAAACCTTTGTTAAGAAAAATGTGTGAAAAATGTTTTTGTATTTTCATACATTTTGTTTAAATTTTTATGAAAATACAAAAACAATTTTCACAAACTTTTCTTAACAAAGGTTTTTTAAATTTTTATGAATACGCGAACTAAGCTTTATGTTAACATTAAATATGTTTAAAACTCGTTTACCCACCTGAAAATAGAAGAAACGATTTGAAAAGGATTAGTTAAATATTTGAGTTGGGTTTATCTGAGAAATCTGCTTAAGATGATCATTAAAATCAGTACAACAAAAATAACGGAATAAATAATAAAGAAATGTTGAAAATTTGAGGTTGAAAATCAATTACAAAATGTTTCTAATTTTTTTTTTTGTCAAAGAAACCAAAAACCGTCTATGAAAAACAGCAAAATGAAGCGCAAAAAATTAAAAAAAAGAGGGGAACTGACGGGTCTTTCGGAGGTAATTTTTGTGAGAAGCTGATATATTTTCATCACATTCATAAAAACGAAATCTCTGTCACTTTTACAGAGGTCTCTTTTTATGAAGTTTTTGTGGGTATTAAATTGTTGAGGCCAGCGCGAGTTAAATCCTATTGCATCTACTATCCAGCTGGCTGCTGACAAACAATTTATTTGTTCGTTGGTTAGGCATCATCAGAATTGAAAGGCCAATAAAATGGGTTTTAATCCCTAACTCGATATCATTCATTGGACAAAGGTTCCATAAGTGTTTTCGTTGTATATAGTGTCACATCTGCTTATTTAAAAGCAGGAAAATACAGTGCATTTATTTAAATTATTCAAAGTTTTTAATAATGCCAAGTCTAGATAATTCAAATATGTTCGTTACCGAAGTTCGTTTGTGTTCACATGCAAAGAATGAAGCCGGCACTAAATTGACGTTTGGCGGCGTTACACTTTAGCTTCGTTGTAATGTGAAAATCGTAGCGTTGCCAAAGAGTATCGATTTCAATGTGTTCAATTAATCGGAGTGGATTTCATTGAAATGTGATTCCAATTAAATCGAATTAGGCGATTTTTCACACAAGCGGAGTGAAAAGTATAAAAAAACTGGGAGAAAGTAAAGAGTGAAATGTAGAAAAGATTGGAAGAATTCCTTGATTTAGATATAATTGATTTAGATAATATAAAAACGTCAATTGTTGATTTTAAAAACCATTTTATTATGTTTTCGATTCAAGTTGTAGAGAAAGATCAAGGTAAATTTATTTTTTATATTTTCCTTCAACTTTCTAGGTGAAAAGTATAATTTAAGAAGGGGTTTCTGTCAAAATAAAGTGAGAGCTGCCAATATTTTTTTTACACAATACAATGACAATATTTTGACAACTGTCAAAACAAAAAGACAATTGTCAAAATCAAATGACAGATGTGAAAATAGCTGTCAGTACAATGACAGCTGTCAAAATAAAAAGACAGCAGTCAATTACATTCCAAGTACATTTACAAATTACATTTTAGGTACATATTTACAATTCAAGTACATTTACAAAGCAAAGGCCCAGTCTTTTCTTCTGAACTGTTATAGAGATAGTAGTTTCCCCCTTTGGGAAGTACCTAAGTACCATAGGCTAATTATAATCATAAAATTTATCGTGATAGGAAACTGTGCATCATTTATATTAGTTTAAAATGTTTTCAAAGAATTTAAAAAATTGTAGACAATTCGCCGAATATTCAAATACTAGAAACATGTCTGTAGAATGTTTGCTATCCAAATGATTTATGTTATATTTATTTTGCAAACACCTGCAAGTCTGGCAAATCTTTGAATTAACACCCAAAAACACTAAACTATAAATAAATAAATAAATCTTGCGAAACTTTGACATTTCAAGAGAAATAATTTATATGAGTTATTAAAACAGTTTAAAGTAATTTTTATTATAATGTCTTGACTTTTTTGTGCAAATATGTACACATATGTATATAAATCCTTTTTATGTATTACCTTGACGACTCTGAATCTTATCACTAAATCTCTTATCTGTGTGTTCTATATGTAGACTTTAAAAAAAAAAAACCTCAAGTGTAAACGTGAAATAAACAAACAGAAAGTCGCTTGGTTAATATTGTATTTGCTCCCCAGCACAGTGTTGCGAAACTGAACGAAAATAGAAGCCTTATCATCTCTGTGAGGAAAAGTTGTGAAACTGAAAAGGAGAACAATTTCATCTTTAGATCATATTTCAATAATTTTAAATTTTTTTCAGTTTTTTGCAATGTTTTTAAAAAAAAATCATTTTCCACACACTGTGAAATATTTAAAACGATATGATTGCAAAATATAGTACACACAAAGTATAATCGCATTGTATTTTCTTTGTAGTAAAACAATTAAAAAAAAAACAACAAAGTATGCGATAACAAAACAGAAACAAAGAATAAAACAAATATTATCAGAAAAGTTAGCGATGTCGCTGTTGAAGCGATTCTGAAAGACCTCCTTCGATAATAAACGACAAAGGGTCGACGAGTGTGCTGCTCCGATAAAGATGTGCGAAGGTGACAAAACAGTCTGTGATATTACAAAAGGATGTTAATTAGCTAAGGCCAATAAGAAGAAAACGCAATTCAAGGGGAAATATAAATTGAGGGGGCGATGAATTGTTAGGTAAAACAAACAATAATATACAGAATCATTTACGAACAATTTACAACAACTATGAAGAATTATTTCCGATTTCCTAATCTAACCTAAGAACATGAACTTATTGCACAAACTTGCTTACAGCAGACGTGGTGGTGTCCTATTTCGGCCAAAACTTGTTGGCTTTACAAAAAACAAAGAAAACCATATCATTCGATTAAGCTGTACGATTACATGGCAACGTGTAAACCCCCCTACTATAAGTTATCGCCAAATTATTATACAATATCTATGGCACAACAGATACTCCTAAATAGATGGCCCTCCATCAATTATACACATTTATATATGGACATATCGATAGAGGCATGTAATAGTCACTTATACTGTATTTGTTGTTGTTATTGTTGCTGTTTGTATATATAAATTGGTTATGCGTCAATTGCAAAGTGTTCGGTTGTATAAATACTGAAGATAAATTACAGGTCAAGGGTGGTTGGGGGGACGAGTGCTGCAAATTGGTTTGAATCGCCTATAATTGGTTGGCGATTTTTAAAAGCATAAACAAAGAAGTCAAATACTATACAATACGATACAATACACAAACGATAGAATACTATAAATTAGCAATAAATAGACAAAAGATTGGAGAAAAAAAAGTAACACAAAAAAAACAATTAGCAATTGAACGATAATTTTGCAAAATTTGAATGTTGGGCGCCACCATATTGCACATTTGGTTTCGATAGTTTGCGATTATATTTTCCGGTTTGAAATGAATTTAATTTAAAAAGTCCATATCGGGGTGGTCCATCTAGTGGTTGGGAATTAATGCAAACTTATTTCCAAAGTCAATGCTGTGTAGGTCGAATACTGTTATCGATTGATAACAATATTTACTTACTTATTTCCATTAACATTCCATTAAGGAACCGACGGGGAACTTCTCTCGAATCAGTGAGCTATATAATTTGTATACACACCGAACGGGACCGGCTCCAAATGGCAAATGCTTTTATAGAGAAGTTCTATATGGCTTAGAGTTTGCTCTCCTACTCGTAAAGTCGCCAACATTTACGAGGTGGAAAGAGCCGCAGAAAAATGTTTGATGGTCTTAACGCGGGTTCTTCTACCACACCACGGCCGTCCACTGAACTACACTTTAGATAAAAACACGATTTTCTAACACAAATTAGCTCCTTTCGATTAACCGAAGTCTACTGGACATCTGTTCAATCAATTTCTCAATCACCGGTAAAGATTATTTTCTTTATTTCTATGAAAGAAAAACATTTTGTTAGGTTTGCTTATCTATTTCTACCAGTGGTCAAAACATTTCGATAACTGTTATCGATATATGTTAAAGCGATTTTATTTCGTTCCTTTTTCAACTCTCCCATTGTAGCTTTTATCATTAACACGGTAATTACAGTTCTTTGAGTTCTCGTGCCTTTCCAAATAATCTGGCATCTTTTTCCCCTTGTCTTCCGAAGGACTTCTTTACCCTTTTGAAAACATAACACCTTTGTTTGTCAGGTGGGAATGTATGCCGGTTTTGATTATGCCATTTATTCATACATCCACATCCATGCATCGTTATTTTCAATGTCAGGGTGTAGTAAAAACAGGGACGAAAAATAAAACCACCAGGTTATCAATACCATGTGGTTTTTGTTGCTGCTGCTGCCGCTGTTTCTTGTGGACCTTTGTCTACAAAAAAAAAACTGGGTAACCTTGAAACTGTTGTGAGCAAAATATACATACAAAGAAAAGATTTCTTTATGTTCTTCTTTTCCTTTGTTTAAGCGTAGTAAGAAAACCAGAACCTTTGGTGGAAAAAAAGAAACCAAAAGCAATAAAAAGAAAACATCCTTCGGAGCAAAAGTTTAGTTATGACGCAGTTTATTTTTTATTTTGCCTGCGCAAAAAAAAATTCGTTGGCAGGTGCTAAAGCAACAGTAGGAGATGTTTTGAAATTGGATATGGGCTTAGAGTCCTTAACGAGTAATTGTGTGTTTCCCTTTCAAATGACATAATACGCCATGGAGGGGAGCGCAACGTAAAGTAAATTGTGACATAAGGCGAAAAGTGTTCAGAAGGAGATGAAGAACAAATTTAACAAATTTTGAGCATTTGCCCATGGAGGAACAGCAAAATGTATACAATTTAAAAAATGCTTATTTTTTCCATGAAATATACAGTCGTTACAAAGGAATTCTTATAATTGTTATATATTTTTCCAAAAATATTCATTACATCAACAGTTATTGCATTTTAGGCAATTGTAATCGATTCATTCGCAACCAGTGTGCGTCAGCGCCGGCATATTTCATTGTGTTTTGCCGCTTGTCATTCAAGTTTCACCACACTACTCGGCTACACATTTCTCCACCGCACCGACCGAAAGCAACAGGAAACCCCTCTCTCATTAGTTACCAGAACAACCACCATATGCAACGAGATATTACTTTTCAAGGTCTTGGTCAAGGCAAAGTCAATTGTCCCATAGAAATGACACGTTTCTCGCTTATTAAAAAAACAAAACCAAACAATCATCCCAATCCAAAACCAGAAAAGAAGAAGAAAATTATGCATCTCACGATGTCCTTGAATTATGTTTCCCTTTTCTTCTGTGTTTCACTCTTCCAGGTCGTGTCACAACTTGTATTGCGTTTTACACAAAAAGACGCACGTACGCGGGAAGTGCAAGAAGGAAGGGTTTGCACGGCGGATGGCATACAAACAAGTGTGAATTGTTCTGTTCTGTTCCATGGCCACGGTTACTCAAATAAACAAATGCCGGTCGTCCAGGTGCTCTTCTAATAACATTTTGCAGCTTTGGCAGAAATTAAAGTTGCATTAAGCGAAATGCATTTTTTTTTTACGTTTGTCTGTTGAGCCGGCACAAATAATGACGGGAAATGAAACGAAAGCAAAGTTAAACAAAAGGAAGCTGATGACGCAATTTGTGTAGTGTTGCCATTTGTGGCAGTTTCGAACAAGCAGCGCAGTGATGCATTTTACAAAACGCACATTCCATTTAATATTTTCCCCCGCAATTCTCGATTTTACAATTAAGCCAAATGTTGTTCTCTTTATTTATGTACAATAAAGAAAAAAACTGAAATACTTTACAGAAATTTAAAACTAAAACAACATCAACAACATTTAGGGATTTTTGCGATGAAACTTTATCGCCAAAACAACAAATCCCAAAAAAACAGAAATTATTGAATGAAATGAAGCATCATCATAAATTGTTTTTTTTTTCATTCATTCTATTTTGTCTGCCATTTACCGGAGTATGGGCGACGAAGAAACAAAAATACAGCCATATCCGATGAAGAAGAGTTTTGTTTATATGCGCGGCGGCATAAAAACTCGAAATGTTCCCACAGAAAGTAGAGTGAGTGAGTAACAGCGATAAGACAAACAAAAATATGAAATTAATTGTTAACGTAACCCAATATTTGAGATCGCTTCTTTTTCTTCTTGTTCTGTTGACATTCTTGGGGTATTGAATTCGCATTTTTGAGGAGCTATGGGAGTACCTAACGCAAGATGTGGGAACTCAAGTCATTGGTCCCTTCTCTGCTGGCGTTGTTTTGTTTTTGTTTGTTTATAACATTTTGGTGTTTCATTTTTTTTGCTCGCCTCTTCTTCTCATGTTATGGCAATAAGGAAACTGGTAATTCGTAGAAATAACATCAGAATTTCAAGAATTATTTGCAAAACCAAAAAAAAACATTAAAAGGAAGCGAATGAAAATATGCGATTATTCATAGCAAAATGTCATAAATGATTTGTGCTGGTCATTTGACTATTTTAACTCGTGGAACCGGTTATTAATGGAAATAAAAACATGTATCAACGTAGGGTTAGGTAGGTTGTGTTGTCCTAACTTGAAAGCCATAAATTGGCCTTTTGTGATACCCTTGGTTGAAGGGTGGGAAGGTGGAGGAGACGTTGTAGTCGATTTAAAAATTTGATGTTGGATTCCAAAAATGCTTGATTTTCTTTCAAATATTCATTATAAAAAAGTATTGTTTTGATTACAAAGTCCCATTTCCATTCCATTTTGAACTTGCCTCTTGTGTTCACACAAGGAAATTCTTTTTCGGCAATTTTTTCCTTTTCAAATACGAAAAAGAAGTTGCTTTCAAAATACGAAAAACACAAGAGGAATTACCAGTACGAGCAAATTTTTTCCATTTCTATTCCCCTTACCTCTCTTTCCAGCAAACTTAGAATTGAGGCAATTAAGATTGGCTAGTGTTAATTGGGATAAAATGTATTCGTTTTCTCTCGTCAAATAATGTTTGTGTTTTTTCTCTGACAAAAACCGTTGATCGGTTGTTGAACACAGCAAAACAAATAAAAAACTCGTTTTTAAAATTAGAATTATTTTTCTCCTATCACAGTTTACAAAAAATGGCTGGAGTACCCCATTTTTTCATTAATACATGGAAAACTAATATTCAAACCATTTTATATTTAGTTTTCCAGTACAAAAGAAAAAAAAAGAAACAATTAACTTACACGATTCATTTAGTTTAACATATGAACGCTGTGTATCAGTCAAAACTCGATAACGCGTTTTTTGTGTGTTTGATATGTTGACAACATTTACCACCATGCTGTGCTGTCACAGTTTGGATGAAAAGAGAAAGAATATTTTACAAATATAACTAAATAAATTTTTTTCATTATTTCTTGAATTTGTTGGTAAGAAAATTAGTGAATGAAGTTTTAGGGCCAACAGTTTTCAGGGAAAGTAAAGCCTCGAGACAAGCCCTGGTAAACAAATTGACATGACAATGTGATCAGTTCAAACTCCTTTGTTTTTATTTCCCTTAGACAATCAAAAAGAATGTGTCATGGATGTGAAAGATTAACAGGGGGAATTGAGTAAACTAAAATGTCCATCTGACTGCCCCCCGCCCCTTTCAGCAGAGTGTCAGAGCCCGCAGTAAAAGCATTATCAACTGCTTTGAGATTTGTACTAATGTTTGCCAGCAACAAATCAAAAGTCTGTTCATTGCAGCTAAAGTCTGTCGCTCTGTCTGCAGCAGCAGTAGCACATTTAGTCCTACTATATAGACCTAGTTTTTAGCGTCAGCTTTGCACACAGCTGAACGTGTCTCGTGTGTAGATGACAGACAGTGGCTGGCATGTTAACTTTTCCCATACAATTTATTTAAATATACCTATTTCTTTGGTCGTCGTCGTCTCTGGTGTGTTTTATTTTCTTTTTCTGGTTGTTTAAATATTTATATTTGCACTGTGTATGAGTATTATCATGCCTGAATATTTGTCTGATGTCTACAATTGAGAGAGATTTTCAAAAGTATTTTACTTGTGTTTGACAGATAAATGTTTTTATAAAAAAAAAATTAAATAAAATATTTTCAAAGGAATTTTTTTTAAATTGGATATTAGCTGGCACTACAATTACAAGTGCTAGGAACTTAACTATGCCAGGGAGAATTCTTTTGAAATCTCTTTGATAGGAAAAGCTTTCAACAAATATAAAGTTCTGACAAAATTATTTACAGCCAGTTTTTACAAAACGAATGGGGTTTTCGGTTCGTTAAAATAGCGAACAGAATTTCTATTTCGTCAGTTTGGGTTTTTGTAACACGAAAGCTTGTTAAATCTGCAATGTTTTTTCCCTTTAAAATTCGAATTATTCTCTATACAAGCTGCAGCTTTCATGTTGGGCTTTACTGAAAAATGGAGAATAATTATGGAAGCTGTCGGGTTAGAAACGTAAAGGTTTACCAGGTTCATTGCAATAATAAAAATATAAAGATTTTGCTCGAAAGCTTTAAAAAGCTCGGTTTTGCGAAAAGCTTTTAAGGCTGATTTTAAAAACCCTTAAAGCTCGTTCAAGTTAGGCTTTCAGTTGTTAAATGCAAGTTCTGCAAGAGCCCTTTTAGCTCCACGTATTCGAAAAAATATCTGAGACATCGAACTGAACTATGCACGTTTTCGATTACGGGTTATTTGGTTGACTGTGTTAATTTTTGTAATGCAACAGTGACAAAATTCGCAAGAAACTAAAAAAAAACTATGGTCGTTTGCATAAATTTCACAAAGAACTGCATTATGAATTTTTAATTAAACGAAAAAACCATTGAAAACAAAGACAAAAACATCAAAGATATTAATATTAAAAAGACACACATACACACACACAAACATAAGTCTTTTGAAGAAAATACAATCGTCGAGGACGTATAAGAGTAAGAAAAGGAAGAGATGTTGGCACAGGCGGCTTGCAAAATACTTGAACGTGCCGAGTACTGAGGCAACAGCCGAAAAGCGGGACGTGTATAAACTTCCTTGAACTCGTTCAAATAAAAAAAAAACAAAAAATACACATTCAATTCCTTGGACACTGTGCCAGATAAAAGCTTGGCCATAGAAATAGTTAACCAAAGCAGGGGGTGAAGAGAGAAAGCCAACCAAACCGAGGGAAAATTTAACATTCGTTGTATTTTTGAAATGCCGCAAAAAAGCTTTCAGTCGTTGCATAGAATATAACAACAAACTACGCAGACCTTTGATACTCACTTAAGAGTTGAGGTAGGTTCAGTTCGTCAGGGGTTCTGTGAAGCCCCAGCGACAGCAACAACACAATTACAGAAAAGGTGTACACATGTAAATACAAATAAAAGCTTTCTCTACCTCTTTTATGGTAGAAAAACTCTATGTATGCTCTTTAGGTTTAGGCAATTTTGTAGTTTAAACTGTAGTTAAGAGAGAATGGGTGGCGGTGGTGTTGAATGCAAGCAAACATGCATTTTGTTGGCAAACTAAAGGTCGACAATGCATTGAACTCGGCTGGCACCGCAACCACCACCACCACCAGCTAAAGCTTTCGCCGCAAGCTTTACGCTTTTCCTACGTTGCCGCTTGCGCTGACATGACAAATGCATAAATTGTCATAATGCCCCCGCCCATCGTAGTTGTTACTCTCGCCGTGGGGTTGCTGTTGCCTGCTGCCAATTGCATGTGTTTTATTTTTAGGATTTTCCTAGGAGCTGCCGGTGACCTTGTTGTTCCACCCATGCTTTCACATTGCATTCGTTAGTTAGCAAAGCCAACGTTTTCTGAACTCAAGAACCGACAATAACACGACACAACACACAGCACAAGAAAAAACCTTTACAAAGACAAACAAAAAAACGTTTTTGTTTTGGCTGTGGGAAAACAACAAAAGAAAAGCTTTCAAATGCACATTTTTTTTCTGCAATGTTTTGTTTTTTTATTTTTGCTGCTTTTTAATGAGTGTCAATAACCTGCAGTTGCCATGAATTTTCCTTCCCTCGGTATGGTTGATGTACGCTTTTCAGTGTTTTTCATACAACAACAACAACAATGACAAGAATAACTTTGTTTCTGTCGCTGTCGTTGTTGTATTGATTCTCGGGACTGTGGGTAATAAAATAAAATTTCAACAACAACAAGAAGAAAAGATGCAAAGAGGAAAACGCAACAGCAGCAAACAAAACAAAAAAATCCCATTCATCAGTAGTTAAGAGTGGTTGTTATGCAACAGCATTTGCCAGATTCTAATCTTACTGAAAAAAATTGCTTACTTTTCTTTCTCTTCTATGTATCTCGGAGATCTCGCATAACATATGGAAAATAACGACAAGGCGTAAAAATTGTTGTAGGCCATAAATGGGACTATGGAATATTTTCAAAATGTTCACCAAGGCATGTGTGATGACGAAATTGAAAAATCTACAATTTAGCTGAATTGGGAACATTTTTTTTAATTTTTTAAAAAAACGATATATTTTTTGAAAAAAATATTTAAAATCTATTTTCTGTCACTGCCATCCTAGGAGAGACAAAATATTTGTCAAGGCGTACAAGAAAACAGTAGATTTACCGTAGATTTAGAGTTCAGTTACAAACAGCCAATGCCTTTTCAACTAAAACCAGCTGATTTGCATCCCACTAACTAGCATCAGTACGAAAAGTCCAAGTAGACCTAATGCGAACAAATTCGAGTGCAACTAAAAGTTTTTTGCTGTAGTTTAACTGCATTTGGCAACACTAATAAGATGAAATAGAGGAATCGCCGATCACCGCAACACGGAATGAAGACCTTCACGATCACATATGGAATGGAGGAATCGAAAAACCCTAAATTCATTCCATTCCGTTTCATTTCTGCAATGGGATGTTTGCGGACACTGTTGTCACTATTGGCCCTATTTGGGCACATTCAATTTGTTTGCGGCACAAATTAAAGTTTCCATAATATCAACTCTGATGTGAAGGAGGAATTGAAGGAATAGATTGGAAGTGTTGCGTGGTAAATTGCAGCACTGTCCATGGACAGAGCATCGCCCTGCACAAACAAAACAAAAAAGACCAACAACTGATTTTGCACTGTAAAGAAAAATAATTAGGTAAGTTGTCGAATTATAAATCTCACACAGAATACATGTGGCGCTGAAGTCGGGCGACCTACCTACAGCATCGACTGTTCGTTGAATGGGACAAACTGGAAAAAGTTGTCTTCAGCCACGAGTTTAATGTTTGGATCAATGGGTGCGTCGACTTTGATCAGAAGAGCAGTGAGAGGTTGTCCTGACAATGCACCCTTAAAACGACACTGTCTGGTGCTGTTACAGTCAACGCAGAATGATGGTTGATACGAGTGACTATTTCGGCAGCATAGGCAGAGGAGGCGGTCAATAAAATACCTTCTCTGCCACTGGCCTGGACCACAGAGTCTAAAGGAATCTACTTTTAAAGATCGCCACTCCAACCTAACCTTACCACAGCCGAACATTTTGTCCAAACTGGAAGTTATGGACATGGTTGACATGTAGTTTTAATAGACGGAGACTGGTGCCAAATGCTACACTGCATGCGATACCATGAATTCATTTCGGGAGCAATTAATCTCACTATTGGTCACTGTCACCTGACCGTATCGTTCGTGCGATTTGGCCCCATTTGATTATTGTCTTTAAGGATAAGCCAACCACGATTTCTGCTTTGGAAGACAACATTACTTGTGTCGTTTGACGTAATTTTGGCGAAACATGTGCCAAAATCGGGTGGACCGCCGTGGTGTGGTAGGTAGTGTGTTGCACTACCACACAGCAGAACCCAGGTTCAAAAACTGGTATGACCATCAACATTTTTCAGTGGCTGTTTCCACCTAGTAATTGCTGGCGACTTTAAGAATAACCGATTAATCTCAAAGTCATTTGAAACTTCTATAGAAAATGCATTAGCCGTTGAGAGCACAAGGTCCCAGTCAGTGAGTATACCAATTATATAGTGCAAAGCTCACTGATTCGAAAGAAGTTTCCCGTCGGCTCCTTCATGGAATGTTAAGGAAAATAAGTAAGTGGCAAAATCGCACTTTTAGAAGCGTAGCCATGGCTAACGTATGCATAAAATAACACGGTACAACAACAACAACAATGTTCGGTAAAACTAAATATTTATTTTTCTTTTTCTTTCAGATATTCTGTGGAAATGTGCACATCACAATGCCCTGGAAACCTTATTGCCCCCTCACATCATGTTATCATTCATAAACAAACACTCAATTGTTTTTCCATTCTCAATAATTCATTAACTTGCTACAATTTCACCTGCTTAGATTCGACTAAGCCCCAATTGTATTTAAACGGCAACACCCTATTATGAAAACAAACAAAATTTGCCATTACTATGTGTCAACAATTGTCATAGCTACGTGGGGAATAAATCGCCTTCATTTAAAAAAAAAGTATACAAATTACAATGAATCATAAACCACGATCGTCAGACACCACCAGCAACAGGGCTGAAGGAAGGAGAGCGAGGCGTCTCTGAGGGTAGAGGACGATAGCATTGTTATAAAATTAGAAAATAATTTTGCAGAAAATTAATGTATGAAGTGGCCCGAAGGAATGCCATCGTGTTTTGTTGTTCAAAACAATTGTTGGTTGATTTTGTGCTGACAACAACATATTCTAAAATATTTTGCGTCATTTATGTTGTTCAATTCATGCAAAGTCTTTCAAGTGGCAACACTAATCAAATTTACCATAGGAAAAGCGTTAGAAATCCAGGACAAGAAAGGAAAATTGACTGGATCGATTATTTCATTTGGTATTTCCTACGAAGAAGTCGTATATGCTATGTAAAACCTTCCTCCCCGGCCATTGCACAGTCAATAAACTTGCCGTTGCAAGTTCATAAACCCCAACATTCTTGTGTTATTGGAATGATAGATGATAAAATGTAAACACAATTGCATTTCAAATTCAATACCCCCGTCCATTGGACATTTGAACAATTTAAGAGGGCAGCCCCCCCGGGCCGGCCGGGGAAGTTGGCGGAGGTGATATAAACAATATCGCCGTGTCGCCACAAACCACAAAACGAACGAACGAGCGAGCGAGCGTACGATAATTGTGGCATGCCATAAATATTGAAAATGAAACGAGAAACAAAAAAACAACAACGTAAAACGCTGGCGGTTTGCAATTTGAGGTTTGTGGGTTTAGAGTGTTTTAATTTTGTTACACACAAATGGAATGAGAAAAAGTTTATCACAAGACAGAAAATAATAATAAAAGTGGACCTTTGTTGTGTTTTGTAAAGATCACTTTTTTCCAATTACACATTTATTGAAAATGTTATAAATCAATAAGACCTTGGACGAGTTCATTACAACTTTAAAGGTCATTTAGGAAAAATAATATTAATATTTATATATGTAGCCATGTACATATGTGTTAGTTGACAAGTTGTTGTTGTCAGCAACGCTGCACTCAGTTTAGAAAATAAAAAATGTAAAAGTTGAAATTGAATAAAAAAAACATTGCGAAAGTAAACATTTATTATTTCAACTGAATACTATGTAAAACATATTTGAAATTGTATTATGAGTTAATGATCTCGATAATAACCATCTGATTTATTTATAATCTCTTACACTGAATATTTTCCCTGGCCTTTCCAAAAATTCGGCTAAGATGTTCGCTGAAATCTTTCAACTTATCTACAATTTATAGGAGACGTAGTTGTTCTTTAGGTGGAATTTATCGTTCTCCTTAAATGAAATTTCATTTTATCAAGCCCACAAATCCAAACAAGATAGAAGTGGTAATTTTTACCAGAAGCTAGAAGATCTCATGCATGGAAACTATCTACTTTGGGACACTGAAATCGGACTGATTTCCGGACTGTGCAAATACTCGGAGGAAAGAGGGCAAGCAAAGATCCGCATGGTTCTCTAGTTACATACGGCAGTAGTAAGACCGATAATTCTGAATGCAAGGGCAAGGAAAGACCCACATGGTTCACTAGTCATATATTATATAGTAAGACCAATAGTGCTGTATGGTGCTTTTGGAACGCTCTTCAAATGTCCACAACTAAAGGATATTGAAATTAATGTCTAGTCTTAAGGATTTTGTAATACGTATTGAAATGTCCAGCTGGTGTACTAAATGGCAATACCCGTTGAAATCGGACAATTCGAAAATTTGCAAACTCCAAATGTATTTGTATAGTTGAAAGGATTAAACAAGTCTATCACATAAAGAAAGAAACCGGAAAGTCCTTCTTCTCTACAGAGAATCATAATTTTAGGCAATTTTTCTGAGATCCCTTATTACTATTTTGTCTAGATTTATCATATGATTATGGTTATATTAATTGCCAATATTATTTTAAATTAATACTTTTGTCTACATTTATCATATGATTATGATTATATTAATTCCCAATATTATTTTAAATGTCTATGGTTTTCGAGAAACTCGTGTCATTGATTTATATTCAAACACAGACACACACACATCTCGCCAAACATTTGACGGTGTCTATTTTCATTTACGTTCTATTTATGTTTGAATTTGATATTTTGCCAAATACACCACACAATATGCAGCAAAGCAGTCGTTCATTCATTCATTGCAAAATTCATTATTGCTGTGTTCAAATTTGATTTTTCTCTCTACTCGATACACGGCATAATATTTAGCGCAAGCACGTTCTTAATGGCTGCTAATGTTATTTCTAAGCATTTAGAAATGCGTTTGTTTATGGCGATTATTAAAATACGAAAATTATTACATTTTAAGCCATTTAAGAAGAAAAACAACGTAAAACATTGTGTTTTGAAATTGAAAACAATTCGAAATATGTTGACCTAGTCTGGAAATATTTTAAAAAGGCCTTCAATGCAAATACTCTTTAAGCGAAAAGATTTAAATTTGAATTAAACAGTAAGAGTTTTATGGACCAATATTCTGTAATGAAATGACAAAGCCCTGTAGGAACAGAAGATTTCTTTTCCCTACAGGGATATTACACATCTCGTCATTGGGTACAAGAAAGTGTGGACTTTTATAAAGCGGCAAAGCGGCGGTTTCCTAAAAAATTCTGAAAAATTAAAGACGTAGGTCAACATAAGTGAACTCCTGAGCTCCTATGCGAAATGTATATGCCTGTAGTGTTGTCAAAGACTATACAGAGGACAGATGTTCCAAGTCGTTTGCTGAACAGAGGACAGACCACCCAAGCTGTTTTTTGACACATTGGTTCGGCTACACACTCTAGATGTCAGTAATTGGCATGGCAACATTTGATAGGTTTTCAAAGCAAATAATGTTTTCTTTTAAACAAATGAGGGTATTTAAACAGCATTTGTTTTAAAAAAGTAGGTATTTGTTTTAAAAAAAACACATTATTTGCTTTGAAAACCTATCAAATGTTGCCATGCCAATTACTGACATCTAGAGTGTGTAGCCGAACCAATGTGTCAAAAAACAGCTTGGGTCGTCTGCCCTCTGTATAGTCTTTGGTGTTGTTTAGAAGAAGTGCAAGATGGTATGAACCGAACCTTTACAAGGTGTCTCATTGGATTTTTTTTTGTAACTTTCAATCGCGAATCTATCAAAAATGTTATGACATGTGGGTGATATTCAGCAGATTATTATCTATGCAGACTATCCAAGAAGACATTTGTCTACCCTCAATAGAAACTGCAAATTCTCAAAAGATTTTACTACAGCCTTGACCATTCAAATATATATGTATATATATGTGTCTCTATGAGTACTCACCTTTCACGCAATGGCATCAATATGCCCGCACCCATGCTGGATACCTTCATTGGTATCTTAACGCTGTCCGAATCGCTGCCACTCTCAGCCCCCGAACCGCCGCTGCCGCCAGCATACTGATGATATTGCTGGGTTTGTTGCCTTTGATTAATTTTACCATTACATTTAATATTGCCATTGCCCTGTTGACGACCACTACTACTGGAGTTGGGTCGTTTAGCGTTGCGCTTCTCTTGTACGTGTACAACATTTGCTGCTGCTGCTGCTGCTGCAGACACTTTATCAGCTTTGTAACCTTCTTCGCTTTTAGCGTTTGGCCCTGTGGCAGCATTTATCAAGTTGTAACCCATATTTTCAGTTTCACTAAAATGCCCATCACCATCTGCACTACCGGCATCATCACTTCCCACCAGGCTGCCGCTGCCAGACGCCAGCATATCCAGGCTTTCATCCAAGCCAACGGAACCGGGGCCGACACCGACCAACAGGATGGCCGCTGCCGATGGCAACGACTTGCCGCTGATGCTGCCATTGCGCTGTTGATGTTGCTGCGAATGTTGTGGATGATAGAAGGACTTTTGATAGTATGATTGTTGTTGTTGGCTATTGTTGTTGTTGCTGTTGTTATTATTGCTGTTGCTGTTGTACAGCGGGCCGAATAATTCCACTCCCACAGAATTGTACTTGTTGCAGCCAACGCCGCAGCCTCCGCCGCCGCCACTGTCTGGGCCACCTGTAGACGCTGATGCTGGCGCCACTCCGCCAACGCCACCTCCAGTAAGTAGATTTTCGTCCCTTTCGCTGATATGATTGCTGCCGTTTTTCGCACCACCGCCTCCTGTATGTAATCTTGCCGACGCTGCGTTATTGAGTGCACCTGTGCCACAGATGCCAATTGTTGCTCCAAATTTAGTATCCCGATGTGTGCCATCTAATGAAATATTCGATAGAAACGAGATCGCAGCCAGTCTGCGCCTGTGTCTCGTCTTATTGAACGAACTACTTGCCATTAGGCAGTAACAATTGGTGTTTTTAATATGCTCTGTTTTGGAATAAACAGCCGTTTGGGGGTGGTGTATGCTTGTTGTTTGCTGGACAGACAGAGAGAGAGAGAGAGACTTTCTCACGCGAACGATGGCTTCACACAATTAAGTACAATTTATAAAATGTGTTGAATTTATAAAAACTCACTTTCAAAAGGGATTTGCTTTTAGAAGGTCTGTCTTTTTTTGAAGCTCTCGTTTAGATTACTCTCTTGCTGCTGGAGAAGAAGATCTCCTTTGGATGTGTTTATGTGCTTTGGATGAGTTGATCAATGTCGCAAGTCTTTCGGGCCCCTTTCTTGTTTTGAGGTCTCCTGATGTTTCCAAAGTTCCTTGGGCGGAAACTTCTATTGGCAGCGCGGGCTAGTAGGGAAAATCGAATGATTTTTCTGCAACTGGCACGTTGAGCAAAGTGTTTGTCTTTCAACTAATATCACATAAACTTTTTAGTCTTTAAATTAAAATATAAATTACAACTAAACGAATTACCTAAACGCGACATTTTGACGATTATTTTGACAAAACACTTGATATTCCGAACGGACGACAATTACAAATAAAACAGTTTGTATTTTTTTGTGTGTGTTTTATGAAGGAAATTCTTGTACTATTCGCGTTTTCTATTTGTTGCCCCCAGTTGTTCTTTTTTGGTTTGCAACCGTCTGCTTGCAGGTTTCAAATTGATTTGCCGGAAAATTCTGGAAGTAGAGACAATATAAAGAAAGAAATATGAGTACATACGTTGAACTGAACTGAGCGCGAGTGCAATGGGCAATGGACGATAGGATGGGTGGGTTGAGAGGTGTGAGAGTGCTGTGCGGACGGACTCGTATTATGAGGTGGAAGTAGATGCAAACAAACAAACAACAACAAAACTAGTAAATAACGAAAAAAGTGCACTCCGGTGTAATAGTTGCAAGAGGGAAAATCAAAACAAATACAACAAACACGGTAGATAAACAGATGACTGCTAAGAGAAGAGAAAAGAAACGATGGAAAACTATAAAGCACAAGCAGAGAGCACAAGATTAATAAAAAAAAAAAACTATAAATAGATGGGACAAAAGCTTTCGAGCCGGCCTTCTAAGGGTTGGGGCAGGTTGCGAAAGTCGTTTGTAATAAGTCAATACATGGCAAGTTATCTCTCTCTCTCTCTCTCAGTTACCAGAAAGCTTTTGAACTATTCCAAATTACAAAAAAAAACCCTTAACACTAGTTAACAAAAATATTATGTAGCTTTACTTATTTCATATGAGAGTTACGTGAATATAAGTCGGATGGAAATTACAAAAAAAAAAATTCCTGGTCAACAAAAATGGAGGTACGTGAATATAAATTGAATAGAAAATATTTAACAAAATATGTGTCTAACAATTTTAAAAATCTTTTTCAAAGACAATGGAGGTATGCACATTGGAGGTATGTAGCCCAAAGTGTTGAAGAAAAGCCAGGATTGTCCATTCCTCGTCCGTCTTGGGCATTCCATAAACGACTTGGGTCTTAAGGCTTATAAAGTTCAATTAACACAAGAACTCAAGCCGGCCGATCATCAACAAGGTCTTGTCTTTGCTGATTGGGTCCTTGAAATTCATGAAAATTATCCGGAATTCCATCGAAAAATCATCTGCTGACTGATGAGGCCCATTTCCACCTGGGTGGCTACGTCAACAAGCAAAATTGTCGCATCTGATCTCGGAAAATCCAAGAGTTATGGTTGAGAAGCCTCGCCATCCTCAACGTCTGACTGTCAGTTGCGGTTTATGGTCCGGTGGGGACATTGGACCTTACTTTTTCGAAAATAAGGTTGGATCAACAGTTACGGTGCATAGATTGCGCTATCGAGAGATGATTAATGATTTTTTACGGTCGGAGTTGGATGATATTGATCTGAACAACGTTTACTTTCAACAAGACGGCGCTATGTATCGCACAAGCAACGAAACCATTGCTCTTTTAGGGGAAAAGATGTTGTGATTTAACACCTTACGACTTCTTCTTTTGGGGCCACGTGGAAGATAAGGTCTACGGCCACAGCCCAGCGTCGATTCAAGACCTCAAAGACAGAATTCGTGAGGCTATCGAGGACATAGGGCAGCCACTTTGCGATTTGGTTATGGAAAATTTCATGAAAAGGATATGGTCCTGTAAGAGTGGTCGGGCTGGCCATTTGGCTGATGTTGTTTTTCATTACTAATGGCATATCTTCCCCTTTATTATGAAATAAACATCCGATCATTTTTCTTGGAATACCAAAATATCACCTCTTGTTGGCAAATCCTGTATATTGTACTTAATGTTTTACGATAAATCGGCATCAAAACAAAATCTGGAAAAAAAACAAGTTTAGTGTAAACCATTCAACATGAAATGAAATCAATCAAAAAGTCCATTCTGAAATTTTGTGTTTGTAATTTCAAAATGGACTTTTTGATTGATAAGTCGTTTTAAGGAAATTGTTGAACTGTTAAAAAAAAAGCTATAACAAGTCCGGCTATAATTATCAGGGGCTTGAAAGAGCATTAGCCGTTTGGAATCGTCTTGAAACAGTGGGACTCAAACCGAGAGTATACAAATTATAAATGAACTGACTCAAACCGAGAGTATACAAATTACAAATTTAGGAAATGTTCCCCTTGTGATCCCTCAAGGAATATTGTGGGACAGCAGAATTTATTAAAAAAAAAATTGAGTAAACTCTAAAAGTTTTCAATCACCTCAGAATCTTATGGACACACGAACAAACAAAAAAAACGACACAAAGTGTTTTAACAAAAAAAAAAAAAACAAAAACTGCCAACCGGTGTTTTGTTTGTTTGCATCACATATTCTTTTCTTTGCACACTATTCCAGAATTATCGTGCAATTGAAATGCATTCTATGGCAACGACAGAGCGGCAAACAAACAAAGCGCAGAAATAAGAAACCAGCAAAATTGAGGCTACAAACATGGAATGTAAACAATTTTTTCCGAAATGAAATAAATAAAGACAAAAACACTAACACACACACAAAACTCCAGCAAATAGGTAGCTGACATACACAACACCCCATCATGAATGAAGTGTAGCAAAAAATTAACCGGCAGTTGATGGAAAAATACCAACGTCATTTAGTCTCCCGAGAATGGGAAAATCGAGACAATACAAAAGTAATGGTTGGTAAGATTGCAAATAACTTTAGACCCGCACTCCCTTATATGGGTCAGTGAGAATGATAGTGATCTCTAAGTCATATATAAACAAGATATAGAGTTTTAGACTATTTAGGTACAAAGGCCAGGGCACTTGGTACAATTTCACGTTTAAAAGTTATCTAAAGTTCCAAAAATCGTTGAAAATGTGCCAACAACATGATACTCTATGCCAGGGCCCTTTAAATTTCATTCAAATTCATTTTGCGAGAGCAAAATTGAATTATTCCGAGATTTTTTTTTTTATTCAGTCAAAAAATATTTATTTATTATTTTTTATTAATTACAATACAAAGTCATGGCACAATAATAGCAAGTAGTGGCAATTGTCCAACAACAATAACTCAGATACAACCAAGAATGATAGAAACAAAGATTACGCCATCCCGCGCCGAAATAGAAATGTTCTGCACAGGTTGATCAAATGACGTCACGCGTAGTGCATTTCTATTGCCTGATAGTTACAGTGGTTTCAATTGCAGGGTGGTCAACATAAGTTCTTACGCTGTGTTTCAATCTGAAACTTGTCACTCGTTGTACATATCAATAGAGTTGGCAACTCTTACAAGGGACAAACTACAAAACATGGTACAATAAACAAGGTAAGGCCAAGCAATCAGCTGATTTACAATTTTTTCTCGCAGCGCTCTAAATTGTCAAAGTTGACATTCGATGTGTTGCAAACGGAATAACAAACCCATCCTATGATAGAGGGTATAACAAATTTTGAACATATTAATGATGGAAATGTAAATATTTTGTATCAAATATTTACAACAATAACAAAAATTAACTGTCAGTAACTTTATTTTATATTCTTGACATATACAACTTTGACAATATAGAGCACCAGAGTTGTATCTGATTATTTGTTGTTGGGCTAATGACCTTACCTTGTTTATTGTACCATGCTACAAAACATTCTTTCTATCATTCTTGGATACAACCCTGGGTATTTTGATTGTCAAATTCTGATACAGAAATGCCAGACTGCAGACAGGGCACAATTTTTAGCGAACTATTACCTTATTTCTAATAGTTTTGTCAGCTTCTTTGTTTAGCTTTTTGTAATCTAATTACTTGAATTAAATGTTCAATACGAACATGTATTCGGCTTATTTGAAAAAAAAAACGAAAAAAAAAAAATATTTGTTTGTTTATAACTGGTAAAAAAAAAAAGGTTGCAAGGATTTTCCAGTATTTCTGTTTGGCCCGTTAGAGGGATAATATTACACAATTATTGAAACCGCCTTATGGCTTGCCATAACTTTGTAACGACGATTTTATTTCATAATAAAAAAAAAAAATAGAAGGGAACTTCAAGCACTAATGGTCAAAAATCTACTCTGTTCATTGGACCCTACTCATAAATTGTTGCCAAAACGCGGTTGCGAGAGTCATTCATCATTTGCCTTTTGTCCTCGAACTCCAGAGGACTTGACCAAGTGTCACATGAGTATGAATGACTGTCAAAAAAACATTTTTAAATGCAAAATTTACTTTTTCCATGATCTCGAAAGGGTCGTGACTTATACCTCTCACTGGCCCAGCTGACATCAGCGCATTTGAAAAGGTTTTTTTTTGGAGAGGTTCGCCGATAAGTTCTTGAGTTTTGATAAGATAATGTTTTTATTTAAACATATTTTTAAACACAACGACTTGTGTTGATATCGGAGAATACAACAATCAATAAAAAAAAACATTTCAAAATAATGTCGATTTCATGGTTGCCAATAAGTCTGCTAAAAATCTTTATTTTGCTACCAGCTGTTTTCATTTGGCGCAGAGTTGTAACTGAAATGGTATTTTAGCTTGTCGAGTAATCGTTTCTTTTAGAATTGCCTTTTCTTAAAACAATTCCTCACCCACAAAAGGACAGATCAGAAATTACTTGTATTGAACTCAATCTCTTTGAAGATGAGGAGCGAAAAAATTGCAGCTGATTAATTTTTTTTATTAAAAAATTATATTTATTTCTTTCTTCAGTCTAAATTCCCTACTTATTTCTATTTATTTTCCCCTTCTTCATCGTTTAGCATTTGCTATCCGCTGTAAAATGTCAACAAAGCATTAAAAACCCAGATCGGAAGCCGGGATCCAAAAAAAAAGTCGATGCTTAGACAATTATCTCGACACGAAATGCCCTGCTAACAATGGATGCCCTGCATAATCACAAAAAGTTGAACAATTCTTAAAATGTTTAATGATTAGGCCACTGTGTTGCATTCCCCCAAAAAAAAGTTGGACATTTCATGAAATGTTTTAACTATTTTAAACCATTTTTTTTAAAATAATTTTGTACAGGAAAAAAAAGTAAAAAAAAAAAAAACCCTTGTGAATCTTTTAATGCTAATTCAGAACAAGAGGTGTTATGCCATTTTTTGAGATAATAAAGAGGAAGGTATGCCGTTAATAATGAAAAACAACATCAGCCAAATGGCCAGCACGACCACGCTTACAGGACCATATCCTTTTAATGAAATTGTCCATAACCAAATCGCAAAGTGGCTGACCTTTGTCCTCTATATTTGAGGTCTTGAATTGACGCTGGGCTGTTGACGTGGACCTTAGCTTTCACGTGGCCCCAAAGTAAGAAGTCGCAAGCTGGCCAATTGTGATCATCTCTTCGAAAGATAACACGGTCCGGAAACTTTTTAGTTGTTGAAGCGTGTATCGTTCGATTTTTAGTAATGGCGTAGTTTCTACTTGTCACATGTCAAAGAATAAAAGCTTCAAAAGTGACATCTACCGAAATACCGGGTGATTCAAAATAACACCTCTTGTTGGACAACCCTGTATTATCATCCTGTTAAGAACATGGAAACACCTTTCAGTGATCAGTTATCCATCTCGTCAAAACTTCAAAAACTCGTAAAACTTCTCTGGAAAAAGCAGCAGACGTTGAAGGAACAGTTGTTCCAAATACACAAGACTTTGCAACACATCTCATAATACACTACATCAATTGAGAGCTAACATCGCAGAACAATTTCTTACGAGTTTAGGACCAGTGACTTGATCGCACCATTTGCTTTCAGACAAACTGTTTGCTCTGTTACGATAACCCAGTGTCCATTGGAGCCTCGGGAAAAACACTATATGTCCTGTTAGCGAGGTACAGCAGAAACAAGTGATTAACAATTTCATCTCTTAGATCGTAAGATTTACTTCTGGACAACTTTTGTTTGCTCTGTTACAATACATCAGTGTCCATTGGAGGCTAGAAAACCATTACACATGGAACCGGCAAACTAATGAAGCTTCTCCTTAAAAATATTAATTTCAAATTCACTTTCATTTTGCTTTTTGTTTTTTATATTATCAACTACACTCACTCTTGTTTACACGTTACCTCATTCCATGAGAGACTCCTGTCTCTTATTCTGGTTATCGTTTTAGTTTATTCGGAATTACTCCATTCTGTTTAACATTCACTTTATGATATCTCAAAATAAAACACATAAAATTCCATTAGATTTGCCATACAAAGATTATGGAAACCAATTGTTTGCCACATTTAAGAAATTAACTCCGCTTTCGTCTTCTTCTTCGGGAGAATTAAAAAAAAAATTCAAGAATTGGAACGGGTGTTAGGTGTTTGGCCGACTGACTATTACTTCACTTTGACTTTTCAATATGAACTAAGGAGTTCTGATTACAACTCCATCATATTTATACAACTAATCGTCAAACGTACTGCAGCAACAGCAACAACAACAAAACTCACACACACTCATTTGATGTTGATCGTTCCACTTCGGTTTGAACGACGACAATTGAAAGTAGGCAACAAATATCACCACAGAGACATCTAGTGATATTCATCATTGTGGTTGGTTGGTTGGTTGGTGGTGAGTGCTTTTTTTTCTGTCTGTGTGTGTGTGTGAGTGTGCAAAGTTTCAAGAGTTTGCGTTTGCTTTCTTTGCCACCAATTCTTTCATTCTGTATTCTTTTGGGCAAAACGTGACGCAGGAGTTTTTTGCAAAAACAGAAAACAACTCAAACATGGGGGCAAAACTTTAGGTAGGTAAGTAAATTCTTTGTAAACAAAGATATTAGCAAAGCAAAATGTGAAAACGATGACAAAGATCAAAACAAAAGATGGACAATATAAGTTGTGAGGGGAAATGGAATTGTAACGAAGCTGGCCATTATGTTTTAAACATAGGAAAAATTCGATGTGTTTTTGTGTGAGAATTCTTTCATTGCTGCCCAGTGCGAAATTGACACCGTCTTACAAGCTCTTGGTTATCAGTAAATGGTCAACACCCCTGGTAAGTAAAGTTTCATCAGCGGTTCGAAAAATTCATAATTTCTCAATTATCCATTTACCTTAACATTCCAGGAAGAAACAGACAAGAAGTGATCTCAAATCAGAGAGACTTATACACGATACACGGGTCCTACTGTTAATGGTCAGCTCCTGGTGGGCTTATGTTTTTTTCTGAAGAATAATTACATGGTTCAGATGTTACTATATCACTCGACTTTATGATGTGGAAAACAACCACTGAAAAATTATGTTTTTAGACGCTCTTACCAGGATATGAAACTGGGGGCTGTGTTGAGTGATAGTCGCACACAAAATTGCCCAAAGATCATAATGTGAAACTAGGACTCAAGCTTTCATTTCAAACGAATAGCCAGCATCACCAGGGAAGGTTTAGACTGTATCTATCACATGCTACTTACTTTAGCTAAGTCGATTTTTATTTTTTAGGTCTACGCAAACATTTTTACACAGAACAAATAAAATACAAGTGATCCAGACTTTGTGCATAGTCTTGACGATATTCTTCAACGCTTCTTACTTAATTTGGTTGGATGTCGTAGTTGTTGGCCTGCCTAAGGCGGTTTAGTGACAGGCTTTAAGATTTACTCCACGTAATAAACGTAGAAACGAATTTATGCCTAGGATAGGCAATTTTCTCCAACATGTCCAAAGCCTTCTATCAAAGTTGCGTCTATTATCTGTTCTCTGCCTGACTGCTTTTAAGATTTCCCTTGCCAGAGAGGCGCAGGCTTGGCGATTTCCTCCAACAGCTTCCAACTTATGTTTTCTACCTGTGTATTTTTATAAAATGTCGGAGAAAAAGCCCATTATTCATTTCTTATCTGTCGGAGAAAATGGCTTTATATCAAGTGAAAAAACTCATAAAATATCATTTTACAAATAGGAAACTTTCATGCACAAACCTCACCGGAGCGTAACTTACTTAATTTACAAAATACACTTTTCTACGAAAACATTATTTGAAACAAATAAATTGACCTCCTCCCGAAACCTCTACAATTTGTGGCCTTAGTGATAAGAAACGGATTTGTATTTGCATTCATTCATCAAAGTTTAAAAATACACCTGCGTTTGAAAGTATGACTCATACACATATAGAATTTATATATAAAACAAAAAGATTTATACATTTTTTCCCTCAAACATTTCACATTAGGATGACAGATATAATCGAAACAAAAAGAAACAATTAATAGGCGGAAAGAAAAACTGAACAGATGTCAAGGAATTACCTTACAAAGTGAATGAAGTCAATAGACACAAAAGGGGTTTTTTCGTTCGATTGAATCTTAAAGAATGGGAATTTCTAAAAACACATACAAAATTTAAAGAATTTTGATGCTTCACATATGGCAAAATATCGTTTGTAGGGTAATTGAAAAGTGTCACAAGGCAATTTAAATACTAAAGTGTGGAGCGCAAAGAGAACAAAGTAATATGTCCACTTCAGAATGATCCCAGAAAATGGTATCACGTAGAAAGTGAAAAGATTTTTTCATAACTAATCTGCTTTAATTAGAAAATTAAAAATGATTGTGTAAAAATCTGTTGAAAGAGACTGCTTAATGTGGACTTTTATCTGCAAAAATGCTAAGAACTGGAAAAAAGGCGCAGTTACGGCATTTTAAATAAATACGGATGTTTTGTTTCTTTAACGTGGTGGAAATATGAGTCGCTGTCCATATCCACATTGCGTTAACCGTTTTGGGGAATAATCAGCCATGGTCCCTGTTGAAACAAAACAAGGAATTCGGCCAATTCTGGGGGACTGTTCTATGTGTTTCTGTATCTCAAAGGGGGTATGATTAGCTACAGTTTAAAGTCTCGCTCAACTTCAAAGAACTAGAAATAGGATCTTTGATGGAAATTTGAGTCGCTGCTGTTATCCACATTGCGTTAACTGTGTTGTGGAAACAAGATCTTTGGTCAATTTAGGCCGTTAAGTCCGTTTCGACAATTATCAATCCTAAGTCTATTGTTTGGTAAAAGAAAGTGTCATAGAGCTCAGCCCGTAGGTTGTCAGTGCTTATGAGAGGGGAACTGGGGAATTAATTATTGTCACTTTTGAAGAAAACAATGAATTCTAGGGACTCCTTGCCTAAATTGTTTTTCTTTAATCTGCATCGGGCAAAGTACTCAGTGATGCCAATTAGCCGTTTTGCTGTTCAGCGCCATTTATGAATGTTTTCCACTGATAAAAACGCTACATTGACAACATTCGAACATATGTTTTTATGTTGTGATTTTGTGCGAGTGGATTTTGTCCCAAGTTTACAAATTAAACGGCGAATACTGTTTTTCCAGAATATAAATCCAAAAATATGGAGATAATGGTAAATATCTTCAAGAATACAGTGTGAGCTTTATTGAGGAAATCCGAAAATACGTTCGTCACAAAGGGTTGACTACAATAGTCCTGGTAGTCCTGGTTTAACTTCGTTTACATAGAAGATGATGTATTTTTCTCCCACAAAAGAGAATCACA
Source organism: Hydrotaea cyrtoneurina (assembly GCA_958296145.1). Classification (NCBI taxonomy): domain Eukaryota; kingdom Metazoa; phylum Arthropoda; class Insecta; order Diptera; family Muscidae; genus Hydrotaea; species Hydrotaea cyrtoneurina. The sequence goes on from OY282516.1 coordinate 11,220,755, forward strand.
AATCAAGTCAGAAGGCCGGCAATATACAGATATACCCATACCACAGATATAATGCTAGAATTGGTCCAGCGCTGAGTCTGATCATTGGCCGACAACACAGAATTATACAATGTTGGTACATTCAGAAGATCGCATTGCAATTCTTCACCAATCAGTTCTTTAGATGGAGATATTTTGACACATGGGGAGTAGAAGACATGGCATATTACTTCAATTCGAATAAAAGTCCCATAGAAATCAGCTCCTATTTGCAGACAATGTTCGGATACACCAGCAGCCAGCAGTTTCTGCCTCCGAATTTCACTTTAACTTTGCTTTGACTGTCAATTTCAACTATAAATATGAGATTCCTGCATTTTACTCTTCTAGATTTTATGTATTTTATACCTAACTTGTGTACCCCAAAAATCCCATTTTATATACATATGTATGCTGAAGCACAATTCACAAAATAACGAATACCTTCGGGCGAACTTAACGACATTCTGCTCCGGTAGATATGTACAGTAAACTTTCTCCTTGCCGGCACCTCTCATAAACGGACACGTTTTCAGTACCAATCCGCTTCAGTCCTCGTGTGTACTTCTCTCATAAGCGGACACAATTCTCAGTTCCTTAGGTGTCCGCTTATGAGAGAGTACACTGTACATGCCTACATAACTTGGAAATTTCCAATATGTTCGAGAAGAAAAGAAAATTCTAGATGAAATATAAAAAAGAAGACAAACTATCAAACCCAACGTAATTTTGGCCAAGACAAATTCACATTTCCCTTCAAAACTAATGCAGAAAAACGAAAAAGTAGTTTGGACAGGGAATACCGAATACTCTAGAACAAGCATTTATCAATTTTCTTGTGGAAAATGTTGCCCTTGTCCAATAATTAGAACGCAATAGCTCTCCATCACGTGACTAATAAACAAAATTCCGTCTCAAATCAAGGAGACGCCGCAGAACCAACTCGAAGGCAAACATAACAACAGGACACACCATAGAAAGCCATCAAGCCGGTGTGTGGCGGGGGTTGGGCGAAACGTTAAAAATAGAAATACATATGAAAACGAAAACAAAACAGAGAATACCTATATCGGAAAAGAAATGAATGAATGGGGAAAAGCCGAAAAATGAGATGTTGTTTCGCGTGAGGGAGGAAATGACGATGTATGATGATTTATTATGGTGTGAATAAGGGAATGAAATCGATTTTTTCCAATCAGAAAGGAAATGCGATAGGAAAACAATAACAAAAAGTGAGACGGGATAAAATAAGAAATGAACTTCGTTGTTGGGAAACTTAAAACGTACATGGAAACTTTCCATCACTTACCTTATTCTTTTTTTTTTTGATTAAAAATAATATTCTTTAGAAATATTATTATTTTTGGGGGGTTTCTTACAAGTGTTTCAAACGACAATGAACCATTTTCACGCAAAACTTTTCACAAAATTCACAACTAATAACTTTTATAACGGGAGATGAAAACAATATTTTTTCTTTGATATTTTCTTTTTACACAATAAAAACACACATTTTATATGACTGCGATAAGAACTCCCCAACGAGATGAGACGATTTTCAGACACGCACCGCTGCTTCTTCTTCCCACTATATTTGGACGATTGCAAGTGATGATTTCTTGCTTTTTATGGTGATTTTTTTTTTGCTTGTATTCTGGTTGCGGGTGTTGTGGGGGGAGGGCGAGGGTTCTTTGAATTGCGTAAAATTTACTTTTATTTACTTTAACCTTTGATACATGAAACAAACGAACGAATTTATTTTCTTATCACACTTTAATCAACACAAATTTAACATTAATAGTTGGCTCAATTATATTCTTTGAATTTTCCGATTTTCACGCGTTTTTTTCTTGCTGAGAAAGCACTCTGTACAATCAATGTGAAAAATTTGAAGTGAAATTACTTTTTTTTTATTGTGTGTTGACAATAAAAACCTACTGAGGTGAATATAAAACATACTTTCAAGAATGTGGTGAATAAAAGTGACATGTTGATAATTTCAGTCTCAAACTGTTTCATTACGGTGTTGTCAACTGAAAGTATAACAAAAACGCCATTTAAGTAATTTCTCATTCCCACATAAGTGTGAAATCCAATAGAATTGAAATTGGTAATATCTGGAGAATGCGAAGTTGGTTTTTATATGCGAATGCGGTTTAATGCATTGTTCTACATTGTTATTTATAGAAATCGTTTACATTAGATCTTAGTGGAATAAAATTGTACATACTCAGGTATAGATAAATTCAAATCGATGTCCGATGTGAAATTGTAGACACAATTTAATTAAATTAACAATTCTTATTAAAGAGGAAGAAATAATCGATTTTATTGTTAAAAATGTATTTCTTTTTAACAGGGCTTTTTAAAAAGACAGGCAAATATCAATTTTTCGACATTGGTTTATTGGAAAGAGCTTTCTTTACAGTCAGCACTCTCAGCTACGGCAGCCACAGTCTCATCAGTGCGCATCGTGTCGGTGTCGTGAGTGTAATCCAATTGCAGTCGTGGTGGGACTGACCCAAGATGTCCAACGTTATCCTATCCGAAAACAGCTGATTTATATATGCGAACTTGACGAAGCACTTCTGGTGGCATTTAAGGAGACAAATTCCCTTAAACAGTTTTATAATTGATTCCATAACTCAAAGTCTCCGTAAGGAATGGTGGTTCGAGTTATGAAAGTTAAGCTGCATGTCATTGACTTTGGAATGTTATTCTCTGACTTTATGACAAGAAAGCGCTGTCACTGTCAAAATAACATAAGCCTCGAAAAGAACCCACTACACGGACCAACAAGGAAATAAATATATTGACCACCCGGTCAATATTTTACCTTCACGGGATTTCGGCCGCCAATTTCCATGCAAGTGTAATCTGTTTTTTTTATTTTACTTTCTCACAAATACCTAACAGAATCTTAAACGAAAATACTAGAAAAAAAAATTATCATTATTTTCAATAAATTTTTTTTGTGATTTTATATGAGCCACTGTAAATCAAAATGCTAATTAGAAGAGCACACCACCAATTCGATGAAAATTCCAAAACTGCCATTAATTTCACGCACAGTCAATCTGGAACCATTTGTTGCTTTCGCAAACTCATGCAACAATTATCACAAGAGGGTGGTTGTCGATGAGTACGATGTGCCCATGGGCCTTGGGTATGAACAGGGGGTTGTTATGCCAACCGCCACCCTCTCCTCCTATGGAAATTAACCGCTGACATGCTTATTTATACCAAACATGTATGGCGTTTTCGTAGAAACCCAGTTAATATTTCCTTTTGAAAATTCAGTCAAAAGGAGGAACGCGATGTCTGACCAAGATTTCGATTCGAATAAGCGTAACAAGAAACTCCCAAGCTTCTTGAGTAACTATCCGGGTCAGATTAATAAACAATACCAGTTAATTACTCATTTGCTCTTTTGGGTAATTATACGAATACGGTTAAATAGAACCACATCTTTTGTTTAATTCAAATGCAAACAAATTGTAATTTTCTGATTTTATTTGCGATCGGTGGTCCAAAGTTATTTCGGGTAAATATGCGAGAGAAATTCAAAGTGAAAGAAAAATGCGTAGCTTAATTAAACGAAATCGGTAATTAGCCGAAGGTAACCGTGTTTTTTTGTATGAGAAAAGTAGCAAAATTAACAAGGATACAGAAATCGAGGCAACTAAACGAGAAAGACATTTAATCGGATTTTAATAGGATTTTAACCCTCAACGTTTTAAAATCTATACGTGTATGTGCCACTAATGGAGTTCCCTGATGCACTCTAGCGGGTTAACAGTTCCCTTAACGACATTCTTCGTCACTAGTATTTCCAAACGTTGAACGAAATTGTTCGCTGGGTAATTACAAGTATCCCTATTCACTCATGTTCACATAGACAAACCGAGAAACATTTAATGAAAGCAATTAATAAAACATCTTATCTTTGGGGGAGAGCGAACAGGCACAACAAAAAAAACTGCTTAACCGTTAATTAGTTGGTGTATTCTAACCGGCGTCCAGGACATATTAGATAGCTGCCGCTAATTATACAAGTCAGCGTGAAAAGAAACAAGAAAATCCTCATTATGCTTTTCGTGAGTTACATTCAAGGGGTTGTGCCTTGTGTGGATTTCTCGCAATTTTCTCCTGTTTTTTTTATTTTTGTTTGGCTTAACAGAAAATTTGAGCATTTCAATGGAGGAAGGCACGCAATATGGAAAATATTAAGTTGGGGATACGCAGATAATGAGGAGCACGTCAGTAGAATGAATGTGATGAGTATAAAGGAATATCTAGCAAGGGAATCTCACTTTTCAGTTGTGACAACTTCCTAATTCTTTTTGTACAACCGAGTTTTGGCATGTCAAAATCCTGCTACAACTAAAGATTGTCCAAGCCCATGTCATAAATTTCCAGCCCAAACAAAAACATCTTTCTCAAGCATCATCGTAAGACAAACTGTATTCCCAGCAGAATTTTCAAAATAAGGATGTTGGTGCCTCAATTCGCCCATAATTTCTTGGCAATAAACGCACTATTTGGTCTGCCCAGCTTTGATTTTGCAATATAACTTTGCAATGGTTTCCCAACGTTGTTCAAGCGTAAAGCGATTTATTTTGTTCCACTGAGATATGTTTTGACTTTCTGGTAAACTTTTTGAAAAGGTAACAACTGTCACTGTCAACATAACACAGGATTACATATTTTGAGAACTCTTAATATTAATTATTTGTTGTAGTTCATACAGATTCTCACTATTTTTTTTATTATTATTTCCAAGACTATTTTTTTATTATTATTTCCAGGACAAATTGTTTACAAGGATTTTCTCATTGACCTACAGGCCAACAATTACAAGTCTGAAGAATTAAATTAAAGAAAATATTGCGCTTAACGCTTTTTTAATTAACATTTTCACAATGGTCGATTTTGCGTTACAAACTAGCGATTTTCGATTGCATAATTGTAAAGAAAACTCACCCTAGCGATGTTGACACAAACTAGACATAGTTCTGATTCTGCTGTGTGAAAAAAAATTAATAATTAGTCATAAAAATCTAAAAAAAAATAGTCTTGCGAAATATGTTTTGTGGAAAAATATAACAAATTCAATTGTGAATGACATTTTCGAAACAATTTTGTATTATTCTCTTCTTCTGTATTAGTTCACAATGAACGACATCTTTGTTCAGTTGGCACCATTTAATATTGGAGTTTTTTATTTTATTTTACGATAATTTCCAATCACGTTTAATATCGCTAGGGTCTCCATATAAAATAAGCGATTATCTAACTTAGCTGTGTAACGAAAACACGCCTATTATCGCTTGGCTCTCCATATAAAATAAGCGATTATCTAACTTAGCTGTGTAACAAAAACACGCCTAATATTTCCCTCTACATTTTTTTTTTTACAAAATTCTATTTATGGTGAGTGTCTTGACTGCATGGTGAGTTTGTAGCCACACAGTTTGAAAAGCCCTGCTACGACACAAACAGCTGTTAGCAAACTAACAACAGCTGTTTGCCATTTGACAAACGTTTTCTATTTTTTGTGTGGTGGTTTGTTTGTTGTGTTGTGGCATCATCTCCGCAAATTTTCTCCATAATTTCCGAAAAACAAACTAATTCAGACCGAATAACGCTTTCTACCACGGTCTAAACCAGAAAGCACCACAATGACTATAACTACAGTTATTCCAATTCACATGGATATCGAATTTGTGAGTATGATTAAAACATCAAATAATTGCCACATGTATTGACCGCTTTTTTCTGGTCCCTTACCCAAGCCCGAGGAAGATGTTCCCTACGAAGAGGAGATCCTACGTAATGCCTACTCCGTTAAACACTGGCTGCGCTACATTGATCACAAGGCGCGAGCGCCCAATAATGCCGTCAACATTGTCTACGAGCGAGCACTGAAGGAATTGCCTGGCAGCTACAAGATCTGGTACAATTATTTGCGTACACGCAGGAAGCAGGTTCGCGGTAAATGTATTACGGATTCCATGTATGAGGATGTCAATAACGCCTTCGAGAGAGCCTTGGTGTTCATGCATAAAATGCCTCGTATTTGGATGGACTATGGCACGTTTATGACGGCACAATGTAAGATTACCCGCACGCGGCATGTGTTCGATCGTGCCCTGAGAGCTTTGCCCGTCACCCAGCATCATCGCATTTGGCCTTTGTATCTGAAGTTTGTTAAGAAGTACGATATACCAGAGACGGGGATGCGTGTATTTCGACGATATTTGAAGTTATCGCCCGATGATGCCGAGGAATATATTGAGTATTTGTTAAGTGTGAACCGGCTGGATGATGCCGCCCAACAATTGGCCAATATTGTGGACAATGAACATTTTGCCTCGAAACACGGCAAGTCAAGTCATCAGCTGTGGACCGAATTGTGTGAATTGATATCGAAAAATCCAGATAAAGTTCATTCGTTGAATGTGGACGCCATCATCCGGGGTGGACTAAGAAGGTGAGGGAAATATATATTGTGATACAGTTTTCGTATGGAAAATGTCTCTCAGTCCGACTGAGATACAGTTTTCGAATGGAAAATGTCTCTCAGTCCGACTGAGATACAGTTTTCGTATGGAAAATGTCTCTCAGTCCGACTGAGATACAATTTTCGTATGGAAAATGTCTCTCAGTCCGACTGAGATACAGTTTTCGTATGGAAAATGTCTCTCAGTCCGACTGAGATACAGTTTTCGTATGGAAAATGTTTCTCAGTCCGACTGAGATACAGTTTTCGTATGGAAAATGTCTCTCAGTCCGACTGAGATACAGTTTTCGTATGGAAAATGTCTCTCAGTCCGACTGAGATACAGTTTTCGTATGGAAAATGTCTCTCAGTCCGACTGAGATACAGTTTTCGTATGGAAAATGTCTCTCAGTCCGACTGAGATACAGTTTTCGTATAGAAAATTGCTCATAGTTGGATTGAGTATCAGTTTTGGTCTAGAAAATTTCTCTCTATCCGACTAGGACACACTTTTACTGTAGAAATTAAATCGTTATCATTCTTATTTTCAGATACACCGATCAGTTGGGTCACTTATGGAACTGTTTGGCCGATTATTATGTTCGTTCGGGTCTCTTCGATAGAGCCCGGGACATTTACGAGGAAGCAATCCAAACCGTACGTACCGTACGTGATTTTACTCAAGTCTTCGATGAATACGCACAATTTGAAGAGCTTTCGCTCAACAAACGCATGGAAATGGTGGCCGATGATCCAGAGGCCACCGAAGAGGATGACATCGATGTTGAATTGCGTTTAGCTCGCTTCGAACATCTCATGGATCGGCGTCTGTTGTTGCTGAATTCCGTACTATTAAGGCAAAATCCCCATAATGTTCATGAATGGCATAAAAGGGTTAAACTGTACGAGGACAAGCCCCATGAAATTATCAATACATATACGGAGGCTGTGCAGACGGTGCAGCCCAAATTGGCTATGGGTAAATTGCACACCTTGTGGGTGGAGTTTGCCAAGTTCTATGAATCGAATGGCCAAGTGGACGATGCACGTGTGGTGTTCGAACGAGGTACCGAAGTGGAATACGTTAAGGTGGAGGATTTGGCGGGGGTGTGGTGTGAATGGGCTGAAATGGAGATACGTCAGGAAAACTTTGACGAAGCCCTGAAGCTGATGCAGAAAGCCACAGTAATGCCCAAGCGCAAAGTGGCCTATCACGATGACACGGAAACGGTGCAAATGCGACTCTACAAGTCGCTCAAGGTGTGGTCTATGTATGCCGATTTGGAGGAGTCTTTTGGTACTTTCAAAACCTGCAAAGCTGTGTACGATCGCATTATAGACTTGAAAATATGCACTCCACAAATTATCATCAATTATGGCTTATTCCTCGAAGAACACAATTACTTTGAGGAGGCTTTCCGTGCCTACGAGAAGGGCATTTCACTTTTCAAATGGCCCAATGTCTATGACATATGGAATGCTTATCTGACAAAGTTCCTCAAAAGATATGGTGGTTCCAAATTGGAAAGAGCTCGAGATCTGTTCGAACAATGTTTGGAGAATTGCCCGCCCGAACATGCGAAATACTTTTATCTGCTCTATGCCAAATTGGAGGAAGATCATGGTTTGGCCCGACATGCCATGGCCGTGTATGACAGAGCCACCAGTGCTGTTAAGCCCGAGGAAATGTATGACATGTACAATATCTTTGTGAAAAAAGCGGCAGAGATATATGGCCTGCCTCGCACAAGGGAGATCTACGAGAAGGCCATTGAATGTTTGCCGGAAGAGAATATGCGACACATGTGTGTACGTTTTGCTGAAATGGAAACGAAGTTGGGCGAAATTGATAGAGCCCGAGCTGTGTATGCGCATTGTTCACAGGTATGTTGGAGTCAACACTGGCTTCTAATATATATAAAAATTCTGGTTTTGGACATTCGAAGTTTAAAGGAGTTCAACTAAATACTTTATTTAGTTCCTGTGCGGCACTCCTGTTGCTGTCATTTCTTTCTATTTCCTGGCGTTTCGCTATAAATAACATAACCACAATGTCCTCGAATTTCATGATTATCACCGGATCCTAGCACATTATGGGAGCTCCCTCATCATGCCCCAGGCCGTTAGGATTTAAATTACAAAATCTGAGCAAATGAAATGAAATGAGAATTATCAAGAAAGTCACATTATGAATATTATCGCCCCCACATAAATTACTAGATATTATTTCCTTATCCTTACGGTACTCCCACTTACTTACGCTATTTCGTATTTTTTCCTTGCAGGTCTGTGATCCCCGCATTACCGCTGACTTTTGGCAAACCTGGAAAGAGTTTGAGGTACGTCATGGCAATGAAGACACCATGCGAGAAATGTTGCGCATCAAACGTTCTGTCCAGGCCACCTACAATACCCAAGTTAATATGATGGCCGCTCAGTTTATGACCTCAAGTGGTGGTCCAGCGGATGCGGCCGGTGCAGATGCTATGCGTCAACTGGACGCCAAAGCCATGGAGGCCAATAACTATCAAGCTAGTAAGGCGCCACCCATTGCAACAAAACCCCAGGGCGCTTCCAATATTATGTTTGTACGCGGCGAAACACAAGGTGGCATGGCCAAGGATAAAGTTGTTAATCCCGATGAGATTGATATTGGTGACAGTGAGGAGGAGGATGAGGACGACGACGACGACGCTGCAGAAACTGAAAACGGAAATACTGATGAGCTGGCTAATGATGGAGAACATTCAAAGGCCACACGCAAAGATGACAATGATATCGTTATGAAGAAATTGAGAATAGAACAGAAGTCGATACCCTCCAAAGTGTTTGGCGGCTTAAAGACGAAAACAACGGAAGTCGATGATGAGGGCGACGATTAAAATGAATGATTAGCGTAATAAGTTTTAAAACGGCAGGCAGGGCGTGCCCTGCGTAAAGATGGCCAATAAATAAAGATCAAATATGTTTTGAAAAGGAAACGTCTACTTTTCAAGACATTAAGGCTGCAATGAAATGGAAATGAAAGGCATGTCTTCCGTCCCAGTGGCAACGAAAAGTTCAAGCATTAACTTTTGGTCTCAATAATAATTTAGTTTGTAAAAGTCAAGACTGGTCTGGTAAGTTGTAGAATGTATTTGTTTATTCCTGTTTTCAGTTGAAACATTGTCTTTCGTTCTTCTTAGATGTTGTGTTAACATTGTTTCCTGTTTTGTTGCTCCACAATGTTGTTGGACGTTTTTTTTTGGTTCCGCTGTTGTTGTTCCGGGTTTGTGTTATAAGTTATGTGATGTATGTTCACATGTCTCACAAATTAACCTAAATCTCAGCCATAGAACATGGCGGTTGACATGCATATTAAACCGTTGCCACTGCCTTTAATAACCAACAAGGACATTGTTGGAATGTATGCATCTGTATGTGTGTTTGTGTTTGTATACACACACAAGTATGTATGGTGTCTTCCGTGGGCCACCCCAACACACCAAGTGCATGGAGAAGTCTGTGCCTGAGTGCAGTGCAGTTGAACTGTGTGGAATGGGTTTGTTGTGCAGCTGTGCTGTTGCTTATGCTTAAAATCTCTGTACAAGACAAGCCGCAAATTATGCTACTACGACATCGGAACTTACACACAAACACATACACACATGCTCATTTAGCCGAAAACAAAACATAAAACAACTCGGCACAACATTGTTGCTAAAGAGCTATGATGTTCATGCTACTGCTCGTCCTCCTCCTGGTCGGCAGCTGCTCCTTTGCAACGCTGCATGCTTGCTGCTGATAGGGACATGTTAACATTGTAATGCATTGTTGCATCAAGTCTTTATAATGTGAAAGATAAAAGTTCCCGGAGAGGAAAAAGTGGCAAGAACACACAACTACAACAACTACAACAAAAAAAAACTGAAAGGCATTAACACAAAAAAGGTAAACAAGAAAATCTGTAAACAGCTTTACTTTTTCTTTTGGAAAATTAAACAGAACATTTACTTCATTGCTTTATCGCATAAAGGGTTGCACAAATTCTGGTTACGATTATGATCAAAGTGATCGTGGACTGCAGGGGCCCAACTCTGTACTTAGACACAACTTTAATGGGTATGTAGTCTTCATAGGTCTTTGAAGCAGAATTCCATGGACCTTGGCCTTTAATAGGTTATATCCAAAACTTATCAGATCTTCTTAAATTTGTTTTATTTATAGAGTTTCTTTTTATTTATAGGGTGGTATTCTGTGGCATGCTCCCTCGAACTCGCCCTCAAAGATCCATGGAGCCGGATTATATTTATTCGTTTGAGAAATTTGTGCCGGTGCCCGATTGCGTCCATGTAGTAAACCAGCTTGGCATCCTGGTTAGACTATCAAACATTTTGCAGCATCTGTTTCCACCTTGTTAATGCCGACGAGTTTACGCCTCAGAAAGTAATCTCTAAGAGAAATATCTTATCATCAGCGAGGAGCATGCTCTGCTACATGCGACGATAATGTTCCCGCATAGCCATTCGTCTCCGATCGCAGCTATTGGATTTGTGTTAATCAATCACCTGAAAGATTTGACGTAAGACCGTGTGCAAAACGTTCTCGATTCATATGGGATTGATCGACATTATGGCTTTTGTAGGACGAACATTCTCGATTCATAAAGGAATGATCGACATTATGACTCGAGTAGGACAAACGATGGAGTCGAGCCATTCTCCGATATTTCCAAAGCGTTCTCTATTCATATGGGAATGATCGACATTTGGAAACGATTTATGAGGTTCGCGCTTTAATGCACACCAGACCCATTGCTGTTTATTGTCAAACAAAGACTGATCCAGAATCGACGTCAACCTGTATGTGTGATGCTCGTTTCAGAAGTAAATGTTAATGCACGCCAGACCCAGTGCTGTATGTTGTCACACAAACATTCCACTGTCCACAATCGACGTCAATTGATACACAGTACAACAGCCAATCTGGGGGGTGAGAAATTCCAAGTCAGGGTGTTGGTACTAGGTCAGTATAGTAAAACCCTCAAAGGGTTTGGCGTTCGTATGTGTCAGTTTTTTTTTATGACCTTTTTAATTTTTTCCTTATCTTGATGTCTTTTCGCTTAGTTGTAACATTTTGGCAAAAACTTAGTTTAACATAACTCGAGAACCACTTGTACGATTTTGATGAAACAAATTTAGAAAAATTAACAATTACAATTTCTCTAATCTGTTTTTATACCGTTTTACTATATGTGTAACACTTTCGAAGTTAAAAATGAATGTATGAAGGGAAAAAAGTATTTTTTGCCTAAAAATTTAAATATTTTTTTTTTTAAATTCCTAAAAAATCCAAAATGGAAAAAAATGCCAAAACTAATTACTTTCGCGTAAAGTCACATAACTCATGAGCAAAAAAAGGCATAGATCATGAAAATCGATGCACGCGTTTCTCATTTATTCACAATTAGGTAAATGTATGAATTTCAAAAATTTGCTCCAGATATGCACAACATTTTTAACATTTTAATTTTTAGGCAAAAACAATTTTTTTTTTCTCCACAAATTTATTTTTTACAATTTATTATTTTATTTTTTTTTTTGAGTTTGTTTCATCAAAATCGGACAAGTGGTTCTCGAGTTATGTTAAACTACGTTTTTGCCAAAATGTTACAACTAAGCGAAAAAACATCAAGATAAGGAAAAAATGAAAAGGGTCATAAAAAAAAACTGACACATACGAACGCCAAACCCTTTGAGCGTTTTACTATACTGACCTAGTACCATCACCCTGACTTGGAATTTCCCACCCCCCAGAAAAAGTCCCTCGATTTGTTGCACAGTGCTATGAGTGATTCCCGCTGCGTTGGCCATAGTTTCGAAATGTCGAAAGAAGCTCTAAATCTCCGCTATCACTTCAACATCACCGGAACGTGGAATCGCAGTTTTTTTTTTTAGATATTTTAACTGCGTCTGTCGTCTCTGTTATTTCCTTGATAATCGTCCAAGTCCTCTGGTGGCCGGGAACAAAAACCAAACGATAAATGACTCACTGTAACGCTTTTGTGAAACGATTTATGAGGGGGATCAGAAGTACATTTTAATGCACTCCAGATCCAGTGCTGTCACACAAACATTCTACTGTTCCACAATGGGTGATTCCTGCTGGGTTGGCCATAATGTCGAAATGTCGAAAGAAGCTCTAAATCTCCGCTATCACTTCAACATCGCCGGAACGTGGAATTGCTGTTTTATAGATATTTTTTTACTGCGTGTGTTCGTCATATATCTGTCGTCCGGTCCCTCATGTTATGACATTGTAAAGAACAAATTCAAATTTTCCGATCGCCATGGTTTCTATCTGAAAAACTACTATGCTAGGTCTAACCCGAGTTCCTTTGATGGAATTCCATATAATTTATACCGTCTGGGTAAAAGCTAAACTATTTTTTTAAACTGATACCCGTATGCGTTTCTTCCTGTCCAGCCAGGAGATGATATGTGTGGTGATGTTTTACACCAAACTTGCAGTGGGTTCTTTATAGTCTACTTCTCGTGTGGATTGTAGTTCCTTTGAGTGAATTCCATATAATTTAGAACCGTCTGGGTAAAAGCTAAACTATTTTTTTAAACTGATACCCGTATGCGCTTCATCCTGTCCAGCCACGAGATGATATGTGTGGTGAAGTTTTACACCAAACTTGCAGTGGGTTCTTTATAGTCTACTTCTCGTGTGGATTGTTGACCACAAGTTCATTCCATGACCAATGGAACTGTTGGATCAGTACGAAGATTGCAGGCGCTGTTGCCATTTATCTGCCCAATCTATCAAGTGGTATCAGCTGAACAATGGTCTCTTGATCGCTGTAAGTAGTTGGTACATACATAGAGGCCCCTTACGAAATAACATTGCTAATCTCTGGTCTTTTTAAAAAGTTTCAGATAAATGGATTTTTCGAATACCAAACAACGAGGTCGTAAAGCAATATCGGACTAACAATTGCAGTGTAAATCTTGTATACTATTTTTGGAGAGAGGCTCCAGGGTGGATTTAAAGGTAAGTTTACAAATGTTCCTAAACCCAACACATACAAATCACGTTTTATTTAAATGAATTTATTTCTATTTCTAGGCAATCAGACATACAAGTGTATTTTGTCTGTTGGCCAGTGTAGTAAAGGATTCAATGCCAAGATCCATACTCGTAAATTCATAAAAATCAAAGGAAATATTTTCATGGAATCAATGAATTACAAAAAGGGCCAGGGTGGATTTGTTGAACGTATCACAAAGGTAAGTTCAAAAACCAAACTTTATTTAAAAAATTATACTTTATTTAAATCAATTTATTTCCATTTCTAGGAAATCACACACACACAGTGTATTTTGTCGGTAGCCCCCGTGTAGTGGAGGATTCAACTTCAAGAACCATAGTCGTAAATTCATAAAAATCAAAGGGAATATTTTCATAGTCCTTCAGTACAAAAAGGGTCAGGGTGGATTTGCTGATCGTCTCAACACTGTTGGGCCTAAAAGTAAGTTTCCTAATGTTCCAAAAACCAAACGCTTTATTTATGTCGATTTATTTCCAGGTTCTGCTTTGGGATATCATACACACAAGTGTTTTTTGTCACATGCAACTTCAAGAACCATAAACGTAAGTTCATACGAATTTAACGAAATATTTTCAAAGAATCAATGAGAACTTCTTAATATCAATGAAAACTATTCTATTGGGTATGTTTCATTAAAACATCAGATATTTTTTTCATTGTACTCTTACTATGTGACCATTTTGCCGGCATCCAATGCCAGAATAGCCACAACTGTGTGTCCTACCACCTCTGCCATTACCTTTGGTTCATTCTCATTGCCTAAGATATCATTAAAATTCCCATTTTTAAAATCACAGCTCCTAAAAATGTTCGCACACATACACGCAGAATGCAACATACACGACTCGACAACAGCAATGTATTGTTAACTTCCGTTTCCGGCCGTTGCAGCCTTTATGAGCCTCATCTTCCTCCTCCTCCTCGCCATAACTGCAGTCTCGTTTGCAGCCATTTTATCTTTGGCCAAAAAGCCATTTTCATTGTTTTAATGTACACGTTAACCGGGTGCACAGTTTCCTCTAACGAGACAACTGACAAAAATTGCCAAGCCAAGCAAAGACTCTCCGTGTACATTTTTGCAATTTCTAAAAATTTCCCATTGAGGGAAAAAGTAGAGCGAAGCGGAAAATCTAATGGAAATGCTTATCCGTATAAAGTCATAAACACAATTCATTGTAGGCTTATCACACTGCATGGCCAACTCGAAAATGGTTATTAAACATAAGCCATTGTTTTTTCGAATCATTCCCAGCCCGCCACCACCCACCCTTTACTGGCTATGAAAATGACAAAAAGGTTGCAAAAAAAAAACAAAACCTAAAAGTTTAATTACTTGTGTCACATTTTTCTTTATTTCTGTGGTATGGCCTTTAAAATTCAGTCATTGAAAATATCTTTAATTTCCAAGTGTTTAAATAACTTCAGTCTCATTTAGAGTTCCGCCCACCCTCTGCCAATTATCAGAAAAGAGTCCTCCACAATTTTCCACTTCAGTTCGAAATTCGGAAAATTGTTCGAGTTGTTGCATTTTTCTTCCGTTTAACACTTCATTAAACAGCGACACAATCGAATGTGTTGCGAAAGGAGCCAAGGAGGCAAATGGCATTTCCTGCCACTAATTAGAGATGGCTCGAGTCGTACGAATGTCTTACGCGGCGCTTGGCACACAGAGTTTTTGTTTTGCTCCGCATTTGTTGAGTGGCAAAAATAATACACTTTAATAATTTCTCCTATGATGGCAAAAGCTACAAAATATACGAATGTATGTACTGTATACGCCGATCTGTGTGTGTGTGGGTACAAATAAAATTACATAAATTACACTCGACTGTCGTCGAAAAGTTTTCATTAGGGGGGGAAAAAAAAGAAGAAAAAACTCACACCCACACTTACTGAGAGGAAATATTTCATCGCCACAAATTTGGTTGGAAGTGTGTGACAAGTGATTCCGATGAACGGGAGGGGTATGATAAGTTGGTAGTATCAGTCTATCAGTAGAAGCAGCAGTTGATGAAGATGTCTAAATCTGTTCCTTCCAATGAAATGTCGTAAGGATTCTACAAGTAATCCCAGGAGTTGAAAAAGAAATCCTAGCTTAAATTTACATTCAGCTCAAATGATCCAGGCTAACATTTCACTGCATTTTTCAGTGGAAAATATGGCAACGATTTAAAACAAAAACACAATTGCAGTTTTAACAATTTGAATCCTGCTCATGATTTAGAAGCAAATGCTCAATTGGAAGTTCCCAATTTTAAAGTGAAACAAAACTGAACTTTTGTGGGAACAGAAACTTATTTCTTTGGAAAATTAAATAAGTGCTTCCTTTTTATCACTTTGAAATGACATTTTCCGAATTTATAAAGAAGAAATCTTAATTTGTACGGGAAATTCTTAATTTTGAGAATTTTTTTGTCATCACTTTTCACATTTTGTGAATTTACAATGAAAAATTGTTATTTTTATTGGAAATTTCCATTGTTTTTCTTTTTAAATTTTCTGAATCTTAGTTTTCATTGGAAAATTCAAAATTTGAAAAAAAAAATTAAATTAAAATCACTTTTTTTGTCTCTTTTATATAGAATTTCTTGAATTTACTATGAAAAAATCATGATTTTTAATAAATCTTTGCAAATATGAAAAAAAAAAAAAATTAAAAAAATTAATTTTTTATTGGAAATTTCCTTTGTTTTTTTTTTTGAAAATTTCTGAATTTACTATAAAAAAATCTTAATTTTTATTGCAAATTTGCTAATTGGCAATTTTGAAAAATATTTTTTTAGGAAATTTTCTGGCATTTTCTGAATTTACAATGGAAAAATATTATAGTTATGTGTATAATGAATTTAGAAATTATGTAGGATCGCAGAATATGGATGATCTTTTTAATTTATATTCAGATACCAAAAGTGAATTTAAAATTCGCTCAATTCAAAAGTTGGGTAACGATGCTCTTCAGGTGAGATTTTTTGTGGAATTTACACGGAAAGATGGAAGTTCTACGAGAAAAAATAAGATAGTTATTATGTAAAATTATTTGCTTTGTGAAATTGAAATTCTCTTTTAAATGACATTTTCTGAATTTATAATGAAAAAAATCAATATTTTCAATTCTGAATTTAATGGAAATTCGCAATTTTGAAAATTATAAAAGTGATTTGGCTTTTCTGAATTTACAATCGAATAATCTTAGTTTTTATTGTATTTTTTTTTGAAAATATTTTTTTTCACTTTTTTCATCACTTTTAAATGACATTTTCTGAATTTATAATGAAAAAATCTTAATTTTTTTTTTAAATTAAAAAAATTTTCTGAATAAATGGATTTTTCTGAATTTACAATGAAAAATCTTAATCTTTATTGCAGATTCGAAATTTTGAAATTTTTTTGAAAATATTTTTGAAAATTAAAATCACTTTTTTTTTACTTTTAAATGACATTTTCTAAATTTATAATGAAAAATCAGAATTTTTAAAATCAATTTTTGTTCATCTCTATTAAATGACATTTTCTGAATTTACAATAAAAAAATCTGAATTTTTATTGGAAATTCGCAATTTAGAAAATATTTTTTTTTGAACATTTTCTGAATTCACAATAAAAAATTCTGAATTTTTATTGGAAATTCGAAATTTAGAAAATTATTTTTTTTTTTGAAAATTTTCTGAATTTACAATAAATTTTGAAAATTATTTTTTTTGAAAATCAGTTTTTTCTCTCAATTTTTAAAAATTATTTCTTTGTATTTTTTTTACATCACATTTTAACCGCGTTTCGGAATTTACTACTCCGCCAACAATCAGTTCGTACGCCATCCGTTTTCGAATATTTTCAATTTCTCCTTTTATGTTTATTTAAAAATCTATGTTTTTGAGACAAAAGTTTATTGTCTCCTTAAAAGCTAACATTTTTTTTTTTCATAACAGGACAAAAAAAAATACAAAAACATCAACAAATTAATTGTGGAAAAAATGGGAAATTGCCAATTTTGAAAATTATTTCTTTTTTGAAAAATAAACTCACTTTTTTTTTCATCTTTTTTAAATGGAATTTACAGGGAAAATATCTTAGTTTTATATTTAAAATTTTAATAGGAATTTTCTTACTTTGAATTCTCATACTCACTTTTTAAAGGATATTTTCGGATTTATACTGAAACATATTAATTTTTAAGCAAAATTCATAATTGCAGAAAAGACAATATCAATCTTAAGTGGAGTTCCTCATAAACTTCACTATCAGTTGGAATTTTCTAACTTCAAACATTTACTAAAAAAAAAAGTTCCTGCAGTGGACTGGATATTTTTTTTTTTTAATTTACAACTCACTAGAAAGTCTTTTTTGTCCTAGAACAATCTAATGTGTTCTAGGACAACATTATTCACCGCCCTCATCATACTAACCCCCGTCGCCATTGGCATCGCTGTAGCATGATTTGCACCAGTGACTGACTGGCAAATGCAATCATAAGTCATTTGTCTATTATTATAATTTGTTAACATTTTCTATAAAGTATCTGTGTAATAACAACTAAAAAGCTTAGTTGTGGCAAAGTTTTATACTAAATATTCCAAGTACTACTCGTACCATTCGACTCTTGCATCCTTTTTTCCTCGTAGAAGAAGTGGAGGGTTGGAAGTAGAACTTGTATTTTTTAGTGGCACGAAAAGAGCATCAACGGCGTCGGCATCATTGAGCACTGACTTCAGCGCAACTCAAGTCATTTGCAAAGAACTTGAAACTTTTCTTCGTTTCCCCCCCACCCTCCACCGAATTGCTGTGAATAGAATGGAGAACAGTAGCAACAACAACAACCGAATTATGGCAACATTTTCATTTATTATCAAAAGGAATTGCTGTTGTTGGAAATTTGAGTAATGAGTTTGAATTGCAAGCAGCAGCCTCTGAAGACGTATGCGTTGCTGGCGTTATTTTTGCTCTCGCTAAGTTTTCAATGCTTTCATCACTTCATGCTGCTGGAGTGTCTCATCATTGCAACGGCCTCATCAATGGCACACCCCAAAGCAACCGGCGCCACAGGAGCCACATGGTGGCCATCGTCATCGTTAGAGTCCTTGTTAGAGCCATGCCATCATCATCATCATCATCGGAAGGCATTCGTTTTGCCCTGCCAAACGAAGCAACTGTTTTGCTTTTCCATTTGACTTTGGGGGGAGGGGTGTTGTGAATTATTATTGGGCAGCATTTCGATAGAATTTCAAGCAAGTTTTTTCCGTATATATTGTCCAATGGACAACAAATGACATCGTGGTGATGGCTGTCATGTGAAAATCTCTCATGGGGTGTTAAATGACCATATCCTTCGGGATCTATTCATATTGGATAATGTTCAATTAGGAAGAGAATACGGTTGTTTCTTTTTTAAATTCTAATCATAGTGAGCTGAAGCGGATATAGATTGACTGCAGTCATTATCCCATAACACTTTACAATTTTCTCGCACCACATTTCTAAGGCTGCGGCAATAAACGTACTTTCATTCGTGGAGCTGTTGTGGTTCCCGTTAGTTCTTATTGGGCCAGATATTCCGAGATGTAAGTGGGCGGTTTTCACGAATCGATGCGAAATCAGACACAAATCACAATGAATAAACTAGCGATGACACTTTTTGGTTTATGAAAATTATCGATAAACAGTCGACATCGATAAACAGAACGGAATCATAATGGATCTCCATCTGGAGATGTATGTTTTTGAAAGCGTTACACATGTATATATGTAAATATATATAAATATTGGCCTTGTAATCCTCCCCCTCCCCATCGTTCTACAATTCCTTTGTTTGTTTAATTCTCCAAATCATTTTATTCTTAATTGTTCTTTTTTTCTATCCCTTGTCTCTTTAATTGTTTGCATGTCATGATTAATGTTATTCTCATGGAGGGGGTTATTTTGTTCTGGTTTTGTTGTTGTTGTTGTTTTCTCCAAAGTTAAGTTTTCGAGATTAGCAAAAATTTGGGTTAATGTTATGCTGTCGTTCATTAGGACCTTTTGGACTTTGGGATTAAAGCCAAAAGAGTATTTTGGTTGATTGCTGCCGGATGGCAGTTTTTGTTTTTGCTGGTGACCACATCGCACCGCACCTCATTCATATGGAACACTTCACTCTAAATTAACGATAATTAGTTTGGTACTTTTCTTTATGAGTTGGATTAAAATTAACTTAAAATGTAATCAGAAATAAAAAGAAAAAAAAAACTTTTCGTTATGGAACAAAGAGACACGTTGCGATTTAAAATAGATTAAGTTGCCGATTAGACGTGTGTAACTACGACTGTAGGGGTACGATTACTTTGGGGTGATAGAAATATACAAATATGGCGAAATAGTCTAGACAGACTTTATGTTGAGAGCTTGGCTAGCTGTGGAGTGTCTAAGCTGATGGCTGATAGTTAATCTTAATTTTATGAGTTTGTTTCGTTGTACCCTAGACAGTTTTAAATTTTCGTTTGAGAGCTTGGCTAGCTGTTGAGTGTCTATGCTGATGGCTGAAATAGTCTAGACGGACTTCTCTTTTTGCTTGTGAGCTTGGCTCGCTGTTGGATGTCTGCACTGACATATGAATTAGCCTAGAGAGTCTTCACTTTCCGGTTAAGACAATCAATCTTCAGTTTTGGTCTGAGTGGTCATCCGAAGGAAAAGGTGGTCGGCAGTAGGAAGAGGAGGTCAGCAGAAGGAAGATTTGGTCATCCGAAGGAAAAAAGTGGTCAGCAGAAGAAAGGGGTGGTCATGAAAAGGAAGGAGTGGTCAGCAGAAGGAAGAGATGGTCATGAAAAGGAAATAAGTGGTCAGCAGAAGGAAGTGGTGGTCATGAAAAGGAAGGGGTGGTAAGCAGAAGGAAGAGATGGTCATGAAAAAGAAGAGGTGATCAGCAGAAGCGAAGAGTTGGTCATGAGAAGGAAGAGGTGGTCATGAGAAGGAAGATGTGGCCAGTAGTAGAAAGAGGTGGTCAGCAGAAGGAATATGAGGTCATGCGAAGGAAAAAGTGGTCAGCAGAAGGAAGGGGTGGTCAGGAAGTGGTGGTCATGAAAAGGAAGGGGTGGTCAGCAGAAGGAAGAGGTGGTCATCAGTAGAAAGAGGTGGTCATCAGTAGAAAGATGTGGTAATCAGTAGATAGAGGTGGTCAGCAGGAGTAGGTGGTGGTAATTAGAAGGAAAAGGTGGTAAGCAGAAGGATCAGGCGATCATCAGAACGAAGAGATGTTCAGGAAAGGGGTGGTCATTAGAAGCCAGTGGTTGTCAGCAGAAGGATGAGGTGGTCACCAGAAGCAAGAGGAGGTCATCAGAAAAGAGAGGTAGTCAGCCTAAGGAAGATGTGTCAAGAAACATGGAAAGGTGTTATCCAAAGGAAGAGGAGACAATCAAAAGGAAGATGTGGTAATCAAAAGGATGAGGTGATAATCAAAAGAAAGAGATGCTCAGCAGAAGAAAGATGTGATCAGTACATGCAACAGGTGGATCATCAGAAGGAAGAAATGTTCATCAGCAGGCAGGGGTGGTCATCAGAAGGAAAATGTGGTCAGCAGACTGAAGGGTTGGTCATTAGATGCCAGTGGTTATCAGCAGAAGGAAGGGATGATCATTAGAAGTCAAAGGTGGTCAACAGACGCAAGCGGTGGTCGTCAAAAAGATATTTTGAGAAAATTTAAAAAATTTCATATGTGGTGGGAATAAAACAAAACTAACGAAACGATGGAGCCTGTCAAGAGGACTAAAAAAGAGACTGTGTTGGAGGAAAAACGATCTTTTAGTTACCTACTATATTTTATAAATTTATTTATAAATTATATTTGAAATAAATAAATATCTTTTAGTTAAAAAGTCATTGACTTTTCTAAATGTCTAAGTTAGGTAAATTTTCTCAAAGCCTTCTAGAGAGATTTCAAAAGAGTCCCATACAAAATAGAGGCATTCCTTTATTATGAAAAATAATTTAAATTATATTGGTGATTTGTTTTTATAATTTGTAGTATTTAATTTATAGTTTTTGGTTATTTTTTCATCGTCGTAGCGGTGAATTATCCATTGATGAATTTTTCATAAGTTATTTTGGGGGGTATTTCTGATAGTTTTTCAAACCGATTTTTATTAGGGATATAAAAAAGTGTTGGCCCTATCACCACGCGATAATGATTGTTGTTATTTAGGGAGAAAAATCGGGTAATTTTGGAATAAAAAACCAAAAAAAAAGGATTTTTTAAAATTCCAAAAAATAAAAAGAAAAAAATTCTCAAATTTATTAACGAAAAAAAATTCGGGTCCTTTTGGAATAAAAATCTCAGCCAAAAAATAAAATGAAAAAAATTCTCAAATTTATTAACGAAAAAAAATTCGGGTCCTTTCGGGTCCACAGAAAAAGATTACTTAAAATCCCAAAAAAAAGTAGATAAAAAAGTCAACAATTTCTTAATGTTTTTAAACTCTTTTTTTTATGGTAAAACGGCAAATTCTTTCTCTTTGCGGAAATTTTTAACACAGATTCGAGCCAGGTTGATATATTGGGGTTTTCTTTGGTATAATAAATAAAAGAAATAGGAAATCTTCTTTTCAAACTCTACTGGGCTTTGTGATTGAACTTTTATGACAATCGTGAGAAAATAATACAATGTTTTTTTTTTTTAAATAATTTTCAATGGCATTTTTGATATTTGCAAAAAATTAAAAAAAAAAATGATAGCCCTAATTTTCATGTTGGCCTTTTTGGGGAATTTTTCATTTATTTTTCGAAATACTTCATTTGTTATGGGGTGCATTTCGCTTTAAGGTAATTTTCCATTTTCAGGCTGCTTTCAAAATCTTTTCACGCTTTTCCGTCATAAGGACTCGTGCATCCTGCCTTATGGATTCTTTATAAATCTTTTTACTATTAAAAATGCTCCTCCGTTTGTCCTTTGTTTGTTTTTTTTTGTTGATAACTTTAAAATCTTTTGTTTTTCTCGCCCGCCCTTTTTTTTTCTTTCTGTCTCTCGTTTGGCTGCCTTTTCAATTTTTTTTTCCATTTCATTTAATAAATTTCCGTTTATCTCTCTTCGAGAGCTTTTCCAAAAAAAGGACCAATAGCCCACCCAAAAAGGGGGGGGGGGTGAGTCATTTATTAAATTTCGTGTGTACTTTGTTCTAGTCGTTATTATCTTTGTAATCTGTTCTATCCGGTCGGTAGCCTCTTGCAAAACGAAAATGTAACCAACGTATACGAAAATCTCATTTTATTTATCATACCTTTAAATGGCCGGAGTGTGCGTTACCCCAGTGGTTATTCCTGGTTGTTGCCTGGCATCGATGCCGGCAATGCTGCTGTTTTGGACATTCCGAGCAGTTTAAATTCACACCATCGCATAAAACCGCAAAACCTTTTAATGGTTTCATTTGTTGGCCCCCCCTCCTTCCCGGCATTCCTTTGGTGTTGTGGCGAGGCCGGCGTTTGGTGGAATTGCTATGCACAGAGGGCAACATGGGAAGGGCTGGGGGGAGTGGTTGGTGGCTGGCAAAAGTTAATTATTTTCCCATTAATTTTTGGTCTAAATACGTGGTAGTCAAACAAGAACACCAACACAATAACAAAGATGAATCCTTGCAAAGATGAATCCTCGAAAATGAAATAAAATTGTAACCAAAAGGATTTCTTGTTGATTTACAGGTACTTTTTATTGTTTTTCCCCAGCCAAGCAACGCCATCAGTTGGGGACACTACGTGGGGTGGTTTGATAATGTTCAGGGGAGGGGCAACGACAAAATGTCGGGTAATGGTAAACGATCGGGCAACAAACCAAAGTCTATTAAACATTCATCAGCTTAATTTTGACATTTTTCGAGAAGACCAGTTTAATGATATTTTCCATGAAGAAAATTGGAAATTTTCTATAATAAGAAAATTTTTAAATTTTCTATAAGAAGAAAATGTTGAAATTTTCTATAACAAGAAAATTTTGAAATTTTTTATAAGAAGAAAATTTTTAAATTTTCCATAAGAAGAAATTTTGAAATTTTCCATAAGAAGAAATTTTGAAATTTTCTATAAGAAGAAATTTTGAAATTTTCTATAAGAAGAAAATTTTGAAATTTTTTATAAGAAGAAAATTTTTAAATTTTTTATAAGAAGAAAATTTTGAAATTTTCTATAAGAAGGAAATTTTGAAATTTTCTATAAGAAGGAAATTTTGAAATTTTCTATACGAAGAAAATTTTGAAATTTTCTATAAAAAGACAATTTTGAAATTTTCTATAAGACGAAAATTTTGCAATTTTCTATAAGAAGAAAATTTTGAAATTTTCTATAAGAAGAAAATTTTGAAATTTTCTATAAGAAGGAAATTTTGAAATTTTCTATAAGAAGGAAATTTTCTATACGAAGAAAATTTTGAAATTTTCTATAAAAAGAAAATTTTAAAATTTTCTATAAAAAGAAAATTTTAAAATTTTCAATAAGAAGAAAATTTTGAAATTGTCTATAAGAAGAAAATTTTGAAATTGTCTATAAGAAGAAAATTTTGAAATTGTCTATAAGAAGAAAATTTTGAAATTTTCTATAAGAAGAAAATTTTGAAATTTTCTATAAGAAGAAAATTTTGAAATTTTCTATAAGAGGACATTTTGAAATTTTCTATACTAAGAAAATTTTGAAATTTTCTATAAGAGGACATTTTGAAATTTTCTATAAGAAAATTTCAAAATTTCTATAAGAAGAAAATTTCAAAATTTCTATAAGAAGAAAATTTCAAAATTTCTATAAGAAGAAAATTTCAAAATTTCTATAAGAAGAAAATTTCAAAATTTCTATAAGAAGAAAATTTCAAAATTTCTATAAGAAGAAAATTTCAAAATTTCTATAAGAAGAAAATTTCAAAATTTCTATAAGAAGAAAATTTCAAAATTTCTATAAGAAGAAAATTTCAAAATTTCTATAAGAAGAAAATTTCTATAAGAAGAAAATTTCAAAATTTCTATAAGAAGAAAATTTCAAAATTTCTATAAGAAGAAAATTTCAAAATTTCTATAAGAAGAAAATTTCAAAATTTTCTATAAGAAGAAAATTTCAAAATTTTCTATAAGAAGAAAATTTCAAATTTTCTATAAGAAGAAAATTTCAAATTTTCTATAAGAAGAAAATTTCAAATTTTCTATAAGTAATTTTGAAATTTTCTATAAGAAGAACATTTTGAAATTTTCTATAAGAAGAAATTTTGAAATTTTCCATAAGAAGAAATTTTGAAATTTTCCATAAGAAGAAATTTTGAAATTTTCTATAAGAAGAAATTTTGAAATTTTCCATAAGAAGAAATTTTTAAATTTTCTCTAAGAAGAAATTTTGAAATTTTCTATAAGAAGAAAATTTTGAAATTTTCTATAAGAAGAATTTTTGAAATTTTCTATAAAAAGAAATTTTTATTTCTAAAAAAATTTTTTTCTAGTTAAATTTAAAAAAAATATTCACTTCGATACAAATTTACCAAATTTTATAAACTGCCCCTTTGCTCCACTTAGTTTTTCTGCGGAAACTCGTTTCAATCCACAGACCACCCTCGTTCTACTTCTCTATTGGCTTCCAGCCGCGTAGCGAGATTAGTTGCGCTTCTCTCTTCATAATTTTCCTCTTTTTTGTTTGTTTTAAAATCATTTAATAAATTTCTTAAAACCGAAAAATCTTTGTAAGTCATTGCATTTCAACAGAATGGTTGCGCCAACATCCAGCGTCTCGCTAACGAGCTGGGCTAGCAGATATACTGGGCATTCGGTATAAATCATAAATCTGTTCCAGAATAAGAAAAAAAAAAAAACTTGAACGAATATCGTTCATGTTGGCTGTTCTTGGTTTTACTTTTATTTTATGAGGTTTTTCTATTTTTCTTTCTTGTATTTAACACACATTTCCCGTGAAAAGCGAACGGGCGTCGGGCAGGACATACACAGCGGACAGAGTTGTTGGCTGGCAACAATCTTTGGTGCCACCCAAAAAATTCAGTCGGTGGCAATGATAATTTTCGCTCGAGTTAACCGAGCGCGTTTTGATAATGTTAACAACAATTGAATGAGTAAATCGGTGGCTAAGCAAAAATTTGGCAGTACTGGCCAGTTGAGGGGAATGGAAGCCAAAGAAATGGAGGATGCCAAAAATCAACAAAAATAAGAAAATGGTACAACTTAGCACTTAGTCAAACTTGTAGGGGTTTAGGGTTTGTTACGAGTAAAACAAAACATTCCGTAGGTATTGCTCTAGAGAGTTTGGGTCGAAGGACCACTGTGAGACTTACATACTTTCTAAGGGTGACTTTTTTTTGGATCTTAGACAAAGATCCTTCTTACTTACAGTTCTTTCCGCGTTGCTCATCAGATCTACTTTTAGGATTTTTCTTCTTGCTAACCGTCTCCGGTCGCTGCGAGGACTCCTGTGAGTATTCTCAGTCTCCTTTTGACATAACCTAACATTCATTTCTTTTAAGTTTATTCAAGGCCATTGTGATACCTTTGAGAGAAAGGCTAAACGAGGACGAGTTAGAGGAGGAGTAGGCACAGGAGGTCTTTCGCGGTTTAACAACTTAGTTGGACAGATGTCGAATTCCAGCTCTATACTTTTGAAACCACGAAATGGATAACCCTGTATTACAGTTAAACAATGGGTCTTAGTCCACATTCACACGAGACACTTTTACTGTGCGGCAATTTTTTTTGGAACGTTCCTCTGTTGTTCACGCCCTGGCAATTCGGTTTTGGCAATTTTCGTTTTCGTTATTGCCTTGCCAAATGCAAATGCCTTAGAAAATGTGAAAATAATCTGCAGCCAACTTCACACTGCCGAACACAACAAAAGGAGTATGACGGTATGAATTATCTAAATTCATATCTCCTACCAACTGAGAATGGCCTGGTGTGAATGGGAACTTATAAGTTTAAATGGGAACTTATAAGTTTAACATAAAAATCAGAATCTCATGAACAGGACCAAATCTGGCCTTAGCTGAATTTGGAAATTTTTGGCGCTTGTGACTTTCTTTCTTAGGAGGGCACTATAGGTGGATGAGGCAGGGGAGGACCAAGAGATACGATGAGAAGCAGGAGTTAGAGGAGGTGGAGTTGGAGCTGGCAGAGAAGCAGTAGGATGTGGAGCTGCTACAGTCGTAGAAGTAAGTGGCGAATAGTTATTATTTTTTCCCCTTATAAGTTATAATTATACAATTTGCATCTTCAATTCTGTAGCACACTGTAATCATGCCACAAAATATTCCAAATAAACCTAGAATAAAAACAAAAACCCCACCATTGAACACAATGGGGCACAGCAATGAAACGAATACAGCCCAGCGGAAGAATCCGAAAAAAAAGGAAATGTTAAACGAAAAACGGTTATTTTTGTTGCTTAACGAAGCAAAAATTTAGTGAAGCGCGTAAAAAATAACATCAACGGCAACAGAAATACAAAATGAAAAAAAAAGATCGCCCCCCGCCAAACGAAATGATAGTTTCGAATCTCTACACCCTCCCCCCCCAAAAAAAAGGATACGCTTTTCACTTATTTCCCCCCCGTTTATGCTCTTTAAACAAACAACCACAAAAAAGAAGACAAAGAAGAAAAAAAAGGAATACGAAATCGAGAAAATAAATGGTACAACCGCAATTGTATTGGAGTCTATTTTATAACATTCTTCGTTACAATAGACATGGACAACCGACCGACCGAGCGAGCAACCAACCAACCACCACCATCAGGACGACGAGGCTAATTTAGCACCCAAAACAAGAAAAACACCAAAAACCAACAACAGCAACAAAATATATAATAAAATCTACCTTGGCGTTAAATTAAAATTCGTAATACAACAGTGTATATTTCATTAGTGTTTAATGAAAAAAAAAAGCTGAGCTGCACTGAGCAGTGAAACGAAACGAATGAACGGCCAAAAAAAAAAAATAATAAAATAAAAACGCAATAAAAATATTTGCATTAAAATAAATTTAAATATTTCTTTTGATTACATTTACAATAACTCGTTTCTTTTTTTTATGGGATAACCACTTAAACCTCAACGGTTTTTTTTATCCACGCCTAACTACATTGTCACAGAGACGTGGACAGTCCCAGGGAAAATGTGGCTCAGGGTTCTACAATTTTCGATCTGTTAGGAGGAGAAATACGAAAACAGAACCACATGAGTAGGTGGTGTATATTTTCTGTTTTTGCAAATGCCAAAATAATCTGCAGCCAACTTCACACTACCAAAAAAATGCTAAAGGAAGTGCCAGTAAGCGCAAGTTTTTTCCCCCTTGAGAATTGCGGCATTTAAAATTGCCCAGTGTGAATGGGAACTTCTAAGTTTAACATAAAAACCAGAGGCCAGATTTGGCCAAATTTGGCCCTGTAAATGAGAATTCTTCTAAATTAACAAATCAACCGGTTATGAAGTATTTTCTTCTTCAGCCAACTTCACACTACAAAAAAAAAATGCTAAAGGAAGTGCCAGTAAGCGCAAGTTTTTTTCCCCTTGAGAATTGCGGCATTTAAAATTGCCCAGTGTGAATGGGAACTTCTAAGTTTAACATAAAAACCAGATGCCAGATTTGGTCCTGTAAATGAGAATTCTTCTAAATTAATAAATCAAGCGGTTATGAAGTATTTTCTTCTTCTTCTCAATTGTACTCAGCCAGTTCAGTGGTAGTTCACAATTGAATTACTTAATTACTGAATGATTTAATTTTTTTTTTAAAAGGAAAAACTACAGCAGACGCCTTCTTCTGGCGGACACTGTACGTAACCAATTTTATACTTTTTATTTTACACTTAAATCAGTTTATTGTTTGGTTATTGTTTATATTCACATTCAAATGCACACACACAAACACACACACACGCATACATACACACCTGCTCAGAATAATAGATACAACATATCGGCTATCATTAATCCTTAAATGCGTGGTGTATCCTATGGGATACAACAAAATGTTGACTTTGTCGCAATTTACCGCCTACCGGGTCAACTTCTATGATAGTGAATCAATCATAAAGTGTTATACATTTTGCTTTTTAAAAGTAAACGTAAATAAAACAAATATAAAAGAGTCGAATGGCGTCAAAATCGCCATTAATTCGGATTAATTTAATTTTAATTAATTTAATTTTAATTAATTTAATTTTAGCTAATTTAATTTTAATTAATTTAATTTTAATTAATTTAATTTAAATTAATAATTAATTTAATTTTAATTAATTTAATTTTAACTAATTTAATTTTAATTAATTTAATTTTAACTAATTTAATTTTAATTAATTTAATTTTAATTTATTTAATTTTAATTAATTTAATTTAAATTAATTTTAATTAATTTAATTTTAATTAATTTAATTTTAATTAATTTAATTTTAACTAATTTAATTTTAATTAATTTAATTTTAATTAATTTAATTTTACTTAATTTAATTTTAATTAATTTAATTTTAATTAATTTAATTTAAATTAATTTTAACTAATTTAATTTTAATTAATTTAATTTTAACTAATTTAATTTTAATTAATTTAATTTTAATTAATTTAATTTTAATTAATTTAATTTTAACTAATTTAATTTTAATTAATTTAATTTTAATTAATTTAATTTTAACTAATTTAATTTTAATTAATTTAATTTTAATTAATTTAATTTCAACTAATTTAATTTTAATTAATTTAATTTTAACTAATTTAATTTTAATTAATTTAATTTTAACTAATTTAATTTTAATTAATTTAATTTTAACTAATTTAATTTTAATTAATTTAATTTTAACTAATTTAATTTTAATTAATTTAATTTTAATTAATTTAATTTTAACTAATTGAATTTTAATTAATTTAATTTTAATTAATTTAATTTTAATTAATTTAATTTTAATTAATTTAATTTTAATTAATTTAATTTTAATTAATTTAATTTTAATTAATTTAATTTTAATTAAGTTAATTTTAATTAATTTAATTTTCTTTAACTGTTGATCCAGTTCAGTAGATTTAGTACAGGGTTCTCCAAAAAGAGGTGTTATTTTGGTATTCAAACAATTTTTTTGGGGATAAATGATCGGGTGTTTATTTCATAATAAAGAGGAAGGTATGTCGTTAATAATGAAAAACCACATTGGCCAACACGACCACGTTTACAGGACCATATCCTTTTCATGGAAGTTTTCTATAAACAAATCGCAAAGTGGCTGTCTTATGTCCTCGATAGCCTCACGAATTCTATTCTATGGGGTCTTGAATCGATGCTGGGCTGTTGGCGTAGACCTTATCTTTCACGTGGCCCCAAAGTAAGAAGTCGCAAGGTGTTCAATCACAAGATCTCGATGGCCGGAAACTTTTCCCGTATGGACAAACCTGGGTTTTCTTCAACACTTTGTTGTATCTTTCACATGCAACAAACCGCATTTTTTCTTCTTTAAATACAATTGACTTGAGGTGCAGCTATTTATATGAGCAGGCGTGTCTGTATATTCTACTACAATAACATGTAATAAACAATATTGTAACAATATTTTATATAACAAATTACAATAACAACAACAACGGCAATGGCAACAACTACCACAACAGAGAGTAATACTTTGTCGTTTAACACAATTCATGGGGAGGACAACAAAACCAACAGCACTCAAACATATACAAACAAAACAAAACAATAAAAAAGTGTGTATGTGTGTGTGTGATGGGATATGGAACTTTTAATTATCATTGCTGTAACGATCCTGTGTGTATACGAATCCTGTGGTAATTTGCATATGAATGCCATTGTGCATGTATTAGTAAACGCTCCTATGAATATTTAGTTATTCCAAAATACATGTGTGTGCCTGTTTGTGTGTGTTTATGTGCAAGTGTAAAGGTGTGTTGTTTAGTTTTGACAACAATATTGTTATCGCTCTAAGGTACAATGGCAACATTGTCAATTGGTTTTTGGAATACTTGGAATATGTCAGAGACTTTCACCTTTGAATGGACAAAACATCGGCAATTCTTATTCCATACACTTGAATATGGGCAATATAAATTCGTATGAAATGCATCTTTTTATATAAATTTTAATTTATAAAAAGCGAATAAAAATGGTAAAAGTTACAGCCCAAAAGAAATCAATTCTTTGTTTGTGAATATTCGGTGAATAATATTGAATATTCGGTCGTACTTGATAACATGTCCCTATTACCGAAACTCTAAAGCCACAATCCTTATCTTAATATATATTTACTAGGGTGGAGTGAAAACATGCTTTTTTTTTAATTTGAAAAAGTTAACCTCGGAAAGAGATGTAGTCTGGGGTCCTTATGAAGGGAAAAATAAAGAAATAAATTTTAAAAAATTTTTAGGGGTCGCGCCACTCCCTCGAAATTTGGAAATTATCGCTATTTTGGCGTTGATTTTAGAAAAATCCTAAAAATTAACGACTTAACTTATTCGAAATTTAAAAGTTTGAGCTTGTTCAGTGCCCAAACAAAAGTATTTGAGGCAAATATGAGGATAATCGACTAATATTTGTAGCTTTGGTGGCGATTTCATTGTTCAGTCAATTTTCTGAAGAAGGGACGATTTGACTTATTTTACTTTTTGAAATTTTTGAACAATGAGAAAATTTTTTTTAAATTTTTTCATGCCCTTATTTCATTGTTTAAGCTATTGCAAACATTTATTGACATAAAACTTTTTAGGATTTTTCTAAAATCAACGCCAAAATAGCGATAATTTCCAAATTTCGAGGGAGTGGCGCGACCCATAAAATTTTTTTCTTTATTTTTCCCCTCATTAGGACCCCAGACTACATCTCTTTCCGAGGTTAACTTTTTTTTTTGAATTTCACTCCACCCTAATATTTACCCTCGCACTGATTCACTGATACACTGATTCACTGACTGTCACGCAGTACGTAGGAATTTAAATATGCATTCTATAATAATTCTATAAATAATAATAACAAAAAAAAATAATATTTTTTTTTTTGTACAGAAATTGTGTTTTCCCAAAATTTTTTTTTTTCGAAAATTTTTTTTTCTAAATTTTTTTTTTCCAAAATTTTTTTTTTACAATTTTTTTTTTTTACAAAATTTTTTTTTTTCAACAAAAATTTTTTTTTCAACAAAAATTTTTTTTCCAATTTTATTTTTTTTCGAATTTTTTTTTTACAAAATAGTTTTCTCAAAATATTTTTTACAAAATTTTTAAAATTAAGTAACAAATACTTTCTCAAGCAAATTAACGGGCGCCATAGGCGCATTACAACTTACTAGTTGTTTATAAAAGTCAGCCCACAATTATCACTCACTCGGGTGTGGCCGATTCCCCTCCTTCTGATACCTTCCATCCAAAAGTTCCACTCTCTAACCGTTTTTATAAATCGTATACACCTTCAGTTCACCTCAAATAATCTAGCTGATATTTGATAGTTAGCAAATGTTTTGTTAGATGAAATCGATGGCAGAAAATTGGCACCCTCATTAGGCCCCGTACCGCAACTCCTACCGTCGTTACAGAAACCCTATAACCGGCACATTAATTCTTATAGGAAACTTAACACTCTCAATAAGTTAGCACCTCTGCATATCATTGAACTTTTGGGGTTATTGGTCCTTCTTTTCTTTCTGCTATCACCCTTACAAATGATTCTTAGCTTTGGAAGTCCGCTCTTGGGATATGTCCGAGATAAACCATCAATGGGTGAGGGAGTATGCTAGAAATATTATAATCCTTTTTTTATATTTGCGTATATTTTTTGGGTTGGTCGAAGGACCATTTATTAAGTCTCACATATTTTCTATGGTTTCCTATGATTCTATAACATTTCGGGTATAAAAGAAAATTACCTACAAAATGCCCTATTGTTTTAAGGGATTGGTCGAAGGACCATTTATTTAGTCTCATATATTTCCAATGGGATTCTACAAGAAAAAATCTTAGTAAGAACAATTGCTGTGTAATTATAGGCGACATTTCGGGTATTAAAGAAAATTACTTACAAAATTGCCAACTATTTTTCAGGGGCTGGTCGAAGGACCATTTATTAGGTCTCATATATTTTTAATGGGATTCTATAAAAAAACTGAAATACATTACCTACAAAATGCCCTATCTATTTTCAGAGACTGGTCGAAGGACCATTTATTTAGTCTCACACATTTTCTATGGGATGGGAAAACTAAAGGAAATTACCTAGAAAATGCTCTGTCTATTTTCAGAGACTGGTCTCACATATTTCCAATGGGATTCTATTAAAAAAAAATCTTATTAAGAATAATTTCTTTGTAATTATAGGCGACATTTCGGGTATTAAAGAAAATTACCTACAAAATGACCAACTATTTTTCAGAGACTGGTCGAAGGACCATTTATTAGGTCTCATATATTTTCAATGGGATTCTATAAGAAAACTAAAGGAAATTACGTACAAAATGCCCTGTCTATTTTCAGAGACTGGTCGAAGGACCATTTATTTAGTCTCACATATTTCCAATGGGATTCTATTAAGAAAATCTTAGTAAGAACAATTGCTTTGTAATTATGGGCGAAATTTCGGGTGTTAAAGAAAATTACCTACAAAATGCCCTTGATATTTTTCAGAGACTGGTCGAAGGACCATTTATTTAGTCTCACATGTATTGTATGGGATTCTATAAGAAAAGTAAAAGAATTACCTACACACTGCCCTTTCTATTTTCAGAGACTGGTGGACGACATACTTATTTTTTTAAATTTTTAGTAGTAAAGCAATATTTTGTTTTCCACTCTACCGTCTCCTAGATGGGAGTACAATTATAGCAGCTAACACCATCTAAAGCCAACTACAAATTCTAAACGAATATGCTCCCATTTGGTCCTGGAATATTTCACAAATTGTCTACTTTATTTAGGTCCTTAAAAATGCCGACATTGTTGTTGTCCATATTAGTATTTGCCAAACTAATATTTGCTGGCAAAGTGTTAAGTTATTAGAGGAGTACGTGAATATTTCATAAGTTTTAAAATATGTTTCACACACTCACACGACTACACTCCGATATCCCTTTACAACATCCGTCACGAACTGAGGAGGAAACCCATAAAATCCTTTACAAACTAATCTTTATTACCGCACATATTTTCGGTTGTTCTCTCAACCTCCCTGGCACTCATTCGCTATCTCTCTCCCTACAAATAGGGGGGGAAAAAAAAGAAACAAACCCGGATTTTTATGAAAAGAATCCAACATATATCAGACAAAACTTATGGTGAGGGGGGGAAGCCTAAGATGCAGGAACTCCCAGCGCAAGACATGTGGCTGGAAAAAAACTGAAATATGAAAAAAAAGAAAGAAAAAAAAACAGAAGAAATGGCGAAAAACAATCTGAAGCTTAATAAAACTTTGTTATTTTAACACCATCAACACCAGCAGGAGCAGCAGCAGCAGGATAAGGCGGCGGTAAGTGCTCATACTGGTGTATGGCAACAGCCAAGACTGGCAGACACGCCCGCGTTTTCATGCTGCCAACCCGAGAAAAAGAAATCTGACTGATGCTGTGACTTATTATTTGTGGCATAACATTGTGAGCGACATGTCATACAGAGCAGCATTGTTGCTTTTCCTCCCATCCCCCCACTCCCATGTTATCGTCACCACCCCCACCTACAACAAAGTAATTGGGATGGTGGGGGGTGGACGGGGGTTTCCAAATATCTACACGCTAAAACTGAATAAATGAAAAATATGCATTTTGCATAAAATTTTTATACGCGGCACAACGAACGTGTTAAGAAGGTCCTGAAAGAATATTCACGCTTTTTTCTTTTTCATTTCTTTTGCGGTTGAGAGAGAGAGGGAGAGAGAGCGAACATACGAAATTCCTTCGAGTGTATGAAGGAAATGTTGCTGTTGTTCTTGGTCCCATTGTAGTTCAGAATGCATAACAAAGTCTAAAATGAATTTATGTTTCTTTTGCAATTTGTCGAAGAAAAAGAAAAGACATAAACGAAACGAAACGGAATTTGGGTAGGAAAGTAGGAAAAATCCACAGGAATTTACTTAATTCCGTCTGTCATATGTAGATGAGTATTAAACAGATTCGGGCATATGGAAGACAGTGGGACACAATGGGGTTAAGGGAGAAAAATTATACTCGCCAACGAAGAGAAAGTCAAAGGCCGGGAGGAGTTTTAACGGATTATCACTTTGCTAAAAAATTGGGCGCCCTCATGCGAGTGCATTTTCCAAGAAAAAACTTAATTTTAAGAGATTTAGGGTCCCTTTTAAGATTTGGGCTCCTTTGGTCAGTCAACAATTCCGAAATGACAATTTTTTTAACAAATTCAAAAACCCACTCGCTAGATAACAAGACTTTGGTACTTTTTTAAATTTACCAAAGTCATCCACATGGTCAAATAACACCAACTCAATTGCTGCGATGGGCGACGCATGGACATTAGGGTGTCCCACAAATTTTAATTTTACTGTTTTTCGTGTTTTTTTTGTGGTTTAGTGATTCCTTGTTTGGTGCATCGGTTAATTCGTTACTTTTGTGTGCAATTCGTTAAAAACCAACCAACGAATCAGTTGTTAGAATGGTTTGACACCCATAACTTTGAAATGAGAGGATTAAAATTAAAAAAAATTGTTTTCACATTACGTAGAATTTTTTCAGCTTTTAAAATGGCATCATTAGTTTTTTTAAAATTTTTAAAAATTATAAAAAACGTTTTTTTAAAGTTCCATAACGGCGTCGAATCTGAAGACCATAACTTTGAAACGCCAACAGTAAAATTAACAATTTTTTTTTTCAAAAATTACTTAGAATTTTTCCAGCTTTTACAACGGCATCATTAGTTTTTTACATTTTTATGAAATTTTTAAAAATTATAAAATGTTTTTTAAAGTTCCATAACAGCCTCGAATCTGAAGACCATAACTTTGAAACGCCAACAGTAAAATTACCAACTTTTTTTTTCAAATTACTTAGAATTTGCCAGCTTTTAAAACGGCATCATTAGTTTTTTACACTTTCATGAAATTTTTAAAAGTTATGTCACATTTCTTTTGTGTTTTATGTAAAATTTCCACAAAAAAAAAATCCCGAAAAACGAGCAAAAAAATTACAAAACTTACACCGAGTTACACACATTCTGTCATATGAACCAAATTTACTTTTTCGGAAAGGGGATAAAAAATAAAAATACACGTGTATCGGCGATTTTCATGTACACGTCAGAATTTTTTTTTTTAAGTTTGAAGTATAAATCTCGTTGTGGCCTGTGTGAAAGCCGATTTTTAACCCTTTTTCAGTGATCCAATCGAGCTGATTTTTTGCAGGCAGACTCGTGGAAATGTCTGTATAACGTCAAATTTTTAAAAAAAATAGATATTTATCAATTCTCAGATTTTCCTAATTTTTTTTTTTTTAAATGTTTATCTTTTTTTTTTTAAGGTTTTCAGTTCCAAAAACATTTTTTTTTCGTAACGCTTAAAAATTTGGAGCCTCATCAAGTTATGCAAAGAAAAGTGAAAAAAATATTTTTTTTTTCAAAAATAATAAAAATTGGGCAAAATCTGAGAATTGATAAAAATTGTTTTTAAAAAATTTGACGTGATACAGACATTTCCACGAGTCTGCCTGTCAAAGATCAGCTCGATTGGATCACTGAAAAATTCTGACGTGTACATGAAAATCGCCGATATACGTGTATTTTTATTTTTTCCCCTCTTTCCGAATATGTGCATTTGGTTCATAGGACAGAAACAAAATCTATTTTTTGTAACACAGTGTTATGATTTTCCTACATCAAATTAAAGCTCAAACGTTTTTCTTTGGAAATGATGACTTAACGATTTTCAAAATGCTTTTTATTGGCCAAATTCAGCTTGAAACCCAAATTTGTTGCCAAAAAACCGGTTTGTGGCAACTCTAAAACTTTTCTAAAAATTCTCAAAAATACTTTACAACACAAGCTTTCAAAATCAGGTTGAGCAAAAAAAAATATTTCTTTTTTGACCCCCTAATGGGTCGAGATCTTCAGTAAAGGCTTTTCGATTCCCAGCTTTTGGTCTGTCGCTGCCAAAATCTAGCCACATGGCTTTGCTACCAAAATTCGAATATAAATTTACTTTGTATTGTAATTAAAAGAAATATAAATATTTCTCCATTATCGGACATTGTCACACTGTCCTAGTGCGACTTCTTAGGAAAACGTCGAGTTAATAAAGAAAACTTCTAGGATAAATTGAGAAGATTATGTGAGTAAAACACCAGAAGAAAAAAGAACGCAATACATATCAGATTATAATGAATGAGATGAAAATGGATCAAGCTAAAAATAGCTTAAAAACTATTTGAGAATTTTTCGCAAAACAGAAAGCTATGGGGAAAAAACTTAAGTATAGGCTAAGGTGTTATTGAAAAGAAAAAAATTCATAGCATACTCTAAGGTGTCAAGAAAAACAACAAAGAAAAAATAATGATAATAACTTGTCGCCAACTAGGAGCTCAAACACAATAAAGTTTGGCTATAAACTAAAGCATACTTGTAGGTGCTTCAACTAAATCATAGATATAACAAAGGTATTACAACTAAATTGTTGTGCTGAAAGCAGAACCTTTTCGGTTTATTTAGAAAATCTACTCCCCCCCATTCTCTCTCTCTCTCTTTTGGTTACCTTATCACAATGATGAGCTTTAAAGCCCATCACTCACCATAAAACAAAAACCAGTCAAGTGAATGAAGGTGAGATAAAGGGGTTTTCCGAACCAAAGTGCCAGAGACGGCAGTTCTATCTCATTTGTTTTGCGTTTATCCACGTTGAGCTTTATGTTTATTAAAACGAAATTTATTAAACACTTATTTCCGTATCGTTAGCCTGGCACCCCTAGAAGTATGCTCTTAAAATTGAGTTGTATTTTTGTGGGACAACAACTACATACCCAGCGTAGAAAGGGCCATAAGCACCAACCAACAGCGCCAACAATCAACCTCAAAGTATGCTGCATAAAATTCGACAAAATAGTCTCGGGCAAAAGTCGAACGAAAGCAAACACGAACAGCAACCGTAAACATTAAACGCAATCAAGCTAAAAACAGAACAAACAACAACAACAACAAAACAAAATACAAAACATAAAGTTTTCAACGCATATCTTAACTAAAGTTTAACGAAACGTTCAAAGATTGGGTTAAACGGAAAGCGTTGCTAAATTGAAGAGCAAGAGGGGGACCATAAAATCTTTTGTTACCCAGCGGGCAGAGACGAGGGGCAAATATCGCATAGTGTGTGGGCAATTCATCGTCGCCTCTCTGCGCGTTTGCTGTGTTGTGGTGGCGCGTTTGAAACGCGTAAACTTTTGTTTTTGAGTTTGGAACGGAAAAACTTTACAATGACTTTTTACAACCTTTAAAGCCACAGTAATAAAACCAACAACAACAGCAACAGCAACCAACACAAAGTCTAACAACATCCGCCACAACTACAATAACGCCCGACCACCGCCCGACCGCCGCCCGCTACTGCAGCATAAGAACGGAAGGAATTTCGAATGAAAAGTTTACAATAAAACCAACGCGCGTATAATTAAATAACACTCGTTGCCCTGTTAAACTGCAATGGAAACACAGAAACGCCCCCACCCCCGAAAAATGCCAGATAAAACTGATGAACAATTATTGCAAAACATTCTATTTTTAACGAACTTTTTGCAATATTTTCGAAAAAAAAAATATGAAAGAACTTTGAAAGTGTGCGGTGTGGCTTCGCTTTGGCCATTAACATGCTTCTCAATTAGGGGCTATGAGGGAGTTAGTACGGGAGTCTGTATACGATAAAAGTACAAAAGAAATCCCTTTTAGAGGTCGTTGTCTGAACAGTCGGCCAAACACTTTTAAATCAAAAAATGTCATTGCACCGTCCCCTGGGTTATCCAGAGCCGCGACAGGAAGTAACATTCGTCTCCTCTTCCACCACCGTTAAGTGGACAAATTGAGTTTGGACAGTAAAAGGATTTCTCGAAATCATATTTACATTTTGCACTTTGTGCGAATTGATAGTGGCCATTATTGCCATTATTTGACCAGTGAAAACATTCAATTCGCATTATTTATTTTATTTTGGATTTTAACACACTTTTGTGTTTTATTTTTAAAATAATTGTACAGATCAACAAGCGGTGTGTTAAGTTTGTGCATGAGTTTGAAAGACATCGCAGGAACTGATCTACTTTGGGAAAACCTATAGGCAGCAGACAAGCTACAATTGCTTCGAGGGAAAGTAGTAGGACAGGAAAATACTAAATTTGTCTCCCCGTAATAGCTAACCGGTTCAAGGGCTCATTAAACTATTCGAAGAGCTGTCGAGCACCGCTAGATAAAATATAAAAGTCGCTGGAGACAAAGAAAATTGTGATCCGAAAGACATACGTACAGAAAGGAGAGCAGAGGCGTGGATATAGCGAAGAAGAAATCACATAAGGTCAGAATTTAGATTACGGCGAAGGGATCTGTGTCTCTGGCACAGTCGCAACCGCAAGTGGTTTGAAGCAACCTGAGGTAGTTTTATGGAACCTAAAGTGGTCTGAATTAACAACAAGTGGTGTGAAGGAACCTCAAGTGATCTGAGGGAACCTCAAGTGGACCGAAGGAGCCTCAAGAGGTTTGAACGAATCATAAGTGGTCTGAAGGACCATCAAGTGGTTTAAAAGAATCTCAAGTGGTCTGAAGGAAGCAATCACAAGTATTCTGAAGGAACCTCAAGTGGTTTAAAAGAATCGCAAGTGGTTTGAAGCAACCTCAAGTGGTCTGAAGGAACGTCAACTAGGTTGAACGATCCTCAAGTATTCTAAAGGAACATCAAGTGGTTTAAGAGAATCTCAAGTGGTCTGACGGAACCTCAAGTGGTCCGAAGGAGCCTCAAGAGGTTTGAAAGAATCTTAAGTGGTGCGAGGGAACATCATGTGGTTAAAAAAATCTTAAGTAGTCTGAAGGAAGCAATCACACGTGTTCTGGAGGAACCTCAACCAGGCTGAACGATCTCCAAGTTTTCTAAGGAATCTCAAGTGTTGAGAAAGAATCTCAAGTGGTCTGACGGAACCTCATCTAGGATGAACGATCCTCAAGTATTCTAAAGGAACCTCAAGTGGTTTAAAAGAATCTCAATTGGTCTGAAGGCAGCAATCACAAGTGGTCTGAAGGAACCTCAACTAGGCTGAACGATCCTCAAGTATTCTGAAGGAACCTCAAGTGGTTTGAAAGAATCTGAAGTGTCAGAAGTAACCTCAAGAGGTTTGAGGCAACCTCAAGTGGTATGAAGGAACCTCAAGAGGTTTGAGGCAACCTCAAGTGGTCTGAATCTACCTCAAGTGGTCTGAAGGAACCACAACTAGGCTGAACGAACCTCAAGTATTCCGAAGGAACCTCAAGTGGTCTGATAGAAACTCAAGTGGTCTGAAGGAACCTCAAGTGGTCTCATAGAATCTCAATTGGTCTAAAGGAACCTCAAGTGGTTTAAAAGAATCTGAAGGAAGCAATCACAAGTGTTCTGGAGGAACCTCAACTAGGCTGAATGATCCTCAAGTATTCTGAAGGAACCTCAAGTGGTTTGAAAGAATCTCAAGTGATCTGAAGGAACCTGAAATGGTGGGAAGAAACCTCAAGTGGTTTGAAAGAATCTGAAGTGGTTTGAAAGAATCTGAAGTGGGTTTAGCGCAACCTCAAGTGATCAGAAGTAACCTTAAGTGGTCTGAATCTACCTCAAGTGGTATGAAGGAACCTCAAGAGGTTTGAGGAACCTCAAGTGGTCTGAATCTACCTCAAGTAGTCTGAAGGAACCTCAACTAGGCTGAACGATCCTCAAGTATTCCGAAGGAACCTCAAGTGGTCTGAAGGAACCTCAATTGGTCTGAATCTACCTCAAGTGGTCTGAAGTAACCTCAAGTGGTTATCAAAATTGGTTTGAAGCAACCTCAATTAGTCTGAAGGAACCTCAAATGGTTCTGAAGGACTTCAATTGGTTTAATACAACTGAATTGGTTTGAAGTAACCAGAAGTGGTTTGAAGTAACTAGAAGTGGTTTGAAATAATCTCAAGTGGTTTGATGCAATCCCAAGTGTTTTTGTAGTTCCGTAGCATAGGGGGTTTGTTTGCAACCACGCGAGGTTTGAACAACCTTTAGAGGTCTAAAGCAAACCACAAATAGTTGAAACTCAGTAACTGTGACAGTGAGTCTTCGTTGATCCATTATGTGAACTATTCCAGCCATATGTCTTGCCTGGTCACGCAGTTGGAAGCAATCCAACAACGTTCCAACTCAATAAGACTGTTAGAGATACTTCTCTGGACACCAACTGCCAATGAAGGGCATCCTTGTGTCGTCTCCATCTTAGCTCACCGCTCTGCCTGCAAATGAAGCACACTTTTGTTGAATGCACAAAACAAAAAAAATAGAAAACGAAACACCACAACAACAATCGATGGCCTAGCCTAGGCTAACTCAACATAAAGTTGTGGGTTTCTGGTGAAGTCTACAATGTTTACACATACAATTGCATTTGCAAACAAGCAACAATACAAACGTAATATAATAATAACAATAATAACAACAACACTGGCATTTGGCAAAAATACGCCGGAAGGGGAACCGTGTTCGGGAAAACAATACGAATTAAGCCATGATGCGTGCCTTTAACAATATAAGTGGCATTAACAGCAAACGGCAGCAGTCTGAATTTTATTTAGGAGCACATTAAATGGACGCCAGGCATATTTTGCCATGCACTAGGCACACTTGGTGTACACGACAAATAATGCCGGCAACAACACCCACAATAAAATACACCACTCCTGACAGGGATTGTGGATTGTAAATGAATGGTCGTTTGATTGTTGTCAAGGAGCGAGCGAGGGAGGAGTGAGCGAGCGAGGGTGGGAGGTCAGGAGGTGATGGTGATTTCCCAACAAGGTGAGTGAACTTAGGGTGAGTGAACAAGACGTAAACTTTTCAAAGTTCATTATGAATTCCATAAGTTTTTCATTATGTCTCTTATGCCGAGGACTTCGTAATCGTCCATCAGGTGGTTCTGGTTTTATCTGATGGAGTTTCAAAAGGTCACATAGCCAAATGTTCAATGATGTTTTAATGGTTTTGATTTTATAATGAAAGGTGGCAATGATGAGTAAGTGGAAGTTAAGTGTCACACACACACACACACACGCAAGGGGAAACGATTAGTTGGAACTGAGTTCGTGCTATGAAAATTCGATTGTGATAAGGGAATTGTTGGTCGCTTTTGGCGACCACATGGATAATTTCTGTGTTTCAAGTGTTTGAAAGTAGAAAAAAATTAATTTAATGCAAGACGTTTACTCAAAAAAACTTAAGCTGAATAAATAAAAAAATATAAAATTATAAATAAAAAAATATAAAATCTTAATATATATTTACCCTCGACACTGATTCACTGACTCTGTCACGCAGTACGTAGGAATTTAAATAGGCATTCTATAATAATAATAATAAAAAAAATAATATTTTTTTTTTGTACAGAAATTGTGTTTTCCCCAAAAATTTTTTTTACCAAAATTTTTTTATCCAATTTTTTTTTTACAAATTTTTTTTTCCAAAAATTTTTTTTTTCCAAATTTTTTTTTTTCAACAATATTTTTTTTTCCACTAAATTTTTTTTTTCAACAAAATTTTTTTTTTCCACAAAAATTTTTTTTTTCAACAAAATTTTTTTTTTCCACAAAAATTGTTTTTTTCAACAAACATTTTTTTTTGAACAATAATTTTTTTTTTCAACAAAAATGTTTATTTCAACAAAAATTTTTTTCCCACAAATTTTTTTTTTCCAATTTTATTTTTTTTTGAAATATTTTTTACAAAATTTTTAAAATTAAGTAACAAATACTTTAGCAAATTAACGGGCGCCATAGGCGCATTACAACTTACAACTTAGTTATAAATAAAAAAATATAAAATTATAAATAAATAAAAGAAAAAAAAAATAAAAATTTAAATAAAATTAAAAATATGAAAAAAAAATACAAAAAGTAAAAAAATTTAAGAAAAAAAATTTAAAAAAATCCTTAAAAACATCTCGCTATCGAATAATAGAAACAACAATTCTGTAAAATAGAAAAAAGCTAAAAAAAAAAAATAAATAAAAATATTTCTGTTCAAATTTCGCTCACTCTTCAAACAAACCATTTCTCTGTCCTTTCTAGCCGCATCATTAAAGTAGTTGGTTCAAAACAAAAATATGGTCGAATACCTCTATTGGTAGGTATTCTCACCGACACACGCACACTTACACAATCATGTATGAGTGTATGTACACTAGGGTGGAGTGAAAACATTTAATTTGAAAAAGTTAACCTCGGAAAGAGATGTAGTCTGGGGTCCTAATGAGGGGAAAAATAAAGAAAAAAATTTTAAAAAATTTTTAGGGGTCGCGCCACTCCCTCGAAATTTGGAAATTATCGCTATTTTGGCGTTGATTTTAGAAAAATTAACGACTTAACTTATTCGAAATTTAACAGTTTGAGCTTGTTCAGTGCCCAAACAAAAGTATTTGAGGCAAATATGAGGATAATCGAATAATATTTGTAGCTTTGGTGGCGATTTCATTGTTCAGTCAATTTTCTGAAGAAGGGACGATTTGACTTATTTTACTTTTTGAAATTTTTGAACAATGAGAAAATTTTTTTTAAATTTTTTCATGCCCTTATTTCATTGTTTACGCTATTGCAAACATTTATTGACATAAAACTTTTTAAGATTTTTCTAAAATCAACGCCAAAATAGCGATAATTTCCAAATTTCGAAGGAGTGGCGCGACCCCTAAAAATTTGTTAAAAATTTTTTCTTTATTTTTCCCCTCATTAGGACTACATCTCTTTCCGAGGTTAACTTTTTTTTTTTTTGAATTTCACTCCACCCTAATGTACACATATAACAATAATATTTAGCACTTAATTTTATGCAAATTTTATGCAGATTCTTTTTCGGCAATGCCACAAAAACAAAAACAACGAAAAAATAAAATTCATACCCAAAATTGTCGTCCTGAGAGAGGACAACAGAAAAATACTAGAGAAAAAAGCTTTAAATGGAAATTATGTAGCACTATGATGTGAATGAATGCATGGGTGGAAATATGCACACACACACATGTACATATGTATACCCTTACTTTCACATTTGTATGTGTGTGTTCCCATATGTTTGAGCAAACAAAACAATGTCTATATTTTGCTATTGTTGTAAATATCAAAGTTAATGTTGAGCATTTTGTATGACACAAGTGAGTATGTACTCCGGGACATACAGACACCGACGACTTTTGTGCACCCTAATATTCGGTGGCGTATAATTAATATTAATTGTTGCGATTTTAAAATTTATCGTTACTATGTAATCGATTTAGTGGCAGTTTGTCATTGACTTGTATCGAATGTGACTAAAGTG
Organism: Hydrotaea cyrtoneurina; assembly: GCA_958296145.1. NCBI lineage: Eukaryota > Metazoa > Arthropoda > Insecta > Diptera > Muscidae > Hydrotaea > Hydrotaea cyrtoneurina. The sequence goes on from OY282516.1 coordinate 11,264,811, forward strand.
ATCGCAACATAACAACGGAATTCAAGAGAACTTTCCGCCGGCTCCTTAATGGAATGTTAAGGAATTCTCGGTAAAAGAAATCGCTGTTTTAATAAGAACATTTGATCCACTTCAGATTGGCCAGATTTCAAAATTAACGTGACTACTTTCTTACAAATAAGAAAATGTACATATCGCGCCCCATTATAATGGGGGCTCAATGCAGATCCACTATCCCTAAATGACTTCCGAAATAAAAATATTATCTAAACATATTTGGCAGCAAGAGACACTGCTTCTATCGACTGTGTCTCAATTGCTATGGCGTACCCTTCACGGCAGAGAGAATAAAAATAGTCATTACTCGTATTACATGAATACACACAGACACACGCAAATGACTGGTCCTTGCTAAGTATCTACACATGTAAGATCGGTCATGTGGCTGTGTCTATGAAAGTATAAATGAATATTTACCACGACCACTACAATGGCACACGCACACACACACATACAGACATTACCACTAACACACTGCCACAGAAGACTGCAATATTTACACATCTGAGAGTGTGAACACCTTGTCTATGCAAGGATGCGTGTGTGTGTGTGTGTCTGTGGCAACATGTGTGTGATTGTATTTATAATGATTGTACAATATGTCTCTATGAAAAGAACTACGGTGGTACATACAAACACACGGACTCTTGTACTCATGTTGGTGAATATATTCGAGAACATTCACACACTCGCACACAACTTAATTTTTGTAGATGTGTTGAGTTAATCACAAAAGTTTTGTTGTTCTGCTAACAACGGTTCTAGTAAAATGTTGGACTGTGCGTGTGTGTCGTTGAATGTGTGAATTTTCGGTATTTTATATGGACATTTACATTTGTATTTCATTTGTGAAAATGTGCTGAAATTTCTTTATTGTTAATGTAAATTTTCCTCACATTTTTGTTTTCACTTCGGTGGAGTGGGAGGTACTCTGTGCTTTGGCCACATTTTTGGCTGGGAAAATATGGTCGCAATGTACAGAGAAAGAAAAGTGGTAGAACAAGTCTCCTCTTAAATGATGTAACTTTTCGTTGATTCGACGAAAATGTTCTTCATTTGTATGTCACTTTTGAAAATGTCACTTTTTGACACTTTTCATTTTATTTGACATCTGTCACTTTTCTGACAGTTGTCATTTTTTTGACAGCTGTCATTTTACTGACAGCTGTCACTTTTTTGACAGTTGTCACTTTTTTGAAAGTTGTCATTTTTTTGACAGTTGTAATTTTTTTTACAGTTGTCATTTTTTGTCATCTTTTTGACAGCTATCACTTTTTTGACAGCTGTCACTTTTCTGGCAGTTGCCATTATTTTGACAGTTGTAATTTTTTTACAGTTGTAATTTTTTTTGACAATTGTCACTTTTCTGACAGTTGTCATTTTTTTGACAGTTGTCATTTTTTTTGACAGCATTTGTTTGACAGCTGTCATTTTTTTGACAGCTGCCATTTTTTTGACAACTGTAATTTTATTGATAGCTGTCACATTTTGACAGCTGTCACTTTTTTGAAAGTTGTAATTTTTTTGACAGTTGTAATTTTTTTTACAGTTGTCATTTTTTTACAGTTGTCATTTTTTTGACAATTGTCACTTTTCTAACAGTTGTCATTTGTTTGACAGCTGTCATTTGTTTGACAGCTGTCATTTTATTTGACAGCTGTCATTTTATTTGACAACTGTAATTTTTTACAGCTGTCACTTTTTTGACAGCTGTCACTTTTCTGACAGTTGTAATTTTTTTGACAGTTGTAATTTTTTTACAGTTGTCATTTTTTTGACAGCTGTCATTTTTTTGACAGCAGTAATTTTTTTGACAGCTGTCACTTTTTTGACAGTTGTCACTTTTTTGAAAGTTGTCATTTTTTTGACAGCTGTCATTTTACTGACAGCTGTCACTTTTTTGACAGTTGTCACTTTTTTGAAAGTTGTCATTTTTTTGCCAGTTGTAATTTTTTTTACAGTTGTCATTTTTTGACAGCTGTCATGGTTTTCACTTTTTTGACAGCTGTCACTTTTGTGTCATTTTTTTCACGATGTCACTTTTTTGACCGCTGTAATTTTTTTGACAGCTGTCACTTTTTTTGACAGCTGTCATTTTATTAGCTGCCATTTTAGTTGGTCATTTTATTAGCTGTCATTCTATTTCACAATGGTCCGGACCAGTATTTTTCTGTAGAAAATTCTTTTTCTCACCAAAAGTAATAATCTGCCCGTATGACACTAGAATTACTGGCCCCAAACAACTATTTTTCCTGTGCCTCTGTTATTAAAAATTAAAATAAACCACTTTGCACAGAAACTTCAATTATAAATGTTTTAGAGATTATGCGAATGGAAACTATTTTTTTGTACAGCAAATAATTGTCGAAAAACTCTGGGAAATTCCAACATTCATATCATATTCTGCCGATCTTTACAACCTTAAAGTCGTTTGCGACTTTTGTGATTGCTGCCCGGTGTATTTCTTCCGGTGTATCATCACTTCCTTTTACATCTGAACGACAAACGACAAAACTGTTCAAATATAAGAGAAATTTGCATAATGTATGATTAGGAAAGTGTTTATTTTTCCCAAACACCCCCCCCCCCCCCATCTCTTCGTTCAAAAAATAAACCAATGAACAGCAACAGCGGAAAGAGGCACTTCCGAATTAAAACAATTCAAAACGTACAGCGATGAAATGAAATTGCAGCAAATAATCTCCACTTGAGCCTTAACATCACCGCTCCCCACTCCACCTTAACAACTTTAAACCTTAAAAGTTGTTAAAGTTTAAGGGAATGCCGCCGAAAGCTCAGTTAACCCCCTGAGTTGTGGCAATAACACGGGCGTGAATATTACACACTTAGTAATCGGGGAACATGTTGAAAAACGCGTAAATTTCCGTAACTATTGTTAAATGTACTGCTACCACCTGTCCAACCATCCATCCGCTGCCATTGCTGCCCCCGGTGCACAGTGTTTCAGATTCGATGTTCATGGTTCAGACAATTGAATAAGTTTTGATTGATGTAGCCTTTTTTGGGTTATATAAAGGATCAATTGTGGGCAGGGATAGAAGAATTTAAAATCGCACGATTTCCAAACTTTCTAATGCTTTAGTCCTTGTTTACAATCGAGTTATTTATACAACTCACCAACATTAAGTATTTCAGAAGTTTTAAAATTGTCTTCGATGAATTGCAATTCTGAAACACTGCGGTCCACGGATGTTCGAGAGCAAACAGTTGCTGAAACAATGGGCATGCCGACCAACTACCACCAGCGCAAATGGCTGCAACAACGGCAGCTTGTAGTGACAATAACAACAACGATCGCCATAAAGCCATAAAGGTGGCGGTGATGCTGGTGGTGTGTGTGTGTGGTGATTCAAGAATTTTGTCGTTCCGCAAGTAACAGCGGCCAACAATGGCAACGACAGCAAACAGCGACAACAACAACGACAAGGACTCTGACAACGACATCTCCTTGCTGGATAACCGACTTAATTCCAGCACGCTCGAGAAAAGTGTTATTAAGGGAATTATGATTGCATTTTTAAAACTTCAACTTAATAAAAGTAAATTTCGACAGAAATGAAATTTACATAAATTGAACATTACAGTCATCGAAGGGTAGAATTGGGATTCTCTGTTTTGGGATGACTGAAAAGCGACCAGTCAGTAGCAGGCGATTTTCCACTAAAATATGTCACTTTTTTCCTTAGAGAAAGAAACACTTTTTCTACTTTTAGATAGGTTGACAAGACTTCCAATCAGAAATGGAATATTAACGTACTATATATTCCGATCCGTCTATGAGGCATTACATTTGAGACCTGCACTTTGCTGACAGTAGACTAATGGACAGTAGGGTGGAGTGAAATTCAAAAAAAAAAGTTAACCTCGGAAAGAGATGTAGTCTGGGGTCCTAATGAGGGGAAAAATAAAGAAAAAAATTTTAAAAAATTTTTAGGGGTCGCGCCACTCCCTCGAAATTTGGAAATTATCGCTATTTTGGCGTTGATTTTAGAAAAATCCTAAAAATTAACGACTTAACTTATTCGAAATTTAAAAGTTTGAGCTTGTTCAGTGCCCAAACAAAAGTATTTGAGGCAAATATGAGGATAATCGACTAATATTTGTAGCTTTGGTGGCGATTTCATTGTTCAGTCAATTTTCTGAAGAAGGGACGATTTGACTTATTTTACTTTTTGAAATTTTTGAACAATGAGAAAATTTTTTTTTAAATTTTTGTATGCCCTTATTTCATTGTTTACGCTATTGCAAACATTTATTGACATAAAACTTTTTATGATTTTTCTAAAATCAACGCCAAAATAGCGATAATTTCCAAATTTCGAGAGAGTGGCGCGACCCCTAAAAATTGTTTAAATTTTTTTTCTTTATTTTTCCCCTCATTAGGACCCCAGACTACATCTCTTTCCGAGGTTAACGTTTTTCAAATTAAAAAAAAACATGTTTTCACTCCACCCTAATGGACAGCCTGTCAGATATGTCCCGATCTATTCAGAATTTAGATTCATTTGAGGTTATTCTCTATATGTTGCTTTTCGATTCTGAGGTTCGTATATTTCCCCCATTCGTCCTCTTAGGACATTTGTTAGCTTCCTGGTTCATTGCTTCGTTCCACAATCCATCTGAGTCCTGCTATTTATTGCTTAAGACGTTCGTCCGCGGATGGGATGTCTTCTTCCTCTTTTGGTTCGGTTCGGTTCATCCAAAACCTCAATTGGTTTGGTTTCCCGAAAACATGATTCGTTTGCTTTCCGTTTTCGTCAGGGATTTTCCCCAGTTCCACGTTTCGTGTATTTCATTGGCTTGACCGCTTCCGTGGTTAATCTGAATTAATCGATTCATTCCCTTTCCATAATCTATTCCGCATCATCTATTCGTTCGCTTCAACGATTCATCTGCTGATGTGATTTGCACACTTTCGCTATTTGTTTTTTCTACAACTTGTTTGGTTCTTCCACATCCTCCATTGGTTTTTTTTTCGCAATTTATACAGCACCGTCTTTCTTTAGCTTACCCTGTTCTTCAGTTTCCTTGATGAGTATTCTACCAGGATTTATTCGTTTCGACGGTTCGTGGGTTACATTGGATTGACCGCTGTCGTGATTCATCTGATTCCTCGATTCGTTTGCTTTATAGTTTGGCCAGTTGGCGATTCGTCAACATTGTTTTGAGCTGCACATGGTCCACTTCCGCTATTTCTTCCCTTCCACTGGCCATTCGCTGTTGAGATTTTCACACTTCCGCTATTTTTTTCTGTTCCACGACTGGTTTGGTTGTTCCGCTTCCTCGATTGGTTTGTTTTCGCGGTCTATCGGGAACCGTGTATCTTTTGCTTAACCTGTTCTTCAGTTTCTTTGTCGACTTCTGTGCCAGGATTTGTTCGCGTTTTTTCGTTAGCTCTTCAGTTTCTTTGTCGACTTCTCTGCCAGGATTTGTTTGCGTTTTTTCTTTAGCTTACTCTGCTCTTTAGTTTCTTTGTTGACTTCTCTGCCAGGATTTTTTTGCGTCCACGATTCTTCCGCTTTCCAGTTAGTTTAGTTCGGCGGCTCTTCAACTTTGTTCGGTTCCGAGATTTGTCAGCTTCCTCCTTTGTCTTCTTCATCGGTTCAACAGCTTAGACGTTCGTTAGCTTCCTCAGTTTGACGGTGTCCTTGATGAGTCCTATACCAGGATTTGCACAGTTTATCCGCTTCATTGTCACAAACACTTCCATGGTTCGTGCTCTTCTCCGTTTGTTGGGGTTTCGCAGAGGTACGTCAGCTAATTCATTGCTTCCTCGATTCGCCCGCTTCCAAGTTTAGTCATTTCTGCGATTCGCCGACTTTGTTTGGCTTCGGTGTTCATCCAGAAACGCGGTTCCTTAGCTTTATCTGTTCGGTAGTTTGCTGTGTGGTTCGTCCACTTTAGGCTTGAATTAAATTACTTATTTACTAAAAATATCCAAATTCTTATCTAGTTGGCTTATCCTGTTACCCCTCCCCTGCTACCTAACCTATTCCATCACCTCAGACCCGTTCACCCTTTTTGTAAATGTCAGCAATAATAACACGATGATGCTGATAATAAAAAGGAAGGGATTTAATTACCTTAAGCTTGATAAAGTACTCCATTCATATACCCAACGAAACTTTTAAATATCAGGCCATCCGCCTGCTCCCTACCCGCGTATTTCCGCTCTCCTGGACAATTTCCGGCAGTCAACCAAAGTCATCACACACTATTTCCACAATGTCACCCATTCCCAAAGGTAATAATATTTGTGTCAATAAATGATCAATCATTCTTGGTTTGGCTTTTTAACACTTTTTCTCTCTCTCTCTCCCCTTCAATTCGTGTCCTTTTTTGTGCCTTCAAGCTTTTCCGTTTTTTTTTTTTTTTTGTTACGGTTCATATGAGAGGTGATATGTGTGCGTGTGTGTGTGTGGGCGGGTGCTTCTGTCACAGCTCAAGTGGCTTTGAAGGAAATACGAAGTTATATAAAGTGTCATCTGAAGTGTTGCCATCATAATACACACATTGACACTTTGCCAGCCATCGTCACCGGGGTCGTTATTTTTTTCCCTGTCGTTGCACTCTTCCACCCGACCACAAATATAAAAATTGATGGCATTTTCTCATGGTTAACATAATTTCCGCAGTGATGAGACACTTTTCAGGTGTCATAATGTCGAACGTAGCTGAGCGGTTGGAGGAAATAGTTTTGGTGCACTTATGTGCGACAGTGTGGGGTTTATGGCAAAGGTGGTCATTAAACGGAAACGGAAGTGTAACGTACTTGTATAAACTATAAAGTGTTTGACTTAAATATAATTGCCAGAGAGGGAGAGATTGAGTGAGGGGTAGAGAGAAAGAAACTTATAACGAATAGAAACCTTTTCGGAAAAGTTATAAATGAATCTTGTCGATTTCAAGCCACTGACTCTTAATCTTTTTGAGAAATTCCACCATTTATCAGTTTCTCTAATGGAATATGGATGTCTTTAATAAGAAACGAATAAAAACATTTTTGTTTTCATTAATGAAAAAACTTTTCAATAGCAAAAAATGATTGATCATGGTGAAATTTTACACAAGTTGGAAAACTCTGTGTATAAAATCACAAGGGGGTAAATCGGGAATCTTCTCTCTAATGGAGAAATACTTCTATTTAGGGAAAGTGAAGTTTTGTAATATGACTTTTTTTTATCTTTTCCAATGGAATGGATTCTACTTTTTCATTTGAAGGAAAACAATTCAATAGAATGAAATGTCTTGTTTCAGTTTTCCTAGCAAAGAGAAATTCCTACCAAAAACATAAAAATGCTCTATGGACAAAATCCTCAATCTTCTATCCAATGGAGAAATGCTTCGATTCAAAAATTCTATGAGATAAACTAATGTTCTATAAAGAAAAATGATTTTATAACTAAAAAAAATGATTTATAACCATAAAATGCGTGAAAAAATATGAAAAAATCGTTTGGTTAAATTTAAAAAAAAAAAAACAGAAAATAATTAAAATTTTTTATAAATAAAAATTAAAATTTTAAAAAAACAGAAAAATAGTTACTTTTCCAGTGGAAATACATTTTTTAATAAGGGAATATTTTTTAATAAAACAAATTATTTACTAAAAAAAAATCAATTGATAAAAACTTTTCTGAATTTATGTGAAATTTTTCCATGGAATTTAAATTATTTTCACGCGAAACAAAATTTCATAAAATATAAAAATCAATCGATAAAATCATTATGTTTCTTTTTTGAGTATTCGTGAATTTTTTTTTTAAATCAAATTAGAACTTTTTACTAAGAAACGAATAAAAATATGTTTTTTTTTCCGTGGGAGAGCTATTTTTTTGAAACTAAAAAAAATCAATTGATAAAATCTTTTCTGAATTTATGTGAAATTTTTCCATGGAGTTATTATTTTTTTCACGCGAAACAAAAAAAAATATTTCCTAAAATATAAAAATCAACGGATCAAATCATTATGATTCTTTTTTGAGTTTTCGTGAATTTTTTTTAATCTAATTAGAACTTTTTACTAAGAAACTAATAAAAATATGTTTTTTTTCCGTGGGAGAGCTATTATTTGAATGGAAAGGATTCTACTTTTTCATTAATAATTAATAAATAAATTAGTAGAAGCCCATTTCCGTTTTTCCAATTAGGAAATTCTGGTTTTACAAAAGATTATTTTTCCACGCGAAACAATTTCCCACCCAAAATGAAAATATATTTACGAATAAAATCGTGATTCTTAAGAAAAAATTAAAGATTTTTTTCCACGTGGAGAATTCCATTCCGTTTATTTTTTCGCCTCGGCAAAGATTATAAGTTTTAATTTAAAAAAAAAAATTCAAATAGTTAATTTTTCCATGGAATTATTATTTTTTCCACGGGAAAATATTTCAGGGAAAACAAATTTTTTTTTCCTAAAATCAAAAAAAAAATCGTCCAATGAAAACATCGAGATTCTTTTCTAAATTTTTGTGAAATCGGGCTATTTAATAAGAAATAATACTCTGTCATAAGAAACGAATAGAAAAATATTTTTTCCAAGCGGGAAATATTTTCCGTAGAAGACTAATTTCTTCCGACGGACCAGATTCTACTTTTTTTTATTAATAAAAAAAAAATACGATTTATTGGAAAACAATTTTCCTTTTCATTGGAAAATTCTATGGAATCTAGTTGTTTTTCACGGTAGTATTTTTCATGCGAAAAAATTTAAATGAAAATATATTTATAAAAAAAAATCACATAGGGAAAAATCGTGATTTTTTTCTGTGACAAAAAACGAAATAAACAACATAGTTTTCCACGTGGAAAATTATTTTCCGCAAAAATTATTTCGATTAATAACTGATTAATAAATAACTGAAAATAGTTAATTTTTCCATGGCATTATTTTTTTTTCATGGGAATATTTTTCACTCGAAATTTTTTTTTTTTTTATATAAAAAAATCTTTTTATAAAATCATCTTGAATGTTTTCGACATTGGACAAAATGCTTCTATCATAAATTTATATGGAAAACTTCATTTTCTGTATAGAAAAAGGGAATTATCTTTAACAGAAGGCCGTCTTTGTCTGCTTAAATGAAAACAGAATTCTTAGAAGACATCATGATGTCCGTACTAAAACATATGGTCCCATTTCACAGAGACTGTCTTGGGCATTTACTTCACTTACAAACCTGTAATAAAACCAGTGCTCGTGCCATCGATGTTGGTTTTTTGTTTTTTGGTAAATAATTCTTTTCACCTTCCGGCCGGGTAAACAAAAGATAACAACACCAACTGCAACAATATCTGACGGACAACGCCAGTGTATGGTTGGTGCTCCGATAAAATTCACCATGAACAAAATCAATGAAATTGCTCTGATAAGATAACGACCGTTGGACAAAAGATCGTTTCTGGCAACAGAGACAGCCGCTGATAAGATTGAATCGATGCCAGCAGTTGCTCATCAAATGATGACAAGTAGACATTAAAACCAACAGATCTCAGTGGTGTAAAAAATGTTCAAAATGTTCAAAATTTATATCATTTTTACCATCATGCTAATGAGAATTATGGACTCTGTGTCTGAGTGTAGGTATTATGGAGTGGAAGAGCACGGAAGGTGCTGGAGGTCATTACAAAGTACATCGTTGTGTTTTCTTAGATCCCTATTGCTTTAGTTTCTTTTGGATTGGCCCATATCAGCTGAAAGATTACATTGTCAATGAGACATGTGAAGATCGTTTGGAGAGTGACAAGAATATACCCTGTCGTCAGCCGATTGTGACCACGGATAATGATAACATCCCGGATACATTGGATTTGTGGGGAAAATATAAATATAGTCCAGATGATATTGGCTGTCCCATGGTGCCGGGTCAAATATGTGTGAAATACACGTACATCTATAATAAAGCAGGTGAGAAAGGGGGAAAAATCCAGGCCTAAAGTAAAAAAAGGAAATTACATTTGTCCCATCGGGACACAAGACTTTTCCCATAACAAACTGTAGGGCGCCATAAGGAAAATTGTACGCATTCTCTAAACACAAATTAAAAACTGTTTATTTTAAGCGGAACATAAGAAAAAGGCTCTACACAAAAAAAAAAATGAAGAATTCCCTCAAAAAAATCTCATACAAAATTGGCAAGTTTTTCATAACGAAAAATTGAGGAGTTTTTCATAATTTTTTAGGTAACATTTCATTTTTTGTTTTCATACGCAAAATTAACAAATTTTTTAGTTTTGGGAATATTTTTATACCAGAAGTCAATCATATATCGTCCGCGCTCGATTTCTTTTTAAATGTGTTTTGGGGTATTTTTTCATAATATTTGGGGGATTTTGCATTGGGTAGTTTTTCAAAAAAAAATTTTCATATTGACCTTGTGGAGGGATTTTTCATTTATTTTTGGGAATTATTCATTTTTTCTTCAAGTTGTTTGGGGGGGATTTTTCAGAATTTTTGGGGAAATTTTCATATTGGCTTTTTTATGGGGATTTTTCATTTATTTTTGAGAATTCTTCATTCATTTGGGGGCCAGAAAAATGTTGTTGTCTCCACAGAAAGAACGAGTTTTTTCTTGTACCTTTAAGGGAAAATTGATTTAAATTTTAAATTTAATTTAAAATAAATTGTTTGGGGGGATTTTTCAGAATTTTTGGGCAAATTTTCACATTGGGCTTTTGGGTGGATTTTTCATTTATTTTTGGGAATTCTTCATATTGGGAATTCTTAATTTTTTCTTAAAATTGTTTGGGGGGATTTTTCAGAATTTTTGGGGAAATTTTCACATTGGGCTTTTGGGGGGATTTGTCATTTATTTTTGGGAATTCTTAATTTTTTTGGGTTCCAGAAATTTTTTTTTATCCACAGAAAGAACGAGTTTTTTCTTGTAGAACAAAATTGTTTGGGGGGATTTTTCATTTATTTTTGGGAATTCTTCATTCTTTTGGGGGCCAGAAAAATTTTGTTGTCTCCACAGAAAGAACGAGTTTTTTCTTGTACTTTTAAGGGAAAATTAGGTTAAAGTTTTAATTTAATTAAAAATAATTGTTTGGTGATATTTTAGAATTTTTGGAGAAATTTTCATATTGGGCTTTTGAGGGATTTTTTCATTAATTTTTGGGAATTATTATTTTTTTTTGGGGGGCCAGAAAAATGTTGTTGTCCCCACAGAAATTCTTTTAAGGGACAATTGAGTTAAATTTTTAATTTATTTTAAAATAAATTGTTTGGGGGATTTTTTAGAATTTTTGGGGACATTTTCCCATTGAGCTTTTGGGGGGATTTTTCATCTATTTTTGGGAATTATTATTTTTTTTTGTGGCCAGAAGAATTTTGTTGTCTCCACAGAGAGAACGAGTTTTTTCTTGTACTTTTAAGGGAAAATTTAGTTAAATTTTAAATTTAATTTAGAATTTATGGGGAAATTTTTATGTTGGGCTTTTGGGGGGATTTTTCATTTATTTTTGGGAATTCTTCATTTTGGGAATTCTTAATTTTTTCTTCAAATTGTTTGGTGGGATTTTTCAGAATTTTTGGGGAAATTTTGTATATTGGGCTTTTGGGGGAATTTTTCATTTATTTTTGGGAATTCTTCATTCTTTTGGGGGCCAGAAAAATTTTGTTGTCTGCAATAAAGTAAAACGTTTCCTTAGTCTGTAATATAAGTTCTACATCATGACCACCCCCAGTGCCTCCCCATTATAGTGATAATAATAAACAAATATTTCCAGAAACTCAATTTTAAAACCAATTCTCTATTCGTGCATAAAATTCTAATTTATTTTCTATTATGTTGTTGTTGCTGCTGTTGTTTTTCCTGTCCAGTTCAAAACATCACATACATGTGTGCCAAAGTGAATAGCACCGCCGGTTGTTATCGCCAGAAATCTATATCCGGTTCCGAAGTCGAAGTGTGTCTGTGCGAATCACAGTTGGGAGCGATGCCCTGCAATGCCATCAACCGAATAGACAATAAATTATCACTATTGCTAATAGCCTTGATAACCATAACGATATTCAATAAATTATTCAAAAATACTTAATAAATATATCACAAAAACAACAAGACCAGTTGGTGAGAGAGAGAGAGAGTCGAAGTGTGGGAGGGAGGCAGGAGAGAAATAAAACAAACAGAGCCACATCACTTTATTGTTGAGCAGAGCAGTGAAAAACCAACAACCAGAGGAAGTGTCATTAATAATATGAGAAATATATAGTTATGTCTATGTGTGTGTGTGTGTGTGTGTGTCTGTGTGTATTGGTATCACGCACTTATATATATTTATTTATAGACAAATAATCCTTATAGACAGGATGAAACGAATCATCCAAAAATCTGCAAAACTACAAATAAAAGAAAAACTGAAATGAGTTCATTTTTCTTTTTCTACTTTTGGATGAGGTTAAGTCGACTTGGACGAAACGCTACTGGATCAGCCTAGGGGTGTCATAAAAATATTTTGTTTTTAAAGCTCGCTGACTTTATACAACGTGTCTGTTTATCAAATTTGGTTTATTGAGACCCGAGTTCCATGGACGTCTGTGGTGTGAGAGTAATCACTACTGTCAAATGTCAGCACTGCTAGACATGTCCAAAAGATAAGACAATGAACGAGCTAGCGTGGAAGGGCACTTACTTAGGCCAGGTGCTGTACAATTTGGCCCCGCCGGTTTGTTTACTTTGAGTTCCGCAAAAACCCTTTGAAGTACATGTGTTCGAAATATATTTAAGGTACAACCGAATTTTCAAGACCTTGACTCTATCACACGAATGACTGGCTTGATATTTGCCTTAAGGGCCTAATGGATTCTTCGTACAACATCGTTCCTTCACGGTTCTCCCCACATAGTATCCTGAGCTTAGTCCTATGCTGTAAGCGGAAAGAGATCGAGTGGGAGACGGAGAGACTGAGTGTGAGATGAAAAATGTGTCAGGCAGAGAGGGAGGGGTTGAGAAAGAGAGTCAGATAGCGTGAAAGGGAGAGAGAGGGAGGGTGTGATAAGGAAATAGAGACGGAGTGTGTTGAGAAAGAGAGTCAGATAGCGTGAAAGAGAGAGAGATTGAGGGGGGATATATGGTGGGATAGACGGAGATAGTGGGAGAGATAGGGATACAGGTAAGGGGAGAGATGGTGATAGAGGGCGAGCGACGGAGAGAGAGGGTGATAAACTGAGAGGGAGAGAAGGGCAGATCGGGAGATAACTGGAGATATAGGTATAGATAGTGAGATAGAGAGAAGGACAGATAGGGAGAGATATGGATGTAGAGAGAGAGAGAGAGAGGGAGAGAAAACGGCAGACAGTGAGAGAGACGGTGATATAGGTAGAGGGAAGGGCAAATAGGGAGAGAAATGGAGATAGAAATGGAGATAGAGAGGGAGATATAGAGGGAAAAAGAGAAGAGGAAAGATAGGGAAAGATATGGAGATAGAAAGAGGGAGAGAAGGACAGATAGGGAGAGAGATCTAGATAGAGAGAGGGATTGAACGGCCGATAGGAAGAGAGAGGGAAAGAGAGGGATATAGAAGGACAGATAGGGAGAGAGACAGACAAACGGCGAAAAGGGGAGTTAATTAAACAAGTTTGTAGTTGGAGAAAGGTATTTGCGAGTCAGCTCCACAAGATACGTAGGCGGTAACATTTAAGCTCTCCCCACTATGTCATTATTTTATATTTCCAAATAATGCAAACGGTAATGAGTTATCATTATTAGGTAAAGGAAGCAATAACAAGACTACGACATACAGTTCAAACTAAATGTCCTTTCAAACAGCTGAGCCAAGTTTTTCAAGAGTTGAGCCCTTATTGACAAGTCCATAGTCCAAACTGAACATATCCACCAATCGGTGGTGATGGACATAAACCAATGAAAGAGGAAATTGTCTCCCCTTTTTTTTATGGCTTTAAAATAAAACACAACCAAGAGAACAACATGCACGCATACACATACACACACGAGCAACGACACTGCATATACAATTTTGTTAAAGTAAATTATTGCATGTGTATGTTTTTGACAGTTTTATGTAAGGTTTATGTTTTTTCTCTTGCTCTCCCACTTCATGTGATAACCTCGCCGGCGATATCCGCTTTCCACTCACATTTGGGGGGGAGAGGAAAACAAAAAAACTCCAGTTTTTGGCTTTGGCTGGCTAGTGGATGAATGGCAGCGGGTGAGCCTGTTGGCGGATCCATGTAAAGAGAGGTGGTGAGGGGGGGTGGATGAAGGGAGCCTGCATTGGAATCGTCGAAGAGAGACGACAATGTTTGAAGTAACAGATATTGAATTGTACAATTGGAAGCGGATGTAGTTTTTTTGTTGTTGTTGTTCGATGTCCTCCTCGTCATCGTGGTTTTTATTGTTGTTGGATACGAATATTAATTGTTCCGAATGAAGGCAGGGGTACGCAGACAAAAAGGATCGAAATGAATGCGAGTGTGTGAGTTGGGCTGATGAAGAGTTTCTGATTGTGTGATGCTGGGAAAGAGCGAGTGCGAGTGAGTGAGTGAGCATGAGTGAGTGGTCGTTGTAAAATGGTAATTTATAGTAAATTTATTCATGTTTTATTTTCTGGTTTTTATATAGAAAAAGAAAAAAACATTTCATATAAATATACCACAGCGTATATATTTATATTTACACATACACATGCGAGTACGTATGTATATCTCTTGATATTTGTAATGCAAATTTATACTACATACAATCAAAGACAAAAAGAAAAAAAAAACAAAAACAAAAAAAAAAAACGAATTATACATGTAAAGGCTAGCGAGGATTTTTTTTCTATCGCCTACCAAAAACCAAAAAAAAAACAACAGAAGCCAAATAAAATGAAAAAAAAATTGCTGCCGATATCTTTTTGGCAATTAATCAAGAATATTTTAAATTGGCTTTAGGATATCAACAAATAAAAGGAATCATGCCAGCACCAGCACCCACCAGCAGCACCGCCATCATTCAAGCTTCGATATCAACTTTACAATTGAATAATTTTTGTTTATAGAAAAACTTAATAAAAATGGCAACAAAAAAAAATAATAATAAATAACAAAATTTCTGAAAAATCTTAAATTTTATACACTTGCAATTTTAAAATCTAGAGTAAATTTATTTTATACATTTGTATTAAATATATCAGATGTTTATCAGAATGGCTTCCGTCAAAGAAACGAAATACATTTTTCTATTTCTTTTTGCTGGTTAACTTGTACAACGTTTAATGAAAGCTTTTTTTTCAGATGCAAATTGACAAATAATTTGGGCTGAAATTCCTACCACAGCCGAGTCTTGGTGAGGGTTGATCGTTCGTTCAAAGCCTCCCCTCCCCATTACTTTTTGCTCAATAACACGTCGACATTCAGTGACAGTTTTACTCCATAATTTATGAAATTCTAGGCAAGACCTGTGACCCAATACAGTGGAGCTTCCATAGCTCGAACTTTCATAAGTCGATTTTTCTTTAAGTCGAAGCACTTCCAGTCGCGTTTAGACAAATTCCCTTACTGAATTGTATGAGTAATTCCATAACTCAAAGTATTTGACTATATATTTTTAGAAGAAAAAAAAATATCTCAAAAAAGATTTTGAGCAATCCTTGTAAATTAAAAAAATGTTTTTCTAATTCTGCTGACAGTTTTGTTATTTCATAATTTTTTTGGAAAACTTAAAACTGTCATTCTTACTTACTTAAGTTGGCTCTACAACCTGTGGTTGGTCTTGGCCTGCTTAATAAATGATTTTCAACTATTTTGGCCTTCTGCTTGGCTTCTCCAGTTCGTAATACTAAGGATTTTCATGTCTTCTTCCACATGGTCCCTCCACCGGAGTCTCGGTCTTCCCAGTCTACACCTTCCCTGGTAGTTGTCGTCCATTGACTTTCTGGCTGGAGCGTTTGTGTTCATTCGACCGATATGTCCCAGCCAGCGAAAGGCAATGGAATCTGTGATTCCCTTCTTTACTAAAGAGAAAAGGTAGTGAAATCTCTTATCGCTTTTTATTTTTAAAAAAGTGTCTGTCAGTAATTTTTGGCAAGTCATTATTTTGTTTCTTCGTATTCAGGCTGCGGGTAATAAGATGCAGTTACCTGGTAATGTAAATGGTAAAGAGTGGGTTTTTTTTAGACGTTTGGCCATGAAGAATATGACCAGCTAATCTTTTCATTTTCGACAAAAATTAATAGCTTTTTTCGATTTTTTTTTTTTAAATTTTAACGATCTGGTGAATATTTGGTGATGATTTGCCGTACACATCATCTTTCTCTTTAGACGACCCACTCTAATGAACACATAAATATTATATAACATTTTCATTTTCAACAGAAATTAATGAAGGGTAGTTTTTTTCCCCGATTTTTTTTTAATATTTTCAGGGTCATCATCTTTCGCTTTAGACGACCCTATCTAGTAAACACATAAATATAATAAAAAAATAATAATTTTTCTTCGGATTTTGTTTTAAAATGTTCAGGGTCTGGTGAATATTTGGTGATTATTTGCTGTACACATCATCTTTCGGTTTAGACGACCCTATCTAATGTTTTAATTTTCAACAAAACTTAATGAAAAGTTGTTTTTTTTTCTGAAATTTTTGAAAATTTCAAAGTTCTGCGAATATTTGATGCTCATTTGATGTGCACATCATCTTTCTCTTTAAGCGACCCACTCTAATAAACACATAAATATACATAGGAATTGTATATGGTGGTGTGTAATATTTCTTCTTTGAAATTTATTTGTAAATTCGGAGAAATTCCAAAAAAAAACACACTCAAACAGTTGATTGTCCATTTCATGTTTGTCGTTTCTGGCCGTCTGTCGGTCTTTCTATTGTTTAACTGGTGACCACAATAAAAATCTGTTTTTGATTTCCCCGCCCCCAAAGGATAACCAATTGACAATGACGGTGGGTGTGAAGATAAAGAAGAATGGATATTTTAAGTTTTGAGCAGAGATTTCGAAGATCTCTAGAAACCATCGCAAATGCAACCCTGGCAGACAAATCAGCTGATGTCTTGATCGGGGATGTCAAACTGAAACGAACCCGAACCTGATTTTACCCGAACCACATGCGTTTTTTTTTTGTCTGGGAACCGAACAGCAAAATTTGAAGCCGAACCAAAAACCGCAAATAATTACAAAAGAAACTGGTTCGGATCGTCAGAGGAAAATGTGTTTGAGTTTTGGGAAAAAAACATTACAATGATGACTTAAAAACAATTGCTGGAGTTGTTTTTTTCCAGTTCCTTATTAATTATTAATTATATTTTTATTTTAAAAAAAAAAAAAAAAAATCCGCCGTTCGTTCTTTAAGCTGACGCCGCTATTCTGTTGCATTTTTTTGTCAATCGATAAATTACTGCCGCCGCCGTAAAATTAACTATGCCGGCAGCATAACCACAAGCGCTGATCAAATAACGCCACCACAACGTTCGCTCACAGCTGTCAAACTAAATACAGCCGACTACTGAGTGCATCGTTGCCGTCTTTACTCTACGCCGACGTCGTTCGTGACCAACGCATAACGACGCCGCTGTTAGTCGACATTCTAACGCCGTCCGCAGCATAATCTTCGGCCGTTAATAAATTAACGACGTCGCCAGCATAACTTTTTGCCGTCGATACAGTAATGCCAGCGTTACTGTTGAGAGAGTCGTCGGCGTCTGTACTCATTGTCAGAGCATCCGTTTGTCCTAAATGAATTTATTTAATTTATTAGCTGACTGGAAATTAATTAATTGTAAATGAGTTAATTAATTTGTTCATAGAAAGTCGGTTTCTATTTTCCATTTTTCGAAGTTCTCAAATCCCCAACTGCTGGACACGAGACAGCATTTGTAAACCCCCCCAAAAATATGGGAAACGAATTCCCTTACTCGATCCCACTGTAAGCTCGTAATTTGTATTCGATTTTTGTGGGTGGCTGTGCGATATTTGCTACGCTATTAAAATGAATTAAATCGTCTGTATTTGTTATATGACCGTTAATTCTGTCTTTTTTTCGTTTTTCGGTATTTCACTACATTCACCCAACCCCCCACCATTTGCCACTTCTGACTAAAATCACATCATAACGCTTCGATTTGTTGCGGTGACGGTGAGGTCAATGGAAAAAACGCACTGATTCACTATTTTTCCGAATTGATTTGTTGGACAAAAAAATATGTTGGTGTCATCGTCAATACATTTGAAATACAGACACATAAATTTTCGGCGACAAAAAGATACCAACCAATTTCAGAAAAATAAAAATTCATTCGATCTATCTCTCTGTGTGTGTGTTTTTTTTGTGAGTCTACACAATGGCAGCGAGTTAAAAATTAATGAAGTGTAACCAGAAAACTTGGTGTTGGTGGTCGTGGTGACTTTTAAGTCAAGGGAATTTGTGGGGAAATGGAAAAAATTTAAAGGGGATTTTAAAGGGTGAGAGATTTGCCAGAGATCCTTGATGACAGGGAGAAGCTGATAGGGAGAATCATTGTCATTGGTGGACTACAATTAGGTAGGTCTTAGACAGGGCCGATTCCAGTATTTTAGAATAGCTCGACTGCGATTTTTGCTGTTCTTGGGTAATGAAAATCTTCTCTTCATCGGCCATGAGGATTTCATAAGCTTAGGCCCGTAGACACACCTGAAATGGTGGAGACATTTTTTGACTCATCGGGTTGTAATCTGAACCGTTTCTCTGAACCGAACCATTATTAATTTGATAATAGAAATCAATTATATTATGAAATGGCAAACCGAACTGAGCATAAAACAAGTGACAGCTGTCAATAGGACCAACTACGGCAAAAGTGTGGCCAGATTGAAAACCAAATGTCTAAAAAAAAACGTCCGGTATGTTGTGGCAATCAGTTGAGTAGTTTCGGAGATATCTTTTTTATATCCTGTAGCTGACTCTGTGTCGGCACAGGGTGACACTGAATGACTTTTCTGCAAGCCTTACAGCTGCTCTACTACAAACGTAACATATATTTTATTGGAATTGGGTTCAGTGGACTCGAGTATATGTCCAAGTGGTCTATCTTGACTTTCCTACTCTGTAACTCACCCTGTCTACGCACAGGGTGATCTCGAATTAATTAACTTTTGCGAAAAGCCCAGCTGCTCTTCTACAAAACCTTCCATGCAGTTCTGTAGTTTGGAAGATCTTCACGTGATCGACATTCCTACCCTAGAACTGGCCATGTACTGGCACAGGGTGATCACCAAGTGACTTTTCTGAAAGCTGTTGATCTTTTAATTAAAGTCAGCAGATTTAGTAAATTAAAAAAGAAATAAATAAATGCACTATAGACAAAAAGGAAAAAGGATTTCAAAATTTTTATTAGTTTTAAAATTTATTTCCTTTAATATCATATAGTTTTTCTCCGTGTAGTTGCCCTCTAAGGGCAAAATTTTTAAATATCGTTTAAAGTAAATAACTTGAACCTACAGCCAATAATAAACCGCCACTTTGTCACGGCTTTGTTAAGGGCAAAAAAAAAATTATAAACGCTCCGAAAAACAAAAGCATCAAGAAAATATCTTCAAAAAAAATAAAACGAAACTAAACGTGCTTGGAATTTTCAATAAATTTGATGGCACTTCAAATGGACCCCCCCCCCCCCCCCCCAATCGTTTACTTCCGGCTGACGGTGGAAAAATAAGATGAGCCATCCGAAACACGTGAATGTATTTAAGGCCAAATGAGAGCTTCATAAAGATGATTATCCCAAAACTTAAACTTCATTTTTAGAATAACAGCGAGCAGAGAAACAGAAATACGCCAATAAAAACTGAATGGAAATGAAAGACGAAAGTCTGAAAAAAAAACCAACAACAGCATTTTCAATTTCTTGGCGGCGATAAGAAATGGAATACATGGAACAAAAAACTGAGACATTTCCTTGTATCACAGACAATCTGAAGGATAATGAGATGAAGCAGCGCTGAGTGAAGACGATTGGCGAGGCGAAAGCGAATGGCAAAAGAAAACAATTATTGCGTTTACAATTTCTCATTACCACCCACATGGCAGGAGGATGGGGCTGTTCGCCAGCAGCCAAGGAATTTCAATGGAACGAAAAGAAGAAAACCGAAATACCTTTACTGCATGTAAATCACCTCTTCAAAGTTTAATATACCATAAAATTTACGTGTAATCTTAAATTAGCTTTCGTTCATCTGCTGCGTTATTGTTGTTGTTGCCGCCATAAATATTCGAAAACCGAAGGCAAACTTACCCTTAACAACTTTTGGAATATGGCCGGGACCACCACAAAAACATCACCACCACCATGGCCAACATCGTCACCTGCAACAGCAACTTCTGGTGTTGCTCCATGGCGTTACCCCCTTTTTGGGGCCGACACCCACTTACACACACACATATATATTTATAAGTAAGCCCGTATCGCGTCGCGTAGAAAAAGTTGTTACATTTTCATCACGCTTCTTTGAATGTCATTATAATTTAAGTAACATCGCAAAAGATTTTCCAAAGATTTCCATACTGGGCGAATGGCAAAGCAACAACTCCCGCCAAGCCAATTGGGTGGCATTGGGAAAAATCTTCATATGCATACACCACGTAGCGACGACATTGTTATCTGCGTGATGAACACGATATTCGTTCGTTCCGTACATGCCGTACGACGATGGAAAGTCAGCAGTTGTTGGCAGAGGGGGCGGTGGCAAGAGGCTGGGCAGTGTGGAAGGGGCAGCTTTGAGGCACAGTAGTTTCCCCAAAACGGTTAAGCTACTAATCTTTTGTATTTGTATGCCCAATAAAGAATCGTTCCAATATAAAATGTAAAGCTTAGCCGAAAAAAAAGTTTAAAAAGGCGCCCCTAGGCGAGTTATCTGCATGGGGGTTGTGGGGTCTGTCGCTGCAAAAATCTCGCCATATGATCTGTGTCAAACGGTTGACCCTTGAAGCCAAAATGACAATATAAATTTACTTTGTACTGTAATTAAATATAAAAAAGAAAGTAAATAAAAAATTTCCTGAAAAAAACACAACTATTTTATTTAAGTTAACTTTACTTCTTTGACCATATCTTGAGTTGTAGCTCATCTAGGCGATCACAAGAGGCTTTCATTTAAAAACAATTAAACACAAAACCATTGCTTCTAATACCAATTTTCAATCAACTCAATAGTTTAGGTAGAATAAGAACAAAAAATAGAAAACAAATCAAATAAATTTGTTTTTGTGTATTCTATTTTATTTAAGTATCTTCACCTTTTTGCGTCTATCTTCAGTTACCGCCCATCTGCGGGATCACAAAAGGATTCAATTTAAAGGCAATCAAATGTCGAACTACTTGTACTCACGCTATTTCTAAGACACTTCAATAGTTTAAGTAGAATTAAAAAAAATATATTCAAAATATTTTCAGTCAAAATTAATGTGGACACCATAAACAAAATCAAAGGGGTATATTGTCAAATGGCATGGTGGAGGAAGCTCTAAACTGAAATAATTCACAGAGCCAGTTGTGTAGCCATCAAAACAAGCTAAGTTTAAAGGAAATCAATCCATAAATAACAAAGTTATGCTCAATTTGGTGGAAGTACTTGATAAAATTAAAATATGTTTATAAATCTAGTCTCGCCTTACAATACCTGGGCGTATAAGTGATATTAATAGAATTACTGTAAATTACGAAAAGTGACAAAAAGCGACAACTGAGTTAAAAAATAAAAATATTTTTGTAATTAAAACATATGTTATTTTATTTTTTATTACAAAGACATACAAAAATATGTTAAAGTTTACAAATGTTCGAATGTTACAGGGTGAAGAAAAAGCTGGCAATTCATATTTCCCCTGTTTGAACACAGGGTGGTCTTAAGAAAATCAAAGCTGACAATACATTAAATATCGAAGTATTAAAGCTTATTTTGAATTTTTTTTTACGGAATTCCATTATAATTATTACATTTTTTTGTTGATATCAAGCCACTGTACAACGTCTGGAGCGTAGTGGGGGGCAAAGTACAACTGTGTAGCTGCTTTGGTTGCCGTAGAGAGAGGCAGAGAGAGAGTAAAAATTAATATAGTCATTAGGTAAACCTTAAAATTAACAAAACTCTTCAGAGTCATCAACATAATCAAGACAGTCATTAACATATACGATGTAGACGATGACGACGACATCGGAGGCGGTGACGACGGCACTGAGCTGCCATCGCCTTTGACTACACACCGTGGGAGTGAATTCATTGATATAAAAAGTCATGACGCAGTGGGAGACTTTGTGAGTGTGGCGAAGGTGTACAGCTCCCCTTATTGTCTATAGTGAGTCGTTGCTTTTAATATTGCAAGAAAAAAGCAACAACAACAACCAAAATTAAAGACATAATGAAAAGATTGTTATCAAAACTGAAATCTAAAAAAGGAATTTCTGTTATTTCAGTGAATTGACGAGAGTTAAGAGAGCGTAAAACTTCGTACAGATTTGATTGCGATGTTGCAATGGAGAAAATTAGTGTTGAATGTGTTAAAAAAAGGGTCAGCTGAAGTCACCTAAGTCAAATTTAGTTTGAATTGGAATCTGTTTGGCACGGTGAGGTGGAGGCATTTAATGATCGCCTGTAGTTTGGAGACTGAGCTGAACTATTACCGGTCCTAAAGTCTTCGTGGATATGATCCACATACATTTTGAATTGAAATGTTTTTATTAATAAATATAGTAGAGGATCCACAATTTATGAAAGATTTCTTGTCTACGTGTTAGGTTACCTATATATCTCTTAATTCGATTGAAACCTTTTGATCTGTTCTCTTAATCCTTTGTTCAATTATTCCTCATCCATTGAAGCTTAAGCTCATTCCGATCCCCTCTTTATTTTTTTTTGTTAATTTCATAATATTTAATTTGAACTGTGACCATTTCTTTCAGTCATTAAGAATCCTTTCAAAAAAACCGTCGCCACTTTACCATGACTAACAAGGGCGAGTCTGAAGTAACGAAATTGAAGTAATTCCGCCGGACTACCATAATACCACTCGTCTCAATAGCTCTGTCTGACTATCCATGAGAATGTCAAACTTAATAATCCATGTCCCAACCGTCTACCCTCGTCTTAACTCCATTTAAGTAAATCCTTCTATAGAGAAAAAAACATTTTCTGATGCAGTGCCATTAAGAAAATAAGAAAAGACAAAAAAAAAAAATATGAAGCGCAAAGTATCCATTAAAAGTACTTAAAACCCCAAAACGGCATCTTCCCACAGATCCAACAACAATTAAACTTTGGCCATAATAGTAAAATCCATAACAAAGACAAAAGATCCAGATTCAGATCCATTCGTATACGTACTCATAAACCGTATGTAAATAATTGCAGTGTCCTTAAATGTTATGTCTCAATTCTCATTTGCCACCGCCCAACCCCACACCCAGAAAAGTAATCAAATTCAACCCTTTTGTCAGAGATACAGGAGGATAAATCCTTAATTTTCATTCCTGTTTGCCCAGAGAAGAAAGCAGACTATCATTCATCCATTTATTTGCTTGCCACTCTTTGGGGGTAATATTTCCATTTTTTGTGTGCTGTTGTTCCTCTTTTGGAAGTGGAAATGCTGCGGTCTCGGTTTTTTATTTTTTTTTTTCGTTCTCATGTTTGGAAGTCAAAATGCATAAAACACCCATAGTGGCTGGGACAAGGAGGAGGAGGAGGAACAAGAACAGGAGTTAGAGTTGCAAAAAATATAAAAGTGAACATTAGAAAACCAAAAAGTGACTGTTTGCCTACGTGGAGTTATAAACGATAAAGGACAAGTGACAATTGTACAAGGAGCAGAAGTCGACTATGAAGGACTCTTTAAAGTATGAATGCTACGGCCAGCGGACAATGACAGCTGTAATTTTATTTGAAAGCTGTGAAAATTATAAAATTATTTGACAGCTGTCAAAAATATAAAATTATTTGGCAGCTGTCATTTTATTTGACAGCTGTCATTTTATTTGGCAGCTGTCGTTTTATTTGACAGCTGTCATTTTATTTGGCAGCTGTCGTTTTATTTGACATTTTGACATTTTATTTGACAGCTGTCATTTTATTTGACAGCTGTCATTTTATTTGACAGCTGTCATTTTATTTGACAGCTGTCATTTTATTTGACAGCTGTCATTCTATTTGACAGCTGTCATTTTATTTGACAGCTGTCATTTTATTTGACAGCTGTCGTTTTATTTTACAGCTGTCATTTTATTTGACAGCTGTCATTTTAGTGACTGTTATTGAACATTCCTTGATTTTTGTAGTGTCCATAGGGAGAAACAGGAATTGGAAGGAACAAGAACAGGAGTTAGAGTTGCAAAAAATATAAAAGTGAACATTAGAAAACCAAAAAGTGACTGTTTGCCTACGTGGAGTTATAAACGATAAAGGACAAGTGACAATTGTACAAGGAGCAGAAGTCGACTATGAAGGACTCTTTAAAGTATGAATGCTACGGCCAGTGGAAAATGACAGTCATTTTATTTGAAAGCTGTCAAAAATATAAAACTATTTGACAGCTGTCAAAAATATAAAATTATTTGGCAGCTGTCGTTTTATTTGACAGCTGTCATTTTATTTGGCAGCTGTCGTTTTATTTGACATTTTGACATTTTATTTGACAGCTGTCATTTTATTTGACAGCTGTCATTTTATTTGACAGCTGTTATTTTATTTGACAGCTGTCATTTTATTTGACAGCTGTCATTTTATTTGACAGCTGTCACATTAATTGACAGCTTTCGTTTTATTTGACAGCTGTCATTTTATTTGGCAGCTGTCATTTTATTTTACAGCTGTCATTTTATTTGACAACTGTCATTTTATTTGACAGCTGTCATTTTATTTGACAGCTGTCATTTTATTTGACAGCTGTCATTTTATTTGACAGCTGTCATTTTATTTGACAGCTGTCATTTTATTTGACAGCTGACATTTTATTTGACAGCTGTCATTTTATTTGACAGCTGACATTTTATTTGACAGCTGACATTTTATTGGACAGCTGTCATTTTATGTGACAGCTGTCATTTTATTTGTCAGCTGACATTTTAGTGACTGTTATTGAACATTCCTTGATTTTTGTAGTGTCCATAGGGAGAAACAGGAATTGGAAGGACATTTACGAAATGTCGGCTCATTTTACGATTTTGTGTTTGTTTTTTTTTTTTGCTCCCGACCAAAAGCAATTTCAAACTTGTGTCATTCAGTGATTGCCTCTCTTATATAAAAACTTTTTTTTTTGCCCAAGTATCTGTTTTGTGGGAATTACTCGTAAAGTATAGGTGAGGCTGAGGGAAAAGGCACTGGGTGAATTCTTCTAAAACAGTATTTTTGGTGTCCTTTTTTTAATATTGTAATCCGCATGTAGACAAAGTCAAATGAGCCTCTTTTTTTTTTGGTTGCTGGCAGTTTTCGATGTTAAGGACTTTTTTGTGACGATTTTTGTTGTTGTTGTCGTTCATCCTGTTTGGTGTGGCAGTTGTAGTTTTAAATGTTTGGTATAATTATGCGGAGTACGGATAATTAAAAAAGTTATTGTGGCCAGGCGATTTAGTTGTTGTTTTTTTGTCTGCTTTTGTTAAAGTTTATTTGTTTTTTCTTCTTCTTTCATTCCTCCCCGAAGGAGGAGTGGCGAGAATAACGGCAGAGTAGTTTGTTTTGTGTGTTTGAAATGGAGGTTTGGCATTCTGATTATCAGCGACAGATGAAAATGAAATTTTTCTTAAGAAAGTTTTGATTTGTCAGGAGGCGAAAGAAAAAAGAGAAAGTTTGCAGACGGTAAAGAATTCATGGAAAATGAAATTCAAATTTGCAACCGAACAAAGGGGGTGACGAAGGGGGGAAACGTGCAGGAAATAAATCCAAAATATAAACAGATTATTCGATTTATGAAACCTTTGTTTCGATGGTGGTCTTTAATTGTTCCCTGAAAATCCTTTACTTTTCCCCGGACCTCAAAAGGCTTTCTTTTTCTTTCTAAATCCAACCAATCCCGGCAATCCATGCGGTTCCATAAATGATATTCTCCGTTGAACCTCCATTTTTCACTTTGTCTGTTCGTCTCTACTTGTCTTCCTTTTCCCCTACAGTTTTTTTTTTGCAGCAATTTCCTTAATTTCACCCTTAATAACTCAACAAACAGAGCCTTAAGGCATTAACTTAACAAATGCAAATATTTGATAGATAAGCTTCCGTTTCCAGAACAGCGAGAGAACATGATGATGAACAACAATCCAACCGACACTGCCACCGCCACTACTGCCACTACCACGACTGCCATCAAAGCATCGTCGTCAGCTCCATCCGCTGCTGTTGGGGGGCACAAACAACGACAGGAGAAAAAAATAACTGAAATTCCTCAACTCTGTTGGTAAACAATAATTACGAGCCACACTTAAAACAGCGAAGGAAATTGTAAAGAGACGCCTTTGACGCTGAAAACTGGAGGATGTTGGACGCTGAAGGGTTTGTGGTTGATTGGTTGGCGGTTCTCCTGTATCCTTGGAGTCTTGGTGGGAATTTTGAAGGTAAATATTAGTTTGTGTCTTGGACGGGTTTCTTCAGGGATTGGCGAACGCTGAGGAAACCCTTCAAGGAATGGGTATTTGACACATGGAGGAAACTGAACCGTGGCGATGGTGTGGGCAAGTAAATGCTGACAAGGTTGGCCATATGGGATGCAAGTCTAGTTAATCAATATATTCTCCATCCAATCCGTTCATAATTTCAGTCAAACTTCCACTTAGTTTATATAGTTTTAAGAAAATTAAAATTTTCGAAAAAATAAGTTTTTTTTTTTGGATTAGTGTTTTCAAGCTTCAATCGTCCTGGAAGTGACTTAAAACCGCTGTATATTTCTCGAGAGCTTCCTTTTTTTAAATAAAAGTATATATTTGTATATTATTTTATTGTGAATAGAAAATAAGCCTGTTAATTTACTCTTTATGGAAAAATTGATTTATTTTTTTTAGGAAAGTTCTTTTTATTCATATTTGTTTTTTAAATATTTTTACTTTGTAAAAAAATGTTTCTATTTAGCAAAAAAATTTGTTTTTAAAAAAAATGTTAGGGGACAATTTTTTTTTTTAAAAAAAAAATTTTAGGGGAAAATTTTTTTTTTTAAAAAATTATTTTGTAAAAAAAAAAATTCGAAAACAAAAATTTTCTAGAAAAAAATTTTGACAACAAAATTGACTTTGCACAGTACATTCTTTTTTTATTTTGTGTTGAAAACAAAGTTTTTATTTTGAAAAAAAAAAATCTATTGTAAATTTTGTAAAATTTTTTTTTTTTATTTTGTAAAAAAATTTGCAACTGTATTTCTTAAAAAAAAAAATACTGTAAAAAAAAATATTCTTTGAAAAAAAAATTTTTTTTTTTAAAAAATTATTTTGTAAAAAAAAAAATCGAAAACAAAAATTTTGACAACAAAATTGACTTTGAACACTACATTCTTTTTTTATTTTGTAAAAAAAATTGTGTTGAAAACAAAGTTTTTATTTTGAAAAAAAAGGATTGTAAATTTTGTAAAAAATTTTTTTTTTTATTTTGTAAAAAAAATTTGCAACAGTATTTCTAAAAAAAAATCCTGTAAAAAAAAATATTTTTTGAAAAAAAAAAAATTTAAAAAAAAATGTTTATTCAGTAAAAAAAAATATGTTTTGTAAAAAAAAATTGTTTTGAATAAAAATAATTCTGTAAAAATAAATTGTTTATTTTGTAAAAAAAAATGTTCCTTTGGTAAAAACAAAAAAAATTTATAGAAAAAAAATTATTCTTTAAAAAAAAAATTTATAGAAAAAAATTATTTTGCAAAAAAATTTTAATTGTAAAAAAAAATTATTTTGTGAAAAATTGTTTTATTTTTAATAGGAAATTTACTTTGCAGACCTCACTCTTATTTTATTTTGTAAAAAAAAAAAATATTTTATAAAAAAATGTATTTTGTAAACAAAATATTCTTTTTTATTTTGCAAATCAAAACATTTGCTTTGTAAAAACAAAAAATTTGTTTAGTAAAAAAAAAATTGTTTTGGAAAAAAAAAATTCTGTAAAAAAATGGTTTATTTTGTAAAAAAATGTTCCTTTGGTAAAAAAAAATTATTTGGAAAAAAACAATTATTTAAAAAATATATATAACAAAAATTAATTTGCAAAAAAAATTTAAATTGTAAAAAAAAATTTATTCTGTAAAAAATTGTTTTATTTTGAATAGGAAATTTACTTTGCACGCTTCGCTCTTATTTTATTTTGTAAAAAAAAAAATATTTTATAAAAAAATGTATTTTGTAAACAAAATATCCTTTTTTATTTTGCAAATCAAAACATTTGCTTTGTAAAAACAAAAAATTTGTTTTGTAAAAAAAAAATTGTTTTGGAAAAAAAAATTCTGTAAAAAAAATTGTTTATTTTGTAAAAAAATGTTCCTTTGATAAAAAATTATTTAAAAAATATATATAAAAAAATTAATTTGCAAAAAAAATTTAAATTGTAAAAAAAAATTATTCTGTAAAAAATAGTTTTATTTTGAATAGGAAATTTACTTTCTCTTTATTTTGTTTTATTTATTTTGTAAAAAAAAAAAAATATTTTATAAAAAAATGTATTTTGTAAACAAAATATTCTTTTTTATTTTGCAAATCAAAACATTTGCTTTGTAAAAAAAAAAAAAAAAAATTTGTAAAACCAAAAAATCATTTTTTAAAAAAAAATTTTATTTTGTAAAAAAAAATTAGGGATATGTTTTTTTTGCTAGTTTCCGTGAACAAAGGACGAGTCCTTAACCACGCTTAAAGATCTGTGGACTCTTTCCATTCTGTTCGGGAAACATCTTCCACATATCCAACAATGACATCATTAACTGATAAATGTAAATTGTTGTTGTTGTATTTATGTATGTGTTTGTGTTATCCGCACATAAGGATCGACCTTTAAAAACACATTTTGTGTTGTTGTTGCTGTGTTGTGATATCCGCTTCCAACAAAGGCACTTCAAATGTGGTAAAACATTACACGACTGAGTGAATGCCGGTCTGCCCAAGCTGCTTGACTGGATGACTGGCCAAAGGATTGAATGAATGAATGAACGGATGGGAAATGACCAGACCAGCGCTTCACTTGTCCATTGGCAAAAATTGAGTAAATCAAATTATAATTGTTGCTGATAATGACGCCACAATAATAATGAAAACAACAACAATAAAATTTTGTCCTTGTTTGCCTATGGTTTCCCCCTTCACATCATCCCTTACTTTTTTTTTTGTTCACTTTTCACTTACTGACACTTGTACACCAGGGATGAGATTTCCACTTTGGTTTGGTGTCTGAGATAAAAAGTTAAATAAAACATAATTTTTTTTAAAAAAAAAGAAAACAAAATAATAATAAAAACGATGACAGCAAAAAAAAAAAAAGGAAACAACGAATGGCGGTTAAAAAAGAAACAACAAAAGAATAAAAAAAAACAGGCGGAAAAAACATGGCCAGCAAGGAGAACTCAAATCGGAAGAAAAACAAAATCAAACGACGACGACAACAGGGCCAGAATATGAATTACGGAAGCGAAGACAACAAAAAACCCAACAAACGACTGAATAGGGGTGAGAATGAAGGGGGGGGATATCAACACTTTCCCAAAGCCTCGTGTGTTAAGTAAGTGTCTTAAAAAGGCTTTAAACCGGAAATGCGTTGTCTGTGCTCAGCCTGCGATTATTGTGGCTGTTGTTGTCGTCGTTGTTGTTGTACTTCATAAAACCGGATATGTTAACGTTTGCCAAGATTTCTGGCTGTACACTTGTTATTCATGGCGTGTTGGCCGACCGATTATAAAGGCTTCGGCCAATCAAGTGAATCAAAAGCAGAGAGCGAGAGAGTTAGTGTAGATCGACTAAATGGGTACGCTATAGGAAAATTGGTTGACAAAAGAATTAAAAGACATTATTTAAATAATATTAGACATAATAGACATTATTTAATAATATTGAGAAAGAAAGATGGTAAAGAAGAATTTTTGGTATTTTCGATGAGTTTGCTGGCATGACACAGCTGCAGTGGTATCACAATGACATTTAAAGTTCAGCCTTTGAGGGCAAACTTTTGAGTACAAATCGACCTCTGACAGATATCCTTTCAGGCGTCTCTGTGTGGATTTAACGGAAATTAATCTCAGAGACTGAATGTTATTGATGCTGGGTAAAATTAGTTCTCGAGTGAATTTTAATTATTTGTACACTTTCTACACTGAAACCGCTCAAAAGAAAAAACAGAAAAAAACAGTCACGGAAATGAAACGCCAACTTGAAAGAGCCCGTATAAATTCATTTCGATTGACAGCAAAGCATCGAAACAAAAAATCGACATTCTCGCCCGGATTATTGAGCAATTTGTTCAACAGGACGAAGTACAGATCGTTCCCAACCCCGGATAATTAGATTTGCTTCCGAATTAAAAAGATGGGAGATTGGTGGGAATCACACAGCTCATGTGATTATTGAGCAAGTGGTTCAAAAGGACTTGGAATAAATCGTTCCGCACCCCGGAAAATACGATCTTTGCTTCCGAATTCCAAAGATAAGAGATTGGGCCTCACGCATGCACCTGGCGTGCAGCTGCTCCAGATAATCAGCCAGTAACTTCCAGCTGTTTTTATACACATTTCTCCAGTCAAACCAACCGCCTGGAGAGATGTGTAAAAGCAACTGGAAGATCATTCCTACAAGGAGAAAAAAATATTTATAAAATATGATTGCATGCAATAATATATATGTTTGTAGATGGCCCCAAATATATATACTTTTTGTGTGTAAACATATTATGTTTGCACACAATCATTATATGTTTGGGACACAATTCTAGCATATTGAAAAACGATATGATTGATTTTTGGCAAAATAAATATTATATTTTTTTTAGAGTTATAGACAGCATTACTTACACCGTGTTACACACATTCTGTCCTATGAACCAAATTTACTTTTTCGGAAAGGGGATAAAAAATAAAAATACACGTGTATCGGCGATTTTCATGTACACGTCGGAATTTTTTTTTTTTTTAAGTTTGAAGTATGAATCTCGTAGTGGCCTGTGTGAAAGCCTTTGGACCGATTTTTAACCCCTTTTTCAGTGATCCAATCGAGCTGTTTTTTGCAGGCAGACTCGTGGAAATGTCTGTATCACGTCAAATTTTTAAAAAAATAGATTTTTATTAATTGTCAGATTTTCCTAAATTCTGACGTGTACATTAGGGTGGAGTGAAATTTAAAAAAAAAAAGTTAACCTCGGAAAGAGATGTAGTCTGGGGTCCTAATGAGGGGAAAAATAAAGAAAAAAATTTTAAAAAATTTTTAGGGGTCGCGCCACTCCCTCGAAATTTGGAAATTATCGCTATTTTGGCGTTGGTTTTAAAAAAATCCTAAAAAGTTTTATGTCAATAAATGTTTGCAATAGCGTAAACAATGAAATAAGGGCATGAAAAAATTTAAAAAAAATTTTCTCATTGTTCAAAAATTTCAAAAAGTAAAATAAGTCAAATCGTCCCTTCTTCAGAAAATTGACTGAACAATGAAATCGCCACCAAAGCTACAAATATTAGTCGATTATCCTCATATTTGCCTCAAATACTTTTGTTTGGGCACTGAAAAAGCTCAAACTTTTAAATTTCGAATAAGTTAAGTCGTTAATTTTTAGGATTTTTCTAAAATCAACGCCAAAATAGCGATAATTTCCAAATTTCGAGGGAGTGGCGCGACCCCTAAATTTTTTTTAAAATTTTTTTCTTTATTTTTCCCCTCATTAGGACCCCAGACTACATCTCTTTCCGAGGTTAACTTTTTCAAATTAAAAAAAAACATGTTTTCACTCCACCCTAGTGTACATGTCATTGTCCCCCTTAAGTCCGACAATAAGATGTTCTTATTTCAGATATCGTTCATTTTCAGGTCCTTGGACAAGTATTGAAAATATTTACACAGATTTTACACACTTTACATAGGAGGAACTGAGTAATGTAAAAATCGAATGACAGTCTGGATCCACGGAATGCTGGGGAGGGTATCTGGCCGGGATATAAGTGAACCAAAAAATAATAAAATTAAGAAATGAATCATCGAACCTTTGAAAACTCAACTTAAAGTCATGTTGTGTCTTAAATAAGTTCATAAAGTCCTTCTATTGACTTTCTTCATTACCAAGAAATGCAAAGCAAACAATTGTCGATGTAGTTGAGATGGACTAGACATCGGCCAACACATTATTATTATCCCCCCCCCCCCTGTAAGGTCAACTCGTACAATTCTCTGGAGTGCATTTAAAACTAATTGTTTTTTGGCTTCGGTAGCGACCGGCGACCGAAATACAACACAACGTAAGGGCCACTTCAAACGTGGCAAACATCAGAAGTGTTCGGCTACAGCAGCAGCAACACCAACAACAGCCCCAGAAATAACAACATTTGTTGCCAACAATTGCAGTCGGATTCATAAGTAAATAAATAAACAATGAGAGTTGGCGAATAAAATAATGTACAATGGAATTGAATTGAATTGTGTAAATTAAACGAACGACGTACATAAATAAATAAATAAATGTTTACGTTGTTTGTTTGTTTGATTTCTTCTTCTTCTCTTTTTTTTTTTTAAAGATTTTTCATTGTAATATCTTGAAGCCATACAAGGAGTAGAGGCCATGTTTAAGGAAACTTTTGTTCACTGGGGTACTTGGAATGTTTTTTCCACTTTTTTAAGTTTCTGTATGATTTTTTCGATTGGCCGGGATGTCATCTACTTTTCACCATTACATTCTACTGCAGTAGTTGCAGAAGTTCTAGTAGTTCTAGAGTCTCTACATGTGCCCATTCAGTGGTAAGCAAACCCAAAGGATTCCCCCTTTCCTTCATTCATATGGCAAATTCAAAATTCTTTACCTGCTCGTTGCTCTTATTGTCCTTTCGTCATTATCCTTAATACGCTACGGTCTGATATTGTCTTGTCTTCACCTTCACTCTGTTCTTGCGTTAAAAATTCACCAGGTTTACTTTACAACATCTTCATCTCAGACACCGTCTACCTGCCGGCATTAAGGAGCACAGTAAGGATGTGCCATGTCATGGACATGGCCTCGCCTTGCCTGGCATGGCATCACAATGCAACTCCTGCACAAAGTGGCATTTAAGCTAATGCATGTTTAAGCCAGAATCACGCTTACGCGACATTGAAACAAAGCTGAAGAGCCCGCCAAGGAGAAG
This sequence comes from Hydrotaea cyrtoneurina, assembly GCA_958296145.1. Taxonomy (NCBI): domain Eukaryota; kingdom Metazoa; phylum Arthropoda; class Insecta; order Diptera; family Muscidae; genus Hydrotaea; species Hydrotaea cyrtoneurina. Next base: position 11,298,104 of record OY282516.1, read on the forward strand.
GAGGTCAGAAGACATGATTTTCCACGCTTTGTTTTCTCTTGATTGGGGGTGTTGTTATTTTCAGCGTATTAAGTCTCTTGAATCGTGAACATGTTGTTGCTGTTGTTATATTTCCCAAAAACACGTCTGCAACATCAAGAGGGTCTCCCAAAAAATGCAAAAATGCATAGAAATCATGACGTGACGATTAAGATAAAAGTGTTGAAGTTAAGGAAGATGTATGAATTTCGAATGTGTGTGTAAGAAGTGTTTGTCGGAAGATGTAAACTTTTTTTTTTGAGGCACCACCAAAGTTTCCTCTTAACAAAGGGCCATGTTATTAACATTTGCCTTGTTGAGACATAACATCACAATAACATGTACAGTAATAACACTAATAATGTTATTAACATTATCATTATGTTAGTCTAAATGTTGTTGACATTTAATGTTAAGCTTAACATTGCTGGAATAACTGTCATTGTTAGGTTTTAAGAGAAATTTCACTAATTGCTTAAAGTGGACTCTCTTCTTTAATGCTCTCAACTGCTCTTAATTGCCGTCTATTAACTGAATTAACACAGACATTTGTATTTTTCTCATCCAAAAAATATCTCTGTTTTTCTTTTTGTGGCTTTTGACCTTTGAAATTTAATTTGTACATTTTTAAAAAATATTTGATTTATCCGAATTATAAGTTCAGCTTAATGTCGGCTTTGTCCATTTTGTGTCGGATTAAAAAGTGTCCTTGAATTGGGGACCTTGTGGTATGCATGAGAATATTTGATAACATTATACGCCCTTGAAAGAGCACATTTAGACTCATGGACTGTGGCGGACATAGAGATGTAGAGAATGGTGATATTTGGGGTGTAAGTAGTCGGTTCTGGGGATATGTCTAGGAAATGTTTTATTCGTCTTCAATAAAATAAAATGACAGCTGTCAAATAAAATGACAGCTGTCAAAATAACAGCTGTGAAATAAAATGACAGCTGTGAAATAAAATGACAGCTGTCAAATAAAATGACAGCTGTCAAAATAACAGCTGTCAAATAGAATGACAGCTGTCAAATAGAATGACAGCTGTCAAATAAAATGACAGCTGTCAAATAAAATGACAGCTGTCAAATAAAATAACAGCTGCCAAATGAAATGACAGCTGTCAAATAAAATGACAGCTGTCAAATAAAATGACAGCTGTCAAATAAAATGACAGCTGTCAAATAAAATGACAGCTGTCAAATAAAATGACAGCTGTCAAATAAAATGACAGCTGTCAAATAAAATGACAGCTGTCAAAATGACAGCTGTCAAATAAAATGCCAGCTGTCAAAATAATAGCTGTCAAATAAAATGACAGCTGTCAAAATAATAGCTGTCAAATAAAATGACAGCTGTCAAATAAAATGACAGCTGTCAAATAAAAGGACAGCTGTCAAATAAAATGACAGCTGTCAAATAAAATGACAGCTGTCAAAATAACAGCTGTCAAAATAACAGCTGTCAAATAAAATAACAGCTGTCAAATAAAATGACAGCTGTCAAATAAAATGACAGCTGTCAAATGAAATGACAGCTGTCAAATAAAATGAGAGATGTCAAATAAATAAATGACATCAAAAATAAATGACAGCTGTCAAATAATATAACAGCTGTTATTTTGACAGCTGCCAAATAAAATAACTGAGCCATGCCACCTACTTTGGAAATCGTTTTGTTATCCTCCAATTTATGTATTCGTTGAAAATCCCCTCAATAATTTTGTTTGGTCCATCCTCAAAGTATACTTTTAATTAATCGATTACTGGAAATCCATAGAACCTGTGTCAGTGCTGTGGTATGTGTACACGTTCTCTGACTTCTCCCGGGATTAAACAAATAAACGATTCTTGTCACCCAAGGATTTCAGTCGTCTCTCCGTAAATCTGACAATTGTTGGGGAGACAAACCGAACGAATCCATTTCATGTGGAGAGTAACAGCCCAGCAACGAGTAACGAATAACCTTTCGCTAACTCTCTCTCTCTATCTATGTATGGCAACTAATCGTTGGTGTGTTTTGAAAGAGAAATAACTACCACTTAGAGGTCTCTTTGCTTGTGTTGAGAGTTTTGAAGAGCCCAAGAGAGATATTTGCAATTCCAATTGTCCTTAGTGCTGGTGTTGCTGTTGTTCTGTCATTTCCATTGTTTATATCCAGTGTTTGCTTTGATGTTATTGTTGTTGTTCTTTTTGGGTTTCTGTTTCGGTTTCTGCTGCTGTTTGATGTTTGTTTTTGCTGTTATTGCCGGCATTTTTCGGAGTAGCACAGTTTCCGTAATTAAATCGTACACAGCGGACGTACTGCAGGCACTACGACAACTCACCCAAGGAACGCCACCAAAACACGAATTATGAACAGCAAAAAAAATAAGAGGAAGATTATATTTTTTTTTTTTTTTTTGTTAATTTCACGTGTAATAATTTGCCAGACAATAACAACCAAACAGAAAAAAAAGAAGAAAATAAAAAACAAACAAGCAACAACAGAAAGTGAACTGAACCGTGAATGTGTTCAGGGCGACAGGGAGAGTGTGTGACTGATTATTTTAGATAATGACAAAAAAAAGTGAAGCATATGTTAAGGATGTGGCAGCAATATACTAAGTGAAGCCCATAATTGGGCGCTGAATGGTGAAAAGTGTGTAAATGAAAGACAAAGGCAATTAATACAACTTTTGAAATTGTTAATTTTCCCCAATTTCATTTGATTTCTTTAAAAAAAAACAAACTCTGTGTAAAATTTAAACAAATTTCATGCTGCGTCTGGCGTTTGCCTTTTAGGGGCTTGTCTTCTCTGTAAGTATTTTATCGACCTTTTTATTTTTTTTGATTTTTTTGTTGTCTGTAAATTCATTTTGTGTTCATGTATGCGAACATGTCTGAACTGTCTCACACTGCATGTCTGCGGGCTATTCTTCTTGTGGTAAATGTTTTTTTTTTTTTTTGGTTTGGGTTTTATTTCTGTATCTCAGCAGCCTTTTGTCTGTGCATACATGTGTCTCAGTCTCGGCTCGACGGCTGACATTAAGATTTAATATTTATTTTTTCTTTAATTCCGATTATGTCGTTAAACCAGAATGCCTGACGTCAGATAGTTTATGAAAATGTAACAATGGCAAGTGCCCAACAACAGTGTCTGGACAAAAAACCAGAACATTTTAAGAAAGAAGCCACGACGCAAGGCCGTAGTGTGGCCACAGACCAAAAAAAGAAAAATAACTGTCTGGATAAATAACCATAAGACTGTAATAAAAATGCGACATAAGAAGACTTAATTGGATTATTGTCTCGCTCTAAGTTGTCATTACAAATTCAGCAGAACGGTAATTTCACTGTTGTCGCGACAATTACTTAATTAAGCTAAAGACGTTAGAAAATATGGTTTTAGTGAAAAAAAGACACTTTATTGCAAATGGAAATATTTCATTGATGCAATAACATTAACTGCATTTAATAGTTTGTACAGACAAATTAAGTGACAGGGATTTACTATGCAGTGCAACTTCGTAGTCAAGGTCTTGGTAGCATCGAGGAGGCGATTTTTTTTGGCAAAAAGTATGACAAAAGTTTTTTTCTCAAAAAAATAACAATTGTGACAATTTTGTGTGTTTTTTACCGCCACATTGGGCGCCATTTTTACCATTTCGCCTATCCGACAACCAATGACCTCGTATTCGAGGTCTTGGTAGCAACGAGAATCTTTTTCACTTTTTTGTGAAAATTTTGTGTGTGTTTTTTACCGCCACGTTGGGCGCCATTTTCACCATTTGGCCTATACATTATTATTTTTTGTCAAAAACTATGACAAAAGTGTTTTTTTTGTCAATGATGACAATTGCGACAATTTTGTGTGTTTTTTACCGCCACTTTGGGCGCCATTTTTACCATTTCGCCCATACAACAACCAATGCTACCTCGTAGTCGAGGTCTTGGTAGCAACGAGAGGCGATTTTTTTTGTGAAAATTTTCACCATTTCGCCTTTCCGACAACCGATGCGACCTCGTAGTCGAGGTCTGTGCTACTAAAGTTTTTTTTTAAAAGATGAAAAATGTGTGTGTTTTTTACCGCCACGTTGGGCGCCATTTTCACCATTTGGCCCATACAACAACCAATGCTACCTCGTAGCCGAGGTCTTGGTAGCAACGAGAATCGACTTTTTTGTGAAAATTTTGTGTGTTTTTTAACCGCCACGTTGGGCGCCATTTTCACCATTTGGCCTATACATTATTATTTTTTGTAAAAAACTATGACAAAAGTGTTTTTTTTTCAATGATGACAATTGCGACAATTTTGTGTGTATTTGACCGCCACTTTGGGCGCCATTTTCCCTATTTGCCCCAACACAACAACCAAATGCTTTGTTGGACTGCACTGAAGAATAATTTAATAGTCTACAGATCTAAAAGAAAACATAATCTAACACCCATCATGACTGTAAATATATTGATGATTTTTATCGAAATCATCATCATCGTCTGCCTTAGTTTTCCTGTAAGACTATCGATGATTTATCCTTTAACATGTGAGGCATTACAATGACAGATGTCAGTGGGGCCGAGAATTAAATCTACAGAGTAGACACATGTGTTTGCTTAACATTCCTCAACATAAATGAAATTCTAATTCTGCTGTTAAGAAAAGAGAATACAAAAAGGCAAATTAAATTTTTTATTAACAATTTCCATTTAAGCCGAACATGGTAGTCTCCCGTTCTCCACCTTGACACACAGATTGGGTAATCTATGAAGGATGGCAATATTTTTCACATGTACCTGGTATGAGGGGAAGGTGCCACTTTAAAGTATATACTTATGCATATGGATTATTTATAAGCAGGCCTGTATATCGTTACAGTTACAAATTGCTGCAGCCAGAAAAACATCTGATACATCCATTTCCCCCTCTCCCGCTTTTTACTCTGAGCTAAACTGATTTTTCCCCATATGTACGTATATTTTTTTTTTTATAATAATTTCTCTTACTTACGCCGATATACAGAGTTCTACGATTTTGTTGTTGTTCGAGAAATACTTGTAAGGAACGTTTATGTGTGAGTATGCGTTGATACGAACACACATCTGCCGGTGTTGGTTCGTATGTAATTACAGTTGTCAGTTTATGTGAATTTATTGAGAATTGACATCGTTTCATGCCAGGCCAGTTACGTACGGGTATCAACGTCATCATAATCACCATCCTCTGTATTCACATCAGGCGGCAGGATCTCGGCGTGGCCCTGCCATCACAGTTTCCACAACAATTTCCAACTTAATCGTAATCATCATCGTCGTCGTCGTCGTTGTCATTGTGTTCATCAGCGTCGTTATTGTCCTTCACCTTGTTGTTGTTGTGTCTGTGTGTTTGTATGTCAATATATTTCATCTGTAATCTTTTTGTCGAAAGGCAAACCAAAAAAAAATCCATCGCTGGAACTCATACCTTTGAATATTATGGGCAAACGTAAATGCGGATGGTGACAGACGACTGTAAGGTGCTTACTCATACATATGCGTACATATGTGTTTTTGTTCACACAGACATTGCATATGGTTAGCACTTGGCACAGTCGATCGAAAAATGAAACGAAAATAATTATTTGATGACATTGTTGTCAAAGTTTCAGAGGCTTTACTGATAAAACCATTCTTCTGTGGGCCAGGGAGGCCCTAGGCAATATTTTTCTGAAGTAGAGACCAGGGCCATGATGTGCCAGGTAGTGTGTGCCAATATCACACAAGTAAACCCAGGTTCAAAACCATCAAACATTTTTCAGCGGCTAGCAACTCCAGCTGGGAACAGTTGAGAAAAACCAGCATTAGAATAATTTAAACCTTGGCCATAGTCCTTCTTGTAACTGCCCTTCAGGTAACCCTTTTCACTACTTTGTCTATTTTTTTTCCATCAACAGTTTTCCCCTTCATTTGACATTCTCACAAGTTCCAAACACTGTGCAGTGCATGTTACTTCACTCTATCCCTCTCATCATCTGAATGACCAATCCATACAGTCGACATTCATTGCAACGCCATCACTGACTGGCATCGTCTGTCGTTCGTTGCAGTTCAGTTCAGTTCGGTTCGGTTCGGTTATAAAATGTTGTAAATATGAAATGATAAATGACTTTCATTATGTTATTTTAAATTGAATGTAAGTGATTTTTATGTTTTACAGAGAAATCATTGAAGTAACATTCAGATGAGACGACGATGCCAACAGAGAATTTCACAGATTTATTTCGTCTGTCTGACTGTGTGTGTGTGTGTTTGTGTGTGGATGTGATGAAGGTATTTGTTTTGCGTAGATCGAAGGGGGTAGAGGTAAAGTAATTAATGAGGATGGTAGGCTTAAGATTGATCCTATGATGGGTAGGGGGCGATAGTTTGAAATGGAAATTCATTTTGAAATTCACTTATTTGGGAGATGAGAAGGAGTTCAAATGGGGGAATAATGGAATAATAGTTGGAGGAATAATCGTATATGAGAAGGAGATCAAATGGGGAATTATAAAATAATATAGTTGGGGAATATTAGTATATGCTGTGGCAACTCTTTTTTTTTGTTCTTGGTCCATATAAAGTCAATACGCCTAGTATGAAGGTCGAAGTAAACTGACAACCGACAATGTCCTGGTTATCCTATTCGTGGTGGGATTCCTCAGACTTAGTGAGGAGATGGGTAAGAGTTAACATGGGTAATCATAGAATAATAGTTGGAGGAATATCGGTATATGCTGGGGCAACCATTTTTTTGGTTGTTCCCAGTCCATGGAAAGTCAATATGACTAGCTTGGATGTCGAAGTCAACTGACAACCGACAATGTCCTGGTAATTCTGGGCATGGTGGGATTCCTCAGAGTTATTGAGGAGATGGGTAAGAGTTACAATGGGGAATAATAGTTGGGGAATTTCAGTATATGCTGTGGCAACCCGTTTTTGTTATCCCCCCAAAGGGAAGTCAATATACCAGTTTCATAGGTCGCATTAAATTAAGGCAGCAGGGACACTTACCTACATACTTAAGTCAGCTCTAGAACCTGTTTTTGGGCTTGGCCCAAATAATGATAATAAATGATTTCCAAGCAGGGACACAAGCGGGTCTGGCAAATTTATCACACTATTGCGTTTGTGGTTGATTGTCAGCAAACGCAACACCCATCTGGCGGAAAGCTTTCTCATATCCGAGTCTTCATTTAAAATTGAAATCTCCGAAACATGTTAGATGTCTATGACTTCCACAATCTCTCACACTTTCAATCTCTGCAATGTGAAGGGAAATAATGAAGTAAGTGTACCCAAATTACTTAAGCTGGCCTACCAAGGAAGCCAATGAAGGTTTTTTGTTATTTTTTAAAAATGTCATACATTTTAAAGCCTACTTTTAGGCTACGAGGTTCTGTAAATTGCAATGCCTACCTTTTTTTGACAGGACATGATCCACATGGAAGGTTCTTTAATAAACGGCGAAGCCAGGCGATTGGCAAACAACCATAAGGAAATATTTATTTCGACAAAGAAAATCCCCCTGAATCGAAGGCCGACAATTTTTCGCTTGGTGTGTCTAAGAATCGATTGGCCTAGGCAAAAGTAAGAAACTTTTTTTCTTAATTTTTTTAAAAATTTCAAAGCCTGCTTTAGGGCTTTGAGGTTAAGTAAAATACATTGCATACTTTTGGGATAAGAAACTTTTTATATGAATTTCTGAAAATTTCATAGATTTCAAAGCCTACTTTTGGGTTTTGAGGTTAAATAAAATACATTGCATACTTTTGAGATAAGAAACTTTTTTATATTCATTTCTAAAAATTTCATAAATTTCAAAGCCCACTTTTGGGCTTTGAGGTTAAGTAAAATGCATTGCATACTTTTGAGATAAGAAAGTTTTTTATATGAATTTTTAAAAATTTCATAAATTTCAAAGCCCACTTTTAGGCATTAAGGTTAAGTAAAATGCATTGCATTCTTTTGGGATACTTTTTTTTGACAGCGCGTGGTCCAAATGGAATGTTTAATAAACGACGATGTAGGCCAAACCTATAAGGAAATACTTTTTTCTGCAAACAAAATCCCCCTGAGTCGAAGGTGTCTAATTATTTGCATACGACATATGTATGATTGGCCTTGGAAGGCAAAAGTAGGGAACTTTTTTTTTATAAATTTTTAATAATTTCAAAGCCCACTTTTAGGTTTTGAGCTTAAGTAGAATGCGTTGCATACTTTTGGGATACTTTTTTTTATAATTTTTAAAAATTTCATAAATTTCAAAGCCCACTTTTAGGTTTTGAGCTTAAGTAGAATGCGTTGCATACTTTTGGGATACGTTTTTTTTTTTATAATTTTTTTTAGAAATTTCAAAGCCCACTTTTGGGCTTTGAGGTTAAGTAAAATGCATTGCATACTTTTGGGATACGTTTTTTTTTTATACATTTTTAATAATTTCAAAGCCCACTTTTTGGCTTTGTGGTTAAATAAAATGCATTGCATACTTTTGGGATAGTTGTAACTGCGTATATCAATGCTGTGACAAGCGACATTGACCTGAATGTCAACGCAATAACCTTACAGTCCATCGTGGTTATGATGGGGAAGATAGACCCCACCACCCCATCGGAAAGCCCGGTTATTGATGTTATGTGGCCTTTGCTGGGATGTATTTCTATTTTTCAAAAAGATTACATCATTTCATTGATAACACACATTACGTATCTGTTTCCACTGCATCCATCATCATTATTGTTATGACGATTTCCAATTTGTTGCAACCATTCCCCCTCCTCCTCCCAAAACAAAACAAAAACTGGGTCATTGCTACCAAATGAAATTGTTTCTAAAAAATCCTCGAAAAAAAGAAACAACCAAAACGCACCATAAAGGACTTTGTCATGCACATACACACACACACACACTCCCATTCACATACAGTTCATATTTGGTTCATCCTTCTCTGATATTGACAGATTCGACAGTTTTTCTGATATTTATTATTTTTATGTTACATTCCATCTACCAAATTTTTGGCATTTATATTCCATAAGTAGTTGTTACGAGTACAGACAACTTTTGCAAAAAAAAACAAAAAAGTACACAGAAATGAAAAATATGAAATTTATATTTGCTTTGCTTGCAAGGACAACACACTGCTCCATTACATCTGAAGTATTGTTGGGAAAACGAAGCACCAGTTAGTCGCTCCAAAAATGAAAATCTGAGGGAAAAAAACCCGATTGAATTGATAAAGGCAACATAAGTGCTGCTGTTTATCTAGCAGATGGGCGAACTTGAATTTTAAGCACCCTTTATAACTAAATTTGATATATTGAGTCTATGAGTCTATGAGTCTAAATCACATTCAAAATACCAAGGACGAGCGAATGGAAAGAGGGATTAGGGGATCTATCGCCGAGAAGACAAAGAGAGCGGCGAACAAAAAAAAAAAAAAAAAAAAAAAAATGAATGTGGACAAGTAGTTCGCATGAACAGCTGTCAATAAAAAATGACAGTTGTCAATGAAAATGACAGTTGTCAATAAAAAATTACAGTTGTCAATAAAAATGACAGTTGTCAATAAAAATGACAGTTGTCAACAAAAATGACAGTTGTCAATAAAAATGACAGTTGTCAACAAAAATGACCGCTGTCAATAAAATGATAGCTGTCAAAAAAAATGACAGCTGTCAAAAAAAAATGACAGCTGTCAATAAAAATGACAGCTGTCAATAAAAATAACAGCTGTCAATAAAAATGACAGCTGTCAATAAAAATGACAGCTGTCAATAAAAATGACAGTTGTCAATAAAATGACAGTTGTCAATAAAAATGACAGTTGTCAATAAAAATGACAGTTGTCAATAAAAATGACAGTTGTCAATAAAAATGACAGTTGTCAATAAAAACGACAGCTGTCAATAAAAATGACAGCTGTCAATAAAAATGACACCTGTCAATAAACATGACAGCTGTCAATAAAAATGACAGTTGTCAATAAAAATGACAGTTGTCAATAAAAATGACAGTTGTCAATAATGACAGTTGTCAATAAAAATGACAGTTGTCAATAATGACAGTTGTCAATAAAAATGACAGTTGTCAATAAAAATGACAGTTGTCAATAAAAATGACAGTTGTCAATAAAAATGACAGTTGTCAATAAAAATGACACCTGTCAATAAAAATGACAGTTGTCAATAAAAATGACAGTTGTCAATAAAAATGACAGCTGTCAATAAACATGACAGCTGTCAATAAACATAACAGCTGTCAATAAACATGACAGCTGTCAATAAACATGACAGCTGTCAATAAAAATGACAGTTGTCAATAAAAATGACAGTTGTCAATAAAAATGACAGCTGTCAATAAAAATGACAGCTGTCAAAAAAAATGACAGTTGTCAATAAAAATGACAGTTGTTAATAAAAATGACAGTTGTCAATAAAAATGACAGTTGTCAATAAAAATGACAGTTGTCAATAAAAATGACAGTTGTCAATAAAAATGACAGTTGTCAATAAAAATGACAGTTGTCAATAAAAATTACAGTTGTCAATAAAAATGACAGTTGTCAATAAAATGACAGTTGTCAATAAAAATGACAGTTGTCAATAAAACTGACAGTTGTCAATAAAAATGACAGTTGCCAATAAAAATGACAGTTGTCAATGAAAATGACAGTTGTCAATAAAAATTACAGTTGTCAATAAAAATGACAGTTGTCAATAAAACTGACAGTTGTCAATAAAAATGACAGTTGTCAATAAAACTGACAGTTGTCAATAAAAATGACAGTTGTCAATAAAACTGATAGTTGTCAATAAAAATGACAGTTGCCAATAAAAATGACAGTTGTCAATGAAAATGACAGCTGTCAATAAAAATGACACCTGTCAATAAAAATTAAAGTTGTCAATGAAATGACAGCTGTCAAATAAAATGACAGCTGTCAAATAAAATGACAGCTGTCAAATAAAATGACAGCTGTCAAATAAAATGACAGCTGTCAAATAAAATGACAGCTGTCAAATAAACTGACAGCTGTCAATAAAAATGACAGCTGTCAATAAAAATGACAGTTGTCAATAAAAATGACAGTTGTCAATAAAAATGACAGTTGTCAATAAAAATGACAGTTGTCAATAAAAATGACAGTTGTCAATAAAACTGACAGTTGTCAATAAAAATGACAGTTGTCAATAAAACTGACAGTTGTCAATAAAAATGACAGTTGCCAATAAAAATGACAGTTGTCAATGAAAATGACAGTTGTCAATAAAAATGACAGTTGTCAATAAAAATGACAGTTGTCAATGAAAATGACAGTTGTCAATAAAAATGACAGATGACTGAGACTCCGGTCAAAGGACCAAATGACGAAGATATAAAAAAATAGTAAATAGTTAATTGCTTGCGAAATATTTATATTTATATGACTAATGGCTAGGATCGAAAACTTCTTCAGAAGTATGTAATTTTAATTAGAGCTTCAGTTAGAGCTTCAGTTTTTTTCCCCAAACTTCTGTCCCGACACAACACCGTTTGCCACAGGGAATCTCTCCTAATACTCATCGATTTGCAAAGTGTTACATAACGAAAGTCAATGGCAACATACCACTTATCTGGCTCTCCTCCCCCGCCCACAGCCATCCAGTGCGGGGTATTAAAATGTATTCAAGATGACACAACGCAAAACAATCCCGGAAAACGAAAACAACAATTTCTATCAGGCAGAAAAACGATGCCGTGCTAAAGCGGGGTGGGGGGCGAGGAAGAAAATAACATTTATGCACTCTCGATTTGAAGACAAACAAATATGCATGAAAAGAATAACATCAGCAACAGCAGCCAGCAGCCAGCAGCCAGCAGCCAGCTGCAACCAACACCGCACACAGAGAGAAGCTTAACAAACACACACAAAAAAAAACAGAAGAGGAAAAACTGCAAAGTCTGCAACATCATAAATGTATCAATAGAGTACGAAAGGACTAGCACTGCGTCTACAACGAACACTGCTCCTCCGCAATGCAATAGATGCATGTTCCCATATTTCTTTCTGTTGTTGCTGTTGCCCCTTCCGTGTATGACTATGTAGCCTTTTGTATCCTTTAGCCTGCGACTGCTGGTGTTGTTGTTGAGCTGTGACAAAAGCATATTTTTCATTGCCAGATTTCCAATAGCAACACGGTACACAGAGTAGGATTCTTCACGGCGATGGGTATGGGAATCAGCGAAGGTGATGGGTTTTATGTGAGTGAGTGTGTGTGTGAGTGTGTGTGTATGGAGTACAGAGATTGCAGATGACATGCCAAAGTTCATGTTACACTTCATGCATGTATGAGTATGCAATTTATGCTGTGGCACAGTGGTTGGAGGTCAACAGAAAAAAAAATTCAGAAGAACATTTTGAATGAATTTTTTTTTGTGAAATATTGAAATTATTAGCACCATTGCAAAAAAAATTTCTTTCAGGAAAAATGGAGATTCTAACGTTGCAGGTTAAAAAGAAGAGAATTGGATAGTTCACAATTCATCAAATATTTGATTTATTCTATTACCGCCACCTTCACTATAAGTTGACAGAAGGTCAAAAATATCCTGAGTGTTGATTCCACATAAATAGAATCCTGTTTTGTTTCCCGTCTGTTGGTGAACGATGAAATTGTGAATGCACAGTTTTTGAAATATTGGAATTATTTTCTCACCTTCAAACAATTTTTCATTAAGGAGAAACTTAGATTCAGTTAAAAAAAAATTGGGAGTTCAGAAGTGGATTTATTAACTTACCGCCACATTATCTGTCGATTTGGCCAATGAGGTGAATGGTGAATATCCTGATCAATACATTTAATGACAGCTTAACTGTCAGCGAATATTTTTATTTCTTAGGACGTTCCATCCTAGCCATTCTACTGGCTATTTAATGGCCAGATTGAGAGAGAGCGAGAGAGATTGAAATAGAAATAGGTATGGAGATAGAGGTAGGGATAGGGATAGATACAGAGATATAGATAGAGATAGATAGAGATAGAGATAGAGATAGAGATAGAGATAGAGATAGAGATAGAGATAGATATAGATATAGAGATATAGATAGGGATATAGATATAGATATAGATATAGATAGAGATATAGATATAGATATAGATATAGGTATAGATATAGATATAGATATAGATATAGATATAGATATAGATATAGATATAGATATAGATATAGATATAGATATAGATATAGATATAGATATAGATATAGATATAGATATAGATATAGATATAGATATAGATATAGATATAGATATAGATATAGATATAGATATAGATATAGATATAGATATAGATATAGATATAGATATAGATATAGATATAGATATAGATATAGATATAGATATAGATATAGATATAGATATAGATATAGATATAGATATAGATATAGATATAGATATAGATATAGATATAGATATAGATATAGATACAGGTATAGATATAGATAGAGAGAGAGAGAGAGAGAGAGAGAGAGATAGAGAGAGAGAGTACTGCCAGCGAATATGTTTACTTCGGTTAGGTTAGGACGTTCACTCTCAGCCATTCTGCCGGCTCTTTAATGGCCAAAATCCCAAAGTGATAAATTTATAAAAATTAAAACTGTTGATGGAGAGAGCGAGAGAGAGATAAATATAACAGAGAGAGATAAATATAACAGAGAGAGATAAATAGAGACAGCGAGAGTGAGATAGTGAGTGAGTGAGTGAGATAGAAACAGATAGCTAGATAGATAGAGATAGAGTGGGGTAGATAGAGAGATGTTGCTAGAGAGAGAGAGATAGAGAGAGGTATACACAGAGATAGAGGGAGAGAGATAGAGATAGAGATAGAGATAGAGACAGAGATAGACATAGATATAGATAGGGAGAGACTATGATTACTTCCACAGTGGTTAGGATGTTCCACTTCTGTCATTCTTCCGCCTCTTTAACGCACAAAATCCCAGAGTGATAAACACACCAGAGATAATTTGGTCTTCCTGTGGCATTAGAAGGTATGGAAGATCTGTGATGCAAATTGTATGCTTACGCTTAGAATTTAAAAATATTTGTTTCAAATTTATAAAATGAAAACTGTTGAGAGAGTGAGAGATAGAGAGAGAGAGAGACAGGTAGAGATAGATATAAAGAGAGCAAGTGTGAGTCTGAGAGTTTTCGTTAGATCGGAATATCAGATACCGAATGGGTTCAAGCAGATCGGTACTCCAGCGAAAATGCCGAAGTCCAAGCCGCTGGCTTGGGTGTTACCTGTATATGTCTTAGGTGCACATTACGATGGCTATTCCCAAGAGTCACATAGATTCAAGAAAGTTACACGGAGGGCGAATTCAAAGCTTGTACAGACGCGGTACCCTGGAAAGGCCAAGGCTTACGAAATATTCTCGCCTTCTCTGGAAAACTACACAAGTAGTCAAAGGAGATACTCTGACTGAAGAAGGTACTGGAAGGGCGAATGGCGAGTTTTATCTCCTTCATTATATCTGCCGCCTCTTGTGTTTCGCCCCCCACCCATTTCGTGGCACTGTGCACTGCCGATGTGCAACATTCGGTATGTGGGACAAGTGCAATCGATTTCTGTTGTCGCTGTCGCTATCGATGTCGTTGTCACAAACTATTTAAAAGGTTGCTTTTCGTTTGCCAAAAACAAAAAAAAAAAAAACCAAACACAACTCCAAATGTCGTTATGTCGTCGTCGTTGTTGTTGTATTTCCGCATATATTTCTTTGCGCCGTTGTTGTTGTTGCTGCTGTGTCGTTTCGCGACTTGTGAAATATTCATTGAGTCATAAACCGAGAAAAACGATCATCACGGAAAATAGCGACAGCAATAACAACAGAAAATATTTATGTTGTCCGTGTTATTTTTTTTTCTTCTGTGTGTGTGTGTGTGCGTGTGTGTGTTTTTTTTGCTCTTCACATATGAATGGTTACAGGTTATTTGGAATGTCCTGCAAAGAACAGAAAAAAGAACACATGACCGGTAAGGTACAAAAAAAAAAACCAAAACCCCCTCCACCCCCTCCACACACAAAAACACACTATAGCTTAAATGCGGTTCAATGGGCTTGTGTGTATTATTGACATATACAGTTTTTGCCACCAACACAACACAACAACACAAATTGTGAAGCAGCATTTTAGGCATTCAATTGCGTTTTGCCAAAAAAAAAAACAAAACAAGTATGACATTCTTTTGGAAGTTCTTGTTTTCCTTTTTCTGTTCTTTTTTTTTCTGCTGATATTCGAATTCATGTCGCGGTTGTGTTCTTGAATAAGTTGTGGCTTTTTTTTTTGTGTAGACCACATGTGAGTCCGGAGGATTAGTTGGCGACAAACGTAATGTCACTCACAAATACTTTGGAATTTTAAATGGGTCACCGAAAAGTGTATTATCTCATAGATGTCCGCTGGCTTGTGTGTGGACTGATTTAAACGCTTGTCAAACGATAGACAGGGCGGAGGCAGACTGAACATGAAAGGAGATTTGGGCGCAAGGACATTGGACAGATTAAGACAGAAAGTGATAATAAGAAAATTGGCGTGACTTCAAAGTAAACTAAAAGAATATGGAGAAAAGTTTTAGTGCAAAAATTGGGAGGGTGATTTTTAAAGACTAGGAGAAATGGAGGAGAAATGGTAGGTCGTACATAGTAAATTCCTATTAAATCGTTCCCCCGAAGGCATTGCCCACACAAATCAACCGGGTTCCTGTAAGCAGTTTCCATTCAGTCCGTTCTCAATATTTTCTCTGTAGTGTAATTTGTTCTTATAGAAACAAAGACCTGCAGATAGGATTAATATTTTCAGAGATATTTTTTTCTTCTTTTTTTTTTCGAAAAAGTCTTTAATGTTGCTTAATGTTTTATTTAAGTTTTATTATTTTCTGTTCTGTTTTTCTCCTTTTCCTGGAAAACTCAACATAATTGAAGGCCACCACTCTTTCTCTATCTCTTTCTCTTGTTTCATCGACTTTTCGTTGGAATTGCGGTTATACAAAAAACAAATTGTTGCATACTTTTAGGCATTATTGACTACTTTTCCACATTTTGCATACTTTTCGGTGAAATTTTCCATAACAACATAAATATGTGCGAAAGGAATGGAAACGAAATAAAATATTAAATATGAATGAACATAATTTAAGAACAATTTAACTAGAGGTTGGCTGGCATGTTTGGGCTTTAATAAATTTTGCAGAATATTTTTTTGTTTGCGTTCGGGACGGCAGTGCAAACAACAAAATATGTTGGTGTGTTCGATGCACAAAAACAATAACAACAGCAACAAAATAAATACTTTAGTATTTTTTTTTGTTGTTTTTTATTATTTAAGTTTATTGTAGCTGCTGCCTCGGCATTTTAGTTTTTATTGTATGTGTGTGTGTGTTTTTTCGTTCGTCCTCTGTATTTCTTGTGCTCTGTAACAAATCAATTGAAAAACTTTTATGGCGCCATTTGAAAGTTTTTAATAATGTTTGCAAGTGAACGGGTCTTTCTTTCTTTCCTATTCAATATTTTTTTTTTCTTCGTCTTCTTCTTCGACGTATTGAATATCAGCTCGAAGAATATGTATGATATTGAATCGAAATAAAGTTTATTTTTAGTATTACTCTGTTGGCATGTCTGTATTATAGATCTGTATACACATATATACATGGATATGTAGTAGTGCCACTATATGGTTAAGCTATTGAGCAGGAAATTTATAATTGTATGCTTTCGTTGAGGAAGCAGGAAACAGTGGAAGTAGTTCTAGTATACGCAGAAGACGAATCTATAGAAAAGGAAATGAAATGGAATTAAAGATAAAGTGGAATTGCATTGCATATGCTACGGCTTACAATTATAAGTTCGAAACTGTAAACTTATTGTTAAACCAAAAGGCGAAGTAGAAAATGTGTTGCCTGAATGTATGCTTTAATTTTGTGACACTTAAAGGTGTGCTCATAGTTTTGAAGAAAACGGAAATGTGCTAGGTTTTTAAGGTGAAACAGTCGAAGACTTAGTAATATTATTTTCGTAATTCTGATAATGAAATTCAAAAAAATTTAGTAAAAAAAACGTGATTAATTTCCAAATTATGAAAAAATTGCTCTTGGCTATGACAAATCGACACAGTTTCCAGATTTTGCAGTTTTGGAATTTCCACAAAGTTGTGGGAATTTCTTTTAAAACTTGGCACATTTTTCAGATTTTGAAATATTAAAATTTCAGCAAACTTATAGGATTTTTTTTTTAAAAATCCCCTAGAAGTATGCAACTATTTTCAAAAAAGTTTTTTATTTAAAGAAATATTGGTTTTAGAGCACAAACGTGAGAGAAGCGAAAGTAGTGCTGGGTGAGTCCTAGCCCTCAATGACATTTGAGTATATACATATACACATTTTCAGTATTCGAGATAAAAAAGCGATTTTCGAAATTCGCCAAATTTAAAAAAATCGTTTTTTTTTCGTTTATTAGAGGCGTTTTTTGGTTTAGTGAGAAGAATCCAGCACAATGACTGGAATTGTTTTTTATATATTTTTTTTGCACATTTTGTTTTTTTTTTTTTTTTAAATTTTATATAATTTTTGCAAAATTTTGTTTGTTTCGATTTTTTATATTGAAAAAGTGCCAAAGGGAATTTTATGATTTTCATAGAAATTATATTTTTTTTAGAGTTTTTTCGTAAACGGCACAACTATCTAGGTAGAGTTTTTTATTTGGCCATTTTTTTTTTAATTTTTGATATCTAAAAAATTCCAGTTCTATAAAAAAATTAAAAAAAAAAATGTCAAATAGAGAAATTGATATAGATAGCCGTTTGCAAAAAAAAAATCTAAAAAAATTTAGTTCTTAGAAAATCGCTAATTTTAATTTGACACATTTATTTTCTCAGTTCTGACATTTTTTACAGGTTAAGTTATCTATTTGGGAAATTTTTTTTTTCCTATTTTTTATAATTTTTGCAAAACTTAGTTTTCTGTTCGAGTTTTTATATTGAACAAAGTGCCAAATTAAAATTTGCGATTTTCTTAGAACTGACATTTTTTAGATTTTTTTTTGCAAACGGCTCAACTATCTAGATCAAGTTCTCTATTTGGCATTTTTTTTTAATTTTTTTTTTGCAAAATTCGTTTTTTTTTAATTTTTTATATCGAACAAATTTAATTTGGCACTCGAATTTCTCAGAAAAAGCTGTTTTTAGAATTGTTTTTCGTGAACAGCAAAACTTCCAGGTCTATTTGGCACAAATTTTAGTTATCGAAAAAACAAAATGACACTTTTTCGAAAAAAAATTTCGAAAAAAAGTTGCAAATGGAAATTTGCCGTCAACTAGCATAAACTTTTTGAAAAATGTTGGCGTTTACCTTTTTTTTTATCAAAAAACTAAATTGAAATTTACGGTTTTGTCAGAACTGGAATTTTTTAGATTTTTTCGTAAACAGCACAACAGTCTTGGCCGTCTATTTAACACAAACAAAAAATCCAAAACTCGAAATTTTTTCAAAAATGTTCTGGAAACCTGAAAACACGAACTCTATTCATATCTATTAATGTACCCATTTCATTTAAATATTTACTCGTCGAACATAATATTTGCCTATCTCCGGGGCTGTTTGCCAACAATGGCACATTTAAAGCATAACCGTAGGCGCGCATTGTGCATAAATATTTACAATTTATTGCAGTTCATTTATAATGTTAATGCAAACTTATTAAATTTTAAACTTGATGCAATGTTATATTTTTCGTTGCCTTTTATTGATTTTTGATATGACACACATTTTACCAAGCCAACACACACACACACATACACTGGAACATAGACACGAATCACACTCGGCCTTATACACAATTATATACACCACAATCGCACAATTCTCACGCACCGATGCACAGTGGGGGGAATGGCGAAATAATCAGGCATTTCTTAATGAGTGAGTGGTTGTTCCGTTTTGAATGGAATTTCGTGCAGGATTATTTTTATAAAAAAGAATTTTATAAAATATTTGTTATTAATGGAATTCATGCTTGCGATTTAAAAGAAATAATATTTAAATATACTAAAAAAATATTTAATTTGTTTAAAATATTATCAAAAATATATTTCAATATTTTATTTAAAATATTAAAAATATTTAAAATATTTAGAATATTTAAAAGGTTTAAAACACAAATATTTAAATATATATTAAAGAAATATTTAATTTGTTTAATATATTATCAAAAATATATTTAAATATTTTATTCAAAATATTAAAAATATTTAAAATATTTAAAATATTTAGAATATTGAAAATATTTAAAAAACAAATATTTAAATATATATTAAAGAAATATTTAATTTGTTTAATATATTATCAAAAATATATTTAAAATATTAAAAATATTTAAAATATTTAGAATATTTAAAATGTTTAAAAAACAAATATTTAAATATTTATTAAAAAATATTTAATTTGTTTAAAATATTATTAAAAATATATTTAAATATTTTATTTAAAATATTAAAAATATTAAAAATATTTTAAATATTTAGAATATTTAAAATGTTTAAAAAACAAATATTTAAATATATATTAAAGAAATATTTAATTTGTTTAATATATTATCAAAAATATATTTAAATATTTTATTTAAAATATTAAAAATATTAAAAATATTAAAAATATTAAAAATATTAAAAATATTAAAAATATTAAAAATATTAAAAATATTAAAAATATTAAAAATATTAAAAATATTAAAAATATTAAAAATATTAAAAATATTAAAAATATTAGAAATATTAAAAATATTAAAAATATTAAAAATATTAAAAATATTAAAAATATTAAAAATACTTAGAATATTTAAAATATTTAGAATATTTAAAATATTTAAAATATTTAAAATATTTAAAATATTTAAAATATTAAAAATATTAAAAATATTAAAAATATTAAAAATATTAAAAATATTAAAAATATTAAAAATATTAAAAATATTAAAAATATTAAAAATATTAAAAATATTAAAAATATTAGAAATATTTTAAATATTTTAAATATTTTAAATATTTTAAATATTTTAAATATTTTAAATATTTTAAATATTTTAAATATTTTAAATATTTTAAATATTTTAAATATTTTAACTATTCCCATTAGCTGGAAATTTAAAAATGATTAATAATATTTAATATTTTATTTAGGTTAGGTTAGGTTAGTATTTAAAATATTTAAATATATTTTCTCAGTACTGACGATTCCTAATTTGTACACTCAAAACCTAGCTCTGGATTCTTTCAGTGGACCCGTATTACAGTCTTAGGTCCGACCACAACTCAGCTAGGGTGATTTTTTCCGACTATTCTGTGACAAATACCTCATTAATTCACAAACATTTATCAAATGTTATCGTTAACAATTCATTAGACTCTGTGTGAAATTTCAATTAAAATCCTACTAGTCAGTTAAAAATATCAGATTTATCTCCATTTCATATTTTCAAATTCCCCCTGACTGTGCCATATAATACACATACATACATGCTGCGATGTATGCATGTTTAAGTGCTATTGTATGAGTGTGTGACGCGGTAGAGCAATTGAATTCTCTGGCATAATGCAGATATCAAATCACAAACTTATTTATAACACACAGACACACACACACCAGCCCAGTCAACCAATATTCATACGCATACATTCGCAACGGATGCGCACACCTACGCATACATATGCAGTGAAGGATATGCGTCGTTGTCGTAACAGGTATAACCTTTGTAACCTATATTTTGCTGTTGTTGTACACGTCAATGATATGTGCATGTATGGATGTACACTAGAGTATATATAGGTACATTAGAGTGGTTCGACATTTGGGTTTTCATACAAGAGAATGGATTTTTTGATCGTTTGCCAATGAAATTGTGAGTATACAAATCTTGGGCGATTCTGTTGGAAAGGAGCCTTTTGGTCGTTTGTTTTTTTCAGAAGAAAGGTGGACATGGTTGTTGTGAAAGGGTCTCTAATCGTGTTTCTGAGAGGTCTGGAGTTTTTTTTATAATGAGAATGGTAAAATAGTTTTTAAGAATATTTCTCGATGAAATTGTGAGTGTAAAAATCTTCAGCAAATGTCTGGGGAATATTTGGAAAGGAGCCTTTGGTCGATTGTTTTTTTAGAAGAAAGGTGGACATGGTTGTTGTGAAAGGGTCTCTAATCGTGTTTCTGAGAGGTCTGGAGTTTTTTTTATAATGAGAATGGTAAAATAGTTTTTAAGAATATTTCTCGATGAAATTGTGAGTGTAAAAATCTTCAGCAAATGTCTGGGGAATATTTGGAAAGGAGCCTTTGGTCGATTGTTTTTTTAGAAGAAAGGTGGTCATGGTTGTTGTGAAAGGGTCTCTAATCGTGTTTCTGAGAGGGCTGGAGTTTTTTTTATAATGAAAATGGTAAAATAGTTTTTAAGAATATTTCTCGATGAAATTGTGAGTGTAAAAATCTTCGGCGAGTGCCTGGGGAATATTTGGAAAGGAGCCTTTTGTCGATTGTTTTTTTTTTTAGAAGAAAGATGGACATTGTTGTTGTGAAAGGGTCTCTAATCGTGTTTCTGAGAGGCCTGGGGTTTTTCTAATGATTATGGATTTTTTCGTTAAGAATGTTTCTCGATAAAATTCTGAGTATAAAAATCCAGTCTGTGGGAATATTTAGAAGGGAGCCTTTGGTCGATTGTTTTTTTTTTCAATGTTAGTCGAAAAATACATTGGGTAAACAGTGTTTCTAATTTTTCTAATCATAGCCATAATGGTCAACGATATCAAATATCTAAAATCATTGTCGCCGCTGCCTACATTCTGAAAGGTGTTGAGAGCTTCTACATGTCATTGGTAACCCCTTTTTTTTAAAGAAGAAATGTAGGCCAATATTCCATCGAGGCCAGCTCTAAAGGAATTTAAGTTATAGCCCCCCCTCTCCTTAAACAAATCTTTTTTCTCGCATTTCCACAAAATGTCTTGATGGTCTCCAGCCTTTCTTCGGTTTCCTGTTTGTTCGTTCACTCCTTACAAATCGTCCCTACCTTATAACTCTCTGCGCGTGAGTGTGCTTGTGAATAACACTATGTGTGTGGTTTTGCTGTAGGATGCGAATTGATATTTCCATTGAATTTTTGTTGACATCGAGCATCTGTGGTCCTGCTGGCTTTCAGAGAACGTTGATGATGGTGACAATGTACTTTTCAAAAATAATGACATTTGGCATGTTGTGATGTATTTTCCTGGTTTTACTTGCATGGTTTTTTGTTGTTGTTGGTATCTTCTTGTTGCTGTGGTTGTTGTTGTTATTTTGCGGCAATCAGGCTTACACTTGACTTTGGTCTTGTGCTCTAAATAATGGGTTTCTTAGTATCAAATGTTTGGTTATTGGTTATGCATGCATGTGGACAATTTCAAGGATCTAGTCATTTGTCACACTGATGTATGCATAGGGACAAATTGATCTAGGGGGGGAGGGGGGGGGGGTGATAAGTCTCGATGATAAGGCAGTTCACAAACAAAAAACCTCAACAGGATACAAGTGTGTACACATACTTGTAATGTATGTTTGTTAGAGTCGAATGGAAGTTCAAGTTAATGTTAGTTAAATTAAAAGGATTTTTTAGAAAAAAAAATAACTTAACATTCTGATTTTCTGTCGCATGTGCAATAGATGAGAACAAATTATTGCCAATGTTTCATGTTTCATGTATTTATTGAGTCTATGGACAGAAATTCCTTACAGACTAGCAAATAACAAGAATTTAATTATAATTTACATTAATTAATCAACAAATGTTTAAACTTAAAACTAGGTAGACTAAAATCTAAATGTTCCAGATTTTCTTTTATTATTTATTGTTGTTCTTCTTTATTCTTTATGCAGTTTTTATTGCTGTTGCTGGAGTTTGATAACATTCTTTCTGATTTTCATGTCTCAACTATTGCGTATATGTGGCAACATGTTGCTGCAGCATGTTGCGGTGACATCAATATCTTAATATATATTTACCCTCGACACTGATTCACTGATACACTGATTCACTGACTCTGTCACGCAGTACGTAGGAATTTAAATAGGCATTCTATAATTATATAAATAATAATAATAAAAAAAATAATATATTTTTTTGTACAGAAATTGTGTTTTCCCCAAATTTTTTTTTCCAAAAATTTTTTTTACAAATTTTTTTTTTTTTACAAAATTTTTTTTCAACAAAAATTTTTTTTTTACAAATTTGTTTTCAACAAATTTTTTTTTTTCAACAAAATTTTTTTTTCCACAAAATTTTTTTTTTCAACAAAATTTTTTTTTTCAAAAAAATTTTTTTTTCAACAAAATTTTTTTTTTCAAAAAAATTTTTTTTTCAACAAAATTTTTTTTATTTTGCGGCAATCAGGCTTACACTTGACTTTGGTCTTGTGCTCTAAATAATGGGTTTCTTAGTATCAAATGTTTGGTTATTGGTTATGCATGCATGTGGACAATTTCAAGGATCTAGTCATTTGTCACACTGATGTATGCATAGGGACAAATTGATCTAGGGGGGGAGGGGGGGGGGGGGGTGATAAGTCTCGATGATAAGGCAGTTCACAAACAAAAAACCTCAACAGGATACAAGTGTGTACACATACTTGTAATGTATGTTTGTTAGAGTCGAATGGAAGTTCAAGTTAATGTTAGTTAAATTAAAAGGATTTTTTAGAAAAAAAAATAACTTAACATTCTGATTTTCTGTCGCATGTGCAATAGATGAGAACAAATTATTGCCAATGTTTCATGTTTCATGTATTTATTGAGTCTATGGACAGAAATTCCTTACAGACTAGCAAATAACAAGAATTTAATTATAATTTACATTAATTAATCAACAAATGTTTAAACTTAAAACTAGGTAGACTAAAATCTAAATGTTCCAGATTTTCTTTTATTATTTATTGTTGTTCTTCTTTATTCTATATGCAGTTTTTATTGCTGTTGCTGGAGTTTGATAACATTCTTTCTGATTTTCATGTCTCAACTATTGCGTATATGTGGCAACATGTTGCTGCAGCATGTTGCGGTGACATCAATATCTTAATATATATTTACCCTCGACACTGATTCACTGATACACTGATTCACTGACTCTGTCACGCAGTACGTAGGAATTTAAATAGGCATTCTATAATTATATAAATAATAATAATAAAAAAAATAATATATTTTTTTGTACAGAAATTGTGTTTTCCCCAAATTTTTTTTTCCAAAAATTTTTTTTACAAATTTTTTTTTTTTTACAAAATTTTTTTTCAACAAAAATTTTTTTTTTACAAATTTGTTTTCAACAAATTTTTTTTTTTCAACAAAATTTTTTTTTCTACAAAATTTTTTTTTTCAACAAAATTTTTTTTTTCAAAAAAATTTTTTTTTCAACAAAATTTTTTTTTTTTAAAAAAATTTTTTTTTCAACAAAATTTTTTTTTCAACAAAAATTTTTTTTCAACAAAATTTTTTTTTTCAACAAAATTTTTTTTTTCCACAAAATTTTTTTTTTTTTCAACAAAATTTTTTTTCCATATTTCAACGGGCACCATAGGCGCATTACAACTTACTAGTAGGGAAATAGAAGGCATAATTTTTGGAGAGAACCCGATGCAGAAGACAACTTCCGTAGCACATATTTTGAACTCTCTAATGACCGGACAGCCTGTTTTTGTAAAACTAATGGGTCTTTCGTTTCGTTAAACGAACAGAAATTCAGTTTCGTCAGTTTGGGTTTTTGTAACACGAAAGTCTCAGTTAAATTCTAATTGAAATTTTTTTCTTATGTATTTTTGTGGTGCATTGTCCAATTGGATTCGTTGGAGTTATGGTTCGTTTACCACTGCGTTAACGGATTACAGACTCTCGTGTCAGCAGATTTCCATTTAATACAAAAACCAATTCCGTATGTCCGCATTGTGATATGTTATGTTTCACAGTTAACAATGGACATTTCCCCAAACCAAACCTGCTCATACCGAACGTACTTGCCCTTAACTGACTACCTTAGGTACAACTTTTCTTTTGGTCATGGGGGGAGTTTCCCCAGTAATGAGAAGGAAAAAAAAGAACTAATCTTCAACATATTGTATTCTCGGAAATTGTAGCAATTAGTTCGCTTTTGATAAGCTTTTTATGTTTTGATACATTTGTTTTTCTTTTCTTTTTTTTTTGTAATAATTCTTTTTTGTTTTTCATTTTAACTTTTGTGTGTTTGTGGTGAAGCCCTTTAAAAACTTAACTTTAATTTTTTTTCCACATCTAATTGGAATAAAACTCAACATTACTGTCCGAAAGTGAATATGAGAGGGCAGCAACAACAAAAGCAAAAAAAAAACCAACGATATTCAAATAAGCAAAGTTTGACCATTTGAGTTTAGTAAAATGAAAATAGAAAACGGTAACAACGGCATTTTGGTTACGAGAGAACTTTAATTGTTATTTATGAAAATTAAGAAAAAAAAACAAAACATAATTTTACAAAGCAGAATATCATTTTACAAATAAGAGATAAAGGAATTAATTCATATGATTTTAATTTAAGAAAATATCTGTTGAAATGAAGTTGTTTAGATTCCAAGTATCTCAGCTAATTGATGAATTCCAAAGAATTTGCAAACGTTTTGAAAATATATTGTGAATTTGTTCATATGGTCAGCTGCTAATAAAAGCTGGTGCAGGGTTTACAAGAGACATTTCTTGGAAGCTTCCGAACCAATTTACAGGCAGATCTGATCGAAAAATCAAATACATCCCTCCCTCTCCATCCACCAAATCAATTGTACAATTTGTATACACCCTGAGCGGGTCCTACTATGTAAAAGTTGGCTCTGAATGGCTGATATTTTGTTCTGAAGTGGTTTTACATAAAGTAGAGATTTCTTACCAATTAATATTGTCCATTTTCAAGTGTTTTATAAAAAAATCCAAATGACAGGCAGACCTGATTATAAAATCTAATACCTCTACCCCTTAATATATCATGAATTTACTGATGGGGGGGGGGGGGGGGGGGGTTGGTTAACGGATTAAATGAAGACATTCTCAAAGGGCAGCTCCTCGGTGTTTGTCTGTGATTGATAACACCGTGTTACAAAAAATAGATTTTTTTCTGTCCTATGAACCAAATGCACATATTCGGAAAGAGGGGAAAAAATAAAAATACACGTGTATCGGCGATTTTCATGTACACGTCAGAATTTTCATTTTTAAGTTTGAAGTATGAATCTCGTAGTGGCCTGCGTGAAAGCCTTTGGACCGATTTTTAACCCCTTTTTCAGTGATCCAATCGAGCTCATTTTTGGCAGGCAGACTCGTGGAAATGTCTGTATCACGTCAAATTTTTCAAAAAATAGATTCTTATCAATTCTCAGATTTTCCTACATTTTTTTTATTATTTTACTAGTAAGTTGTACTGCGCCTATGGCGCCCGTTGAAAAATGGAAAAAAAAAAAAAATTTGTGGAAAAAAAAAATTTTGTTGAAAAAAAAATGTTTTCTTGAAAAATAAAATTTTGATGAAAAAAAAATTTTTTCTTGAAAAAAAAAAAATTTGTTGAAAAAAAAATTTTTTCTTGAAAAAAAAAATTTTTGTTGAAAAAAAAAAAAAATTGTAATAAAAAAATTTTTGGAAAAAAAAAATTTGGGGAAAACACAATTTCTGTACAAAAAAAAATATTATTTTTTTTATTATTATTATTTATAGAAAATTATAGAATGCCTATTTAAATTCCTACGTACTGCGTGACAGAGTCAGTGAATCAGTGTCGAGGGTAATGTCTGTATCACGTCAAATTTTTCAAAAAATAGATTCTTATCAATTCTCAGATTTTCCTACATTTTTTTTATTATTTTACTAGTAAGTTGTACTGCGCCTATAGCGCCCGTTGAAAAATGGAAAAAAAAATTTGTTGAAAAAAAAAAAAAATTTTGTGGAAAAAAAAAATTTTGTTGAAAAAAAAAAATTTTGTTGAAAAAAATTTTTTTCTCGAAAAAAAATTTGTTGAAAAAAAAAATTTTCTTGAAAAAAAAAATTTTTGTTGAAAAAAAAAAAAATTGTAATAAAAAAAATTTTGGAACAAAAAAATTTGGGGAAAACACAATTTCTGTACAAAAAAAAATATTATTTTTTTTATTATTATTATTTATAGAAAATTATAGAATGCCTATTTAAATTCCTACGTACTGCGTGACAGAGTCAGTGAATCAGTGTCGAGGGTAATGTCTGTATCACGTCAAATTTTTCAAAAAATAGATTCTTATCAATTCTCAGATTTTCCTACATTTTTTTTATTATTTTACTAGTAAGTTGTACTGCGCCTATAGCGCCCGTTGAAAAATGGAAAAAAAAATTTGTTGAAAAAAAAAAAAAATTTTGTGGAAAAAAAAAATTTTGTTGAAAAAAAAAAATTTTGTTGAAAAAAATTTTTTTCTCGAAAAAAAATTTGTTGAAAAAAAAAATTTTCTTGAAAAAAAAAATTTTTGTTGAAAAAAAAAAAAATTGTAATAAAAAAAATTTTGGAACAAAAAAATTTGGGGAAAACACAATTTCTGTACAAAAAAAATATTATTTTTTTTTTTTATTATTATTTATAGAAAATTGTAGAATGCCTATTTAAATTCCTACGTACTGCGTGACAGAGTCAGTGAATCAGTGTCGAGGGTAAATATATATTAAGATTAAAAGATTATTATAATATGAGGATTTTCTAGAAGGCTCTCTGTGCTTCAGATCATGAGAGGGCCTTCTTGAATGCCTGCTCTATAACAGATAAAAAAAGTAGGCATTCCAAGCCAGCTTTGTCCTGGAAACACCCTCTCGAGTAGATTTGAAAATAAACATCTGGAAAATCAAACACAGCAAATACAGCAGATGAGGTGGATTCGTTTTGCTGTCTAGGAAGCGTAATCGATAAGACCGGTGCAATATGCTAGGGTTCATGAAAAAATGCCCAGGATAATTAACCGAAACGATCTGGGGTTATTAAAACACCAACGACCAATTCATATTGAATTTAGAAGGCTTAAATGGGGATGGATGGGACACACTCTGAGGCAGTCAGTGGCTGATCTCTTAACCATCGAAAACTCTTCGGGGATGTGTTTATATTTGCGAGTCGACAACATCATCATCATCAGCATTATCCTTATATCCATCTCGATATTACCATCCTGGGCTACATTAAGCGATAAAATCAAAATAAACGAAAGACAAAAAACGGAGGAAAAAAAAAACAATAACGACAACAAACGTCAAACATCTCATCAAACACGAAGTATGTGTTTGTGTAGGTTGCCGTTCTCACACCATTTGTTGCAAAACCAACCGGTTGCCTTTGTCATGTTTTGGGTATGTGTGTGTAATAAGGAGGCTACGAGGCACATGTTGGGTACTTTTTAAGTTGTCTTCAGAGACGTTCACCTGTCGTTGGGGGGTTTTATGGGCCAAATGCCATAAAAGTTAAAAAAAAAGAAAACACTTTAAGTGTTTGACCCAGAAACGAGCGGGGAAATTTAATATAATTATTCGGGAATATGATGCGTTGGTTGATGGTGATCTTTAAACAAAGTCTTAACAATAATAATAATAAAAAAAAATCTTCAGAATATTCTTCGGGTCGTGAAAGGAAAAACGATTCACCTCAAAGCATTCGATAGGTAACTGATCACAGATATCGGAGATCTGTATTTACCCTGCGATTAGACAGTCTCCCATGGGCCTTAAAGTTTGCACATATCAACTTCTCCAAGTTTCAAATCAAAATTCATAAAGTCCTGTGTTGCCCACTCATAGTTTCGATTCTATGGTCCTTCCCTCATGTAGCCTACCTTCTCCTTCAGCATGTAAGTTTGATGGTCCCTCTCAACAAGTTGTTGCTTTCTGATCCTTTCACACAGATGAAGACAACACATCCTTTGCCGTTGCCTCTAGATTGGTGTGACTTTATGTAGGTGTTAATGTGTGTTTGTGTGTGTGATTGTATTTTTATTCTCAAAAGTTTCACCCATTTCATCACCATCACCATGGCAATCATCAGAGTCGCAATCAACGTTGTCGTTGTCGTTGTCGTCATCATCATCATCGCCATCATTGCCAACGATTTCGTGCTGAGGAAATATCTCAGAAAACAGGTGCAAACTCAGGACCAGCAAACTGGCGTCCGCACAAGTAAAAGTGAAACTTATTTTATGTTTTTTTTTTCGTTTGGCCTAACTCTAAAGAGGGTCCACTTTAGGGTTGTTTTGTTTAGAATTATCCCCTCACCCCTTTCCCCTCTCCCCAATGATGATTACTTGTTGTCCTTTGGCCTTTCCTTTCCGTTTCTCTCGGTGTTTATGTATGTGTGTGTGTGAGAGTGTTAGGTGGGGAAATTATGCCACTTAATTTTTAACTTTATTTCAGCTCGGCTGGTTCGCCTTCATTGTCCCTGTCCGTCGTCCCTCGTTTTCTGCTGCTCGAGTTTTGCATTTAAATAAAGGTTTATTAACATTAAAGTTTATGTTATTTCTTACTTTTTGTTTGTTTTTTTTTCGTTTTATGTGAACATTTTTTTGCACGCCACTGTTGTGAAAGTTGCTACACTTGTCCTCCATGCCATTTATGGCTGTTGTGTTTTCTTTTTGTTAACATTTTCCTTTTGTGCCACTTTTCCGGAGCTTATTAAGCTGTTGAGTTTATTAAGGTTCAGAGGTACGACGAACATTCACCTTCAGTTGTGGCCATGTAGCCCGAACCGAACCGGCCCGGCCGGTGTGTTTTGGTGCCAATGACGTTGTTGTAGATGGTCTTTGGTTCGACTGGAAAATTATGCTATTTGTTTAGGAAGTGTTTGGCCGTTACATACAGGAAAGCGAGAGGTAGAAACGAGAAAGAGAGAAGGGAGAAACACACAAAAAAATCAATGATTCGTTAAAGATTTTAAGTGAGTTCAGGCTAATGATAAGAGAATTTATGGGTTTCATTGTGATAAGAAAGTTTTAAAGGTGGCCATTTCATTTCATGAAATCAAAGTCTAACCTGAAACTGGCTTACATCATTGTAAATCAGGTATATGCAAATGTTCTTAACAATAGCCCAGAGAAAAATAAATAAACAAATGTAAAACCATAAAGTTTATTCAGATGATCCCTATTTGATTTTAACAATAGTTGTCACATTTATTCTGTCAGTCACTGGGAATTTTAGAGTTGACTCAAATCCACACACTCATGTAGATTTTTGTTCTAATTCTAACTACTACCAAATATCCCTTACTTTGTATGCATTCATTTTTCTTTTCCAGTAAAACACAAAATATTTGTTTAATTTCATTGATTTACAAAAAATAGTTTATACCGACTCAGATTTTTTTTGGCGCATTTTTCCAATTTCTGGCTGAAATGTTTGTTCACACTTTTTCAATTTTCCCAAAATTTTGTGCCTTTTTGAACTTTCTGCAACTGCTGTTGTAAATTCCGTAACAATTTCCAAACACGTTTTTTTCTTTTTCAAGCCCTGAAAAATTTTCAAAATTTTATTTTGCTTTTCTACATCTCGACCTTTAGGATTCTTTTAAAAAAAATGGTCTTATCCTCTTTATTTTACCCGTCTTGGATCATTTTTGCCGTCTTTTCAAAATCCTCGAATTCTTATCTAATTCTTATTAAAATTTTTGGTTTCCCCCCTTCCCTTTTTATTCTGTTTTGGCCCTTTTATTCAAACTTTTTTTGGCCCTTTCTATAACATTTTGTATTTTACCTGCCTTGGCTCCTGGTTTGCCCCTTTATTCATTTCTTCCAGTTTTTGAAATAGTTTTTCCAGTCTATTTAATCTTCACAATTTTGTCGCCATTCTGTACCTTTTTCTCCTTTACATCCCAATTCTAACTGCAGTTGCCACGCCCTTATGTGATTATTTTTTAAAATATTTTTCCAGTTATGGACCGTTTTTCCATGTCTTCCAAAAAATTTTATCATTTCTGTCGATTACATTTTTTCCCTCTTTTGTACCTTTTTTATCCCGTTTTGTTACGTTTTGGCCGCTTTTTTCGTTCCTTCTCTAACTATTATTCACTTGTTGTTGCCAACAATTTGTTGCATTTTTTTTATCCCGTTTTGGTACATTTCGTCCCCATTGTGTACTTTTTTACTCCTTTTTATCCCATTTACACCACACTTCCAAGGGCAGTTGTCATGCATATTCCAAATTCTCGCCCATTTGTGTTTATTTTTTAAATTATTTTTAAATTATTTTTCATTTATATATTTCACCAGTTTCGGACCTTTTCCAGTTCTTAAAAAACTGTAATCCTGGCGATTAAAATTTTCTTCACACATTTATGTTTTTCCCCCTTTTGGTACCAAAAATTTAATCGTTTCGGTTGATTAAAATTTGTTTCATACATTTTTGTTTTTCTCCCTTTTGTATCTTTCTTATCTCATTTTGGGTACTTTTAGCCCCCTCTTTCGTCCCTTCCCGGACTATTATCCACTTGTTGCCAAACATTTGTTTCACCTTTTTTTATTTTCCCCCTTTTTGTTCCCGTTTTGGTAATATTATCCACTTGTTGTTGCCAATAAATTGTTTCATCTTTTTTTATCCCGTTTTGGTACGTTTTGTCCACTTTTTCGCGTTTATCCCGTTTTGGCCCACTTTTCGTCCGTTTCATTATTATTATCCTATTGTTGTTGCCAAACATTTGTTTCACCTTTTCTCCCCCCTTTTTGTTCCTTTTTTTATAATTTGTTGTTTTGGTACGTTTTGGCCCCAATTTCGTCCCTTCTCTAATCATTATCTACTTGTTGCTGCCAAAAAATTTGTGTCATCTTTTATATTTCGTCCTCCTTTTTATCCCGTTTTGGTACGTTTTGTCCACTTTTTCGCGTTTACCCCGTTTTGGCCCACTTTTCGCCCGTTTAATTATTATTATCCATTGTTGTTGCCAAACATTTGTTTCACCTTTTCTCCCCCCTTTTTGTTCCTTTTTTTATAATTTGTTGTTGCCAAAAATATTTTATAAATTTTTTATCCCGTTTTGGTACGTTTTGGCCCCAATTTCGCCCTTCTCTAATCATTATCCACTTGTTGCTGCCAAAAAATTTGTGTCATCTTTTATATTTCGTCCTCCTTTTTATCCCGTTTTGGTACGTTTTGGCCCGTTTTTTGGTCCCATCTCTAACTCATTTCTACCTGTTTGTTTCACCTTTTTTATATTCTCCCCTTTTCGTTCCCCGTTTTTATGTCCCGTTTTGGTAATATTATCCCAGTTTTGGTACGTTTCGGCCGCTTTTTCGTCCCTTCTCTGTTCTTGCCAAACATTTCATGCACCTTTTTTTATTTTTTCCCCTTTTTGTTTCTGTTTTTATCACGCTTTGGTAATATTATCCACTTGTTGTTGCCAAAAAGTTGTTTCACTTTTTTCTATCCCGTTTTGGTACGTTTTGGCACCTTTTTCGTTCCACATCTATATCATTTCCACCTGTTGTTTTATATCATATTTTTATACAATCTTTTTTGTGCCGTTTTGGCCCCTTTTCGTCCCTGTTGCTTCGAAAAATGTGCTTCACTCTTTTTTCCCTTTTTTAATCCGTTTTCAAACTCATTTCCACCAGTTGTTGCCAAGCGTAGTTGCCAAACAATTTCAAATGTTTTAGGTGGACATTTTTGCCTTTTTTCCCCCCCTTCCAATAGGAATATAGAAATGACTTCCTAGTGGATGTCTACGCGGCAAGGACACAGTCCCCAAATTTTCATGATTCAAGCTTCAGCCGTATGGTCAGGACCGTGATGAATCAGTTCATCGGTCAGATACACAGTGCCGGTCAAAATAATACAACCACTTGAAATGTGAAGACATATTTTATGGACGGATAAGTCGAAAATTATCCTATATGAAGGGTTTGTTAGAAGGCCTTTAATAAATCAGAATATAAATATAAATCAGAAGTTACAAAAAAAAAAAACTGTAAAACATGGAGGTTTCATTATAATGCTGTAGGAGTGTTTTTCGTATCAAGATGTAAGCCCAAAAAAAAGCTGCGGATTCAAAGATCGCTACATTGTCAAGGCCTTTCACTTATTGACCACATACTCTGCTCGCTGAGTGTGTGGCCAACCAAGTCCAGGAAACTCTTGCACTTTAACCAACTCATAAAGAACAGGCTACTTTTATTTATTTTATTTTAAACATCCTCTCAACCAACCTTCATGTGCTGTCACAGAGAAATCAATCATTGGCCTATTTAAATTTAGAACGAAACCACATTTTTGCCATACTCGCTGCCATCGAATTTTAAGCGATTTATTATCGTATTAAATTCATATTTTTTTTATATCAGTGAACTCACACTACGTTAACCGTAGCATCGTGATCTTTTTACACAACAGCGATAAGCCCCTTAAAGTATGCTTTATTATATGCGTTATGAAACATCTCGTTAAAATACCATCCCATGTCCGTTGCACTCCTCCAGAACAGCAACAAAAAAAAAATAAGCCAACACTTACAGCTTAACTACCACAGTCACGGCCGCCACGCTCACGCACTCTCATAGCCACACATAAGCACTTAAAAGGGACTACCTGTAGTTTAGTGTCACCGCAACATAAACGCAGAGACAGACAAAGGGGCGGAGACGGACGGCCAGCAAACGTTACACACTCGTACACAACGAGACAAACATTTAGCATTTCATAAAAGATTATGTGAGTGTGTGTGTGAAGGTATGAGCATTCATGTTTTTGAATGTTACCATGGATATACAAATGCAGGCGTTTACTGGGCCTCACACACACACACGGATGTACATACATACCTACATGCCTTCTGTAAGTATGTATGCCTCTTCGTGTGTGTGTCTGTGTGTTTGTCATAAAACGTTTTTGTAAATTTGTTCACTTTTCTTTTGATGACATTCAAGAGACACATTTAGACTGAAGTACTTACATCCTCGTACATGTCGAGCGCATCACACGCACACACGCGCACACACATGTACAGACAGGAAAACTCACACTAACTATTGCCAAGCATACTTTCAGGTAGCACACACTCATACACTCACACAGCTCACTGTTGGGTAATTGAAAGCAATAACAAACAAATTGATGGGAAGCTCTTCGTTTTTTTTTTCTGCTGCTATTTGTTGTTGTTGTCTTCCTCTGAGTAGTTGTACAAAGTGTTCGTTTGTTGTTCACTGACAGACGCTTTTCAAAGAGAGACCGATAGAGAGAGAGAGCTAAATGGTCATAATTATTTTCAAATTCCGACGAATTTCAACTGTCGACTGTGTGCTGCACACTTGTAATTGGACATTTAGGGCTTGCAATGGTTATTTTAGAAAGGCCAACAGCAACAAAACCAGGAAAAAAGCAGACCGACATAAATTGAAGCATACATTTGGGGGGAGGGGGACAAATACATTCAAGTATACATTTCAGCTCGATTGGTTATTGCAATTAAGTGCAGACAAATTGTAATAGATTGACCGGCGTAGATTTCCATTATAAAAATGTTTACTTTAATTGTGAACTGTTGGATTATGACATTTCTAGAACTTTAAACCTCCAATTGGCCAAGATTCTACGGTTAGTGGTAATCAGCGCTAGTAGATGATGTCGGCGAAAATTCGAGATCAGAATTTTTTTTTTTTAAGTTTGAAGTATAAAGCTCGTAGTGGCCTGTGTGAAAGCCTTTGGACCGATTTTTAACCCTTTTTCAGTGATCCCATCGAGCTGATTTTTTGCAGGCAGACTCGTGGAAATATCTGTATCACGTCAAATTTTTTAAAAAATAGATTTTTATCAATTCTCAGATTTTCCTAATTTTTTTTTCTGACGTGTACATGAAAATCGCCGATACACGTGTATTTTTATTTTTTCCCCTCTTTCCGAATATGTGCATTTGGTTTATAGGACAGAAAAAAATCTATTTTTTGTAACACGGTGCTTCGACTGCGCAGAACACATTGAAAATGGGCGTTCATCCACGGGATTTGAAGCCTCACCTTTCTTGGGACATCGGCCAATTTTCGATTCATTGACTGCTGCAGTAACTAAGTAGTCCATATTGATTTTTTGACCTGTTAATGGAATTTAATAAAGTAATTTCATTCCAGCAAACATTGCATAATTCAGTTTGGACTAAGCTTGGCGGGAGATTAGGAATCAACAGGGTAACAATTCTAATTCCACAGGGTCTATATCTATATGGTAACTATTGGGAATCAAGAGGGTAACGAATCAACAGGGTAAGAATACGCAGGGTAACCATTAGGAATCCACAGGGTGACCACTACGAATTCACAGGGTAAACATTAGGAATCCACAGAGTAACCATTAGAAATCTACGGGGTAACCTTTAGAATTCCACAGGGTAACATTAGAAATATACAGCGTAACCACTAAGAATACACAGGGTAACCATTAATAATACACAGGGTAACCATTAGAAATCAACAGGGTAACCATTAGGAATATACAAGGTGACCACGGTACGGCATATTGAAATATTATGAAATGGACCAGCTAGCGTCGAAGAGCACTTACCTTGGACAATTGATTTCCGGAAAAAAACTTTAAACTCCAGATTTTCAAAAAATTACCTCAGACTTCGAACTAGACATGTTTTCGATCACGGGGAGTAGTTGACAGCTTTCTGGCAAAGTTGAATTCTTTGCAAATATTTCAGCCAGATGATTAGCTTTGTCAACGGGGTGAGACGTTCTCCTGGTCAACGGGGTGAGACGTTCTCCTGGTCTTCTCAAACAAAGCAGGCTAAAAATATCTTTTCAACTTCCAAAACTTTTTCTTCATTCAGCAGCCGATTTCCCCCGCACCCACTCTATGCCACTGTAAGCCTAAAAGGTATGCACCACATTCGGATGTTGAGTTTTTGCCCATAAATATTTAATTTAATCGAAAAGGCTTAAGCTTAAATACTAATGCATTAAAACGCCATAACATTTAATACAATGATATTCTATGTGATATTGAATTCATGAAATCAACTGAAGTGGATGCCAGGAAACCCAACACTCCGAATCGGACGGACACGGCCCGATGATTGGAGGGACGGATGGACGGCCGAACGGACGGATGGCATTTTGTCGTTAATGTGATGGTATACAAATACAATAATGGCATTAGTAAATGCATGTCATGGCATGCATATTGTGTTAAAATCTATTTCGAATTTCCATGCAATGATAATGGCAGTAAAACACTTGATATTATTCATATTACAATGCATGTGTGTATTTATGGCATTCCATTAGGGTTTATGAAAAATGTATTTCTAATTAAAGTATACTTTTAGGCAGGCAAAGTGATTGTGTGCCACTGCGGGTGTCAAGGGTGGCATTATTAGATGTAAAATGGGATGGGGGGGCATTCAAAAGTTTATTTGATAATGTAAATTTATAATTAATTTCGAGGAAAGTGTATTAAGGCTATGCTGACGATGATGACGATGCTGATTTGTTTACATAAAGGCCAATGTATAGTTTGGAAAATAGTCCATTAAAAATAGGCGGCAGATGGTTGTGATCTACTGGGAAATGTAGTAAGTGAACATTGTTTAAATCTGTTCCATATACTTGTGAAAAAGTGAGCCGGACAAATATTTTATGGAAAAATCTCCGGCATATGAATTAATCTGCTCTCTGACAGATTTGCCAAAATAAAAATTGAATAGTTTATATTATATAAATCTTCTACTTCTTCCATTGCAGATCTTTTATAAGAATTTCTGGCTGACCGAACTTAAGTCTTAAGCGTGGGCTTTGGACCGGTAAGTTTAGAAGTGTTTACCAAATCGATTCAAATATATAAACTAATTAAACTCTGTGAAATATTTTGATGTTGATCAGAATAAACATACTCTCATGAAGAAGCCACTAGGGAATGTGCATTAATATGGGGGAGGTAAGTAGATCTTCCACAAGCGAATTTTTTACAGGTCGGGCTGATGCCAGCACTGGTTAGTGAAGGAAAGTCTGGCCCTGCCATTTGGTGTTTTTTTGTAACAAGAAAATTCTATAGCAAATCTCAGGCGATTGTGATTTAAAGCATTGTTATATAGTAAAATATGTAGTTTTATTTGACAGCTGTCATTTTATTTGACATCTGTCATTCTATTTGACAGCTGTCATTTTATTTGACAGCTGTCATATTATTTGACAGCTGTCACAGTATTTGACAGCTGTCATATTATTTGACAGCTGTCACAGTATTTGACAGCTGTCACAGTATTTGACAGCTGTCATTTTATTTGACAGCTGCCATTTTATTTGACAGCTGTCATTTTATTTGACAGCTGTCATTTTATTTGACAGCTGTCATTTTATTTGACAGCTGTCATTTTATTTGACAGCTGTCATTTTATTTGACAGCTGTCATTTTAGTATCCAATTAATAAACCTAAGCAAAACAAATTCACTAACTATTTTGCTGTTATTTTGACAGCTGTCATTTTATTTGACATCTGTCATTTTAGTTGACAGCTGTCTTTTTAGTATCCAATTAATAAACCCAAGCAAAACAAATTCACTAACTATTGATTATTTTTTAGCATCCCCTACGAAATGTCAGTATCGAGTAGTCGTTACTGAAATACCCCAAACAATCCAACCCCACTACAACCCTACTCTGAATACCTCATGCACCGACAACAGCAACAACAGCCATAGATAGAAATACTTAGCGAAAATATTATACTAACACATATTTTGTGTCAGTTATTTTCTGTTTTTTTTTTTCTCCTTCTTCCTTGTTCCTCCTCTATGCATACATACATAATATTGTCATATATAAAATATGCCACAGATGTGTTACTCTAAGAAAGCACAAAAAATTCTCATACTTGTATACGTATACGTAAATCGTATGTGTGTGTGTTAGCGTGTTTTAGTGTATGATGTAAGTTACGAGTATATTCAAATTTTCAAAATTTTTTCCATGTTATAAAAACAAACAAAAAATTGGAAGAAGAATCGAAATTCTTCTCATTCCAGACCTAGACACATACAATAGCATTAACACTAAAGTTTTCACATGACTACATAGACAAACACGGACTAACGCACACATGCTCTCGAATACATATATATTTATGTGACTTTATACCCACACAGGCAGCAACGTTTGCACAGCACACACTCGTCTACCTCAGCACACCGCCAACCACAAGATGGTATTTCGGTTTTTCGGCAAAAAGAACAAAAAAAAAACAACAAATATATGGCATAGCCATAAATACCAACACATACCAAGACAATGTGTTACTCTGGCATCTTCATAGTGCTGGGTAGGGCTGGCAGGCGGAGTTCGCTGTTTGGCTGAGGATGAGCGTGCGCTGGCATAGAGAAATGAAATAGTAAAATTAATGTGCGTGTTTTTTCTTAAATGAAGACATCAGTGTGGCGTATGTGCAATATGAAATTGTTATTCAATATTACGCATACGCACCGGGTGATGGTGATAAATGCCACAGTCGTTTGCCGCCCAATGACAGCTACAAAATGAATATTAATTTAGATTTCATTCTGGAACAACCCGAATTAATAGCAGGTGACAATATGCTTCTGCTTCTAGAAGATTCTTGTATGTCTACGACAGTTGTTTGGCTATGCAATATGAATATGGAGAGTATTGCGATATCCGGTTGTATTCGTAGTTAAAAACTAAACTAATTTGCTGGTTATTCTAGGTGGATTTGCCAATCGCTGTGCAGGTCACAGACAAGAGACAGACTAAGATGAGACTCATATTATTATCTAGATTTGCTAATGCGATGTGTATGCAACAGAGAACGTTTAAGATAAGACACAGACTGTGGCCATAGCCATCTATTCGCAGAAAATGGCGTGGATGGTTGAGAAAATGTACTACTCAATGAGATGGAGGTAAATATTGAGCAATCTTCTGCGCCGATCACAAGGAGAAACTAAAAAAACTGCCTGTCAAATAAAATGACAGCTGTCAAATAAAATGACAGCTGTCAAATAAAATGACAGCTGTCAAATAAAATGACAGCTGTCAAATAAAATGACAGCTGTCAAATAAAATGACAGCTGTCAAATAAAATGACAGCTGTCAAATAAAATGACAGCTGTCAAATAAAATGACAGCTGTCAAATAAAATGACAGCTGTCAAATAAAATGACAGCTGTCAAATGAAATGACAGCTGTCAAATAAAATTACAGCTGTCAAATAAAATGATAATAGTGCTTTATAATACTCTCTAAGAATTTTCCAACAAATAGTTAAATATTTTTATATCAAAATGTTTTTGAACATTTTCTTAATTTTAGTATTTTTTTTCTAAAAAAAAAAAATTAAATGCCAATAATTTCTATAATCCGACAGTGTGGTTATCACAATGGCCTCTATTGGTCTTTTTGGTTTATTGCCTTTTTTTATTTGGTTTGCTGGTTTTATTTAATACCTTTCTAATCTCGGTCATAATAATAAATTATGCCATGATAATAATAAAGCATTTTAAGCTCCATTAGCCGACATATTAACAAATGTACGACAATGACACATTAAACATTAAATTTATGACCTTTAGAGGAAGACAGACAAACCGAAAGAGGGAGAGAGAGAGAGCAGGAGCGAGTAAGTGATAGGGCTAAAAAATGATAATATATTCGAAAAATAAACATAATTGCAATGAAACATAAACACATTGTCAATATATAATTATAAATTAAATACAAAGATAATACAATTCGGTTTGTGTGTGTGTGTGTGGCATTTTTAGACAACAAAAATAATTTATGAAACAAGAAAACAAAAAACCTTTAAAGGAAACGAGTTAAACAAAAAATTGAATGTGTATTAAACATAAAACAGAGAATGAAAAGAAAAACTTTCAATAAAGGCTTTCTGTTGCATATCTGTATGCCTTCATACCAACCGAAACAAAGGCCTTTTCAAAATTATTTCATTATAAAACAAAACCAGAAAACTGGAAGAAAAAAAAAACAACGAAATACATACGAGTGCGTACATACGCATACACTGGAGTATTTAAAACAAAAATCTATAGAGAGTGAGAGAGAGATAGAGAGAGGCGGGGGGAAAAATATAAATAAAAAAGTAATTTCAAATAAAGGAAACGGATGTTAACAAATAGCACCCGTAAACATATACAACGAAGGCTCTCACTCATACATAATCACACACACACACATATATGATGTTTTCTATAAGAAACGCATTCGCAACACACTTATACACTTTTCGAATGCCTTCCGTGTGGCAATGTTAAGTATCTATTCAAATGACATGGTATAAGTGCCGTCTATATGTGTGCCCATGTGGGTTTGTATTGGCATGCACAAGGTTATCGTTTCTGGTGGAGACGAAAAACCAACAAGAAGAAATATTTTTATTCTCCTGAAAATCGTACATTGCGTCCGTGCGTCCTTCCATTCCAAGGAAGGCAAAAAGGAAAGTAATTTGGTTTCAGTGGCAAAC
The DNA here is from genome assembly GCA_958296145.1 of Hydrotaea cyrtoneurina. Classification (NCBI taxonomy): domain Eukaryota; kingdom Metazoa; phylum Arthropoda; class Insecta; order Diptera; family Muscidae; genus Hydrotaea; species Hydrotaea cyrtoneurina. The sequence goes on from OY282516.1 coordinate 11,338,639, forward strand.
GATGGTGAATGATTTTCATTTCCCATTATGTGCATGTGTATTTGTGTATGTCTTTAAGTTTGGTATTTTGTATGGAAAGAGAATTGTCGTTCAAACTGAGAAGGCGCAATTTCAACGAAGACAAGTGGTGGCACAGTGTAATGTAATGTAAGAAATCGATGATAAATCCGCGTGGAATTCCCGTAAATAAAGGGAATTTTTTTGGCGAAAAGATAAGTTTCTGTTAACACAACACGTATTTGGTGCACCCTGTAGTTAGTCCTGTGTGATTAATTTAGGAGTTTTACAATTGTTTTCACTTTGCTTTTTGCTAACGTTTTCCAACCACTGTGCCTCAGTATGTCTTAAGATATTACGATCATATGTATGTATGTGTGTATGATAAACATGTGTGTGTGTCTGTGTGGTTTTTTCCCCGGCCTTGTAAGTGTGTGTAAATGGCAACATTTATTGGAACAGGAATAACATTAACACATAATTTAAATTTATTTTTATTTAAATTTTTCGTTTACTTCGTTCTCTCCTTGTACTCCGATTCAGTTTCTTCTTACGGCAAATATATCTTATGTATCATACGTATGAGTGTGTGCGTGGGTGTATGGGTATGGTTATGTAGGTCAACTACATAAGGAAATTTCATACTGAGGAAATGATACAGATAAAGTAAAAAATTATCCATTAAAAAGGATATTTACATATACAGGCACAATAAATTTCTAGGAAATCAGGAAGAAAATTGCTATTAATTTTTCTTGCGAGTAAGAAACTGGCAGTGCTGGGAAGGGGTCAACAAGCAAATCTCCAACAAAATGTGGTCATCATGAGAAGAATATCAAAATATCAAAATGTAATAATAAAAAAACAACTTATCGTTTTCTTAGAAACTGTTTTCTTTGGTATTTTCAATAAAAAAAAAAAAATATAAACCACAGGAGTCTTAAGATTACACGACTGAATGACTGGGCATTGAGAAAGGTTACTTACAATCAGATTTAATTTAAATGATTGGATACTAAAGAAAACCCATCTTTACCTTTCTAAAACTCTTAACATTCAATCTTTATGTCATAGGTGGCAGGATAATAGAATATCATGTATAACAGCTTAAATAGTAGTAGGATTTTGTAATTTCTCTTATTTCAATCCTTATGGGATTTGTGTTGTCTTACAAGTGTTTATGATTTCGAAACAACTACATAAAGTTCCATAAAACTGTCACACTTCTGGGTAATCTCCGGCAGGACTTGAGAGCCACATCAACAGAACACCTGGTGACAGACATACACTTCATCTCATTCATCGAATTGTCTACAAAGACTGACTCTTTCCTTCTCACCGTTGACTTTCATTCATTTCGTTTTCATTTTTTTGTTTATGTGGAGTTATTGCACCATAACTTTTGTCATATTTTATCGAGTGCTTAGCTTTATAAGAGTACAATGTAATAGTTTCTATCACAAATATTATTGGGAATTATTGTCAATGATTGGCAATTTATGGCCCGGAGACTGTACAGCGTATACTCCTTGTAAGGAATGTGTATGTGAAATCAATAAATCACGGAAATATAAAGGATTAAGAGAAAGTAAATGAAATAAACTATGATTTCTCCATTTATACTTTAAGATACAGATACAGAGCGTATACTTGATATGGGATTTTAATTATCCATTACTCATACGCATGGGTGAAATGGGGTTTTGTACGGTGCATCCAAATCCATCAGCCAAACAATCTCTAACTTTTGATCTAGTAAACCGATTTGAGTTCTGTAAAAAACTGATGGTAGGCCAGGAACACGGCACTAATTTAAGGTGCTAACATTAAATATCAGACAAATGTATATACTTTAAAAATATTTCAATAGTTGCATTTTTCCATTTTAGTTGGGGAAATTTTCATTTTCAGAACCGAATTTCTCCCAAAAGATTTGTTCCATTTTAAAAATGAAAACATCGTCTTGTTTAGATTGAAGAGCGCTATGCATGAGCAAACTTTCAACAAAATCTATTTTTTTCATAAAAATCCAAAATTTGGATGTTTTTTTTTTGGTCAAAATTTTTATTTTCGAATTTCACCATCTTTTTTACTTGGTTATATTCTGCCTTCAAAATTATGTTATTGTTACCATATATCGTTCAGATAACATTAGCCATTACAGACTTATGGTCAAAAAATACATTTTACGAGTGTACCATCCGATACACATTGAAACCTGTGGAAATCTTGGTGGAGTACAACTAGCATTGGTTTATTATTTGGTTGCGCAAACAGTTGGCTGTACAAATATTTGATTGCGCAGTCGTTAAGCTGCGCAAATGCGAAACTGGTCGAGCCTACAACCCTGAATAGGTTAAAAATTGTCCTAAATTAGTATTAGTATTAGTATTAGTATTAGTATTAGTATTAGTATTAGTATTAGTATTAGTATTAGTATTAGTATTAGTATTAGTATTAGTATTAGTATTAGTATTAGTATTAGTATTAGTATTAGTATTAGTATTAGTATTAGTATTAGTATTAGTATTAGTATTAGTATTAGTATTAGTATTAGTATTAGTATTAGTATTAGTATTAGTATTAGTATTAGTATTAGTATTAGTATTAGTATTAGTATTAGTATTAGTATTAGTATTAGTATTAGTATTAGTATTAGTATTAGTATTAGTATTAGTATTAGTATTAGTATTAGTATTAGTATTAGTATTAGTATTAGTATTAGTATTAGTATTAGTATTAGTATTAGTATTAGTATTAGTATTAGTATTAGTATTAGTATTAGTATTAGTATTAGTATTAGTATTAGTATTAGTATTAGTATTAGTATTAGTATTAGTATTAGTATTAGTATTAGTATTAGTATTAGTATTAGTATTAGTATTAGTATTAGTATTAGTATTAGTATTAGTATTAGTATTAGTATTAGTATTAGTATTAGTATTAGTATTAGTATTAGTATTAGTATTAGTATTAGTATTAGTATTAGTATTAGTATTAGTATTAGTATTAGTATTAGTATTAGTATTAGTATTAGTATTAGTATTAGTATTAGTATTAGTATTAGTATTAGTATTAGTATTAGTATTAGTATTAGTATTAGTATTAGTATTAGTATTAGTATTAGTATTAGTATTAGTATTAGTATTAGTATTAGTATTAGTATTAGTATTAGTATTAGTATTAGTATTAGTATTAGTATTAGTATTAGTATTAGTATTAGTATTAGTATTAGTATTAGTATTAGTATTAGTATTAGTATTAGTATTAGTATTAGTATTAGTATTAGTATTAGTATTAGTATTAGTATTAGTATTAGTATTAGTATTAGTATTAGTATTAGTATTAGTATTAGTATTAGTATTAGTATTAGTATTAGTATTAGTATTAGTATTAGTATTAGTATTAGTATTAGTATTAGTATTAGTATTAGTATTAGTATTAGTATTAGTATTAGTATTAGTATTAGTATTAGTATTAGTATTAGTATTAGTATTAGTATTAGTATTAGTATTAGTATTAGTATTAGTATTAGTATTAGTATTAGTATTAGTATTAGTATTAGTATTAGTATTAGTATTAGTATTAGTATTAGTATTAGTATTAGTATTAGTATTAGTATTAGTATTAGTATTAGTATTAGTATTAGTATTAGTATTAGTATTAGTATTAGTATTAGTATTAGTATTAGTATTAGTATTAGTATTGTAGTTTTTGCTGTAGTTGTAGTTGTAGTTGTTGTTGTAGTTGTTGTTGTTGTTGTAGTTGTAGTTGTAGTTGTAGTTGTAGTTGTAGTTGTAGTTGTAGTTGTAGTTGTAGTTGTAGTTGTAGTTGTAGTTGTAGTTGTAGTTGTAGTTGTAGTTGTAGTTGTAGTTGTAGTTGTAGTTGTAGTTGTAGTTGTAGTTGTAGTTGTAGTTGTAGTTGTAGTTGTAGTTGTAGTTGTAGTTGTAGTTGTAGTTGTAGTTGTAGTTGTAGTTGTAGTTGTAGTTGTAGTTGTAGTTGTAGTTGTAGTTGTAGTTGTAGTTGTAGTTGTAGTTGTAGTTGTAGTTGTAGTTGTAGTTGTAGTTGTAGTTGTAGTTGTAGTTGTAGTTGTAGTTGTAGTTGTAGTTGTAGTTGTAGTTGTAGTTGTAGTTGTAGTTGTAGTTGTAGTTGTAGTTGTAGTTGTAGTTGTAGTTGTAGTTGTAGTTGTAGTTGTAGTTGTAGTTGTAGTTGTAGTTGTAGTTGTAGTTGTAGTTGTAGTTGTAGTTGTAGTTGTAGTTGTAGTTGTAGTTGTAGTTGTAGTTGTAGTTGTAGTTGTAGTTGTAGTTGTAGTTGTAGTTGTAGTTGTAGTTGTAGTTGTTGTTGTAGTTGTTGTTGTAGTTGTTGTTGTAGTTGTAGTTGTAGTTGTTGTTGTAGTTGTTGTTGTTGTAGTTGTAGTTGTAGTTGTAGTTGTTGTTGTAGTTGTAGTTGTAGTTGTAGTTGTAGTTGTTGTTGTAGTTGTTGTTGTAGTTTTAGCAGTAGTTGTATGGATTTCAAGGAATTTTCGACAGTCTGATTCGGAGAAAACCCAATTTCTCCCAAACGATTTGTTCCATTTTAAAAATGAAAACATCGTCTTGTTTAGATTAAAGAGCGCTATGCATGACCAAACTTTCTGCAAAATCTATTTTTTTTAAAAAAATCGAAAATTTTGATGGGTTAACCCCTTTGTTTTTTTTTTGGTCAAAATTTTTTTTTTCGAATTTCCAATTCTTTTTTACTTGGATATATTCTGCCTTCAAAATAGTGTAATTATAACTAAATATAATTTCTGTGGCATTAGCAGTTACAGAGTAATGGACAAAAAAGGAATTTTGTGAGTGCCCCAACGGATACACAGTCAATTCAGTGTAACATTATCGTAACATCGTAACTTTTAATGGTTCATACTCCTAAAGGATAGCTTTAATTTGGCACTACTCTTGTAAAGATATCTTTTGTAGTTGCTGAATAATTGGCCAAATGGTTTCAAGAGATTTTCGGAATTCTAATTTTAAGATATTTCTAGGTGTTCCTGTCCAAGTGTTTGCCCAACCATATGTTTGTGCACCAACTGTTTACTCATTTAAACGTTTCACAATCAAATGTTTGATATTGATTTGATAGGTTGGCAAATTTTGTTTGCGCAAACATATCCTCCATTTATCTTGTAACCTCTATCCTCAATCTTCAGATTTCTATCGTAAATATTTGAATCTGCACCATCATTTGTTTGTGCAAACAATTAACTGCGCAAACGTGTGGTTGCGCAAACATGTAGTTGTGCCACTATCAAGACCATCAAACATTTTCCAGCGGCTATTTTTCTCCTCTTAAATGCTGACACAAGTAAAAACCGTTTCAGAATCTGGTAAGACCATCAAACATTTTTCAGCGGCTATTTTTCTCCTCATAAATGCTGGTAACAGTTTTCCAGAAAAACTGCTATGAGCATGTTATATCACAGGCGTTCTGCTACTTCTGTTAGATTGTCACATTAAATTTTGTTGAGCGAAATATATTTGTACAATTCATTGTAGCCTGTCTGAAGCGTCTTGATTATTTTATTCTCTTGCCAGGAGTTCTGTATTTCCAGGTCTCTCTATCCGGTACCTCCTATCGAAGGTTCCCACTGAGTGTAGTTAACGATAGCTGATATGAGATGTCTATCTTGTAAATAAAGTCAGGTTATAGAAAGGACACTAAAGGATTCGTGTTGAATACGCCTTCCTTCTCCTCCTTGGCCTTATTGGCATCTTACCTTTATTGAGGCTGACTGTGGCACGTTATGGTCGTTTCAAGTGAAAATGAAAAATAATGAATATTTATTTCCCCTTGGATTTCTTTTACGAAATTATACGAAAAAAAAAAATGTTATTACAATTTCCAATATATCCGCATCAAAGATGACATTTTCTTCGATTTATTCTTTGCGTGTGTGCTGTGAACTAGTTGCACCCCATCATGTGAATGTACGTTCCCCACGGCCATTCCGAACGGGGAACGTATAAGTGATTTTTCATTGCTGGCAACATTTGTCCAATATTTGTGTATATGGAGAATATCTCTAACGATATACTGAGGCAAAATGGCTGTGTGGAAGTGGCTGCCACTTTGCCTCATAATTCAAATAATCAAATTCACATGAATAGCTTATGAATTTTCATAAGATACACAAACGACAAATGGAAAATCAAAAAGTCATTTGAGACTTCAACGTGGCAAGGCATGGCACAGATGAGCTGGCCTGCTGGAATACTACAGGAATTTATTATTGAAGAAAAATTATCTGCAAATGATTTATGAGGTTGTGAACAAATCTGAAGCTTGTGCTGTAATAATCCTTAGAGGAGGAGAGTGAGAGAGAGAGGTAGAGTAACTAAATCTGGAGGAATAGACATAAATCTTATCATGTCGATTTTATTTGGGTTTTTTTTTGTTGGCACTCATTTTTCAAAGACAATCAAGAAAAATCAGTCACATATGTTGGCCATAATGCCGACAGTTTTTAAAAGAACTCTAACAATAAAATGGAAATTAGATGAGCCCCATCCCACCCTGCTGTATACGCGTACAACTGAATGAATGAATATGTCAATGGAGAAGGGGCTACTCCTTTTGATTCAGGGACACTGTAGAGGTAATAAAACAATAGAGTTAGACCTGTGTTGCTGCAAATGCATTAAATTACAGTTTGTGCAAAATTACAATTTCATGCTAAATGATTTAAACAAATGGCTAAAGCGTCACAGGGATGGGGAAAAAAACCCAAAAAGGGAATGTAAGAACCACAGAATTTGCGATTGCCGTTGCCATGGCCTCTGTCAGAGATTGTAACCAACTGACAAGTGCTGAAACAGTTCAGAGAGACAGTGGGGCAGAAAGGAAAGTAAAAATGTGATTGAAATACAATAAGGAATGACTGAAAATAAAATAATAAATTTAATTTTAACTAACAGGGAATGAAAGTCGGTGGCCCAGAATGGAAAGTTTTCGCTTAGAATATCTTTTCATTCACAGATAAAAGTATTTTTTTAGCTATGCTTCCTTTGCCTTCATACAAATTTGCGAAGCTTTTATCTGTTCCATTCTGAAGTTAAAAAAAAAAAAAAAATTAGGAAAATCTGAGAATTGCTAAAAATCTATTTTTTAAAAAAATTTTACGTGATACAGACATTTCCACGAGTCTGCCTGCCAAAAATCAGCTCGATTGGATCACTGAAAAAGGGGTTAAAAATCGGTCCAAAGGCTTTCACACAGGCCACTACGAGCTTCATACTTCAAACTTAAAAAAAAAAATTCTGACGTGTACATGAAAATCGCCGATACATGTGTATTTTTATTTTTTCCCCTCTTTCCGAATATGTGCATTTGGTTTATAGGACAGAAAAAAAAATCTATTTTTTGTAACACGGTGTTATGAAAAAAAAATTATTTGATATGTGTTTTATTTGCGTTTTCTTTTGAAAGCGCAAAATGGATAACCCATTATTTTTTTTTGTTTTCTCAACGTTCTGCTACACTGTGCGGTAGAAACACAGTTCCATCATCACAATGGCCTTTATGTTTATAAAACTTTTATCTGATCTATTCGGAATTTTACTAAGATTTTGTGCGATGTCTTTTTTTTGGGAGGTCACAGAGCTTCTTGTTATTCTCAGCACATAGTTTTGGGGTTTGCTACACGGTGCGGGTGTAGCTGCAATTCAGCTTCATGTTTCATTCTAAGTATGACTTAGAATTTTTATGTCGTTGATGTATGTCGTTCAGTGGCCTTTTCTTGGAGGTCTCAGAACTTCTGGTCACATTCAGCACTTAATTTTTCAACATTGTCGTCATGTGGGCCTGAACGTTTCCATGGCTTTTATCTTCAACCATTTTAAGCTTCTGAATTGGGTTAGTAAATTTTTTTTTTGAAGTTATGAAGCATTTTTTTCTGTGGTTTTTGTTGATTTTGATTTTGGGATTTGCAACACTGTGCAGTGTAGCCACAGTTTCCCAGTCACCATGTAGGCGTGGCCGGTTTTTTTTCTTCTTCGGCTTACCATTAAAATTGCATCGCCTCTTTTTGTCTTTGGCCGTTCACTGGCGGGCAACACGCAGTGGGGGATAAGCTTAACATTACACACCAAGCGAACTTACAGACAACGACACATTTGTCGCACATGTCGACTAGCAGACGCATTCTTTTACACTCACACGCAGCCACAGACACACAGACGAAAACGCAAGCGGAGAGACACTGGGAGACACAGCTTGATACTTAAAACCACAAAACATTGAATTTATGGCGTCGCTAGTGCCATTCACACATACCCAACTCAACCACACACACACACGCCGAGACACACCGATTCCCAAGCGTGAACATTCTCATGCATACACTCAGCCACCACACACTCTCGCACACATACACCACATCAGTGAGTCATTTCGTGGTGCTGGCTATGGTGTTGGTGTGCTTGTTGTGTCGCTATCCTACAACAACATGTGTCTGCTAAAGTGCATATAAACGGGAACAATGAACTTTCTTCTCACCAAAAAAAAAAATAAAAAAAAAAACCCATAAAACACCAGCATCGCTGAAAAAAAGAGACAGTTGGCTCAAAAAAAAGAATGGATATTTTTTTTTTGTTTTACATTTTATTTTGTAAAAAAAAATTGGAAAAGTTGAATGTTGCATTGTTTTCATTGTTGGCAAAGTCCTTTCTGGGCGGAATCTGCTAAACGGAATATCTTCGAAAATGTGCACGAAAGAAATTTGAATTATTTTTGGTCCAATGGAAAATCTATCACAAGCGGTCACTGGCACACATTTTCAATAAAGGAAGGAAAAGGAGACACACACACACACACTTAATCAAAAATATAAGTGTAAATAAGATACATAACACCGTGTTACAAAAAATAGATTTTTTTCTGTCCTATGAACCAAATGCACATATTCGGAAAGAGGGGAAAATATAAAAAATACACGTGTATCGGCGATTTTCAAGTACACGTCAGATTTCTTTTTTTTTAATTTTGAAGTATAAAGCTCGTAGTGGCCTGTGTGAAAGCCTTTGGACCGATTTTTAACCCATTTTCAGTGATCCAATCGAGCTGATTTTTGGAAGGCAGACTCGTGGAAATGTCTGTATCACGTCAAATTTTTTAAAAAATAGATTTCTATCAATTCTCAGATTTTACACAATTTTTATTATTTTTGAAAAAAAAATCACTTTTCTTAGCATAACTTGAAGAGACTCCAAATTTTTAAACTACTTAAGCATTACGAAAAAAAATGTTTTTTGAACTGAAACATTAAAAAAACGATAACCATTTAAAAAAAAATTTAGGAAAATCTGAGAATTGATAAAAATCTATTTTTTCAAAAAATTTGACGTGATACAGACATTTCCACGAGTCTGCCTGCAAAAAATCAGCTCGATTGGATCACTGAAAAAGGGTTAAAAAGAAAAAAAAAATTTGGAAAATCTGAGAATTGATAAAAATCTATTTTTTAAAAAATTTGACGTGATACAGACATTTCCACGAGTCTGCCTGCAAAAAATCAGCTCGATTGGATCTCTAAAAACGGGTTAAAAATCGGTCCAAAGGCTTTCACACAGGCCACTACGAGATTTATACTTCAAACTTAAAAAAAAAAATTCTGACGTGTACATGAAAATCGCCGATACACGTGTATTTTTATTTTTTATCCCCTTTCCGAAAAAGTAAATTTGGTTCATAGGACAGAATGTATGTAACACGGTGTAATTAGTAAAATTCCAATAAGGGGAGGTTAAGAGTCGATCTAGTCAAGTGGGAGTAGTGGGTTCGTTTTCCAGCAGAGAATTTGGTCTGTCGCTGCAAAAATCTAGCCACATGTTCTGCCTCACCTGATTTAGCCTTCAACCCCAATTACAACTTAAATTTAATTTGTCATGCAATTAACTGAAAATAAAAAAAAATAAAAAAATTTATTTCAAAAATTCATTCTATTTAAATTATCGCAAGTTATGTCCAATTTGTTTGCTCCCATATCCTTTTCATGATATTTTCCATAAGCAAATCGCAAAGTGGCGGCCCTATGTCCTCGACAGCCTCACGAATTCTGTCTTTGAGGTCTTGCAACGACGCTGGGCTATTGGGGTAGACCTTATCTTTCATGTGGCTCTAAGGAAAGAAATCGCAAAGTGTTAAATCACAAGATTTCGGTGATCACACCTCTTGGAGAGATAACACGGTCCGGAAAGAAAGGAAATTTAAAAATTTTCGGTATTTTTTTTTTAAAATTTTCAAACGTCTCCTCCAACTTTGAGCACATCATCGGTTAGTCCCTAAACTTTGGCAGACACGTGAGTCCTCAGCATGTCTACTGGCGTCTAGACTTAATCAAGGCTTTGCCTGCATTTTCCATTCCTTAGTCAGTTCAGAAAAATTCCACAATTTAAAGCCGAATTAAAGGTGTCTGCTGAGACTTTACTTTGTGTACAAACGTACAACAAACGTACAAATTGTAGCATACCTAGAGGCAGTTTTAATGAAAAGCCCTTACACAGTTAGAATTTAAATTCACTTTTCATTAACATTGTCTGCCCGCTGACTATTAATCGCATTTCCACTTGGCCAACTCAATCCTTTCGTTGAACTTTCACATTCACTTTCACTGTTTCTGTTTCAGCTCAGCTCAGCTCAGTTCATTTCATTCCATATTTTTCATTTTTGTTTTCATGCTGTTTTTTTTTTTGTTTTTTGTAAAGCTTATTAAGATAATTTCACTTCACTACACATCGCACCAGCAACATCATCATCGTCATCGGCATCGTCATCATTAGCAACAGCACCAGCAGTAGTACGAGCTTAAGCCGTTTGGTTTTCTTCTTCTTCTTCTCGTTTTGGCATTTTTATGGCATTCTTTCCGTGTCGTTGCTTTCAATACTTTTATTTTTTTACATTTCTGCTGGAGGGTGGTGGCAAGAGGTAGAAAGCGTGCCACCTCAATAGACATGTTATTCCCGCCGTTTGCCAGGCGAGCGTCATTGTCACAGCGAGCTTATTATAATTTCAGTCATATTAAATTCGTTTTTTCTTCTTCTTCCCTTTATCTATGCATTTGTGTTGAGAAAGCATAAATGTTTAAGGAACAAGTAAAGATGAAATGAAATAAATCGGGTCACTTTGTCAGTTCTCTGCGGAGGACTGAATATGAAGAGCATTTTGCAGTTTGAAATGTTAATGAAATTCATTTTCCTTCACTCTGCCTTTTTTTTAGTTTTTCGTTGGCGCCCTCCCTCTTTTCCCCTGCCAGCTTCTGCAGCAGCATTTTAAATGAAAAGGAAATTGTGTTAAAGTTAAACTATGTACAAATGTAACCTGCCAGAGAACAAAACAAGAAGGGGGGAAAAATTAACTTGCAAAACGGAAACGGATGCAATAAAATGAGAATTGAAAGGTGTTGTTAACGAATGTTTGTTATATAACTCCTTCTCTCCTCCCCTCCTCGCACATGATGATCTCGTTTTCTGACAGCAGGGTTTAGTTTAAATGGAACAAATTGAATTCTAAATTAGAATAAAGTTTACCAGAAGTTACTTTAAGGAATGGAAGCGTAGACTATAAATCCGAGAGTCTAAGAATGATGATGAGCTCGTCCCTTCCTCGATGATTCTAGCCTTAGGCTGAATTGGTCGATAGTGCTCCCATTTGAAGTCTTCATTTCGAGGAGCATTTCCGCCGAGCTTTCTTGACTATTTGCCCCAATTCAGTCAGCTCGAATACGGGTCCGGCTTAAATAGGCTGAGTCTGGCTCAGATAGGCTGAGTCTGGCTCAGATAGGCTGAGTCTGGCTCAGATAGGCTGAGTCTGGCTCAGATAGGCTGAGTCTGGCTCAGATAGGCTGAGTCTGGCTCAGATTGGCTGAGTCCGGCTTAAATAGGCTGAGTCTGGCTCAGATAGGCTGAGTCTGGCTCAGATAGGCTGAGTCTGGCTCAGATAGGCTGAGTCTGGCTCAGATAGGCTGAGTCTGGCTCAGATAGGCTGAGTCTGGCTCAGATAGGCTGAGTCTGGCTCAGATAGGCTGAGTCTGGCTCAGATAGGCTGAGTCTGGCTCAGATAGGCTGAGTCTGGCTCAGATAGGCTGAGTCTGGCTCAGATAGGCTGAGTCTGGCTCAGATAGGCTGAGTCTGGCTCAGATAGGCTGAGTCTGGCTCAGATAGGCTGAGTCTGGCTCAGATAGGCTGAGTCTGGCTCAGATAGGCTGAGTCTTGCTCAGATTGGCTGAGTCTGGCTCAGATAGGCTGAGTCTGGCTCAGATAGGCTGAGTCTGGCTCAGATAGGCTGAGTCTGGCTCAGATAGGCTGAGTCTGGCTCAGATAGGCTGAGTCTGGCTCAGATAGGCTGAGTCTGGCTCAGATAGGCTGAGTCTGGCTCAGATAGGCTGAGTCTGGCTCAGATAGGCTGAGTCTGGCTCAGATAGGCTGAGTCTGGCTCAGATAGGCTGAGTCTGGCTCAGATAGGCTGAGTCTGGCTCAGATAGGCTGAGTCTGGCTCAGATAGGCTGAGTCTGGCTCAGATAGGCTTAGTCTGGCTCAGATAGGCTGAGTCTGGCTCAGATAGGCTGAGTCTGGCTCAGATAGGCTGAGTCTGGCTCAGATAGGCTGAGTCTGGCTCAGATAGGCTGAGTCTGGCTCAGATAGGCTGAGTCTGGCTCAGATAGGCTGAGTCTGGCTCACATAGGCTGAGTCTGGCTCACACAGGCTGAGTCAGGCTCAGATAGGCTGAGTTTCCTCATAGTTCTTCTCAATGCTTGTGTATGTTCATAATTTCTTCCCACTCAAGCCCGAAAGTTTGCCTAATTGTCTTCTTCAAGTCAGCAATAAAAGTATGCTATAATTTTTTGCAACAATTAAAGTTGGCTACTTCAGCATTAACTTAAATTTGAGCAATTTAAAATACTTACAACAAAGCGAAACGCATAAACCTAGTTACCCATGTCCATGTCCGCTATTATTTCATTTTGTTGCAACACATTTTGCTAACCGGTCGCACCGAGCACAGTTCCTGGATATGTATCATTTCGTGTGACGGAGTGGGTCTCTCTCTCGCTCTCTCTCTCTCTCTCTGGCTCCCTCTGTGTATTTTCGGTGTTATTGTCTGACTTCCGTTGGCAATGCGAGACGTACACAGCATGTAATGTTGTGGTTTCCGTCCGTATTCGCAGTATTTCAACATTTGGTTTCCATCCGTCCATCCATGGATCCTCCTCCTGCTCCTGCCCTTCTTTATGGACTTAAATGCTCACTGGCTGTAGTGCTGCTATTTTTGGTGTGTGTGTGTGCGTTGTTTTTTTCTTGTTTGAAACACTAACTATTCTTTTTTTTTCTCCTGATGTTTTAAATAATTTTATTGCATATTTTAAGGGATTTGCATGAATTGCTATATGTTGCAGGGCCATTTCGTTGAAACCGAAAGAGGATCCAATTGTACGTTAGTGCACATTTGTAGCAGGCACTAATTTAGAACGTAACAAGACTAATTAAGAGAGAATTTAAAAAAATTGGTACAATTCGCACAAAAATTTTGATGAGATCATTTGAAGAAGATTTTTGAACCAGAGTATTCTTGTAAATTCAGGGGAATCTCTTTAAGTGGTACGTTTCAGAATATAGTAAAATTTCTGCACCTATCTGTCAAATAAAATGACAGCTGTCAAATAAAATGACAGCTGTCAAATAAAATGACAGCTATCAAATAAAATGACAGCTATCAAATAAAATTACAGCTATCAAATTAAATGACAGCTGTCAAATAAAATTACAGCTGTCAAATAAAATTACAGCTGCCAAAAAAAAAATACAGCTGTAAAATAAAATTACAGCTGCCAAAAAAAAAAATACAGTTGTCAAATAAAATGACAGCTGTCAAATAAAATGACAGCTGTCAAATAAAATGACAGCTGTCAAATAAAATGACAGCTGTCAAATAAAATGACAGCTGTCAAATAAAATGACAGCTGTCAAATAAAATGACAGCTGTCAAATAAAATGACAGCTGTCAAATAAAATGACAGCTGTCAAATAAAATGACAGCTGTCAAATAAAATGACAGCTGTCAAATAAAATGACAGCTGTCAAATAAAATGACAGCTGTCAAATAAAATGACAGCTGTCAAATAAAATGACAGCTGTCAAATAAAATGACAGCTGTCAAATAAAAAGACAGCTGTCAAATAAAATGACAGCAGTTATATAAAATGACAGCTGTCAAATAAAATGACAGCTGTCAAATAAAATGAATAAATAAAATCACAGCTGTCAACTAAAATGACAGCTGTCAAATAAAATAAGAGCTGTCAAATAAAATGATGATTTCCTGGTCTGGTCTTTTCATTTTACCTTTTTCCATAACTGAGTCTCGGCCCCCGTATACGATATTCCTCATGATTGAGTTGGATTATATATATGAATACCGTGTTGTTACAAACGGACAGCCCCTTAAACCTAACCCCACCTAATCGGTATTCACTTCAAAGTCGTTGGAAGCCGGTCTCCCTATTGTTCCTCTTTATTTCTAGATTTTCTCAAATAAGTCCAAATCCGTCATTCACTCTGTCTTCTCTTTCACTCGTTGGCCTCTGCATTTCTTGTTTGCGTTCTTTTGCCAAAAAAAAAAAAAAAAAAAACATAATTCCATCTCTAAAGTATACAACTTTTCAAATGGTCTCATTTCGAAAACAACCATCAATACTTGTCATCCTTTTTATAAAAAATTCTTCCCCCTCTTTGTTGTTGCTTTTTATGTGGACAAATGACCATGTGTGTTTTTCGTATTCCCGGATATACACACAGACACACACACACACTTTCAATCATTCAATAAGAGCACTCATACTTTGATAATTCTTTGATCTATGTATCCCTAGCACCGAGGACATGTCTTTTACACGCACACACATACATATGTTTATCAATGTGTCTAAGTGAAATCGTATTTCTTGTTGTTGTTTTGGAAAAGTAGTTGTTCGTGATTTCATAACCAACTTCCGATGAGTTAGTCACTGCCATTCATCCTGTCCCTGTCCCCGTCCCAAATGATGTTCATTGATATTTTGCAGGTTGTGTTTTTGTTGTTGTTGCTGTTGTTCACTTACAAATGGCAAATGTTTTTCAAGTAAATCGACAATTTGTTGTGCTCTCCATGTGCAACTAATAGCTGTCATATGTAATGTCAGGCAATTAGTTTTTCAACTTTTGCTTATTAACAAATTTTGCTGTCAACTGTTGTTTCATGTCTACACGTCGGATACTTATGTACCGCAGTGTATTGCCAATCGAACACGTAAAGTTCATTAGGATCGTAAATGACAGGCGAAGAAAATCAATAGAGTATGTCTACCAATAATGCCAGGGAAATTATTGGTAGTGTTTTTTTCTTGGGGGAGGGATAATGGATAATAAATAAAGCTTGAGTAAAGCCATTACTACAGTCAGAGTTTAATTTATATGAATGATATTATAATTGGTATTTAAAGAATGTGTTAGCGGATAAGTTCGGGTTAAGGTAGATTCATGTACTCCCAACTGGTTTATCATTAAGGGAGCCTGAAATTCAAAGTTCTATAATGTCAAGGATGTCAGAAAATATTTGAAACGGGAAAAAACTATTAATTTATTTCTCTACTAGTAAGTTGTAATGCGCCTATGGCGCCCGTTAATTTGCTTGAGAAAGTATTTGTTACTTAATTTTAAAAATTTTGTAAAAAATATTTTGAGAAAACTATTTTGTAAAAAAAAAATTTCGAAAAAAAATAAAATTTGTGGAAAAAAAATTTTTGCTGAAAAAAAAATTTTTGTTGAAAAAAAAAATGTTTGTGGAAAAAAAAAATTTTGTTGAAAAAAAAAATTTGGAAAAAAAAAATGTTTGTGGAAAAAAACAATTCTTTTGAAAAAAAAAATTTCTTGAAAAAAAAAATTTGGAAAAAAAAATTTCTTGAAAAAAAAAAATTTGGAAAAAAAAATTTGTTATAGAATGCCTATTTAAATTCCTAAATTAAATTCCAAATGAGTGCTTTACTCTTGAGAAATTCGAGTTTGAATTTAAAAATAAAACAGAGATTTTGAAGGACGTTAATCAAGTAGCGTTCAACTGTACAACGTTTCTCACAAGGATTTTTTCTTCCTCTGCTTTTTGGAAGTACGCCTGTTTTAGCGTCATAATAATACATGGGTAGAATCATTGTGTCCTACAGTTGTTGTTTTAGTTCATCGAGAGAGGGATCTGCTCTCAAACCATCTGTTTAGCCCAAAGTCATACCTATTTGTCTACACGATCCTTTGATTTATTTGACGCTGTTTGTACTTTGGAGTCGTACAATTAAAACAACACCTCTCCACCGACGCACTCAAAATTTATCATACAATTTTCACATTGACACATTTTCCAAAGTATTTAAAAAATTCTTTGAAATATCTTTCTGCCACTCTGGCAAATATGAAAACACCATTTACTTTTCCCATAGAAAACAGGTTTCCAAATCCAATTTGTAGCAACTCCACTAAGTACCATTTACTTCACGTTACTATGAAAAATAAAATA
The DNA here is from genome assembly GCA_958296145.1 of Hydrotaea cyrtoneurina. Taxonomy (NCBI): domain Eukaryota; kingdom Metazoa; phylum Arthropoda; class Insecta; order Diptera; family Muscidae; genus Hydrotaea; species Hydrotaea cyrtoneurina. Next base: position 11,355,211 of record OY282516.1, read on the forward strand.
AAAACTACGAGTATGGAGTTGTTTTAAACTTTCAGCTCGTTCCTCCCTTCCTGTTGTACCTGCATTTAAGCGGAACTGAACCTGCGAACAACAATAGAACAGCATCAGTCAGCCAGTCAGTCAGCCAACACACAATGCTAACAATCATGACTGAAACTCATTCCAGGCGGCATCATCTGTGGCCAGAACGTGTTGAAAGTTATTGTGGCATGGAACTGTTTAGTAAGTTAAATAAAATGTAGCATACATTTTGGCGTTTCGGCTGCCCACCTCCTCATTTTTCCAGTTGTTACCTTGAAATTTAGTTCCACACAGCGGCAACGCGACGAGAGCCTTTAACGGAAGTTAAGCAATGTTGAACCCAGGAAATCATCTACGACTTAAGGCACAGGGAAATTAGGCCATTTTATGTGGAGTGATACAATAATCTGAAGTAAAGTCCGTCCCCGTAAAGATAATGGAAAGTTTTATTTCATGCCCCTCGTATCCGTCGAGCGGTATCTGTATCTCTAGATGAGTGTGCTGCCAAAAATTACTTGTACTACATTTCACTACCTCCCCCCCTCTTGGAATGTCTGCATAAATGCAGGCAGTCCGAGTCCTGGCCGGCTGATGCTGTGGAGCGGGGAACGAGTATAAGTAAAACAACTGCAACAATTACTACTGCATCATTTGTGCAACCAACAAATGGAATTCATAAAAATTTGCAAAACGAAAAAAAAAGAAATAAACACCGAACGAACTAGTGAAAAACACTTGCTTGATGGTGCATCGCCATGCCACAGCAACATCGGGGGGCAACAGCAACACAAAGCATTACAACAATTTTAGTGTAAACAACAGAGTTGTTGATGTTGAAATAATAGTTTGGTCAGGTAACTTTGGTTTTGGTTTTTAGTTTTGTGTTTTTTTTCTTTCTCTCTCATGATTGTTTCATTTCATTTCGTGTTGTTTTGTGAAGTGGTTTTTGTTGTCAGAGTAGGAACGGTGAAGGTTTGAATTGTTGTTTTGTGATTATTTTTGTGTTGTTAACTTTTAGGTAAATGTTGTTCATAGTAAAAGGGAAATATTCAAATTAAATTAACGACACACACACAGGGATAACAGACAGAAGCAGAAGGATCCTTAGGGGACGGCTCAGAGTTGTTGTTAAATGGAAAGAATCTTGTTCTCGTTTAATATGGAATTTTAAAAGGATGTATGTGAAACAGAGGGTTAAAGTTGGTAGAGTAAGAAATATGGAGGAGTCTGGCAGGAATATAATCTTGTTTGAACTTACAGGGTTTGAATTTCGAAACCTCAGTCTATTTCCTGAGTATGAGTTCTGGTGTATTTCAGTTGTCATTTTATTTGGCAAATGTAATTTTATTTGACAAATGTAATTTTATTTGACAAATGTAATTTTATTTGACAAATGTCATTTTATTTAACAAATGTGATTTTATTCGACAGCTGCCATTTTTATTTGACAGCTGTCATTTAATTTGACAGCTGTCATTTAATTTGACAGCTGTCATTCTATTTGACAGCTGTCATTTTATTTGACAGCTGTCATTTTATTTGACAGCTGTCATTTAATTTGACAGCTGTCATTTTATTTGACAGCTGCCATTTTATTTGACAGCTGTCATTTTTTTGACAGCTGCCATTTTATTTGACAGCTGTCATTTTTTTGACAGCTGTCATTTAATTTGACAGCTGTCATTTAATTTGACAGCTGTCATTTTTATTTGACAGCTGTCATTTTATTTGACAGCTGTCATTTTATTTGACAGCTGCCATTTTTATTTGACAGCTGTCATTTTATTTGACAACTGTCATTTTATTTGACAGCTGTCATTTTATTTGACAGCTGTCATTTATTTGACAGCTGTCATTTTATTTGACAGCTGTCATTTTATTTGACAGCTGCCATTTTATTTGACAGCTGTCATTTTATTTGACAGCTGTCATTTTATTTGACAGCTGCCATTTTATTTGACTGCTGTCATTTAATTTGACAGCTGTCATTTAATTTGACAGCTGTCATTTTATTTGACAGCTGTCATTTTATTTGACAGCTGTCATTTTATTTGACAGCTGTCATTTTATTTGATAGCTGTCATTTTATTTGACAGCTGTCATTTTATTTGGCAGCTGTCATTTTATTTGACAAATGTAATTTTATTTGACAAATGTCATTTTATTTGACAGCTGTCATTTTATTTTTGAAATTCGCTTTAAAATGTAACTTTATAGAACAACAAAATTTCCTATTTTGTTTAACCATTTTTTTCTTTTATCGTTTAAATCATTTTTTAAATCACTGCAATTTTCTCTTCGTCCTTATGCCCATACACAATTTTAACCAAACATAGTGTTTGTCTAAATTACTTCATTAACCTAACAGAATGCGTTTGCATTTTGTCTATATCTTAAAGCTCTTTGGAAAATAAAGCCATAAGAATTCATCGGGTAATTTGTATTTTCAGCCAACAGAGATTATGATGTTTACCACATAAAATATCCCAAGTCTAACTTTGGCACACATCCTTGCAGTCGACATTAGACTAGGGTCCATTTCAAAAAATATACACACAAATTCCAAACTGCTTTTGTTTTTATGTGTATTACAAGGACCTTATGCTTGGTATGGAAATAAGTTTTGGGGGGAAAACTGAAGCATATCTTAGGGCTCAATTAGGAAACCATAAACTGTTGCCGACTACACTGAGAATTGTCAAATGTTATGAAAGTGGAAATTTCATTTCTTTTTTTTATTTCAAAAATTAATCCATAAATTTAAAACTACTTAAAATTGAGTTAACCATTTCCTTTTACTAAAAGTACTCTCACACACACATACTTTCATTTCTTTAATATAGTTTCCTTTTCTGCTGAGTACAATTTGCCCACCCTCTCCCCATATACAACCGGATCCAAATGAATCTAAAGACTGACTGAATGAATGGTTGGCTAAATGAAAGGCAAGTAGGGAAAGTTCAGAAGGGGAAACAAAAGAGAGTGAAACTCTTCTTATTTGTCATAAAACTATTTAATGAGGTCTTCTTCCTTTTTTACTTGTCGTCTTGTTCTTCTTCTTTTTGCTTAACTCATATGTTATTTATGTCACCAGTTTTCTTCTCTCATCTACGACATTTTCGTTTTAATTCATGTGTAAGTGCGTGCATGCGTATGTGTATTAGAGAGGGTTGCCATGTGGAGTTGCGTATTAAAACTTGTTGGGAAAATAATTGAAAGTAAATGTATTTTTCGATTGCCTTTCTAATCTTTCATTAATACCTATCCCCTTTAATTAAACAGAATGCCCTTTAAGTAAATAAAATTTCCTTGATTAAAGAAAATTTCCTTTAATTTAGGCAACTGCCGTTTAAATAAATAAAGATATTTAATAAAAATAACGGCCGATTAATTCAACTAACTGACCACTAATTAAAGAAAGTGCCCTTTAAATATAGAAACTGATTTTTATTTGACAACTGTCATTTTATTTGACAGCTGTCATTTTATTTGACAGCTGTCATTTTATTTGACAGCTGCCATTTTATTTGACAGCTCTCATTTTATTTGACACATGTCATTTTATTTGTCATTTTATTTGACAGCTGTCATTTTATTTGATAGCTGTCATTTTATTGTTTCAACAGCTGGTTAGACGAATAATTTGACCAGATTCTCTGGTAGTTCGCTGTCAATCCTTTTCCTAATGTTACCAACGAGCCTCTCTACTGTATTGAAGTCTGTGTGTGTTCGGGTGTATGAGTGAGCTCTTTACATCGACTTGTTAAACATTTACAAGTGTTGTAAAATACTTATTGAAAGTTATTAAAAACTTTTTCACATATACAATGGCTGTGCTTCTCAGAACCAAGGAAAAACACTGCATGCTTATACACATACATACATAGAAAACCTACACACATACATACTTACGAGTATATACATATAATAAAATTGTGAAATAAATGTTTACTTTTGGAACCGAAACTCAAAACTTTCTTCAGCATCGGTACACACACACACCAAACCAAAAAAAAAAAATGGCAGAAACTGAAATTGTAGTTCTTGTTAGCAAACCCATAAAATGTTATATTTCGAAACATTACAACTGCAAAATAAACAGAATTTCTAAGGATGCTAGAGGAAAACAGTTATTTGAATCGAACCAAAGAAAAAGAAAAAAAAAATACACAAGATGACGAAGAAACAAATTGAGAAGAAAATATGTGCTTACGATTTGACAAAGTCTCGGGCATCTCATCAAGAAAAAAAAATAAGGAACAAAATGAAAAAAGTCTGGTCCATGAGTTGAAAAATAGTTAAAGGGTTCAGTTTTGTTCTGAGGGCTAAACAAAATGTGAAATTGTCCTTTTAAGCCTCTGCAAAACAGCAGTTTTGATGTTTTCAGATTTAATGCTGTGATAGATTTTATGTCAATTTTAATATATAGCTAATTTAAAAAAACTATGTAGAGGGCATATGTCCTAAGATACATTTAAGTTTATCCAGCAAGAGGACAATTAGGATTTCTTCTACGAATTATAAACGATTTAGAAATATCTAGATTTTTCATGGTTACTAATATTTCTGATTATCTTTGGGTGAAACAAATAACCGACAACACCTTTTTCAGGCATTCCCAGGCAGATACAATGAGCCAATATTTATCGTTGTCTACTCCCATGGAATGTTTGGCATTCTCTGAAGAATAATATTTGGCACGTTTTTTTTTCAGAAAAACTCAGGATGGTTCTGGGGCAAACGTCAATCCAAAAAGTCACTTTGTGGTCATGCAATTGTGATTCATGGATCTCCAGCGGAGAATTTATGTTACGCCCGTAATAACTCACTGACTCAATCATTCACCAAGACCTGTGAGTATTACAATGCTTAACAAGCTATTCCCAAAAGCGAATGGCAAAGCTTACAGAACAAACTATTTGGAAATCTAAGCTCATTTCAACAATATCGGAAAATCTTAACTCGATATAAATACAGAAGTACCCAAACTACAAGTGAAAAAAAAGCCAACGAATTCACTTGAAATCACTTTATTTTTGGCTCTGTAAATCTAAATCTTTTGCGTTTCAACACCTTGGCGAATGTAATATCACAAGCGAACTTTCAGTTTGGCACTGGCGTTTTTCCATGTACATATGTATGTGTGTGTGAGAGCTCTCTCAGTATTCTATTTTCAATTTCTCGTTTTCGGATAATATAAAAATTCCATGTGTGTGAGAGAGAGAGAGTGGGGGTTGGGGAAAAAAAATCTTAAAATGCATTACATCCGGTGTATAGTTAATAGAATAAAGTTTGACATAAGTAACCGTTATGTAGGGCAAGTGTGCTGGCAGTAGATGTGGGTGTCAGGATGTGCTAGGTAGCATCTAAAGCTTCTTTAATACTAACACGTAAAAGTGTTTTAAATCCCCCCCCCCCCCCCCCTCTGTAACCCGTCTCAGCAAGTGCGTGTGAGTTTTGAAAACATTTAGTTTTCACACAAAATTGATTTTGAAAAAAAAAACAAAAATCTACTGTGCAATAAAAGTGTTAACAGAAAAAAAACGAAAACAAACTGAAAATGAAAATGAAGCACAACAAAATCTTCTTCATTTAATGAACATTTTTGTCTGTCGGTGTGTGTGTGTGTGTGTGTGGAAGAGCCAAAGTTTTCAATAGAAAAACTTCGTTGAAAGCGTTTTGTTGAAGGAACGTTGCTTTGCTGCCATCTAAGCATCTAGGTCTTAGTGTCATATTATTAACAAAGTTCAGTGGATTTATTTTGGGGAAAATTCACAAAACGGAAATAACATTTGCTTAAGTACGGATAATAGTGAAGAGGTGTTTCGATATACTGGACCCAAGCACTAGAGGTGTTTTATTTGCCAGGTGTTTTATTTACAAATGCATTTTAAATATTTGGGGGTTTTTGTTTCTTGGGTAGAACCGATTTACACGGTGACTTTCCACACTGGTGGAACAGGCAAGACGTTGAACGACTGTTGGCGAAGTGGCAAAGTAATGTTAATAAATGGCGATTGAGGAGAAATTTGACTTTTTAACTGAAAATTTCCAAAAAAAAAATAAAATATTTTTGACATTGTTTCTACAAAAGAGTTATACAATTCAGAAACAGTTACGCCGGTTTGTTTTTTAACAGTCATCGAGTAAATGGTGATGACTAAACGAAGGGGTTCCAAAAGAAACTTCTATCCGGAGTTTTTTTTTTTAGACGTGTGGTTTTCAATCTGGCCACACTTTTTCAGGAGTTGGCCCTTTTGACAGCTGTCACTTGATTTATGCTCAGTTTGCTCTGCCCTTTCATAAAAAATAGACTTACCATGGCACAAAGTTCGTTGAGGTGGCTCAAAACGAGATGGCCACCGATCCTGATTTTCACAAGAAAATGTTGTTCAGCGATGAAGCTCACATCGGGTTGAATGGGTGAACGTTGATAAACAAAATTATCGCTTTTGGGGGGTAATGAAAACCCACAAGCGATTGTTGACACGCCATTACTTACTTATTGCCCTAAACATTCCATGAAGCGCGTTATTGCTGAGATGCGGCCCCAAATTTTGGGGAAATTTTCCAGATTTCCCCGTACCGAATCTCGAGAATTTAAATTTTTGTTATTTCGGGAAATCCCGCATCTCATGAATTGAAATTTTTGTTATTTCGGGAAATCCCGTATCTCGAGATTGGGATTTTTTCGGGAAATACTCAACTCTAGGTGTAATGACATTTGTGAGATGCCCAATTCAAAAGAACGACGAGGAATGGATGAACCTGGGTTTTCTTCAACACTTTGGGCCACAGCAGCGATATTCTCAGTTGTTGTTGAGCGAAGTGCATGGGGGTTTTATTCTTCACATCACTAACTTGTGCCAACAGCTCGAATTTTTCCACCAATTTCTGTATTGCAATCCGACAAGGTGCTTCAAACGACGACCCAAAAATGCTTTAGTTTTGCCGAACTGTGACTGCAAGATTTTCACCATTTTTGTAGTGAATTTTAATAATTTCGATGCGTTGTTGCCATTTTTAGTAATGGCATAGTTTCTACTTGTCAAATGTCAACGAATAAAAGCGTCAAAAGTGGCAGCTACTGAAATACCGGTTGATTCCAAATAACACTTCTTGTTGGAAAATTCTTTACAAAAAACAATTTAAATTGTCAAACTATTACTTAGACCATTGGAAATAATTTAAATTTCATTGGAAATAATTTAAATTTCATTGGAAATAATTTAAATTTCATTGGAAATAATTTAAATTTCATTGGAAATAATTTAAATTTCATGGGAAATAATTAAAATTTCATTGGAACTAATTGAAATTTCATTGGAAATAATTTAAATTTCATTGGAAATAATTTAAATTTCATTGGAAATAAATTAAAATTTCATTGGAAATAAATTAAAATTTCATTGGAAATAATTTAAATTTCATTGGAAATAATCTAAATTTCATTGGAAATAATTTAAATGTCATTGAAAATAATTAAAATTTCATTGGAAATAATTTAAATTTCATTGGAAATAATTTAAATTTCATTGGAAATAATTTAAATTTCATTGAAAATAATTTAAATTTCATTGGAAATAATTTAAATTTCATTGAAAATAATTTAAATTTCATTGGAAATAATTTAAATATCATTGGAAATAATTTAAATTTCATTGGAAATAATTGAAATTTCATTGGAAATAATTGAAATTTCATTGGAAATAATTTAAATTTAATTGGAAATAATTGAAATTTCATTGGAAATAATTTAAATTTCATTGGAAATAATTTAAATTTCATTGGAAATAATTTAAATTTCAAATATTTATTAATTTTAAGCACCCTGAGCATCTTTTTCATGTGCATAAATCAAATTTAAAAATCCCAAGAGAAAGAAAAACTCCCGTATTCGTTAGTGATTTCTCTATTTCTAATTTTTTCCTTTCTTGACATTGGCATAACCACCAAGAGATCAGAATGAACCAGCATTGGGATGTGAAAATAATACCAGTTGGAAAAATCCATTGGAAACAACTGCACCAGTCAGCAGTGACTTCTCTATTTCTAGAATTTCCCCACAATAACAAGTTATGTGTATAATTGCAACTTCAAATGTTGCAGGATGAGACAAGAAATGAAAACAGTATCCAATTCTTAATTAAAATCAATATTTTCACAATTGCTGACCGTCCCCCCGCCCCAGAACGTTCTCTAACCCACTTGCCACCATATTTAATTCATTGCACAAGCAAGAGAACAAAAAAAAAAAAAAACCGGAGAAAAATCACACAAGTCGCCATGACAAATATTTGCAACAAACTCACTAAATCAAGCAGGGAATATGAGTGCGAGTGCGAGTGCAGCAGTTGTAATGATGTTGGTGATGTCATGACAATCCCTGCTGATGATGACAGGACACTGGCAAACAAACAGCAGACGAACAAAACAAAAAAAAAAAAAAAAAAACCAGGGGGGACAATGACCAGTAGTCGACATTATTTGTCCCGTTATAAAAGCAGCATAAACAGCAATTGTATAGAACAGAATGACAAGCAGTGTATGTGTCATAACAGGAGCAGCAGCAGCAGCGACAGCGACAGCACTTGCAGCAGCAGCAGATGGATTTATATGTTTCAGATACATGCATTTTTATAAATGATTGTTATACAATTATGCATTGTATCATTTGTAACTATGTACGTATAGATACATAAGTACATGCCCATGTCTGTATGTGTGTCGGTATGTCTGAGTTTACACTGGTGAAAAATGAATGAAGACAACATTCAAAACAAAAGCAATAACGGACAATATTTGACAATAATTGTATTTAGCTATTGTTTGCCGCTGCTCGTACACATACATACATATGTATGTATGCATTGGCATACATGTATAAGTAATAGATTCATTTCGATGTTATATATCGGTTTGTAAATGCATTTGACAGGGACATGAACATGGGACAGGCATCAAACCGAATTTAATGCAATAAACAATGGGGTCATTATGACAACTGGACAAATTCCATGCTGTTCAATTTTGACTACCAACCAAAATAGTTGACTTAACACATATTTTTAGGGAATTTGGCAAATTTCAAATAAGTTTTGTCAAAAATGTAAAGAAGCCTGGCTTAGTTTGAGCTGGCCTAAAATTTTGTTCATCGGAGGAGTATAGATGAGTTATTTTCGAAATATTTCCAAAGCGGACGACTTTGGGTATTTTTCAATTTAGAGTGGAATCAAGTTTGGAAATATTTCTGAAATATCTCCAACTAGCTGACCTGGCCTGGAATTGAATGCGAACTTCTTCTGACTTCTTAGAGTGGGATCAACATTGGAAATATTTCTGAAATATCTCCAACCAGCTGACCTGGCCGGGCATTGAATGCGAATTTCTTCTGGCTTCTTAGAGTGGGATCCACTTTGGAAATATTTCAGCAATATCTCCAACCAGCTGACCTGGCCGGGCATTGAATGCGAATTTCTTCTGACTTCTTAGAGTGGGATCAACATTGGAAATATTTCAGAAATATCTCCAACTAGCTGACCTGGCCGGGCATTGAATGTGAACTTCTGGTCAGAACAAAATGTATGAACTCGATTCGTTTTCAACTGAAAAAGAAACTCGAACCAGAAAGATCTTTACCAGGCAAAACACAATTACCAAATGTAACTACAAAAGTAGCAGCGGTAGATGTTCTCCAAAGTCGCCCAATAAACCGCTTAAAGTTATATAATTCCAATACCCCATCCCCCAACATTACAAAGTACCAGCAGCTAATCAGCAGCCATGAAACATTTCTGCTTATATAAGCGACAGCCCACCGCCCCACCCCCATTGAAGGCGGGCTGGCGGGCCTGTGAGTTAACATTAATCAAAAGGATTAACATTCAACTCAAAGGAATATTATATGCAAACAAACAGCAAAAAAGATACACCAACAACAAATCCTTTTGAGACGCTGACACAGCCAGTCTATTGCATAAAGGTAATTAAATTTTATATTTATTGGCAAAATGTGGAAACAGATTTTGCCAGCGAGCGCCCGCTAAAATTCTCATTAATATGGCACACGTGTTAAACGGGCTCTGTCCATGTGCGTGTAGTATATTATTGGTAGTCGCATTTAACTAACATCCGCCGAGAACACCATAAATTAAGTTAATACTGGCTTTGGCCAAGGGGCCTACATCCGGCAAGTGCAGCCAGCAGTGGGCCATGCTCCATTGGCCCACCGCACTGCTGTGACACAAACATAGAGGCAGTGCCAGTGCCAGTTCCTCTTCCATGAACTTTGACTACAATTTCAGCTATTACAAGTGCAACTACAACCATTCGCAGCAGAACGGCGACAACTGCTTACGAGCGAGCATTGCCACGATAACAATTACATCTTGAGCGTACATTTTGCAGCTCTAAGAAATATTTCCGCTTTTGACTTAATGGCCTTAATTAAAGACATCTATACGCTTTGCCACCATGAACCATTTCCGCTCGCCCATTTCCCTTAACCCATCGCCGAACCGTTCATGTAACTCTCTGTGTGATGGGCATAGAAGAAGAAGATTAGGTTACAACACATGTATTTTATAATACACTGACGGTGAACGTGTATTTTGGTGGCAAATGCATCGACGACGACGATGATGATGGTGCTGCTGATGATGTTGTCGTCCTCAACATCCTTGCAATAAGGATGTCTTGCTGGCACAAGAGTACAAGGCCTAAGCATGTAATAAGCCGTGTATAATTTTTGCAGTGTATGTATGTGTAAGTGCTGGTGCATGTCTACATATTTGCTGGTGTCCTTAGGTGTGTGTGTGAAGTAAAGTGGTAACAGCTTTATTAATGAAAGGGTGCCGCCACATGACACAGTGCATCGAAAAGAGACAATTTACCAAATCCATTTTTAGGCAGAAAAAAACTATTGAATTTTTAGTCCCCTGTCATAAAATGACAGCTGTCACATAAAATGACAGCTGTCACATAAAATGACAGCTGTCAAATAAAATGACAGCTGTCAAATAAAATGTCAGCTGTCAAATAAAATGTCAGCTGTCAAATAAAATGACAGCTGTCAACTGAAATGACAGCTGTCAAATAAAATGACAGCTGTCAAATAAAATGACAGCTGTCAAATAAAATTACGGCTGTTAAATAAAATGACAGCTGTCAAATAAAATGACAGCTGTCAAATAAAATGACAGCTGTCAACTAAAATGACAGCTGTCAAATAAAATGGCAGCTGCCTAATAAAATGACAGCTGTCAAATAGAATGACAGCTGTCAAATAAAATGACGGCTGTCAAATAAAATGGCAGCTGCCTAATAAAATGACAGCTGTCAAATAGAATGACAGCTGTCAAATAAAATGACGGCTGTCAAATAAAATGACAGTTGTCAAATAAAATGACAGCTGTCAAATAAAATGACAGCTGTCAAATCAAATGACAGCTGTCAAATAAAATGACAGCTGTCAACTAAAATGACAGCTGTCAACTAAAATGGCAGCTGTCAAATAAAATGACAGCTGTCAACTAAAATGACAGCTGTCAAATAAAATGACAGTTGTCAAACTAAAATGACAGCTGTCAAATAAAATGACAGCTGTCAAATAAAATGACAGTTGTCAAACTAAAATGACAGTTGTCAAACTAAAATGACGGCTGTCAAATAAAATGACAGTTGTCAAATAAAATGACAGCTGTCAAATAAAATGACAGCTGTCAAATCAAATGACAGCTGTCAAATAAAATGACGGCTGTCAAATAAAATGACAGTTGTCAAATTAAATGACAGCTGTCAAATAAAATGACAGCTGTCAAATCAAATGACAGCTGTCAAATAAAATGACGGCTGTCAAATAAAATGACAGCTGTCAAATAAAATGACAGCTGTCAAATAAAATAACAGCTGTCAAATAAAATGACAGCTGTCAACTAAAATGACAGCTGTCAAATAAAATGACAGCTGTCAAATAAAATGACAGCTGTCAAATAAAATGACAGCTGTCAACTAAAATGACAGCTGTCAAATAAAATGACAGTTGTCAAACTAAAATGACAGCTGTCAAATAAAATGACAGCTGTCAAATAAAATGACAGTTGTCAAACTAAAATGACAGCTGTCAAATAAAATGGCAGCTGCCTAATAAAATGACAGCTGTCAAATAGAATGACAGCTGTCAAATAAAATGACGGCTGTCAAATAAAATGACAGTTGTCAAATAAAATGACAGCTGTCAAATAAAATGACAGCTGTCAAATCAAATGACAGCTGTCAAATAAAATGACGGCTGTCAAATAAAATGACAGCTGTCAAATAAAATGACAGCTGTCAAATAAAATGACGGCTGTCAAATAAAATGACAGCTGTCAAATAAAATGACAGCTGTCAAATAAAATAACAGCTGTCAAATAAAATAACAGCTGTCAAATAAAATGACAGCTGTCAAATAAAATGACAGTTGTCAAACTATAATGACAGCTGTCAAATAAAATGACAGCTGTCAAATAAAATGACAGTTGTCAAACTAAAATGACAGCTGTCAAATAGAATGACAGCTGTCAAATAAAATGACAGCTGTCAAATAGAATGACAGCTGTCAAATAAAATGACGGCTGTCAAATAAAATGACAGTTGTCAAATAAAATGACAGCTGTCAAATAAAATGACAGCTGTCAAATCAAATGACAGCTGTCAAATAAAATGACGGCTGTCAAATAAAATGACAGCTGTCAAATAAAATGACAGCTGTCAAATAAAATAACAGCTGTCAAATAAAATGACAGCTGTCAACTAAAATGACAGCTGTCAAATAAAATGACAGCTGTCAAATAAAATGACAGCTGTCAAATAAAATGACAGCTGTCAAATAAAATGGCAGCTGCCTAATAAAATTTCGGCTCTCAAATAATATTACAGCTATTAAATAAAATGACAGCTGTCAAATAAAATGACAGCTGTCAAATAAAATGACAGCTGTCAAATAAAATGACAGCTGTCAAATAAAATGACAGCTGTCAAATAAAATGACAGCTGTCAAATAAAATGACAGCTGTCAAATAAAATGACAGCTGTCAAATAAAATGACAGCTGTCAAATAAAATGACAGCTGTCAAATAAAATGACAGCTGTCAACTGAAATGACAGCTGTCAAATAAAATGACAGCTGTCAAATAAAATGACAGCTGTCAAATAAAATGACAGCTGTCAAATAAAATGATAGCTGTCAACTGAAATGACAGCTGTCAAATAAAATGAAATATTGTGCCAAATTGATAATTTTCGCAAAAACTCCTATATAGACGATTTGGAAACACTGTGTTTTCGCTCTATGCAGTAAATGTGCTATGCTTAAAGTGGTATGAGTGACTGTGTAGGTGCATGACTGTTTCAAGTGTATCTGCGATGACATTATGTACATATTTGATATCTTTAGCAGAGTCATCATAATAAGGTCTGGTGGTGGCTAAACTGAAAACGACGGAAATAAAGCATAATTTAGCGTAATATGATGACCGTCAAGCATTTTACCATGATTTACACGTAATGACAATTAAGAGCCACTGTATCGTCGTGTGCTTTCACACATACACACCTGCGTTTAATTATCCACCCGGGCTAAAAGAAATTGCAGGCAGATCACAAAGAAGAAAAAGGCTGCAACGGATGCTACAATGATATTTATGGCAACGGAGTCAGGGTAATATTCAAATACATAACGGGGGGGATGGGTAAAATATTAACGTCATCATGAGGTGGACAATTACAATGTTACGAATGATTATGCAGTTGGCCATAATCGGCTGTAAATGGCTGCCAGCTTACACCATCCTCTTCAGTTCTCAGCCGGAAACGTTTCTTCTGGTGGTGAAGGAGAACAGAAAAAACCCGCTATCCAACAGATATAAATCAAGTGAAATCATTAATTACACGAAGTTACGCGCCGCCCCATTATAACGAAGGTTTGTTTTTAATTTGCCACTTAATTAATATGATTCTGGCGCCAATAAGTAGGCTTTGCTTGATAATAACATTTAATGTGTGTTTGTGCGTGTGAACTGTTGATAGTTTTATGTGTGAGCGGGAATGTATTTGGGTTTATTAGGTTGTATTTTTTTGTGGTGTCACAGAACTGTGAATTTAGGCAGAAGTGCGTGGTGCCTCGGCGCTTTTTGTGTAATTACTTTGGCCACAGCATCAATGGCGATGGCAGCGACAGCCGTAATGGGGCATTTGGCAGCTTAGCACATATACACATACAAACATTTAACCGAAATATAATATTTCGTTGTGTCATAATAATTAAATACAGTAGAGTACTGCGGAATTAGATTGGCGGGGACTGGGTGTCTGTCAGCGTACGTGTGTGTGGAGAAACGTTTTTTGCGGGAAAAAATAGTCGGCCACCAGGCGCAATTCAAAACCGGGTAAGACCAGTAAACATTTTTCGGCGGCTGTTTCCACCTCGTAAATGTTGGCGACTTTACGAGTATGAGAGCAATCTCTAAGCCATGTAAAACTTCTTTAGAAAAGCATTAGCCGTTCGGAGCCGGCTGTAAGCAGTAGGTCCCACAAATTATATCGCGCCCAGCTCACTGATTCGAGAGAAGTTCCCCGTCTGTTCCTTCATGGCATGTTAAGGGAAATAAGTAAGTATACTTTTTTTGAAGCCATGGCATTTAATAGCCATAAAGGTTTTCTAAAAAAAAAAAATATTCGTTTGAGGAAGACATGAGACTACTAGAGAAATGCAAATACTCTAAGAGAACCATCAGCCAACCGATTTCCAATTGAACGGCTTTTCTCACTACAACTTTCTTGTTTTCTCATTCTGTCCTTCGGTTTAAGCAACTATTTTGTCTTGATGAACTCTTAACTTTTGTTTAATTTTTAAGTAGTTCCTCTCCTACCTTTCTTAAGTAAACCCACCTTTGGCGAACTCGTTGCCTAAGCACCACCATAACCCCTCTCAGCCCCGCAAACCCCCCTTTCAAAGATTGTTATGTCAACACCATCAACATGACAGCTGACAGACAGGTCTAAGAAGAATGAATGGAATCTTTTGTTTCAAATATTTCTCACTGTGCATGTGTTTGTATGGAAATCACATAATTACGTTGACATTTCATAATGGATTGCTGCTTCTACTTCACCCCCCGCCCCCCTTGAGCCACTCCATCAAGGTGCTTAACAGTTTATGAAGATGATAAAAATTAATGACGGCCAACGACATTTAAAGAATTGCAAGAAGATGTTCCCTGTTTCGGGATGACGAACTACAATTCAAAAATTGCAGGTGTTTTTCTTTTTTTTATTTAAATAAAAAATATACATGTGTTCGTTGTTTAAATATGATTTATAACATATGTAATTAGTTTTAATTAAGAGTGTTATTAATTTGCATTAACAGAAAAACACATTGTGAAACACTGAAAGATTTTGAATGACAAAAGACTGTGGCTGATACGAGTTGGCGTGCGGATATTAATTGCTTTGTATTTGAATAAAGAATGGAATTAATTAGATTTCGTTATTTATGTGGGCGGCAGGAGTTTTAAGGTGGAACCAAAATAGATAAGAACTGTATTTAAAAAAAAGTCAGTACAGGAATTGTTCTACAGCGGAGACTTTTTGCTTGCAGATTCCTTAGTAGTTCATGTATTTATTTATTTCATCTATGGAATAACAATTCCTTAGACACTGGTGCCTAATAATAAATTAGTTCTAATCTCTCCATATTGATAGTTTTGAAATATTTAGCTTTTGCGTCTCATATCATTCGCGCCGTTAAATTAAATATTAAAAACTAGTAAGTTGTAATGCGCCTATGGCGCCCGTTGAAATATGGAAAACAAATTTTGTTGAAAAAAAACAATTTTTGTGGAAAAAAAAAATTTGTTGAAAAAAAAAATTTTGTGGAAAAAAAAAATTTTTTTTGAAAAAAAAAATTTGTTGAAAAAAACAAAATTTTTGTAAAAAAAAAATTTTGGAAAAAAAAAATTTTGGAAAAAAAAAATTTTGGTAAAAAAAAATTTGGGGAAAACACAATTACTGTACAAAAATAAAAATTTTTTTTTTTATTATAATTATTTATAGAAAATTATAGAATGCCTATTTAAATTCCTACGTACTGCGTGACAGAGTCAGTGAATCAGTGTCGAGGGTAAATATATATTAAGATACTAAAAATGGCTCTTCTAATCTTAACACTAAACTCAGAATCTCATGCAGGTTATCGAGTGTGGTCTGACCTCAATTTTGAAATTTTTCCTCTTATAACATTCTTTTTATGAGGACGGTAGTATGGATCTGACGATCGGCATCATGTTCGGTTGAAGGAAGCATTTTCTTTCGAATGTCTTTCAAACAAAGTCGTGTGAGTTTTAAAGGACTATCAGATGTTGGGATAACTACAATGCGACTGCGTTCGTCTCCCCAAGTGATCCCAGTAAACCCAGAATCTGTCTATATTTTCTACACTTTTAAGATGTCTTACCTTAATTTCCCTTTTTAACCTGTTTTATTCTGAGAACAGAGAATATAATCACCTACGATTTCAGTTTAGTACAATTTGAAAGTAATTTTCTGCTTAAATGAATCACCGAATGACTGAACTTAACATACCACACCGTTTTTGCTGGTAGACATGGCAACCGAATTTAGTTTACAACATTTTTTACTTTAACCAAAAACTTTCTTAGTTTCATGGTTATTTGAATTTTAATTGGTTGGCTTTGTGGGTGGACTGGACTGTATGCGTATGTGTGTGTGGTGTATGCTGTCTTTCTGTAGCCCTTTTTCTTTTGTTCTATTTTGTCACCCAATTTGCTCGTCCATCTGTCCAGTGTCAATTCAAATGTCTGGCGTTGTCATTTCAGTCTATTATTCTGCACTTGAGTGATTGGATAAACAAATTTTGTGGTCAAAACCACAGGCACAACAAATTTAGCAATACTTGTGGTTTGATTACATAAACACACACACAGAGACAGAGAGAGAGAGAGACAGACACATACACACTGTATAGTTGGATACTCTTCAATACATTTGCATATTGAAGGACATTCAACCATATCAGTTGATTTAACAAGAAACAGAAGAAGCTCTGGCACTTGGGAATGCGGTGGAAGGCAGCAAAACTAACAAATGAATGCGTTGACATGTCAATATATCACAGTACACACACACACACACACACAGAGACAAGCAGTCACACCGACACACACCATTACGCAGAAGACACCACTTGCATTTCTCCGACATTCGTTTGGTTTCCCCTCCTCCCGTTTAATGCTGACTGGTGTTTTGCACTTTTTGGGGAGTTTATTACACTTTAATAGATTGTTCATACTTAAGTTTTAATTAATGTAATTAATTAAAAGCAATAGTTTTAGTTTGCTTATTGCCATTGTTATGGAGTTGGGCTGGTGTGCGGGGGCGGGGTCGGGGTCGGGGTCCGGGTCGCTGCAGTTGTTTTGTCTCACTGGCATTTGAGATTTTTCCTCTAAATGGATTCTGTTATTAAACTAATTTTAATTTAAAGTGTTTCAAGATCTCTACCTCGGTTTGGAGTTGTTTTATGTGATTTGTCGTTTTGTGTGTGTGTGGGTTTGTTTGTCTTTTTGCGGTTTTGTGCTGCTGCTATTTTGCCCAAAAAGTTTTACAAGTTTTCATTCATTCATTTTCGGGATTTTTGTTGTTTTGTTGAAGTTTCTGTTCTTGGTGTGATTTTATGGTTTATCTTTGTTAATTAAATTAATTTGCGTGTTTTTGGTTAAAACCATTGCTGTCGAGTAGAGAAGCTAGTGGTGGGACATGGTTGGAGTAATTGTTGGCAGGGTGGGCGGTAATTTTACACTGCCGTCACAAGCGATAAAAATTTCAAAAATTGAGGTAATGACAAATTCGTAATGAGATTCTGAATTTTTTTTAATCTTATAAGATATCTTGCAAGCATTTTGGAAATTTTTAAAAATATATTTAATTTTAAGTTGCGAACGATTCGAGGCGGATAAGCTAAATATCTCAAAACTACAAAAATGCAGATGTGACTTTCTTGCTTGGGAGGGCAAGGCAGTACTGAAGTGGGAGAAAGCATATGCCAAGGAAATTAGATACAAATTTGGAGTTGAGAATTAAAAAATTAAACCCCATAAGGGGTTAATCGTTTAGCTGGTCCTTGAAAATTCCTAAATGCGAAACATTGTTTTCTTGTAAGAAGCATTATCTTTAGACTGAACTAAAAGACTGGGAAGTGTTTGAAGGGACGCTTAAAAGTCGCTAAATCGTTTAAGAAAACAAATCACAGTCGTCTGATATGACATTGAAGATGAAGGCAACGCCACTTTCTCAATTGACCGAAATATTTCCAACATACGAACAACTTGCCACATTTGTGTTGAATTGTGGTTGTGCTTGATTGTGATATTTACAAAAAAAAGTTTCTAACTGCAGATGTTTTCGAAAAAATGACCAATTTCGAAAAAGTAAATTTAGAATAATTTTTTAGAAAATTTTAAACTAAAAATTGATCTAAATGTAGAATTCGACCTTGATTTTTGACGCACAGGAAAAAAAGATGAAAAAAAAATGTTGTTCTGCGAAAATCGCTGTTTTTTATTAGCAATGAAAAATTACAATTACAAATTAAAATTATTATTACAATGAAAAATCAAAAAAAAAAAAAAAAAAAAAAAATCGAAAGGTTTTTGAAAATTGCAAATTTTTCCAAATAGACTGTTGTGCCTTTGAGGAAAAAAATCTAAAAAACTCTAGTTCTAAAAAAATCGCTAATTTCCCATTGCAACAGTTGTTCATAAACAAAAATTTGAAAATTTTTCGAAAACTAAAAATTTTGAAAATTTTTCGAAAACTAAAATTTTTTCTAAATATATAATTGGACAAACTATTTTTTTTTTTTAAAAATTCTTGTTCTTAGAATACAATAAAATACATTTGGCACTTTTTCCAAAAAAAAAAAATTCAAAAGTTTTTCCAAAATTGAAAAATTTCCTGAATTGCGAAATCGACAAGTTAATGCGTGGCATGGCACGCAAAAAAAATATTAAAAATACCAGTTCTAAAAAAGGATTTTCATAAACCACAAAATTCACAAAATTTGGGAAAGTTTTTCGAAAACTGAAAATTTTTCTAATTACAGAATTGGACATTGGTGGATGTGCCGCTTACGATTTTTTTTTAAAATTCTGGTTCTAAGAAAATCGCTAATCTCAATTTGGGACATTTTTCCAACACAATTTTTTTTGAAAAGTTTTTCCAAAACTGAAAAAGTTTCTAAATTGACAAATTGACAAGGGAATGCCATGCCACTTACGAAAAAAAAATATTAAAAAATTCTAGATCAAAAAAAAAAAAAATTTTCATAAAAAAAATTCACAACATATTTCGAAAAAATTTTGAAAACCAAAAATTTGTCTAAATAGAGAATTGGACATTGATGGATGTGCCGCTTACGACTTTTTTTTTCTAAATTCTGGTTCTAAGTTCTAAAAAAAAAATTTCATAAACAAAATTCACAACATTTTTGGAAAAATTTTAGAAAACCGAAAATTTGTCTAAATATAGAATTGGACATTGATGGATGTGCCGCTTACGAAATTTATTTGAAAATTATATTTCGGAGAAAATTGCTAATAAATGTCACTTCATTTCCAAAAAAAAAAATTTTAAATGTTTTTCGAGAACTGAAAATTTTTCTAAATGGAGAAATCGACAACGGAAAACTGAATGCTGTGCTGCTTACGGAAAAAAATCTAAAAAAACGGCTTCTGAGAAAATCGCTAATTTCCATATGGGAGTTTTTTCCAAAAAAAAAATTCCAAAAGTTTTTTGAAAACTGAAAAATTGTCTAAATAGCGAAATGGACAAAGGATTCTGTGCCCCTAACTAAAAAAAAAATTTAGAAATTTCTATTTCTGAGAAAATTTCTTATTTCCATTTGAGACTTCTTTTCCTCTTTTCCATAAAACACCCCAAAAAACAAATAAACGAAAACTAAAAAAGTTTGAAAATAGAGAAATCGACAAAGACCTTCACATGGACCTAAATCCATTTTCGAAATTTTCCCATTCTCCCCCCACTGTGCATCGACGTCTTTCATGTTTATCTGTTTCTCGGCACATAAACTAAAAATCTTGTTTTACAAGACAAACCCTTTCGTTAAATGCAAAAAGTTGCTGTGCCATGTTTTTACTTGTTTTTTTTTTTGGAACTTCTCTGTTTGCCTGGTACTACAAAATGACAAAAATTACACAAAAAAAAAAATAAAATAAAACAGGGCGTGTTGGAAGTGAGAAACTATTCTATGTACCACATGCTACTACAGCTCCCTTGCAGCACCTCCCCATCCTCCTCAGAACAAAGCAATTTTGTCTTCAGTTCCATGTTACTAAGTTTAATACGTAAATAATATTTGCCTTTATTGTCTGGAAATGGTGTAGTGTGGGAATTGTGGGAAATCAGTAAGCGTACTTCGCTTACAATTTAAATTTAACCAAACTGTGCGACAGTTGCCACTTTCAGATTTCCACATAATCAAGTGTAGATGCACCTGTATGGGGTGGTAGAAGCAGCAGCAGCAGCTACAAAGTTTCCCTTTTCTGGCGTCTGTTGAAGAGGCAAACCTCATCGTCAGCCCGAAACACATCCAGCAGCATCGGCAACAACACCAACAATCTTACTACACTTATTTTAATTATAAAAGTTTTCCATTTGCTCTCGTTGTTGTTAAATTTGTATTTGCCCGAGTGTTTTTCGGTGTTGTAGGGGATGTGATAATACCTGAAATGCAAACTAAAACCCGTACCAAGTTAATGATCTTTTTATTGTTGTTGTTGTTGCTTTTTGGCAGTTCGGTTCGGTTCGGTTCGGTTGTGTTTCTATTTGTATTTGGGGGATTTAATTAAAAATGTATTTAGAATGGTGTTTTCCTTATGTATGTGTTTACTCACACACGTGTATGTGTCATGCTTGTTTCCGTCCTGGTGTGTGTGCGTGTATGTGTTTTTTTTTGTTGCAGTTCTCTTCCATTTCCGGTGTTAAACACTTTGGCTTTTTGTTTTGCGAACATAAGTCAAGAGATGATAACAATACTTAAATGACTTTGCCACCAGCAAGAAAAAACAAGGATACACTTTAACAAATACAAGAAGAAGCAATCAATAGGATAATTATTTGTTTTGTCGATTTTATTGGTTTCAAATTAAAAAAAAAATGGAAGAACTTCAGTCGCAATACAACACAAGTAACAAGTTTGTTAAGTTCGGCAGTGGGTTATATTCGAGGGGAGTCTGTTTAAGCAGACTCACATAGAGGCTGTGGCCCTAGCAAAAAATCGTAAACTTAGTTCATATCGTTTGTTTCTCTATGGGGTCTAATATGCAGTAGGATTTTGCAAGTGACTAAAAACTAAAAAAAAGTGTATTATGTTAGTATTCTTATGAAAAAAAAATATATCAATAAAAATTTGTTTTAGTGTTTTTTTTCGGAAAAAAAACATTTTATTCATAAAAATTTCTGAATTTCATTTTTTTTTTTAAAAAATTGAATAAAAACTAATCTTAGTATTTTTTTGGAATAAAAATTATTTTAGTATTTTTTGAAAAAAAAAGAAAAATAGTATTTTTGGGAGAAAAAAAATTTGTTCAAAAATATTATTTTTAGTATTTTTTGGAAAAAAAAACAAATATTTTAGTATTTCTTTTTTTTTTAAAAAAAAAAACAAAAAATGTTTCCACAAAACTTATTTTAGTATTTATTGGGAAAAACAATAGAAATTGTGCCCATTGTTTATTTACAAAAATTATTGGAAAAAAACAATTATTTGAGTATTTCTTTTTTTAAAAAAAATCAAAAAATATGTTTCTATAAAACTTATTTTAGTATTTTTTGGAGAAAAAAATAATTCGTCCATAAATATTATTTTTAGTATTTTTTTGTAAAAAAAAATTATTTTTTTTTTTGTAAAAAAAACAAAAGAAAATGGGTCAATAAAATTATTTATGTGTTGGAAAAAAAATGTATTTTGTTATTTTGTTTTTTGAAAAAAATATTATTTTTGCATTTCTTTTGTGTAAAAAAATGTATTCAGAAAAATTTTTTAAAAAATTTTTTTTTTTGTATTTTTTTGATAAAAAAACAAGAGAAAAATGTGTCCATAAAATTTTTTTTTGAAAAAAAAATAATAATTGATCCATTAATTTTCAAAAAATACATTTATTCATAAAAATTTATTTCAGTATTATTTTTCACAATAAAATTTTCAACAGAAATATATTTTAGTATTTTATCCATAACAATTTATTTTAGTATTTTTTTTTTGGAAAAAAACAAATTATATATACAAATTTATACTGGAATTCAGTATTTTATGAAAAAAAAAAAATTATCCAACAACATTTATTTGGCACTGTTTTGAAAAAAAAAAATTATTTATCCATAAAATCTATTTCAGTAGTGTTTGAAAAAAAATATCCAAAAAATGTATGTATATTAATACTTTTTTAAAAAATATTTATCATAAAATCTATTTCAGTATTGTTTTAAAAAAAATATCGATACAAATTTATTTAAAAAAAAAATATATATTTATACATAAAATATATCATAAAATCTATTTCAGTATTTTTTGAAAAAAAAAAAATATCCAAAAAATGTATATTAGTACTTTTTTAAAAAGTATTTATCATAAAATCTATTTCAGTATTTTTTTGAAAAAAATATCGATAAAAATGTATTTATTTATTTAAAAAAAAAATAATTATACATAAAATCTATTTCAGTATTTTTTTGAAAACAATATCGATAAAAATTAATTTATTTATTTAAAA
This sequence comes from Hydrotaea cyrtoneurina, assembly GCA_958296145.1. NCBI lineage: Eukaryota > Metazoa > Arthropoda > Insecta > Diptera > Muscidae > Hydrotaea > Hydrotaea cyrtoneurina. The sequence goes on from OY282516.1 coordinate 11,378,079, forward strand.
AAAAAAAAAAAAAATTCTATTTCAGTATTTTTTTAAAAAAAAATTATCCATAAAAATTCATTATATTTTTGTTTTGAAAAAAAATCCATAACAACTTTTTTTATTACTATACGAAAAAAAATATTTAGCCATAAAAAATTATTACGGTATTTTTCAGAAAAAAATTATTAGCATTTATTTTTTGAAATTTTTTTTTTCCAAAAAAATACTAATAAAAATTATTCGGGAACATTTTTTTTTCAAAAAAAAAAACAAAATTAATGTTTTTTTTCTAAAAATTCATAAATTATTTTTTGTAAAAAAAAGTTATCCATACAATTTATTTGAATATTTTTGTGAGAAATAATGTATCCTTAAAAATTTATTTTAGTATTTTTTTCGAGTTTACAACGCCAAAATGCACCATAAAATATTACAGACATCCCTTGCACACAAAGGCTTCATTGAGATGAGATGTGGCCACCTGGGAGTTGTGATTTGACAACAGTAGACTTTTTCTCTCGGGCCGATGTTATGCGAACAATCGACTATCGATTCAGGCCATAAGGCGAATATTGCGATTCACGAGGTTCAGCCAGAAACCGCCACCAGGGTCTTGGACATTTCTGATTAAGAGTAGGCGCTATGGCGAACCTAGTGCTTGCCCTTACGAATAAAACAATAACATTTGGTTAATTTTTTAAATAGCAACTTGCTTTTGCTTTACTCGCCATTAAGCAGTACACGGTGTGGAGCCCCCCCCTAGTGTCAACAACTGCAATTGTGTTTAATCTCCAACATGATTATGTATCTCCATAATGGATGACACCGAGAGCTTGTGTCACACTTTGTCAACCCTCATCAATGTAAAGTTCACAGTACACCGTCGTGCAGTTTATGGTTGCTCCATGAACCCCACGCTGGTAAGTTATGCCTTTGTGACACAAACTGTTTGCAACAACTGGCGAATATAAATATTGCATACATTTCTGAGGTGGCCTTTGTTATTTAAATCGTTGCCTACTTTTAGGTCGCCAAAAGACTGAAACAATGTGTGTACACTCTAAGCTGGTACGGTTACGGTGTTGCCATATCAAATTCAAAGCCAAACAAAAAAACAGTGATGATGATGACCCATATAAATTTTGGCTTGTCTTGCCTGCTACCCGATGTTTGCCATGCTGACGGCTTGTTGACACGAGCATACATACAGCATTTGTCAAAGAGCTCAGGGAGGAAGGAAGGAAGGAAGGAAGAATGAATGAATTAAAACTAAACGAAAAGGGGGAAAACCCAAAAAAAAACATAACACCTTATACATATTTATAAATTTAACAAACAAATATTTAGCATAACTTATGTTTTCGCATAAATCTTTATATACTCGCTTGGTGGTACATGGGTATGTGTTTCTACATATGAACAACAATTTGTAAAGATCTACATATCTGTCGTTGTTGCTGTTGTTGTTGTGTTCCATATTTTGCCATTGTTTGTGCTGACAAAAACTTTGACATCATACATAACAAAACTTGTAACATATGAATGCAGGAAGGACTGACTGACTGAGTGAGTGAGTGAATGAATGACGGAATGAATACCATCCAAGTCCTTGTTTGTTGTTGTTGTAACATTGACTTACAATTTATCATCACTTCACTCATACACACTCCGCTTTGTTCACATGTACTCGGGTATATTTAAAAACCCCACTCATACATTGCCCAGCAACGAATGTTTCACTGACTTTTGATGATGACATAGAAGAAGCACAAGAACGGCAAGACAGGGGAAAGAAAGAAGAAAAAAAAACACACACACACCCACATACAGAGAAACGAAATAGAAAAACCAATGCAAAGTTAACCACCTGAGTCATATAATCACTCACAGGTTTTCATATGTGTGATTTTTACATGAACGACGTGGACGGAGTGTGGGGGAGGGAGGGGAGAGTGAAATGCTCATCCCCAGAACGAAAAGATGTCACAGTGAAATGACAGCATAGATTTCTTTGTCACAGCACTGTTCGTTTCTGCATATTAGAGCAGCCCGAAAGGAGCCAAACGACTTTATGGAAAAGGCAGGAGAGCGGAATGTTTTTCATTAAAAAAAAAAAAAAAAACATTGAAAATGTTTGACATCGAAAAATAGACCTTGTTTATATTTGTGTGGATGGGTAAATGGGATTTTTTTAGAAGGATATTCTGCAAATGAACTGAATTAGAAATAGACTCAGCCATCGACAGCTAATCGGGGAAATACAAAAAGGGGGCGTAAGGGTTGCTATGCCAAACCATTACATAATGATCTTCAAAAGGACCTTGCAATAGCAGGGAAGCGATTAAGAAGACGTGCTGGACAAGGTTCTTTAAAGACTTCAGTACTTTCGAATGCAGCACAACAAAACTCCATTCAAATTTCAACCACAGGCGAAAGTCAACAACAACAATATCAAGATTCCAGCGGTTTTCCAAAGAATTCCAAACGGGTTCGTGGTTTTTAAGTCATCTAACCTTTAGTACTTGACATTCTCTGAAAATTTAGTCTCTGCATCTGTAAATCTCCTTCCCTTTAAGCAACTCATAGCTGATTTACGGAAAGCTGACAACATGACCAATTAAAAGTAGACGGGCCAGAGAGAAAGAAAATTGTTAAGTACAGGAACTTAATTTCATCCTCTGTGCCCGTTGAAAGTCCTAGAAATATAAGTCAAGTGTTCGGTTGACTACTTGTCAAGATGCAAGCAAGTCTTTAGTTAACCGTCGCAATGGATTTGCAAGAAAACAGGTTAACGGGGGAGGAAAAAAAACACACACACAACACAACAGCAACTAAAAAACAACGATTGTACAAAGAAACCTAAGACGTTGTGATAACAGATTGTACAACAACAGGAAACTATCCAGGTAAGTATAGCAAGTAAATGCTGCTGGTGGTGGATGTTGGCGATGACGATGATGATGATGAGCCGAGATGAGATGTTGTTGGTCATGATAATTCAGACGATGTGGTATGATGGTGTTGGCGATGCTGTAACAGCCTTAACTTGGCATTATGAGAAGGGGGTTTCCTTTGTCCCCCCCCACAGAGACATCAACAAAGATTAACCTAGTTGTTGGTAGTAGTTCTCACAGCCACATTCAGCACCCGTTGTGTCTGTCTGCCCCCAACGTCTGTCCAGGCGTATACCAGCAGCTGCCTGAATAATGCTGGTGTTGTTGGCTGTTGACTTTAAGAATCTACCTGTATCTGCGTTTATAAACTTATACTCCTGTTGACATTTTAATAATAGTGCTGTTGTCCTTGTTGTAGTTATTGCTGATGTTACTGATATGACTGCATTTAGTAGAGCACCTCCAACGGGAGGCGGTTTTTTTTTCTCTTCATTTCCTGAAGAAGAAAAACTGTTAATATGAAAGAGTTTAACTTTGGTTGCTCTTAAGTGTGCCAGGAGGACGAACGTTGCCGGCAAACAGACCCAAATGTATGTTTTTGTTTAAACACCTGCCGAGTTGTTGAGCTAGGAAAAACTTGATATTGGAATATGCTTAAAAAGTTCAATTAATGTGTTGCTTGGGGAAGAATTTCATAAAGCATAATTATGGGTATTTAGTAGGAGAATAGAAAACTGTTGCTCTGATATAGCCGGCGTAGAAAGACAAGGGGAAGTAGACATTTAAATGAAGAGGTTGCGGGAGGGGATAAATCTAATGTGGCATGATTATGTACTTTTGTGCAACATATTGCTCAAATGAACCGATGTTCACTTGATTTAATTAAAAACAACTTAGGCAGTCTGAAAAATATGTGAAATGGAAATTTGAAATTTCACTGTTTGACATTAAAATAATTAATTATAGAATACCATTGAATACTTCAAAGGAAGAGTAGACTATTGTTATTTTCAGATATATTCAGAAATTTACTTTTTTATTTCACATCACATTTCATGCAGGTACAGGTGAAGAACACGATTCCATGAACTGTGCACGATATAAGGACCGACAAGACCAGGCAGACCAACCACGCCATCCACATTAGGCAGAACAACCCGATCATCAACACTAACCCTATCCAGATTATCTAGACCATCAGGACAATCTAGACCAACCCGACAATCCAAAAGAACCAGACCATTCAGATCAATAAAAAAAACCTTGACAATTCAGAACATTCGGAGCAACTAGACCAATCGGACGTAACAAACCAAGGAGGAAACTAAACAGGACATTTTTCGAAAGATATCCCCTTGAAGCGATGTTCAAAAATGAAAGGAACCTGGCTTTATGGCATGATGGCATCATCAGAATCGAACGTCTGCGATCTAATATGAGAATAGTCTTATGGAGTTAAACACACAACCATTCCTAGAGGTTGAGATACCAGTTATTGAATCCTAGGACGGATATGGTCTCTCAAGTCAGAGAGTCCAAGAGATTACCCAACTTAATTGAATTGTTGTAGAGATCGAATTGGCCCCCTACGATCCCCTATGATTTCTTATCCCAGCTTATTCAGTGGGTTGGAATATTTGATCAGTATGTTCCGGGAATTCGTCTCTCTATGTGGAAGCTGGTTTAATGATCTAACACCATTACTTTAGTCTCATATCATTTATTTTTTTTTTTATTTTTTTTTTATAAGATTATTTATTTAGTTCATTAATTTTTTACTTAACTACTTAAGAATAATCAAAAAGTATCGATAGCAGTTATAAACTTAGAAACTAGTCTCTAATCGAGCTCTCTGTTCTATTCGTATTGTTATTAAGCTTCCTTTTCAGAGAAATATATTTTAATGTTATGCATTTAAAATATTTTAATTTTAATACTTTACAATGCTACATTGTTGTAATGGAAAATTGAAAAAAACATTACGTAAATATATACATTTAAGATAAAAATAATCTCATATCATCTCTAATCGGTATGGTTTTCTTTACTTAATTCCAGGAACACAAACACGACTTCATCCGAAGATCACTGAGAAAACACGATGTGGTCGGGAAGATAATGCGACCGGAATTCCTTTGAATAATTTAAAATAAAAACTACCACAAGTAAGTTCACTTTTATTTTCAGGTTATGTGTATAATAAGTTATGATGTGAATACGAAGCTGTGCTCCACATGAAAGAAATTTTGTGAAATGTAGAAAATACTTGAAAAAGTGTTGGAATTGCGAAAAATTCTAATCACAAGTAATCCTTTTTCATATTTTCTACAATTTACTTAAAATAACAGACAACCTACAGCAAAAGTGAACAAAATTAAATCAGAAAAAATACACAGAAGTTAATCTGAAAAAAAAGTACAAGGAGTTTGAAAATCAGAAAAAATACACAGAAGTGAATCTGAAAAAAATTACATGAAGTTTGAAATCTATTAAAAGTAAAGATTTTTGCTAAGTTTTGAAACAGTTCGCCTAGACCGATTAACCCATTGCTGCCTAATGGTTATTTAAATACCCAAGGAATCATAGAAATCTGACAAGCCGATGTATTGGGTAGGCAGCAATAGGTTAATCGTTTCCTTTTAGGTAAAAATTTAAATTATTATGTCGTTGCAGCTACGCAAAGCTTAACTGAAGCTTGCCACATGCAACATGGTTAACTTTAACAATTTTTTGGTGTTGTTGTTGACTACGACGATACATTTCAGGCCCATTAATACATACTCAGACAGACAGACAGACAGAACGAGGGATACACAGTCACTCGGGTAAAACCATAGATACGTAAATATACATGTGTGACAGAGTGTGTGTGTGTGTGCAGATGTGGTGTCTCTACACTTTTGGTTTGCGTTTTTCGTTTTTTTTTTCCCGTGTTGCCCATCCTTTTGTTAGGGTTTTTGTCATATGAATGCCAAGCAACGGACCAAGGCAAGCAAGGGCAACACAAAATGACGGAGGCCGGAATGCTGGAAAAAAAAAACCGAAAGAATAGATTTTTTCATGTGTAAAAAAATCCATTACATAGTAGGCCACTATTGTTCATTGACAAAATAACAAAGCAACAACAACAAATGGCAACAAAAGCCAACAACAGCAGCAGAAAAAAACACACACACACACCGACTCACACATATACCGACACAAAAGGACAGGAAAGAAAATAAAAGGCAAAATGCACTAGCAAATGGCAACAATGCAAAGTGAAAACCACCGCACACACAGTATTTGCACTTTTACCTCAGTGATGCGGAGAGAGAGCGACAGAGAGAGAGAGAGCGAGAGGGGAGCTGGGCGCCAAACACCAGAATCACCACCATGATGGCAATAATCATGATGCCGATGATGATCATCATCATTAGTTTCATCATCGTAGTCATCATCATATTTGAGGCTTTTTTTGTTGTTGTTGCTGCTATTTATGTATATCTGTGTGTATGCGTGCGTGTGTCTGTGTGTGTTATATTGCCATTCCAAATGTATGAGGTTTTGTTGCCATTGTCGTTGAGGTTGTTTGCTGCTGCTACGATGGTTGCTGCAGCCGCTACATTGGTTCCTCTTGTTGCAATTCTATTCAGAGTCATTTCGAAATGAATGTCGAATCGCATTGAAGTGCATAAAATTGAAATTGATATGATGGCATGAGTTTTTTGGTTTTTTTTTCTCGCATATTTTATTTTACTCTCTTCATAAAGCATGACAGCATACGAGGATGTTTCTCGAAGGCACTGGAAAATGTAAGCCGCGTTTTTCCATGAGACGAACTTATGTTTAGACATTCAACAGATTCAATTTAGGATAGCTGGAATTCTGGCAAGTATTTTAGTTTAAATATTCAAAACTATAATAAATTCGGAAAACACAAGGTTAACAAAATCTTGCACTGACCCCGAACTCTGAATGGAATAAGTTCAGATCAAACGTATTTTCTTTAGCAGAAAAAAAAACCATCAGAACATATTTCCGGGGGAATTGAAATTGGCGTTGCTGACTGTGTAAAATGGCTCAGCTTCAGATTGGACAGGAAGCTGAATTTTAAACAAATTCTTTTATAGCCTTTAAATTTTTGGATTCGGTCTCTGAACTCACCACCAGTCCTAGACTACCACAGATCTCTTAACCCATTCATAGCCAGCGATGCCATATGACACAGAGAAAAGGATTTCGTAAAGTTAAAAATATAAATGGATTCGAGCTGAGGACGCCTTTTTATAAAATATAAAATATAATTTAAAAAATGACTTGACAAATCTCTGCATTTCACCAGGGAACGTCAAAGTAAAAATATTAAAAAATAAAAATATTTTTTTAAAAAATAAAAATATTTTTTTAAAAAATAAAAATATTTTTTTAAAAAATAAAAATATTTTTTTAAAAAATAATAATATTTTTTTAAAAAATAAAAATGTTTTTTTTAAAAATATTGACAAATATCAGCATTTCACCAGGGAACTGTACGTTAAAGTAAAAATATTTTATTTAAAAATAAAATAAATTCAAATATTTTATTTAAAAATAAAAATATTTTTTTTAAAAATAAAAATATTTTTTTTAAAAATAAAAATATTTTTTTAAAAATAAAAATATTTTTTTAAAAATAAAAATATTTTTTTTTAAAACAAATATTTTTTTTTTTAAAAAAAAATAAAAATATTTTTTTTTAAAATAAAAATATTTTTTTTAAAAATAAAAATATTTTTTTTAAAAATAAAAATATTTTTTTTAAAAATAAAAATAATTGTTTTAAAAAATAAAAATATTTCTTTAAAAAAATAAAATAAAAATATTTTTTTTTAAAAATAAAAATAATTTTTAAAAAAATAAAAAAGTTTTTTTTTAAAAATAATTTTTTTTTTTAAAAATATAAAAATATTTTTTTAAAACATAAATATATTTGTTTAGGTATTAAAAATAAAAATATTTTTTTTTAAGTATTTGTAATACAATTAATATCCCGGATTGACCTAGAATCGTTCTTTGTCCAGTCTGTACTGGTCCAAATATGACTGAGACTTTTTGCCCAGTCACTTCATTTCCGGTAAATACTGTTCGAGGAATAATTAAATCCGTTTCTTCACCCAATATTTTAATGGAATCACCCTACCGCCCAGCAAAGAGTTTCCCCATACACAATGTCTCCTGCGGACCGTTTGTCATCTGACCAGTTGTCTGGGATACTTGATGATATCAAACCTCGATGAGGCTCATAACTTGTAGACTTAATGAAATGAACAACACAAACATGGATACATATTTAAATTTTTATTTCCAATTACATCAACAACTACGACTCCATCTGATTATTCCGGCCTCGTTTGCTTTCCGACATATGAAATTTTTTTTTTTATTTTTAGACTTCCTCGTTCTGTTTTTTTGTGTGCATTCTCATGCACAGACATACGGATGTGGTTTTAGTGATTTCCAAGGTTATGGCAATAACTTATTTACATATGTAAAGCCATGCATTTATGTGGTTGTTTTTTTTTTTATTCTACATATTAATTAATATTGAAACGGAATGAGAGAGAGAGAGAGACCAGCCATTGACATGGCATTGATGTTGATTTGGAAAAAAGAAAAATAGAAGAAAAAATCGCAGTCTCTGGCATACCAGTTACATGTCACATGTACCTATAATATGCATACACAACTTTTGAGCTGTGAACATCGGACGTATGATTGATATGAATAGAAATTGAATTGCACCAGGGAACGTATAAGTAATATGAATTACATGAGTTGGCGGTTGAGTAATATGAAGTTGCAGCTGGTGTAGGTGGTGGCGGATACGTAATGTGTATTTGGTTAGAGCGCATCAGACCGGGCGATATACTTTGCCATACAACAAACCAAGAGGTGGTGTTCTCAGTGGGCTCAGATGACCGGGGGAGGTATTTGCCATAAAATATACCAAGAGGTGATGTTCATAGTGGATTCACAAGACCACTGTGTTCCTTTGTGCTGGCATTGGTCTATGTGGCGCATACTTAGTGGCTAATTTACATTATTAGAAATTGCCATTGGTCAAAAGGCAATCTACGCTTTTCGTATTATGGATTTTTGCGGCCAACTTTCTTGGTTGGTCCATTTCGACGTTTAACACACAGCAAGTGGCCACAGAAAAACCATCAAATTCTTATGCATTCATTCGATATTTCTTCCTATTTTTCATTTGCTCTTCTTCTAGTTTCGTTTTTCCATACGAGATTGAAAATAGTAAATGCAATAGATATGGTGCGGAAAAAAATCCAGAGGGCATTGTACATTCACAGCAGTGGGGAAGGTAACCGCAGGAACAGATTTTATGGCTGATGGACTGGATCGGAGGCTACATAGGTCCGAAATGGAAACCTCCTCAAAATCAACCAGAAATCACGAAAATCATTATGAGAAGGGTGGAATGCTCCGGAGGCAGCTAGGTCTCAAGTCCTAAAAAAACGACAGGAATGAAAAAAATTAATTAGGATGAAAATAAAAAGATATTATAGGCGTGGCCCTAGGCCAGTCCCTCTATTCGTTTCGCTCCTAATTATGTATGTATGGCTGCTCAAACTTCATGAAATTGTATTGTCTAAAAAAATATTTTTTTGTTTGTGAAATATTTTTTTTTAAAAAAGGGTAATTTCCTGAAATTTTACTGACATTAAAAAAGAATTAAAAAAAAATACTTTTAAAAAAAACAATTTTTTAAAAAAATTCAAATATTTATTTTAAATATTAAAAATATTTATTTTCAAAAATTGAAAAATATTTATTTTCAAAAATTGAAAAATATTTTTTGTAAAAAATAAAAATATTTTTTTAAAAAATAAAAATATTTTTTTTAAAAAATAAAAATATTTATTTTAAATATAAAAATATTTTTTTAAAAAACTATTTTTTTAAAAAACTATTTATTTAAAAAAATAAAAATATTTGTCTTAAAAAATAAAAATATTTTTTTTTAAAAAATAAAAATATTTTTTTTTAAAAAATAAAAATATTTTTTTTTTAAAAAATTAAAATATTTGTTTTAAAAGATTAAAATATTTTTTTTTTTGGAAAAAATGCCTCTTTGTCATGTGATTTTGTTTAATACTGTGTCATTTTGAGGCTCTCTTTTGGATCCCTAATGACCTAGGGGCATTTTTCGCCCCTGCTCTAATTTTGCGGAATTGTATTGTCATTCAAAAAAAATATTTTTTTTTTGGAAATAACATAATTTTTTTTAAAAATAAAAATATTTTTTTTTTTTATAAATATTAAAAAATATTTTTGGAACAAATGTACTTTTGCCTTTAGTATCCACGCATTTCTAACATCATAATAAAATAAAAATATTTTTTTTTAGACACAATTCATAAAATTATACTGTCATTAATTTTTTACTGTCTGCTTGCCACAATTTGTCCTCACCTTCTGTTTGATCCGATTTACGTGATGATTTTACTCCCAGGTTGACCGGGCCAGACGTTCGACGATTGCTGGCGAAGTGGTTAGAGAAGCAAGATAATTAGTAGTAAAAAAGGAGATGGTGGGGAAATTTCAGTTGAAATTTTGTAAAAAAATATATTTTTTTTGGTTTTTAAAAAAGAAGAATAGACTTCAGCAACAGGCACGCATGTTTGTTTTTAAACAGTCAAAGGCTCAAGACGATACGAAGGGGTTTCAGAAGATAATGTCAAGAAAAACTCCGGGGAAAAAGTAGTCGTGTACATTGGGACTTTGTCCGATATATTACAATACTCTCCCCAACTCGGGCCGTTTTCGAATCCAGTCTATGGCTTTCATTCTCCCCCTTCTTCTGCACTCACACCATGCATTTCATTTCATACTGGTAGTTGTTTCATTTCTTTTTTTTTTTTCGTTTTTCTGCCAAAACATCTCGCCTTTTTGTCCGCTCACATTGTGTTCGCTTCGGCATAAAGAGAAACGCAATGCATAAATTTCCATATCACTGAACACTTTTTCCATTAATACATTTTCGCTCCAGCTAGCCAAGAGATATGGATGCGAATGGACCGAACAAAAAAAAAAAAAAAAAAAAATACCAACCCACAGCCGTATGCTGCGACGTAGCACGCATCGACGGGCACATCGCAAACTCATTCATTTTGGCACTTTTTCTATTGCGTTGATTATTTGGCCAAACTATTAGGGATTTGTAGCTTACTAATGCTTAATATGCAATTTATATGCTAGTTTTGAAGAGATACTGCTGGGCGATAAGGGGCATTCAATGCGAGCGCACAAAGACGACTTGGAAGTTCTTCAATGGCGAACATTGCCAGGCAGCGTGGAATGCGATTTTGAGTGTTTGCGAACATGTATGCGTTGATGCCAGGGCAAATAGTGGATTTGAAAGATGCATTTCTATTGTTGATATTAGCGAAGTTTTTTTTCTCCGTTTGCTTAGCTTATTCCCACGGTTTATCGGTGGGACTACAGAGACATGGACTGTTTAATGTTTATTTGGAGTCTGAGTCTACAGGATATAAACCGAAAAAAATATGTTTTCTATTTAAAAAAAAAAAAAAAACTTTTCGAGGAATTCAGAAGCTGCCTTGCAGAATTTGGAAATTGTGTTAAGAACAGGGTTAAATAACAGGAATTTGTTCTCTTTCAAATAAACAAAAAATAATTATTTTTTTTAATTAAAAAAAAAAAATTACTTTTCGAGGAAGTCAGAAGTCGTCTTGAAGGACTTGGAAATTGGCTTAAGCAGATGAGCTACTGCGAATCCAGCTGGAGCAGCCACATAAACAACAGAAATGTGTTTATTTAAAAAAAAAATTTGGAAATTGGGTTAACGAGATGAACTGAAACTGCTGCATAAATAATGGGACTTTTGCTTTTTCCAATAAACCAAAAATAATCAGAAAAGAATGATTTTTTTTTAAATTAAAAAAAAAAATGTACTTGACCTCCCCATAAAAGATGTACGGATTGATTATATGCGGCACAGGATATTCTACTGGAAAAATCATGAACTGAGTCAAAGTTGGATGATATTCTGGTCTTGGTCTGCCTTTACCGATCTACAGCGCTAAAACAAAAAAAAAAAGAAAAGAAAATGCCAGTAAGATCTTGGACAACTGGGCTGACAGAATGGACTGCTGCGAAGCCAGCCGAGGTAGCCAATTGAGTGAAATCCTCAGCCACAAATCTGTGGCTTGATGCTAAAAGGGCCAATGTCGAAATTCTTTTGTTATGACAAATAAATGTAATCTAATTTTTCTCAGATACAATTAAAAGGATTTGGTGTAAATATGTTTTTTTTTAATTTTTAAAAATAAAATTGACAATTAAAAAACATAAAAAAATACAATTAAAAGGATTTGGTGTAAAGCCTTCAATGACATTTTTCTCGAAAGTAAATATATGGCCGTTGACCCTTTCAGCATCAAGCCACAGCTATAATAGAAATGTTTTATTTTTACAAAAAAAAAAACAATATTTGTTTTTTTAATTTTTAATAAAAAATTGACAATTAAAAAAACATAAAAAAATACAATTAAAAGGATTTGGTTAAAAGCCATCAATGGAATTTTTTTTCAAAAGTAAATATATGGCAGTTGGCCCTTTTAGCATCAAGCCACTGCAATAATAGAAATGTTTTATTTTTACAAAAAAAAAAAACAATATTTGGTTTATTAATTTTTAATAAAAAATTGACAATTTGGTTAAAAGCCATCAATGGAATTTTTTTCAAAAGTAAACATATGGCCGTTGGCGCTTTTAGCATCAAGCCACAGCAATAATAGAAATGTTTTATTTTTACCAAAAATTTTTTTTTACCAAATTTTTAATTTTTTAATTTTTAAAAATAAAAAAAAATTGACAATAATTGCCTAAATACATGCCCTAACTCATGCTTAAAGAGATATCGGTCATTTCTCAATTCAAAATTCACTTTATATTTTTTTGCTCAAGGAAAAGCGGTAAATCTGTAATTTAAGTTAACTTTTGTTCTCCAGTGTATTAAACAAACATAGGCCTCTAGTTTATTCGAGTATCCTAAGCGATTTTTCTTTTTGACTTATGGCACTATTGAAGTAAATGAGCGATATGTAGATCAACCCGGCGGCATCCACCATCACTGGTATTTTTGAAATTTTGTTTTATTGGAATCTTCACTTCATCAAGATCTACAAATATATCGATGGCTTAATTTAGAAAGGGTGTCACTCGATTTTTTTTTCAAAATCGCGTTTTTTACATATTTTGGTAGACACATCCCACAAAAATTTCAGGGCTTTGTGATGAAAAATACCGGATTTATTGCCCTTTTGCAAAAGGGCGTAACCAAATCCACCAAAACCAAAATTAGTTTCAGAATTAAATTTGTGGCGCATTTTTATTTTTAAAATTTTGTTATGAAGTTTTTCAAATGTAAATGTAGTTTTTCACAATTAGTTTCAGAATTAAATTTGTGGCGCATTTATTGTTTGAAGTAGCCTTAAAAGTTTTGTTATGTCTGAAGTTTTTCAAATATAATCAAAAATACCGGATTTATTGTCCTTTTGCGGGCGAAACCAAAATCCACCAAAACCAAAATTATTCAGAATTAAATTTGTGGCGCATTTTTTGTTTAAAACTGTTAAAATTGTTTAAAATTATCTGAAGTTTTTCAAATGTTATAAAGTTTCCACCTTCTCCTGTAAAGTTGCGAAAATACGAGTTGTGGCCTTTCTAAATTAACCCATCGATATATCATTCTTCCAATACACTTTGGCTATACAATTACTTTTTTGGATCCTCAGTGTTATTACAAATTTTGTTAAGCTCTCTGATATCTCTGTGCAATTTAATGTGTCCCTTACGTTGAAGTCCTCTTTGATGCACGTCTCTCATCATTAAAAATATTAAAAGTGAAAACTTTGCTAAAAATTTAATATTTCAGTTTTTTTTCTTTTTTTTTCCGGTAAAACTTTCAGTTTACCAACTTTTTTGCTGGGTTTTAATTTACTAACTTTGGCTCAGCTTCTTTTTACACTTGGATTTCTTTTGTCAATTTAGTCTTACTCAAAATGGAATATAAAAGAAATCCAGAACGGAGCAACAACAAAATGTATGTTAACAATTTTCATTTCATTATCTTAAATCTTTCTTGAAAAAAAAACCCAGAGACATTAACTTTTCATTTTAAAAAGAAAAAAGAATCCAAACAAAAAAAAAGAAGAATACAGTATCAAACGAACAGTGTACTTTTGCTTAACCTTCACGTACTTCTCAGTTATCAGGGCTTGTATGTATGGCTTGTGTGAATGTGTGCTCGGTGCGTGTTAGTGTTACGCTGTAGTTGGTGTGCAACTTGATGAATATACTTGCCAGTATCGACTGAGAAAGTGGCACAGATGTTCGGGCTGAGATACAAAACTTCACAGGACCTTACAAGAACAACCAAATGAAATGTAAGGCAACGCACTACCAACCAACAGTCAGGCATGCTGACAAAGTCATTACAGGTGTTTAAGGATGTTCATTAAATGTAAAGTTTTCTTTCACTTCGTTTTTTGTTTCTGTTGTTTTTATTATAATTTTTTTTATTAACTTTTTCTTTTTGGCCATGCAGTTGCTTAGCACAAAGCGGTGATTACTTTTTGAGAGATTTTTTTTAATAAATATGAAAATTTGTCATAAGAAAAATTGTAATTAAATCTTTTAAAGAATTTTTATTTCACAATAATCGCCGGCTTTGTGAAAGGACAGTAAGAGGAGTGGTTAAGGCAAAGACACATAGCAATAAGGTTTCCTTTTGTTTGGGGGGAAAAAGAAATCGATATTCAAATCGGGGTCTGAAAAGCCATTGTGTTTGCCTGGAAATCCTATACCCACTTCTTCCCGTTGAACCATGCACCTGGCAAACCTTTAAAAACCTACACTCGTAGAAAAACTATGACCAAACTTGCTGGAACTGATAACATACGAGCTCGAAAGTTTTTTTTTTATGAAAGTGGCCAAATCGTCAATCAAACAAGCTTGAACTGACAACATACCAGCTCGAAAGTTTATTTTTTTATGAATGTGGCCAAATTATCAACCAAACTTGCTGGAACTGATAACATACGAGCTCGAAAGTATATTTTTTATGAATGTGGCCAAATCATCAACCAAACTTGCTTGAACTGACAACATACGACCTCGAAAGTCTATTTTTTATGAATGTGGGCAAATCATCAACCAAACTTGCTGGAACTGATAACATACGAGCTCGAAGCCTTCCAATTGGACTGAGTCCTGTTGCGAAGCTTTATATCTAATCTGGACCACATCTGTCTGGATTCTAGGCGACCACATTGCAACGTGTTGGTTCATTACGTCAATTACAAATTGTGAGGTTAGTGCTTACAATATGGATATGGACGACATGTGGTTACTGAATTTTTTTTGTCACCAGAGTGTGTTGATTTTTCTAAAAATCCTTTCTACGTTAGTTTTCTAATTTTTTTCATTTCATTCTGAACGTTTTTCAGATAGACAGGCGAAAACTCCTCGCGGCCCAACCGTTTTTATTGTGTTTATTAAATTGTATTTCAAGTTCATCGTTCTTATTTTTGCTCTTCGTGCAACGCCAGTCCATCGGCACCTTTTCCGGTGCCACTTGTGCTGTGCCAGCAAATAACTGCCAGCCATAGTCGCATTCACTGCATGCTCACTCTGTACACATGTTGTTCACTTTTGGAGGCACAAGTGTTTACCTTCGAGACATTTGATGTTAACAATATTTGTCCATTTGCAGTACGGCCGACTGCTATTCACCATAACGGCAATGTAACAATCAACGTTTGACATCCATCCAGCAGTTGTCGTAACACACTCAGCATTCAGCACTCAGCGTGCAACACTAGACACAATCGTCGTACAACGAGAAACAACTTGAAGAAATCAACAACAACAACAACACCAGAAAACCGTCTGAACACTCGACTCGGCAAGGCTGTAAACAATTGTAGGCAATGACCGTTGTGTGGAGGGGCATGTGGCAGCATTCAGTTGCATTATTCGCTCCTCTTCGTCTGATTGTCTGCCTGTCTATTCATTGCAACACTTCAACACAATTCAATTGTGTGCAATTTGTTGTGTTCTTCTTCTTGCTATGGACTGACTCTGTCTTTTCTTCATTTCATGCATTTCCTTTCTTCGTTTTAGTGTTTTCTTCTTCGTACTCTCTGGTTGTAAGTTTGCTCGTGTTGCCACACAGTGTGTGACATTACAATGTTGCAATGTCTTGGTTTATTTCTATTACGAAACGTTTCTTTCTTTCTCGTTGTCCTTTATGCAATTGTGGCTACGGTTGCACGTTTGTTTTATATGTGGCAAAAGAAAATCGAGAAAATGTTCAGAAAGATATATGGCCGTTAGGCAGGAAGAACAGATTATGTCCAATGTTTTGAAAGTCGTCTGCATTTGACAATAATGAAAACAAAAATTGCCGAAAAAGAATTTGCTTGTGTGAACACAAGAGGCAAATTCAAAAAGAAATCATAAAAATTGGCTAGTGTGAATGGGGACTTTCCTATAATAGTTTTTTTTTATCCAACTACAATTCCCAGTGTTTGAATTCTCCGAAGGAGATCGTATTCGTTAAGTCCTTTTCCATCGACTGCAACATTTCACTGGGCAAACATACGATACTCGTTGCCTTATGTACGATGTCCTTAAACCACTGAAGGACAAAACTCGCTTCGTCTCTACTCCATAAACAATTCCCCATTTGTGTGTGTGTGTGTGTGTGAGAGAGTATTTTCTGCATGTTCTCTTCTAGCTTAAACTATGATAATGTCCTTGCTAAACTGTGCATATTTTATTGCAAAACGTTGATATCCTTGCGAGCGTTTCTATTTAAATTCTATGCAATTTATACATTTTTATGCGTTCTCCTTCGTTTTTTTGTGTGTGTGTGGTTTTTGTTGTTATCACCCTCCAACAATGGATGGAGAGTATACCGAATATGTCATGGGATTTGCAACGTTGGAAACGGTCACGCAAAAATATCCCATGTCCTTAGGAGAATATAAACTGGAGTTTGTACCATGACCCTAAAAGAGGCCCATTGAAATTATGAAATTATATACAATTGATATTTTAGAGTTGTGGAAACCAAAACCCTGATTCAATGAAATTTAGGGCCGCAAGAATTTACCACTTTAAGGAAAATTTATCCATTTAACGATGAATATTGAAAATATAGAAATTTTTCTTGGCGAATCTAAATGTTTTCCAGGAGCAAACCCCTTAGAAGAATTTAACAATTAAAAAAAAAGAATTGCAAATTAAGGATTTATAATGTAAATATAGAATCCATTCAGAAAATATGATGAACCACAGGTGTTTTCTGGCCCATGATCCAAAAGAGAGAATTGTGGTTAATCCTATGAAGACCATGGATGGAGTGTTCATACTAGTTCGACCCCACCGATCACAATGCATTTTTTCCCTTGTGTTTTTTCTCCTCTGTATTTTTAGCTCCACCACAAACGATTTTTTTTTGCTGTTCTGTTTTTTTTTTGTTCTTCAATGTTTTTAACCTCAATCCTGTATGAGAAAGTCGTTTAGTGGTGCTGCAGCAGAAACAAATGGAGGAATGCTGGAACACAACTCTCTCACACACACACACACACACACCGAGTGAAAAGAAAATGGAAATCAGCAAAAATATGTTGTTTTTCTTGAACTAGAATTTTAAGTGGGATGTATGTGTGGGTGGGTATGCGTGTGTGTGGGTGTGTATATTTGCCAGCGTTTGTGGAATGCTAAATGGAAATGATGAAGGAACGCGGTCGGACGGTGACTTGAATATTGAATTCAGATAAAAATTTAGAAAAAAAATGAAGAAAAAAAACATTTATTATAATGAAAGAAATGTTTTTTTTTTTTGGAGAGGAAACATTTTAAAGAATACTGTTAATAATTTCACGCTATAGTGGTTTACTTAAAGGACAGGGTTACTTAAAGGACATGATCCTGAGCGAGGAATTTTGAAATTTGTTGAGAGGAAACATTGTAAAGAATACTGTTAATAATTCCTCGCTATAGTGGTTTAAGGAAATATTGAAAAGGGTTACTTAAAGGACATGATCCTGAGCGAGGAATGTCGAAATTCGGCTGAAGGCCAACAAAAGCGGGAACAGCTCGGGTGTCAAGTAAAAACAATAATAGGATTTCGGATGTGTAACATTACTTTATAAGGACTTTACTTTTAGACTACCTGGTGCATTGTAATACCAAATCGTAAAAAAAGTTACTGGTTGATCCTTCAAGAGCGTCAAACAAGCTACTCAGTCAGCCAATATCAATATTTTCATTTTCAAATTATATTTTATAAAATATCTTCAAATATGTAGTTGAATGACGGCAAAGATAGTGAACGTTGAACGATGTTTCATTATGTGTGTATGTGTGAGTTGCAAGGACCGGCCGTCATCATAGCGCGGGCATATCCATTTCACAGCAGCTAGAACAAAAGCTACTGTTTTAATTCTATGGGGACCTAGACGATCTGGCTGATATTGGTGTTGCCTGACCTAGGAGCTTTATTTTACAATCAATATGGTCATCAAGTGGAGGAGGACTCTTGGGCACTGTGTCTTTATTCCTTTCGTTTTTTTTGGAATTATTTCAAACAAACTCCCTTCATTTACTGAAATTTAAACATAACCCACAACCTAATTCTGCATCTTTCGCTTGTTAATCCAAAAAGGAGGTCATACTTTTCGCTGGGTTGCTTTCAAGCTCCCGCTCCTGCTGTTATGTTATTCTCATACTTGAATAAGTTCTTTGTTAGTGTAATCCAAATGAAGCTAACCGCTTTGCCGCTTGATCTAATCTAAAAAAATACGTTTGTATGTGTACACAAACACTTGTGACATATCGTATCAATATTTTACAATCCTCTTGACGTTTTAACACAAAATATTGATGACATTTATTATTGGCTTTATGATGGGAAGCTGGAAAATAATCCTTTCAATAACTCCCTCTCTCGCTCACTGTCGATTGGAGCTGCCAAAAAGATTTCCATTTAACGGCTTGCAGCCGGCATTGGTTATGTGCCACAAGATTCCTTAGCGACAAAATGCATCTCGACATAACAAGACAGTGCCATGGTTAAACGCCAACGATTCTCTTGGTGTTTGGCACATCAGCAGATGGAAGACGACGATGATGATGATGCTGCTGCTAGCCTGGGTGTTGATAAAGCTGATATTGCAGTCACATAGACTTAATGTTCAAAACGCAGAATTCCTTCTAGGTAGTAGCAGCTTTTGTTCTGTCTGCTGTGAAAGATGTTGCCTGGCAATGGATGTGCCCGTGCTATGATGACGGGCGGTCCTTGCACACTTTTCTCCAGAGCAACGACACACACACACACAGAGAGAATGAAACATCGTTCAACGTTCACTATCTTTGCCGCCAATAAACTATTTGAAGATATTTCATAAAATATAATTTTAAAATTATTGGAGCAGAAGGGAATGCCGAGTTTGTATTTTGCTGGCGAGAGAAATTGAAAAATCCTTGTAATGGAAAATATGCAAAATTATTGAAACTAGTTATTGCAAAAGGGTCATGCATTAAATGTGGCCCTATACATTGCATTTAACAGCTGGCATTACAATTGAAACTAAGAAACGGTTAAGTTAAACCCAAAAAGATTTGTATTTCCCTCCTTAAAGCCTTACAATTTAAGCCACCATAACTTGAGTCGTTTATTCATTTCACTGATTGTTGCAGCGCCAAATAAACACAAACTGAAACAAATAAAATACTCGAATGAATGAAAGAAAGGACGCGAAGGACAACTGGACGATGGCATACTCAGACATTTGGCTCTTACACTCGTGCGTGTAGATTTAATGCAATTTGTTGGCCAACTGCATCATCATTGGCAACATTTGTGCTCTTTGCAATGTTGGTTGCATGAGTGCAACTGCCAGTGCCGTTTGTTCGCTGTTGCTGTTGTTCCGGTCTGGACAGGATATCCCTCCTTAAGCACAACATCCCAATGCCCTGACTGCCGGCACGGCACCATTCATTGCCGTGGTATCACTGTCGTCGTCAACGTCGGTATCGGTATCGGTATCATGAGCAAAAATCATATGTAATTTTTCACAATTTCATATAGTTCGCTAGAGTTTCATTCCCGATATTTATTGAGTGCACAAGTATTATTTGTTTAATAATCAATTTAATATTTTCCATTGAGATGGTTGATTGTTTGTCGAGTTGTTCTGAAGATGTTTTGGGAGCACAATAATGGAATTAAGTAAAAAAAAAAAAATGAGAGAAATAAATATAAATAATAGCTACGATTTTATGTCATTACACTGAAGGATAGGACAAATAAAAGGAAACCGTTGGGCAAATTGATATGAACTGAATGAAGCGAAACGTTTGGCGAAGTCAGACACAGTTGTGATTTGCGATGATTTTATATTGGGGAAGTAATAAATGACAGATGTCAAATAAAATGACAGCTGTCAAATAAAATGACAGCTGTCAAATAAAATGACAGCTGTCAAATAAAATGACAGCTGTCAAATAAAATGTAAAAAAAAATTATTTGACAGCTGTCAAATAAAATGACAGCTGTCAAATAAAATGACAGCTGTCAAATAAAATGACAGCTGTCAAATAAAATGACAGCTGTCAAATAAAATGACAGCTGTCAACTAAAATGACAGCTGTCAAATAAAATGACAGCTGTCAAATAAAATGACAGCTGTCAAATAAAATGACAGCTGTCAAATAAAATGACAGATGTCAAATAAAATGACAGCTGTCAAATAAAATGACAGCTGTCAAATAAAATAACAGCTGTCAAATAAAATGACAGCTGTCAAATAAAATAACAGCTGTCAAATAAAATAACAGCTGTCAAATAAAATAACAGCTGTCAAATAAAATGACAGCTGTCAATTAAAATGACAAATGTAAATGACAGCTGTCAAATAAAATAACAGCTGTCAAATAATATAACAGCTGTCAAATAAAATAACAGCTGTCAAATAAAATGACAGCTGTCAATTAAAATGACAAATGTAAATGACAGCTGTCAATTAGAATAACAGCTGTCAAATGAAAATGACAGCTGTCAAATGTAAGTGACAACTGTCAAATGTAAATGACAGCTGTCAAATAAAATGACAGCTGTCAAATAAAATGACAGCTGTCAAATAAAATGACAGCTGTCAAATAAAATGACAGCTGTCAAATAAAATGACAGCTGTCAAATAAAATGACAGCTGTCAAATAAAATGACAGCTGTCAAATAAAATGACAGCTGTCAAATAAAATGACAGCTGTCAAATAAAATGACAGCTGTCAAATAAAATGACAGCTGTCAAATGTAAGTGACAACTGTCAAATGTAAATGACAGCTGTCAAACAAAATGACAGTTGTCAAATAAAATGAAAAAATCTAAAAATTACAGCACTGACATTTTTATTGATGTTCATTTATTTTCTGCTCTTTGCTATTACACTTTTATTTTTCTGAAATAATTTTTGTATTTACAATTTCTGGAAAACCTTTTACAAAATTAAATGACATTGCCAATTCTTAAATCAATATTTTCCCCCTACTGTTGTCATTACTTAGGTACACAGAAGTTGTATTTGCTCATCTTCAAATGGCCATAGCCCCCCCCCCCCCATTCACTGATTTGTGTTTTTCCTTTCTTTCTAAATCGAACATATGAGTTTTCAAATATTCTTTGTTAATTAAGAAAAATCAATCTTTATAATTGTTTATCAATACTAAATTTGTGATGTTTTCACAAATCCATGTATATTAGCAAGATTTCAATGCAATTTACCCAATATAACTAACCTATGACATCAAAATACGTATAAAATACAATACAAACAAAAAGACACTAAATACATATACAGACATACATTAATATTCAGATATACAAATAAAGCGGAATATCCTGCAACAATATCTTTACTCTTTGTATGTATTTAGCAGGAGCCAACATTTTGACAAGGATACTCGAATCATAATGTTTTTTCCAAGGTCTCAGAAAAAAAGATGTTTGTTGCTATACCTATACATTTGTCACAAAGTCAGTGAGTTCCAAATATCTGATCGGTCATAATTGAGAAGTCGGAGACTGTACATAAGATGCGTCTGGGCCAATTTTCAGGATGTTTTTACTTGTTAGAACTAATGAAGCAGTGAAAGTATCACAAAATATCTGCAGATGCACTCAGCACATGGACATGCATATACACAACAATATTGATACGTCTATACTAGGGTGTTGCGAAGCTAAAGTGGTTTCTTTACGGATTCATTAGAAAACCAACAAGAAGATTTTTTTTTGGGGTAGAATCCCTTTGTGGTATGAATTGGGACATCCTAATACACACCTATACACGTCCACACACACACAGTCATGCATTCACAAAAATGAATGACAAAAGCTTTCAAATAGTAATTAATATTCATCTCTGCTAGTTATCAAACGAAGAAGAGAAATGGGTAGAGTAGCTGCAGAAATCTCCTCTGCAGCAGATTGCATTTGTAGTTCAAGTAATGCTAAGAGAGCTGGCATGCCATTGGATACAGGATATACGCAGCAACAACAACGGCAACCATTACAGACAGCAGCATCACACAAAAGAAAAACAACTCAAACTCTTGAAACATGAAATTGGGTTTAAAATGCATGCAAATTTTAGAAAGTATAATGGATATGGTTTTGTTGTGGGGGTGTGATCGGCAGCAGTTTAAAATTATAATTATTGATTTCAGAAGTTCAGAAGACCCAGTGTAGATTTGGACAGTATTTGATTTTGATGGCATTTTTTTGGCACATGCCGCCCAATGTAATCTACCGGGCTCCAACAGATAGCTGCTATGGGCGAGAACTTAGGTTTGAGGTTGATGAAGCATGATTCCGCAGCTGCTTGCAATTGCAAAGCAGGCTGGAAATGATCGCTAAATGGTCGGCTAATATTCAAAATATTCCTTTCTAACCTAAAATGAAACAATTCTGCCATAATTTGAATCCCTGTAGTACTTAAAGTTCATCTCACGTTACAATTTCTTATATGATGTTGTTGGTGTGATTAGGAAGATTATAGGATTTTTAAAAATATTGGGAACTCTAGATCCTGTTTCTAATCTTTGGTTATCGGTTACAATTTCCTAAAAGATGTTGTTGGTCTGATTAGGAAGATTATAGGATTTTTAAAAATATTAAGAACTCTGGATACGCTTTCTAATCTTATTGATCCTAAAGTATCGGTTACAATTTTCTAAAAGACTTCGTCTGACTAGGATTGTAGGATTTTTAAAAATATAATGAAATTAAACATTAGGAACTCTAGATTCACATTCTAACCTTATTGATCCCAAAGTATCGATTCAAATTGGATACTGCATCGCAGGTTGTGTGTGCTTTATGATAATTTCCAAAACGTTTGTCTGTGAATTAAAAAAAAAACAATTCCTTTGGCTTTGTGCCCGTCTTACTGTATCTCACGCAACCCTCGTATTGAAGTTACAACAACATGTACAATAGGGTGGAGTGAAAACATGCTTTTTTTTTAATTTGAAAAAGTTAACCTCAGAAAGAGATGTAGTCTGGGGCCCTAATGAGGGAAAAAATAAAGAAAAAAATTTTAAAAAATTTTTAGGGGTCGCGCCACTCCCTCGAAATTTGGAAATTATCGCTATTTTGGCGTTGATTTTAGAAAAATCCTAAAAATTAACGACTTAACTTATTCGAAATTTAAAAGTTTGAGCTTGTTCAGTGCCCAAACAAAAGTATTTGAGGCAAATATGAGGATAATCGACTAATATTTGTAGCTTTGGTGGCGATTTCATTGTTCAGTCAATTTTCTGACTTATTTTACTTTTTGAAATTTTTGAACAATGAGAAATTTTTTTTTAAATTTTTTCATGCCCTTATTTCATTGTTTACGCTATTGCAAACATTTATTGACATAAAACTTTTTAGGATTTTTCTAAAATTAACGCTAAAATAGCGATAATTTCCAAATTTAGAGGGAGTTGCGCGACCCCTAAAAATTTTTTAAAATGTTTTTCTTTATTTTTCCCCTCATTAGGACCACAGACTACATCTCTTTCCGAGGTTAACTTTTTTTTTTTGAATTTCACTCCACCCTAATGTACAATAATATTTCTGGCAATTTTCTTTCAATGTTGTCTCATGTTGATTTTGTTGTTGTCTATCGTGTTGTATATGTACGGTATGTTGTTGACGACAACGATGCTGTTGTTCATTATGTTGTTGACGATGTTGCGAAAGTAATCAAAGCAATGAGGCAGACCTTATTCATGTGTGGCTGGCTGTCTCGTTTGCCCATATTTATTAGAGTGGCTTACGCTATAAATTATGGAAATCTATCTGCTGTTAGATATTGATTACAAACAGGGATGGCTTTGACAAATAATCATTCTGTGCAATATCAACCTTACCTTATTAGTATGGAAAACTAGGAAACGACTGTTGTGGCGGTAAACATTTTCTTTTTTTCTCTCAAATGTTTGATTTACTTACAAATTAGGTATTTTTTGTAATTTTTGTTTACAGAATAAACTCCATTCCGCCATGGTGTAGAGAACCTCATCATCTACATACGTATTTTATTTTTCTTTAACCTCCCTCAATGAGACAGACGACATTAAGGCCTTAAGTCAATCAGAAGGCAGCGATGTCGTGTTTGTCTAATGTTTTTGCCCGAAATTAAGCAAAACGAATGGAATTGATATGAAGGCTTGTAAAAAGGACAGAAATCGCCAATCTTTTTCAACGTAAACTCGAACTTCACTGTGACGATTCAAAGTAATGATGAAATTACAATTTTACGTTGAAAGAAGGAAAACAAAAATCGAATGTATGTGTGAATATGTTATGATTGAAAATGATTTACATTGAAGGGTGATGCAATGTGGTTTAATAAAAAAAAAACAAGTCATTCTTTGCTAATTCAATGGAGGAGGGAAACAAAACAGGAATAGGGAACATTAAAGTACTTGCAGAGGAAAAATACTAAAGTAAATAGTGTCGACAAGTGAAGACTATGGGAATAGGCAAATGGGGGAAAAATGTGACGAAAAATTATGCGGCCAGGAAAAGTCTCTTGCAATAAATCCATATTCGCTCGAATAGTGTGGCATGTGGCACCATCTTGTTGAAACCACGTATTCTTCAATAGCAGGAAAAAAAAGGTCGGTTATAATACGACCATAACGCTCCGAATTGACGGTGACGGTTGTTCCTTCGTCGTTTTCGAAAAAGTAAGGTCCAATCACACTTTCGCACCAAAAAGCGCAACAAACAGTGACTTTTTTGTGGATGTAATGGCCTCTCTTCAATTACTTGCGGGTTCTCAGCACCCCAAATACGACACTTTTGTTTATTAACATAACCACTAATTTACCTTGAGTTCTTGTGTTAACTGAACTTTATAAGCCTTAAGACTCAAGTCTTTATGAAAAATACTTTGTAATGGGTTCGATTCCAGCTAAGCATATGGTCTGTGTCACCCGGTTTACCCTCGGACCCAAAATTATAATATAAATTTACTTTGTATTGTAATTAATAACACCGTGTTACACACATTCTGTCCTATGAACCAAATTTACTTTTTCGGAAAGGGGATAAAAAATAAAAATACACGTGTATCGGCGATTTTCATGTACACGTCAGAATTTTTTTTTTAAGTTTGAAGTATAAAGCTCGTAATGGCCTGTGTGAAAGCCTTTGGACCGATTTTTAAACCTTTTCCAGTGATCCAATCGAGCTGATTTTTTGTAGGCAGACTCGTGGATGACTGTATCACGTCAAATTTTTTAAAAAAATAGATTTTTATCAATTCTCAGATTTTCCTAAATTTTTATTATTTTTGAAAAAAAAATTCTGATGTGTACATGAAAATCGCCGATACACGTGTATTTTTATTTTTTTCCCCTCTTTCCGAATATGTGCATTTGGTTCATAGGACAGAATAAAATCTATTTTTTGTAACACGGTGTAATAAATAAATAAATACAAAAGGGTTACAACTCAAAATTCGAATGCATTAACGCAACTATTTTTAATATATATTTTTCTCCGTGTACACATTTTTAGCACGGTGGGATGTGTACATTTTCAAAACCAATTCAATTTCGGCAGAAAAATTGTGCGTTTTTGAAATTTTCTCAAGGCAAAGTTGACGTTCAACATTTCCCACCTACGGGAATTGTAAAAATGCGCTTTATATATTTAAATGTGTGCGTATTTTTCGTTAAGCTTTCACGAGATATATAATAAAAGATTTCCATATTTTCTACCTATCCCCCTGCCAGACCAGACAGCGCCTTTTGTCTACTGCTGACATTTTACGTTTCAATGTCTTTTTAAGCTGTCTTTATTTGACTTTAATTGCCCTCGTTTCTTTTTTTTTTTTTTGCTCTTGCTCTTGCTGTCCTGTCTTCCACTCACAGAAGCGCATTGTTACAATAAAATTGTAATTTTTTATATGTCGCCTCATGTCCTTCGCATCTTCTCATCTCTGCTCAGATAAATGGTGGAAAACTAAAAGTTTTCTTCATGATTTTCTGAAATGTACTTTGGCTGCTCGACTCTCTACTGTATTTGCATTGGAAGGAACATGGAGGGGTTTTTTTTTTTTAGTTTGTTCGTCTGTGTCCTTTGTACCCATTACATAACATTAGAATGTTGTCTCGTGTTGTATTTGTGAGATGCAAAGTTGTTAGACAGCCTTTCAAGTCCTTTTTGTTTTTGTTTTTAGGTTTGTTCCGTGTGCTGGCATTATTATTGCCATGGAGCGCAAAGGTTTCGATGTCACCGTAGTCCTTGCTTGTCACTATGATAAGGAGGGGGATTTCTTTTCTCTCCTCTCTTACTCTCTCTCTCTCTCTCTCTCTCAGTCTATCTCGTTTGCTTGTTTAGTTTTAGTTATTTGTCGTTTTGCTGTCATATTATGCAAATAGGATAATCGTTATTAGTGGATAGTTTTCTCTTACTCCAACATTAAAAAGTATCTAACATTGCCATCCGCTGCCTCTGTAGTATGTGGACCGTTCCGGCTTCTGTTCCATGTTCTTCCGACTGTGCTCCATGGCTTTCTATAGTTTTAAACAACATTCAACATGGAAGAGGAAAACAAATAAAACTCTAAAGTAGAATTCTTGATGATTATGATGATGTGGACGATGGCGATGAGAACGATGACGGCGTGTAGGGGCAGCTACAGGATAACAATGATGTCGTTACACAGGATAGAATGTGTAATAAATTATATAAAATGTTGGCATGAGAAGAAAACTTTCTTAAGATGGCAAATGTAAATGTTGGCAAATACATTTGAGATATTCAAAAGTGTGTGGGAGAGAGAGAGAGAGAGAGACAGATAAATTCCAGACAAGACCATGTCTTTGGCATTGAAGATTTCATGGTAAAAATCACAGTTACATATGTAGGGATTTGTCGGGCCCAAACTTATATTAGGTCTTGCTATGAAGGGTTACCATGGATAACTTAAAAAGTCAACCTCCCATTGAGTGCTAAACGGGGAACTTTTACTTAATCAGATACAATACAAGTATATCCCCGCCTTCAGTGACGGAGGGCCATTTGTAAATCCCATTAATCTTACTGAATGAAATCCACTATGGTTGCGCTGTCTGTCCCATCCAGAGCTAGACAAAAGACCCAGGGAGTACCGATGGCTCCATGAAAAATGTCCCACATGAAGAATGCACCCCAAAAAAATGAAGAATTCCCAAAAATAAATGAAAAATCCCCCCAAAAGAACTATATGAACACGTTTTTCAAAAATTCTGAAAAATCCATAAACAATTTATGAAATATTACCTAATGCAAAATCCCACAAATATTATGCAAAATCCCCCAATATTACATGAAAATATTACATAACCACCCCCACCCGCCAAAAAAAAAAATGAGGAATGCCCCAGAGGAAGAATTCCCAAAAATAAATTAAAAATTCCCCCAAAAGAACAATATGAAAATGTTTTTTTTTTTAAAATTCTGAAAAATCCATTAACAATTTATGAAACATTACCAAAATATATGCAAAATCCCTTAATATTACATGAAAATATTACATGCACCCCCCCCCCCCCCCCAAACAAAAATTAAGACTGCCTCCAAGGAAGAATTCCCAAAAATAAATGAAAAATCCCCCCAAAAGCACGATATGAAGATTTCCCAAAAAATTCTGAAAAATCCCCAAACAATTTTTGAAATATTAACCAATGCAAAAGCCCCCAAAATATTGTGAAAAATATGCCAAAAAAAAACATGGACTTCTGTAATGAAAATTTCCCCAAGAAAAACACAAAAAAATCCAAAAAATAAAAAATTGTCGACATTTTTATTGAATGCAAAATCCCCCAATATTACATGCATCATCCAAAAAAAAAATAAGACTACCTCCAAGGAAGAATTCCCAAAAATAAATAAAAAATCCCCCCAAAAGCACGATATAAAAAATTGTCGACATTTTTATTGAACATTTTTTATATGAAAAATGTCCCAAAAACAAAAAAATAAATGTTACCTGAAATTATGAAAAACTCGAATTTTTTTGGGGGAATTTTCCATTTGTGGCATTTTTCATAAAACCGATATACAGCTTGAGCCCGAAATCTCGTCTATTTGCCAGCACAGTCCTTCGCCTTATGTCGAAGCAGACGCCAGTCGCTACTCAGTCGCTTTTCAGTCGTTCCATTATCCTCATGTAACGATCCCTGTCGATCTAGTGTAAGATGTCACATGTTCGACCCCATCTGATTTCAGCCGGCTGTTATTTATCGCCCACTGTATGTGGCTTTAGGGGAACCCACCAATCAAAATTGCACAAACATTCATCTGCCACTGTGGTAGACGCCGTAACATCAGCAACTAAAACAGTAACTCACAACGCAAATTACTAACGCTCATTTAACGCTTTTGCCTAAAGGCAATATACACATACACACATCTACACACATATTTACATACACACGTATGCATGTATGTATTGCCTTTAGACATCGGGATTTATCGACGCCAACTGCCTGGCCCGCATGCACATATTCACAATTCATTTGAATGCACATAAATGTACAGTCCACATTTTATAAACACAATACACAAACAACAGCAACAGCAACAACAACAACTGCAACCAAAAAGAATGGCCTGACTTCAAACTCCCCATTAACCAAGAATTGCCATTCAGGACGGTCACATGCAGTCATTCAGGCAAACCGGCCACTGTGGCCGGCTAACTGCCAGTCTAACAATTTATGAGCCAGCAAAAATCCCTCCAAGCCTTACGAATCAAATACACGCATACACATGTATGCGGCGTTCATATAGTCACGGAGACGCAGAGTACTGGCATACCTATGCATGTGTAATGTTTTATCTGTGTGTGTGTGTGTGTTTGTGAGTTTTAAGCCAGAAAACCTCATACACGGTTAGCCAATTGGCAAAATTCGGTCTAACCATTATGGCCCAGTTAAAATATATACATTTACTTTCATGTGTTACCTGTGCATAAATGTATGCACGTCAGACCTGCCGTTTATTTGTAGTGGTAGTGGTGCGGATGCTTTAGTTTAGTTTGTATTTGTATTGGCATTTTGCCTCGCTATGCTGCAATTGTAGGCAATTGTTGTATTGTCATGTTAACATGGCCGATCATTGGTAGAAAAACTGTTCATCAGATTTCCACTTGAATGCATGGCGGCCTCCTGTTACGGGGCTAAGTGAAAATGTTGCTCATTTAGACGGTTGCGGCGGTGCGGGAGTCTGGGTGTGTGCATGCCTTTTTGGTTGGCCTTATCTCTTTGACAAGCTAATCGCAAAATTTTGCATTTTGCGATTATGGGCCAAAATGAAATTGCGATAATTATAGTTGGCAGCTACATTGGCCAGCTAATTAAAACAATTCAAATTTGACTTTTCGATTACGAGTAAAATAACGTTTAGGATATTGCAGCTCATGTTGTTTAAGGCTGGGCATTTTTCAAAAACATCATGATATGTATGCCCATCAGTTATAATACTCATAAACAGATATTTATGGTATTGGATATTGTATGGATAGTTGCCTCACAATGGGAAGTACATGAGAAACTAGAACAATTTCTGAATATTTTCCAGAAATGTTCGCTTATTGTCCACTCGATGACCACAAGGACTGGGAGTAGCAGATGTTAATACGCGAAAATATTAAGACTGATAAAACCGTACCGTACAGCGACTTATATGGTTTTCAGTTTATTGTCAACTGAAAAAAGGAATGGCAATTGGGATCGTACCGATTATGGCAATTTTACTCGTTGGATGACCCAAATGTCTAACTAAAAATGTCATTCTATTTGCAGGTGTCACTTTATTAGACAGCTGTCATTTTATTTGACAACTGTCATTTATTTGACAGCTGTCATTTATTTGACAGCTGTCATTTTATTTGACAGCTGTCATTTTATTTGACAGCTGTCGTTGGATGACCCCGGTTTTATCAGTCTTAATATTTTCGCGTATTAACATCTGCTACTCCTGTCATTTTATTTGACAGCTGTCATTTTATTTGACAGCTGTCATTTTATTTGACAGCTGTCATTTTATTTGACAGCTGTCATTTTATTGGACAGCTGTTATTTTATTTGACAGCTGTCATTTTATTTGACAGCTGTCATTTTATTTGACAGCTGTCATTTTATTTGACAGCTGTCATTTTATTTGACAGCTGTCATTTTATTTGACAGCTGTCATTTTATTTGACAGCTGTCAATTTATATGAGAGCTGTAATTTTACTTGACAGCTGTCATTTTATTTGACAGCTGTCATTTTATTTGACAGCTGTCATTTTATTTGACAGCTGTCATTTTATTTGACAGCTGTCATTAAGTCATTTTATTTGACAGCTGTCATTAAGTCATTTTATTTGACAGCTGTCATTTTATTTGACAGCTGTCATTTTATTTGACAGCTGTCATTTTATTTGACAGCTGTCATTTTATTTGACAGCTGTCATTTTATCTGACAGCTGTCATTTTATTTGACAGCTGTAATTTTACTTGACAGCTGTCATTTTATTTGACAGCTGTCATTTTATTTGACAGCTGTCATTTATTCGACAGCTGTCATTTATTTGACAGCTGTCATTTTATTTGACAGCTGTCATTTTATTTGACAGCTGTCATTTATTTGACAGCTGTCATTTATTTGACAGCTGTCATTTATTTGACAGCTGTCATTTATTTGACAGCTGTCATTTATTTGACAGCTGTCATTTTATTTGACAGCTGTCATTTTATTTGACAGCTGTTATTTATTTGACAGCTGTCATTTATTTGACAGCTGTCATTTATTTGACAGCTGTCATTTTATTTGACAGCTGTCATTTATTTGACAGCTGTCATTTATTTGACATCTGTCATTTATTTGACATCTGTCATTTTATTTGACAGCTGTCATTTTATTTGACAGCTGTCATTTTATTTGACAGCTGTCATTTTATTTGACAGCTGTCATTTTATATGACAGCTGTCATTTATTTGACAGCTGTCATTTATTTGACAGCTGTCATTTTATTTGACAGCTGTCATTTATTTGACAGCTGTCATTTATTTGACAGCTGTCATTTATTTGACAGCTGTCATTTATTTGACAGCTGTCATTTATTTGACAGCTGTCATTTATTTGACAGCTGTCATTTATTTGACAGCTGTCATTTATTTGACAGCTGTCATTTTATTTGACAGCTGTCATTTATTTGACAGCTGTCATTTATTTGATAGCTGTCATTTTATTTGACAGCTGTCATTTTATTTGACAGCTGTCATTTTATTCGACAGATGTCATTTATTTGACAGCTGTCATTTTATTTGACAGCTGTCATTTTATTTGACAGCTGTCATTTTATTTGACAGCTGTCATTTTATTTGACAGCTGTCATTTTATTTGACAGCTGTCATTTTATTTGACAGCTGTCATTTTATTTGACAGCTGTCATTTATTTGACAGCTGTCATTTTATTTGACAGCTGTCATTTATTTGACAGCTGTCATTTTATTTGACAGCTGTCATTTTATTTGACAGCTGTCATTTATTTGGCAGATGTCATTTTATTTGACAGCTGTCATTTTATTTGACAGCTGTCATTTTATTTGACAGCTGTCATTGTATTTGACAATTGTCATTTTATTTGACAGCTGTCATTGTATTTGACAGCTGTCATTTTATTCGACAGCTGTCATTTATTTGACAGCTGTCATTTTATTTGACAGCTGTCATTTTATTTGACAGCTGTCATTTTATTTGACAGCTGTCATTTATTTGGCAGATGTCATTTTATTTGACAGCTGTCATTTTATTTGACAGCTGTCATTTTATTTGACAGCTGTCATTTTATTTGACAGCTGTCATTTATTTGACAGCTGTCATTTTATTTGACAGCTGTCATTTTATTTGACAGCTGTCATTTTATTTGACAGCTGTCATTTTATTTGACAGCTGTCATTTGTTTGACAGCTGTCATTTTATTTGACAGCTGTCATTTAATTTGACAGCTGTCATTTATTTGGCAGATGTCATTTTATTTGACAGCTGTCATTATATTTGACAGCTGTCATTTTATTTGACAGCTGTCATTATATTTGACAGCTGTCATTTTATTTGACAGCTGTCATTTTATTTGACAGCTGTCATTTATTTGACAGCTGTCATTTATTTGACAGCTGTCATTTTATTTGACAGCTGTCATTTTATTTGACAGCTGTCATTTTATTTGACAGCTGTCATTTATTTGACAGCTGTCATTTTATTTGACATCTGTCATTTTATATGACAGCTGTCATTTATTTGACATCTGTCATTTATTTGACAGCTGTCATTTATTTGACAGCTGTCATTTATTTGACAGCTGTCATTTATTTGACAGCTGTCATTTATTTGACAGCTGTCATTTTATTTGACAGCTGTCATTTATTTGACAGCTGTCATTTTATTTGACAGCTGTCATTTATTTGACAGCTGTCATTTATTTGACAGCTGTCATTTATTTGACAGCTGTCATTTTATTTGACAGCTGTCATTTATTTGACAGCTGTCATTTATTTGACAGCTGTCATTTATTTGACAGCTGTCATTTTATTTGACAGCTGTCATTTATTTGACAGCTGTCATTTATTTGACAGCTGTCATTTATTTGACATCTGTCATTTATTTGACAGCTGTCATTTATTTGACAGCTGTCATTTATTTGACATCTGTCATTTATTTGACAGCTGTCATTTATTTGACAGCTGTCATTTATTTGACAGCTGTCATTTTATTTGACAGCTGTCATTTATTTGACAGCTGTCATTTATTTGACAGCTGTCATTTATTTGACAGCTGTCATTTTATTTGACAGCTGTCATTTTATTTGACAGCTGTCATTTTATTTGACAGCTGTCATTTTATTTGACAGCTGTCATTTTATTTGACAGCTGTCATTTTATTTGACAGCTGTCATTTTATTTGACAGCTTCATTTATTTGACAGCTGTCATTTATTTGACAGCTGTCATTTATTTGACAGCTGTCATTTTATATGACAGCTGTCATTTATTTGACATCTGTCATTTATTTGACAGCTGTCATTTATTTGACAGCTGTCATTTATTTGACAGCTGTCATTTATTTGACAGCTGTCATTTATTTGACAGCTGTCATTTTATTTGACAGCTGTCATTTATTTGGCAGATGTCTTTTTATTTGACAGCTGTCATTTTATTTGACAGCTGTCATATATTTGACAGCTGTCATTTTATTTGACAGCTGTCATTTTATTTGACAGCTGTCATTTTATTTGACAGCTGTCATTTTATTTGACAGCTGTCATTTTATTTGACAGCTGTCATTTTATTTGACAGCTGTCATTTTATTTGACAGCTTCATTTATTTGACAGCTGTCATTTATTTGACAGCTGTCATTTTATTTGACAGCTGTCATTTATTTGACAGCTGTCATTTATTTGGCAGATGTCATTTTATTTGACAGCTGTCATTTTATTTGACAGCTGTCATTTTATTTGACAGCTGTCATTTATTTGGCAGATGTCATTTTATTGGACAGCTGTCATTTATTTGGCAGATGTCATTTTATTTGACAGCTGTCATTTTATTTGACAGCTGTCATTTTATTTGACAGCTGTCATTTATTTGGCAGATGTCATTTTATTGGACAGCTGTCATTTATTTGGCAGATGTCATTTTATTTGACAGCTGTCATTTTATTTGACAGCTGTCATTTTATTTGACAGCTGTCATTTTATTTGACAGCTGTCATTTTATTTGACAGCTGTCATTTTATTTGACAGCTGTCATTTATTTGACAGCTGTCATTTTATTTGACAGCTGTCATTTTATTTGACAGCTGTCATTTATTTGACAGCTGTCATTTTATTTGACAGCTGTCATTTATTTGACAGCTGTCATTTTATTTGACAGCTGTCATTTTCTTTGACAGCTGTCATTTTATTTGACAGCTGTCATTTTATTTGACAGCTGTCATTTTATTTGACAGCTGTCATTTATTTGACAGCTGTCATTTTATTTGACAGCTGTCATTTTATTTGACAGCTGTCATTTTATTTGACAGCTGTCATTTTATTTGACAGCTGTCATTTTATTTGACAGCTGTCATTTTATTTGACAGCTGTCATTTTATTTGACAGCTGTCATTTTATTTGACAGCTGTCATTTTATTTGACAGCTGTCATTTTATTTGACAGCTGTCATTTATTTGACAGCTGTCATTTTATTTGACAGCTGTCATTTTATTTGACAGCTGTCATTTATTTGACAGCTGTCATTTTATTTGACAGCTGTCATTTATTTGACAGCTGTCATTTTATTTGACAGCTGTCATTTTCTTTGACAGCTGTCATTTTATTTGACAGCTGTCATTTTATTTGACAGCTGTCATTTTATTTGACAGCTGTCATTTATTTGACAGCTGTCATTTTATTTGACAGCTGTCATTTTATTTGACAGCTGTCATTTTATTTGACAGCTGTCATTTTATTTGACAGCTGTCATTTTATTTGACAGCTGTCATTTTATTTGACAGCTGTCATTTGTTTGACAGCTGTCATTTTATTTGACAGCTGTCATTTAATTTGACAGCTGTCATTTATTTGGCAGATGTCATTTTATTTGACAGCTGTCATTATATTTGACAGCTGTCATTTTATTTGACAGCTGTCATTATATTTGACAGCTGTCATTTTATTTGACAGCTGTCATTTTATTTGACAGCTGTCATTTATTTGACAGCTGTCATTTATTTGACAGCTGTCATTTTATTTGACAGCTGTCATTTTATTTGACAGCTGTCATTTTATTTGACAGCTGTCATTTATTTGACATCTGTCATTTATTTGACAGCTGTCATTTATTTGACAGCTGTCATTTATTTGACAGCTGTCATTTATTTGACAGCTGTCATTTATTTGACAGCTGTCATTTATTTGACAGCTGTCATTTTATTTGACAGCTGTCATTTATTTGACAGCTGTCATTTTATTTGACAGCTGTCATTTATTTGACAGCTGTCATTTATTTGACAGCTGTCATTTATTTGACAGCTGTCATTTTATTTGACAGCTGTCATTTATTTGACAGCTGTCATTTATTTGACAGCTGTCA
Source organism: Hydrotaea cyrtoneurina (assembly GCA_958296145.1). NCBI lineage: Eukaryota > Metazoa > Arthropoda > Insecta > Diptera > Muscidae > Hydrotaea > Hydrotaea cyrtoneurina. Next base: position 11,413,693 of record OY282516.1, read on the forward strand.
TTTATTTGACATCTGTCATTTATTTGACAGCTGTCATTTATTTGACAGCTGTCATTTATTTGACATCTGTCATTTATTTGACAGCTGTCATTTATTTGACAGCTGTCATTTATTTGACAGCTGTCATTTTATTTGACAGCTGTCATTTATTTGACAGCTGTCATTTATTTGACAGCTGTCATTTATTTGACAGCTGTCATTTATTTGACAGCTGTCATTTTATTTGACAGCTGTCATTTTATTTGACAGCTGTCATTTTATTTGACAGCTGTCATTTTATTTGACAGCTGTCATTTTATTTGACAGCTGTCATTTTATTTGACAGCTGTCATTTTATTTGACAGCTGTCATTTTATTTGACAGCTGTCATTTTATTTGACAGCTTCATTTATTTGACAGCTGTCATTTATTTGACAGCTGTCATTTTATTTGACAGCTGTCATTTATTTGACAGCTGTCATTTATTTGGCAGATGTCATTTTATTTGACAGCTGTCATTTATTTGGCAGATGTCTTTTTATTTGACAGCTGTCATTTTATTTGACAGCTGTCATATATTTGACAGCTGTCATTTTATTTGACAGCTGTCATTTTATTTGACAGCTGTCATTTTATTTGACAGCTGTCATTTTATTTGACAGCTGTCATTTTATTTGACAGCTGTCATTTTATTTGACAGCTGTCATTTTATTTGACAGCTTCATTTATTTGACAGCTGTCATTTATTTGACAGCTGTCATTTTATTTGACAGCTGTCATTTATTTGACAGCTGTCATTTATTTGGCAGATGTCATTTTATTTGACAGCTGTCATTTTATTTGACAGCTGTCATTTTATTTGACAGCTGTCATTTATTTGGCAGATGTCATTTTATTGGACAGCTGTCATTTTATTTGACAGCTGTCATTTTATTTGACAGCTGTCATTTTATTTGACAGCTGTCATTTATTTGACAGCTGTCATTTATTTGACATCTGTCATTTATTTGACATCTGTCATTTATTTGACAGCTGTCATTTTATTTGACAGCTGTCATTTTATTTGACAGCTGTCATTTATTTGACAGCTGTCATTTATTTGGCAGATGTCATTTTATTTGACAGCTGTCATTTTATTTGACAGCTGTCATTTTATTTGACAGCTGTCATTTATTTGGCAGATGTCATTTTATTGGACAGCTGTCATTTTATTTGACAGCTGTCATTTTATTTGACAGCTGTCATTTTATTTGACAGCTGTCATTTATTTGACAGCTGTCATTTATTTGACATCTGTCATTTATTTGACAGCTGTCATTTTATTTGACAGGTGTCATTTATTTGACAGCTGTCATTTATTTGACAGCTGTCATTTATTTGACAGCTGTCATTTATTTGACAGCTGTCATTTATTTGACAGCTGTCATTTTATTCGACAGCTGTCATTTTATTCGACAGCTGTCATTTATTTGACAGCTGTCATTTTATTTGACAGCTGTCATTTTATTTGACAGCTGTCATTTTATTTGACAGCTGTCATTTATTTGGCAGATGTCATTTTATTTGGCAGATGTCATTTTATTTGACAGCTGTCATTTTATTTGACAGCTGTCATTTTATTTGACAGCTGTCATTTTATTTGACAGCTGTCATTTATTTGGCAGATGTCATTTTATTTGACAGCTGTCATTTTATTTGACAGCTGTCATTTATTTGACAGCTGTCGTTTTATTTGACAGCTGTCATTTTATTTGACAGCTGTCATTTTATTTGACAGCTGTCATTTTATTTGACAGCTGTCATTTTATTTGACAGCTGTCATTTTATTTGACAGCTGTCATTTATTTGACAGCTGTCATTTTATTTGACAGCTGTCATTTTATTTGACAGCTGTCATTTATTTGACAGCTGTCATTTTATTTGACAGCTGTCATTTATTTGACAGCTGTCATTTTATTTGACAGCTGTCATTTTCTTTGACAGCTGTCATTTTATTTGACAGCTGTCATTTTATTTGACAGCTGTCATTTTATTTGACAGCTGTCATTTATTTGACAGCTGTCATTTTATTTGACAGCTGTCATTTTATTTGACAGCTGTCATTTTATTTGACAGCTGTCATTTTATTTGACAGCTGTCATTTTATTTGACAGCTGTCATTTTATTTGACAGCTGTCATTTTATTTGACAGCTGTCATTTATTTGACAGCTGTCATTTTATTTGACAGCTGTCATTTTATTTGACAGCTGTCATTTATTTGACAGCTGTCATTTTATTTGACAGCTGTCATTTATTTGACAGCTGTCATTTTATTTGACAGCTGTCATTTTCTTTGACAGCTGTCATTTTATTTGACAGCTGTCATTTTATTTGACAGCTGTCATTTTATTTGACAGCTGTCATTTATTTGACAGCTGTCATTTTATTTGACAGCTGTCATTTTATTTGACAGCTGTCATTTTATTTGACAGCTGTCATTTTATTTGACAGCTGTCATTTTATTTGACAGCTGTCATTTTATTTGACAGCTGTCATTTTATTTGACAGCTGTCATTTTATTTGACAGCTGTCATTTTATTTGACAGCTGTCATTTTATTTGACAGCTGTCATTTTATTTGACAGCTGTCATTTATTTGACAGCTGTCATTTTATTTGACAGCTGTCATTTTATTTGACAGCTGTCATTTATTTGACAGCTGTCATTTTATTTGACAGCTGTCATTTTATTTGACAGCTGTCATTTTATTTGACAGCTGTCATTTTATTTGACAGCTGTCATTTTATTTGACAGCTGTCATTTTATTTGACAGCTGTCATTTTATTTGACAGCTGTCATTTTATTTGACAGCTGTCATTTATTTGACAGCTGTCATTTATTTGACAGCTGTCATTTATTTGACAGCTGTCATTTATTTGACAGCTGTCATTTATTTGACAGCTGTCATTTATTTGACAGCTGTCATTTATTTGACAGCTGTCATTTATTTGACAGCTGTCATTTATTTGACAGCTGTCATTTATTTGACAGCTGTCATTTATTTGACAGCTGTCATTTATTTGACAGCTGTCATTTATTTGACAGCTGTCATTTATTTGACAGCTGTCATTTATTTGACAGCTGTCATTTATTTGACAGCTGTCATTTATTTGACAGCTGTCATTTATTTGACAGCTGTCATTTATTTGACAGCTGTCATTTATTTGACAGCAGAAAGATCTAACTAATTACCTAATTTTTATACTTTAGAAATTCCACGAAAATACTTTCTGATAGTTTTTAGATCTCATTATATTATACTATTCTTAATCAAAAGTGTCTATTCCCTCTTCTCCACTAAGTTGCATACTTCATTTACTTGCAATCACTTTATTTTAGGGTTTTCATCTGAATGAATGATTTATGGTAATTTTTCTAGAAATTCTATTAACAAATTGTTATAATCAACTTTTAATTTTAAAGATGCGTGTTGTGAAAATTTGCCAACAATTTTGTGCGAAAATGCTTTTAGTGTTAATTAGGCTTAAATCAAAAATACACTTGTACACTCACACACATATACATGCATCCAACAACATGAATGCAAACAACAATAGTCAAAACGCTTCAAGGTACGCTGAACAATATACATTTCTTGTTTTTGTTGCTGTTGCTAAATACTTGTATATGATGTTATAATTATCCCGACTATACCAAGCATTAGACAGGGTCGACGTTTTCTATATTGATTATTTTTAAACAGTTTTGTTAAATTTAAAAATCCTAGGGTAAACTCCATTCCAGGAAGCCAACGGGGATGGACAGCTGTCATTATTGACAGATGTCATTTTAGTTTATTAACAGCAGACGTTTTATTTGACAGCTGTCATTTTAATTGACAGATGTTCTTGTACTGTGATTTTATTTGACAGGTATCAATCACTCATTCCTTGTTTTATTCTCTTTTAGGAATTATTTTTTGTTCAAATTCGACCCAATCTTATATATGTATAAGTATGAACATTCGTCGAGTAGTGAAATGTGCGGCTGTGGGTAAAAACATATACGCAAGTACAAAAACAACAAATTATAAAATTATGTAGGTTATTTAAATAGCAAAATTGGGATGTGAAGCCGACAAAATTTAAACATTGCCTTGTTGAAAAGTAAATTTGAATTATGCGAAAAATGCCCGTAAAGAATTGTTAATATTTTCTTTTTGCGTCCTGTATAACTCGTGTCATTTTAATCCACAGAGTGGGGGATTAATAGAAAATCTTCAATAGACCATAAACAAACAATCTCGGAACTTATTGCTTTGCTGGCTGATTGGGACCTACAGGCTAAAGACAGCTACGAAAGTGTTAATCAGAGAGGAGGTTTGGTAAAACGAAGTGGCGCTGTGGCGTATGAACCAAACGAAATGTTATCGTGTCCAAAACATGGCTCCAGCGAAAAAATGGGGAGTGATAGTCAAACAATTCGTGGAGGTGGGTAAAGTTCATCTTCAGAGTTAACTTTACTTACCATACCCCGAATATGTGTCCTCGCAACAGGATAAAATGAAATCCATGGACAAGTTCTTTGCCCCTGATTCCTCTTTCCGTTGCTCGATCGCATACAAACTATTCAATAAATTTATACAACTTAATTTACCCCTTCCATCCCCCCAACGGAATTCCTCCTTCCACAGCGCCACTGTTTTCTGTTTATATGACCGCTCAGTAATAATTTACATAAATTAAATGGTCATTATTATTGCAATACACAGGGCGCAGAAAAAAAACGCCAACAACAATGTCAAGCAAGGCAAGTAGAAAAAAAAAACACTGAAAAAAGAAAAACAACATTAAAAATTAATGATATGCATTCAGAGATAACACTGAATGCCGCCGAAAGAAAACATGCAAAAATGAAAAAACTCAGCACAAAAATGGAATTAAAAAAAACTCAAATTAAAATATTTAATGAATTCCTTCTTCTGTAGCTGGACATGCTGCTGCTATTGCTTCGTGTCATTGGCGCTTCCCCTCTACCGACGCTTTTCACATTCCTTTAAGTAGTTTTTCGTTTCGCACTTTTCCTTGAAAAGGAAAATTTTCATTGGTCCATATTTTCGATATGAATTTTGTAATGTATTCATAGAGTTCGGCGAATATAATCAATATGTAAATTGCAATAATTTCCAACAATTTATATATCTTAAGTGTCATTTGTTTTTTTTTGTCAGATACGATATAAACGCCAATTTAAAGACGATACTATAATTCATATAAAGGGTTTAAGTTTTTCAAATCCAGCTGACAATAAAAAGTGACCCGAATTCTCGATTAGAGACGGTTTAAGTTTTTTATATGAAAATCCACCTTTTTGGTGACATCCGTCATTTTAGTGACATCAGTTATTTTATTTGACAGCTGTCATTTTATTTGACAGCTGTCATTTTATTTGACAGCTGTCATTTTATTTGACAGCTGTCATTTTATTTGACAGCTGTCATTTTATTTGACAGCTGTCATTTTATTTGACAGCTGTCATTTTATTTGACAGCTGTCATTTTATTTGACAGCTGTCATTTTATTTGACAGCTGTCATTTTATTTGACAGCTGTCATTTAATTTGACAGCTGTCATTTTATTTGACAGCTGTCATTTTATTTGACAGCTGTCATTTTATTTGACAGCTGTCATTTTATTTGACAGCTGTCATTTTATTTGACAGCTGTCATTTTATTTGACAGCTGTCATTTTATTTGACAGCTGTCATTTTATTTGACAGCTGTCATTTTATTTGAAAGCTGTCATTTTATTTGACAGCTGTCATTTTATTTGACAGCTGTCATTTTATTTGAAAGCTGTCATTTTATTTGACAGCTGTCATTTTATTTGACAGCTGTCATTATATTTGACAGCTGTCATTTTTTTTGACGGCTGTCATTTTATTTGACAGCTGACATTTTATTTGACAGCTGTCGTTTTATTTGACAGCTGTCATTTTATTTGACAGCTGTCATTTTATTTGACAGCTGTCATTTTATTTGACAGCTGTCATTATATTTGACAGCTGTCATTTTTTTTGACAGCTGTCATTTTATTTGACAGCTGACATTTTATTTGACAGCTGTCGTTTTATTTGACAGCTGCCATTTTATTTGACAGCTGTTATTTTATTTGACAGCTGTCATTTTATTTGACAGCTGTTATTTTATTTGACAGCTGTCATTTTATTTGACAGCTGTCATTCAATATCATATCGGTCAAATCGTAAATTTGTTTCTAGTATGTGATGTGTATCCAACTAACATGTGTGTATATCTGGAGATGTGATGCCCATTATACAATGACAGCAGCCACTATTTGTCAGAATATATGCAACTAAGTACATTCTCATCTCTGAACCTCACAAATCCTTGTCAGAATCCGACTTTCACAACAAAACGCTGGAAAAGTCCTTTTAAATGCCATTGTCACCATAAATCCCTGTCCAGTTTTTGCTGAATAGTTGGTGGGTGAATTTTGTGTTTTGAACAACACAACGGCGATGAATAGTCATAAAAATAATTCACTCCAAATGCTCAAAATTAGTCTTTAGTCCGGCCACTATTTTATATTCATACGAGTGTGTACAGTAAATACAGGCTGGCCGGCGGGCAGGCAGGGTATTCCGAGTTATTTGTATTGTGTCCTATGACATGTATGGGTGGTAGCTGGCGGTCGAATGGTTGGGCAGGATTTGATATTTTTTTCGTCGAAAACACTTTGTTTTGTTCCATTTCAAAAACCGTTTGTCAGTTTTTCAAACCAACTTTTAACAACAACTTTTATTGTTGACATGTTACGCTGATGCGAGGTCTGTTGTGCAAGTTTTTTTTGAGAGAGAACTAGAAATAATCTATGACTGTTTGATTGGAACAATGGCCTTTGTGGGCGCCCTCGTATAATTCGTATTTTTTTTGCCCCGGAATTTTATTGTTTGTGACATATTGCTGGAGACACAAATGTATCATAGTGACACTTTCACACATACCAACATGAGAAGAGAAAACATTTTTCACATACATGCATACACTCATTCATTCACACACATACAGAGAAATAAATATTTGATTGATAAATTGCATAGTTTTTGGGCGGCTGGCTGACGTGTGTATGTGTGTGGGTGGTGGGAGATTGGTTGGTTGGTTGGTATGTATTGTGTTGTTCCTACACACACACACACACATCAAAAGATAGACATTTTATTTGTCTGTTTTTTATGGCATATTTGCTTTGTATTTTTATGTAAAAATATATTTTTTGTGTTCATATTTCTTTTTGTAGTTGTTGTTGTTTTGCTTTCACTCTGTCAAACAAAATTCCACAATGAAAGAGTGCCATATGAACAAGTTTCAGAGTTATAAAGGCATAGTTAGGACATGATTGGATTAAAATGTTTTCGAAAGCGGGCGGTCGGACAGAGAGAACGAGAGAGAGAACATTGTAATGACACAAGTGGTTCCATTGTTCAATTCCATTTGTCATTTCTAAGTGTTTCTAATTTTATAACATTTTTGAAAATGCTTTGAAAAATGCTTTGTATTGTTTTATATCAGATTTCTGAAATATAAATGAAAACATGTTCAAAAGGTGTTAAGGGTATTTTTTTTTTTTAAATAATAACGATTTTAGTTTAAGTCATTGTCATTCTTGCCAAAAATACCATAAGAATATTGTCTAATGACTGTAAATTTACTTTTGCACAAAGAAAAAAAGATGGATAAAATAAATAATAATAATAAATATCCAAACGCATGTTCTTTTCTTAATGAGAATCTTAATTTAGGATATATGAGCGATTTATGTATAATAATAAATATAATAGGATTACCTTTTAGCTTGTGTGTGACAGAAGTCCTTAGCACAGGAATCTGCATTTAAGTTGTGACTTAATAATTAACACACTTACGAATATGATTGCCTTCATAATATCTTCTTCCACTTTTCCTTATACCCAGAAATCATTACAAACTCATTTGAAAGTGATCTGAAAGCGACATTTTAAAATGTCCCACATTCTGCGAGTTAATACAAATTAAAAGGACTGCTTGACCATGTTGTTGGATAACCTTAACTTTGTAAAAATGTTTGTTTTGTTTTTCTTTGTCCAGCAGTAGATTGAATTTTTACCTTTTAACCTCATTTTGACTTTAATTAAATTTTCCCTGTAACAACTTTTCACTTTTATCACAATAACAAGTGGTGGGTGAGGGGAGGGAAAATGTAGAAAGTACCGGGGAAAGGGAAGACAAATCTAATTTTCACTTGATTTTCTATTTTGTAGTTTAAATTAAATTTTGAAATCTTACATGATTGAAAACAACTCAGCCCAGCAGCCGGGCATGTGAGTACGGGTAGAGTGTAATTTAATAAGTTTAAGTGTTGCTAAAGTAAAGTGTGTTAAATAAGTGTCAATGAGTCAGTCAGTTTCTCAGCTCGTTATTCGTTCGTTTCTTTTCTCTCTCTCAATCTCCCCACCTCTTTTGCAGCCATTCTTCTTCTTTCAGTTTGTACTCCACTTGACTATTACACCCAATGATAGATAGGACCCATTGTGTATGTGTGTGTGCCGAAGTGTGAATGAGTGTACACACATACATAAGCCACACACCGTTGTAGACCAAGACGGGTAAGTACTTGATACCTTCTGTTTTTTTTTTATTATTTTGCTTAACAAAAACTTTTTGTTGTTGTTAGACATCACTTGTCTACGACCCTTAGCAGCAGCCATATCAGTGGAGAGGAATGAGCCGGCTGTTGTTCCCACAGCCACACACACACACAGGCATTCGCACCTTTGTCACTAGTCCAAGGTGTTGAAGATTCTGTGCAAGGTCTTGGACTGGAGTGATATTGCTGTTGTTGTTGTTGCTTGTAGTATTACTAGCCAATCACTTAAAGTTAACATGTCTAACACATGTAAACTTTATTAAGAGAATGAAAACTTAAGTGGACTTTATTATATTGTTTCATTTCTTTGCTCTTCTCACTCTCTTTCGCTTGCGTTGCACATCTACTCCATTTAGTTCGTTACGTTGCCGATATCGTGATTCAACAACGATAGGAAGCCTAATGGTGAGGAAAGTTTAGCACTTGAATGGGGAAACGACATTCAAAGGATATGAAATAGAATGTTAACTAGGCGATTTTATGTCGTGGAGATGAAGTGTTAACAAAGATGACACTAGGTCAACACATTTCGAAAGCCAGGTAGGATTGGCCTTCGAGACCGAGGTCTCAGCCTTAAAGGAAAATGTTGGATAGCGGAAATGTGAACAGAGTCACTTTCTGGTCCGTTCTTCTTTTTCGTTTTGGACCAACTGCTTGGACAGTCCGGTATAGCAGACGTTTTACGTATCATCGACAGTGCATTTGAATTGGTGAACTCTATGAACGTGTCTGACAGAGTCACCGGTATGAGATATGATTGACTACCGAGACCGAGGTCTTGGCGAAATACCAGCCCAAATCGCTGGACATGTTGAGGACTCAGGCAAACAACCAGCCGTAAAGGAAGATGTCGGATAGCGAAAATGTTGACAGGTTGACTATCCGATCCGTTCTTCTCTACCGTTTTGGAAAAAAAAACTACATGGACAGTCTGGGATAGCAGACTTTCTACGTATCACCCTCCAGCTTCACCGACTGTACATTCGAATTGGTGAATTCTGTGAACGAGTCTGATAAAGTCGTAGGTTCGAGACCGAGGTCTTTGGCGAAATAACATCCCCGGGTTAGCAGACCGTTTACGGTACCGTTAAGATTTTCATGTGTCGTAGTCTATTTATTATTTGTTGTAATTTAATTTTTATTTTTATTTTTATCATTTTTTTTTTTTTTATTTTAACTTTTTCTTTTATTTTTTCTTTTTCTTTTATTTTTATTTTTATTTTTATTTTTATTTTTATTTTTATTTTTTATTTTTATTTTTATTTTTATTTTTATTTTTTATTTTTTATTTTTTATTTTTTATTTTTATTTTTATTTTTTTTTATTTTTATTTTTATTTTTATTTTTATTTTTATTTTTATTTTTATTTTTATTTTTATTTTTATTTTTATTTTTATTTTTATTTTTATTTTTATTTTTATTTTTATTTTTATTTTTATTTTTATTTTTATTTTTATTTTTATTTTTATTTTTGTTTTTATTTTTATTTTTATTTTTATTTTTATTTATTTTTTATTTCTATTCATTTTTTTTTTTATTTTATTTTACTGAGCCATAATTGCGTACCCTTCCATTCTAGTGGCACTACTTCCCCCCCGTCCGACAGTAACAATTTCACTTTTATAATAAAGACATCCATCATACACCCCATTGCCTTCTGTTATCAGAACCATAACAGTCACACATTCCAATGCATCCATTCCAATTTGCATCCAAGCGCCCGTGTAATGTCTCCAACATAATTCTTCTTTGTTATGCCCTTATCCCGACATTATTTGGTCTTACAGAATATATCGTTTTAACCCCAAAAATTCCGAGAAACAGCAACGGCAGGAGTAGTCAACCTTTGGCAAACGGCATGAAGACAAAGAATTGGTTTCCTTGCTAACGGATTTATGCCCGACTTATGCTTAACAAATAATAGTATTATTCGCTGGAACTTTTGCTTTTGTTGGAACTTTTCTTGTGTGAAATCTTATTGTTTTTATTTCCAACGATTTCCCTACGGTATCTCTGTGTGTGTGTGTGTGGATAAGCCTGTGTATGTCGTTGTATTCGTTTTACTGGCAATATCTGGTTAGAAGGTTACAAGGATTTTTTGTTTGTTTTTGTGGCAATTTAAAGTGGGTCATTGTGGATGGAATTCAAAAACATTAGTGGCGCCATATTTTATGGCACAATTATTGCATTCGTTTTGCCAAACCACCGTTGTGTACGAGTACTCCTGGGGCTGGGCTGGGCTGGGCTAGGCGCAGACACCCTGCACCAAAGTGCATCCACGTCGCACTATTTAAATTCTTCTTCTGCCACTTCGTTTTTGCCTGCATACAAACATACATATTTATGTTTGTTGGCCTCAAAATGAGTCAAAGCTCAGTATAAATCTTAAGGAAATAAAGTAAGAAACAGCACAGCAGCAGCACCATCACCATCACCATGGAAGAGGGCGGCGACATGGCACACAATGTAAGATAATTTTATTTTTTTGGTGTGTGTGTGTTATTATTTAGAGATGAAGAAAAATAAATAAAAAGATTATTTTTAATTTATTAAGAGACTTTCGGAGAAAGAGCAAATAGATTAATGTGTTGCCCAGATGACCTAGAAGTAGGCAATAGTTTTGTCAAAAAAAAAAGGAAAAAATATGTTTAAAATTTTAAATTTAATAAAAATGATAGAAATCACAAGAATGTACGCATGGCGAATATTTTCATTTAGAAGTTAGCAAACATTTCGGAAGACAAAAGCTCTTGAAGCTTGTGGATACTTTGGGGCGCGCTGGAAGGTCTACCGACCAAATAGCCCTCAACCAAGAACACTTGTTCAATGGTTTATCAAGTCATCTTTCAAATAAAATCTAGGACCTTACGGCACATACCCATTTTCGAATGACTCACTTCAAGAGGAACCTTTGTCATTCCTGGAGCTTGCCCAAAGGTTGTGATGTTAGAGGTTGTAACCAATGGGTAGAGGTTCCCCCCCCCCCCTCAAAAAAAATCACATACAAAATTCATACATTTTTTTATTTCTTTATGAAAAATACCCCCCAAAAAATTGTGGTTTTTTTACAATTTCGTTTTTGGGATATTTTTTGTACGAAAAATTTAAAAATCAAAAATAGGGTAGACCAAAAATCTCCCCAAACATATAAATCAAAAAATGTCATACAAAATACTGCCCAAAAATTTGTTTCCATATTTTTTATTTTGTTGACAATTTTTTATTTGGTTTTGGCGATTTTTCGTGATGCAAAATCGCTCATAAACCAAAAAATGTAAAATTGACCAACAAAAAGTATAACTCAATTTTTTGGGCAGAAATTACGAAAATTAGCGCATTTTTATAAAATAGTATAAAAAAAGCCTCGTCCGTGCAATATATCTGCTTCCCAAATTTTTTGGGAAGCATTTTTATATTAGGATTAAGTGAGTTTTCGTGAATTTTTGGGCTAAAGTTCTGCTTTTTTTTATTTTGAGACATTTATGGGTGACTTTTAAATTGGGCAATTTTTCATGCCAACTCCAAAATACCCCAGATTTTTTTTAAGAGGCCCTACATTTAACTCAATTTATTTAACTCAAAAAATTATTCGAGAAAACTCCACAATCATCTGTGGAAATAGTGAAATTTTTTAATTGGGGAAATATTGGAAAGCGTTGTTAACCGTCCTGTACTGCTGGAGTTGTCGTAGCGACGAGTTCTCATTAATTTTTTGGGAATTTTTAACAATTTTTTTCATGGATTATTTCGTCTTTTTTTGGGAATACTTCATTTCGGATTTTTTGGATACATTTCATCGTAGCGATGTTTTTAAATATTTTTTTTTGTATCTATTTTTGGGAATTCTTCATTCAAGTCATTCTGACACCCACAGCCAGCATTGGCTGACACTTCAGACGATGTCTGGTCCAAAGATGAATAAAACGCTTAGAAACGAATTTTCAAATTCATCTAGAGTTCATAACTCAGGATTCTACCATTCCATGAAGGAACAAGGTTGGACCTTCTCTCGAATCAGTGAGCTATACACGATATAATTTGTATATCAACCGGGACTTACTCTTTAAATCTGATATCCGGTTAGGAATTTCCCTGATAAAAGTCACAATCTTATGAAACAGCTGACGACCAATGTCCAAACCAAAGACAACATTCTTGCTGTTTTCATTAACACATTTTTTCCTTTATTATTTCAGCTTAACAAAAAAATACCGAATCGATTTCGTCAGGAAATAAATGAATACCCATATGCGGTAACATCATTAGAACTCAATTATGGCTCTTAATGGATTTAATAGATTTCTCCTGATATGCCCTGCAATATATTTTCCCAGACGACAAGCACAAACAAAAAAAAAAAAATCAAAAAAATTAAACCATTGTGCTCTGATGATGATTTTCCATGGAAGAAATCACATGTGACATTAATTTATTATATTATCCACAAATACACACACACACACAACACAGTAATAATCTCTTTCACTCGTGTGTCCTTTGTTGTCATTTGAATGAATTCATACTTCGTATAATAAAAGGCACAATATTCATTTTGTTTGTCACTTTTGTTGTTTCTTCATTTTTATCAATACATGATAAATGACACAAAAGGAAGTGTCGGCGCGAGTGTGTGTGCCTATGTATGTGTAAGTGTCGGTTTGTCAAAGTTTTTATTGTTCGTTAATACAATACTTAAAAAAAAAGAAGATAATAATTGATAACTGATGAATGCATTACTTATGTTTGAAGCTACAGACGAAGCCAGTGATTAATTATGAGAGAGAGGGGAATACATGCAAACGTATGAGCTTAGTGTATTCGTAAAGATGTATGAGTGTGTGGCACAAGGAGGAAACCTTTGTCATCGATATACTACCTAGAACACCACGGCATTTTTTGTTATTATTTAGGGGAATTTTCAGAATTTTTAGGAATACTTCAGTATCACAAATTTTTGAATTTTTCGCCAAATAAAAAAAACTAAATCTTATCTAAAAATTATGAAAAATTCCCCATTTTTATTTAAAAAATATGAAAAACTCGCCTTTTTTTTGGACAATTCACAGGACAGCCTTACAGAGGCTCTAAAAAAATTCCACACATGAAAAATTCTCCATAAATAAAACACGAAGGATTGACCGACAAATTGGGAGTTTTTCATAAAATTTAATATTTTTTATTAGGCGAAAAATCCAAATTGAAGTATTCCTAGAAATTCTGGGAATTTTTTCATAATTCTTTAATAGTATTTCCGTCTCACGCCATGACTTTCATTGTAGGGCCAATGAAAATTGGAGAAATTTGTTATAAAACATTGGGGGGACTTTTTAGAATTTTTGTGGACATTTTCATGTTTGCCTTTTGTTGTTTGCTCTAGGAAAAATGAACGAAAAATAAAAACGAAAGATTGCCCAAAAAAATCTGGACATTTTTTATGAACTTGAACTTTCGGCTGATGTAGAACTATCGATATCGATAACTAGGATTTGACAGCTGATAAAGTCAAACCGCGTTGTGTGATAGTTAAGCGATCCATTTTCCTCAATGTCAGACTTCCAACTGAAAGGAAAAAAAAAATCGTTTAACAACTTAGTTGGACAGATGTCGAATTCCAGCCCTATACTTTTGAAACCACAAAATGGATAACCCTATATTCTCATTTGAAGTTCCCAAGCTCTTAAAAAACACCCTACATAACTTACAAATTTATTTTAGGTTTAAAAACTGCATGAGATTATAATTTGAAATTATTCGTAACTAGAATTAGAAATTATTCACTTCTGCCGAAAGTTTTTCAAATCCCCATAATATGATGATCAGGAAAAGCACTGTATATGCACTCCTATTATCACAGCTTTAGTTGTTTACTTCCAAATGCCTGCTTTCGTGTAATATTATTCAACTGTAATTTCAAAATCGTTATGCTTTTTTTTTTTCAAAAAAATATGCTTCATTTAATACCAATGCAATTTTATTAGAAAATATTATTTAATAATAACAGTTTATGACGACAAATAAAAAAAATTGCATTTGATATGAAATATGTACATTAGGTAGGGTCGGATTGTTTTCCCACATCCATGGACTGGTAAGTAGGCAAATGTCCAGGAGCAACGTTTCTCAAAAAAAAAAGAATGTCCACAGGATGTTTTAGTAGCAACTAAAGGAGAAGGAAGCATTTTGTATTACACATTTTCGCTCCGGTTTTGTCCATTTTCAAATAAAACCATCTATAGAAAGCAAGCAGCTTGTTATATATTTGGACTCTATCTTGGTTTCAATAGACAGACGGAAGGAGAATTCACCCTGTTATAGATTTCCCGATGTTAGACCATTTCACTGGGTACGACCAGAGCCCCGTTGAAACAGTCCTTGCCCAGAGATGCCGGTGACTATTCGAAGTATTAATTGTGGACCGAAATAAAGCCTTTGGTAGTCGGTCAAAGCCTCTGCTGTTCTATGGGTCACATCACCCGTTTTTATTGCAATTTCACTCTGAACCGAAGCTCTCCTCAAGCCTGGAATTGTATCTTATATTATTTCCATTATTATTATAGTAGGAAATTAATCACTAAATCAAACCATACCCGTTCGGAGCTGCCTTTAAATCAGTACGTGCGGGTCTGCAAGTAAACAAATTATATCCGGCACAGCTCACTGATTTGTACGAAGTTCCCCGTCTGTTTCTTCATGGAATGTTAAGGGAAATATAAACTTTGTTGACCACTTCGCTTGGATTTACCCAACTACTCATGGCCCTAGTAGATTCGAATCACCCTAATAAACATGTTTATATATCTGTATAGATGTGCCATTCGTGTCGATATGATTTTTATTACCATCTCTATTTCCATAATATGGGAGAGAGAGTTTAAATGTGTAAATTTGAATTTCAATATACTCACACACACACACTCACACACCCATAAATGTCGTATGTGTATTTGCATATGTGTTTGTTTGTTTTCCTGCAGAAGTGTGTTTAGATTGCTATTCGCTATAAATACTAGAGCGTGCGTGTGTGTGTTTGTTTTTTGTTTGTGATATTGGTATTGGTGCGTACATATCATTTCTGTTATTTTTTTTTTCCACCGCTGTCGCGTACAACGACAAATCCGCTAAAAATTATAATGAAAATAAATAACATTTTTAAATAACAATAATACGATATAGAAAAATGGCAAATATTTGGTGTCATAAACACATGCCAATACATTCAAGACCCACCCATACACACACACACACACCCATGTGAATATTACTCACACAAAGGCTTATGTTTTTGTAGTTGAACGTTGTTGTTGTCTTTTGCATAAGTTTCACATAATCATAAATAAATTTATTAAACAAATAAACATAAACCAAAAATCTAATATCATTTTAATATGAGTGGGTGTGTGTTTGTATATTTTAGCGAATAAATAGGAAATAGAATAGAAGTTATGTTCGGCCGTGCGAATTTTTACACTGTGGAAATGTAAAAAACGCTGGTAGATCAGAAGAATATTTTGCTGGGCAGAGAAAAATGAAAGTTAATCCATACGGGGTGGGCAAGACATTACTAGGGCACGTTTTGTATGTTTTTCCAATAAAAATAATAAATAAATTTAAATATCCTGATACGTTCATATAGAGATCAGCGATGGGATCAAATTCGAGATTTAACAACTGCATATAAGCACGAATATACGGGGATTTTAAATGAGCGACCAGGACCTCAAAGAAAGACCATTTTTCCAGAGAGAGGATTTTTGATGGTGACCGACGAGGACTTAAAAACAAAGGTCAACATTCCAGAATGAGGATTTCTGATGGAGAACGACCAGGAGCTAAATGAAAACTCAGCATTACAGAACGAGCATCTCTTGAAGTAAGTTAGATCATGTGCATTTTAATTAGGCACCCAACACTAAATGCACAACTATTTCCCAATGCACATTTATAGAAGACTTTTTCGTCCACTGCTCGGGAAGAAACTTTCTCCAATACGTCTCAGATGCCGAGCGCATCGAAATACAGAGATTACGCTGGCTGGATTATGTCGGTCCAATAAATCCACCCATTCTAGCCAGACAGGCGTTGGAATGCAACTATCACGGAAACCGCAGATTGGGAAAATCGATACTCCGCAAGGACCACGTGGAATCATTTTATTTCAATCATTCATTTATTATGTCAAATAATATGACAGATGTCAAATAATATGACATATTACTTGACAGCTGTCACTGACTTGTTCGACAGCTGTCACTTACTTATTTGACAGCTGTCACTTACTTATTTGACAGCTGTCACTGACTTGTTTGACAGCTGTCACTTACTTATTTGACAGCTGTCATTTTATTTGACAGCTGTCATTTTAGTTTGACAACTGTCATTTTATTTGACTTTTTATTTGACAGCTGTCATTTTATTTGACAGCTGTCATTTTATTTGACAGCTGTCATTTTATTTGACAGCTGTCATTTTATTTGACAGCTGTCATTTTATTCGACAGCTGTCATTTTATTTGACAGTAAAGTAAAATGACTGGGTTGTCATTTTATTTGACAGCTGACATTTTATTTGACAGCTGTCATTTTATTTGACAGCCGTCATTTTATTTGACAGCTGTCATTTTATTTGACAACTGTCATTTTATTTGACAGCTGTCATTTTATTTGACAGCTGTCATTTTATTTGACAGCTGTCATTTTATTTGACAGCTGTCATTTTATTTGACAGCTGTCATTTCATTTGACAACTGTCATTTTATTTGACAGCTGTCATTTTATTTGACAGCTGTCATTTTATATATTATTATATTAAATATATTATATATATTACATATTAAATGACAGCTGTCATTTTATTTGACAGCTGTCATTTTATTTGACAGCTGTCATTTTATTTGACAGCTGTCATTTTATTTGACAGCTGTCATTTTATTTGACAGCTGTCATTTTATTTGACAGCTGTCATTTTATTTGACAGCTGCCATTTTATTTGACAGCTGTCATTTTATTTGACAGCTGCCATTTTATTTGACAGCTGTCATTTTATTTGACAGCTGTCATTTTATTTCACAGCTCTCATTTTATTTGACAGCTGCCATTTTATTTCACAGCTCTCATTTTATTTGACTGCTGCCATTTTATTGTTTTTTTTATTATTTTTCTCTCTTAAATACAATTATTTTCCTGTTAAACCACTGTGTCATTTGTATTGTTTTTTCCTTTCTTCTAAATTCTAAGAAAATCTGGGAGTACATTTCAACATTTCTTAAAACTAAAACTCTTTTCAGGTTGCCTGTCAGCAACAGGAAATCCTTAAGCGAGAATTGTAGAGAATATCCAGTTAGTCGGTTTCGGTTAGTTATGTTTTCCAAAAAAAAAAACTTCATCCTTTAAATTCCTTTAAGCATGTCAGTCATTACCTTGTCTCACATGACCAAACCAAAAAACAAAAAAAAAAGGTTTTCACCACACACATACACATATTAAACTTTAAACAAATATAATGCATTTGATAATCCTCTAGTATGTGTGTGTGTAATTTTTCTGACACTTTGATGTAACATGTGTTTGTAATGTGAAAAAACGAAAAAAAAATTTAGAAAAACAAACCAACAACTGCAAAACCCCATTTCAAACTAACAAAACCAAATAAAATTTACCTGTCTGTTCCGAAAACACGACGTGTGCGTGTGTGTGTTATGTTGTGTTGTTCTTATTTTGTGTGCTTCTGGTTGGATAAAGGAAACGGAAACCTGTAAAGTGTTTTAATGACAATTAAGCCTCATCGCCTGCTCTTTCACTCCCACCCAACGACACTAAACCACATCTCTTTCCTGTGGCAGACAGCCTTAATGACCACTCCGTAAAGGATGGGGGTTATTTGTTGGCATCAAAACCTCAACATATGAAAGGGGCTGGGGATGGCCGACAACAAAGTTCCAACCACCTCCGCTCCTTTTCTTTGACATTCACAACAGAAAAAACGACTGAGAAAAAAAAACAACTAAACGGAAAGAATGTTTCATTAAAATTTCATTTGAAAAACTAAATGCCATTTTTTGTGTTGCAAATGTGTTATAAAACAATTTTTAAATTAGTTTTGTCCTGTTACCGAAATATGTTTGGCTTTTTGTTTTTGGCTGCCTCCCCTCAGAGTTTAACAAATACGATTACAATTGGACCAGCATCAGTGAAAAAAAAACCCGAGTGTGGAACTCAACTAATTCAATTTGTAATTTTCCCATTTCCAGTCACATACACATACATGCATACATATACAAATACTCACACATACACACACACGTACATACGTTCATTCACATGGCCTTTATTCAAATGTGTCAACCGAACATGTGAGTGTGCCAACCGTTTCCGGCGAGTAGAGTCACACACAAAAAAAAAACGAACAGGAAATGAACACTAAAAGTTTGAAAATTTCTTTCTTTAAAAAAAAAAACGAGAGGAAATAAGTTCAAATATGTTGAGGGGAGAAAAAAAAAAGTTCAAAATTGCATTGTTGAGATTTAATTAAAAGAATTGGTTGTTCAAATTTGAAGTTCTTGTTTAATTGTTTTTTTTTTTATTTAATATCAAATTAAGGAGAAATTCCAAAAGGTCGGCGATTTAAAAAATGGCCAAAAAAAGCACGTGCCGTTGCAATAATATCGCAGTTTGACAAATCGAATTAAGGTAAATCGTTTTATAACTAAGGATTTCTTTTCTATGAATTCCAGCCTTTAAGGGGGGCTTTACATTTTCGAGCTAGAAGGACACAAGTGGCCATTTAGGAGACCAAAACTGTCTTTGTAGAGAAAATCTCCGCGATATTTATAAGCAGACTCAATTAGACTCCGTAGACCACCCGTTGAATCATTGTGAACGTTGAAAAGCCTACTGAGTCCACCGTCATCAATATCAGCCAGATCCTTGAGGTCCCTTAAGAAAAAATAACCTTGGTTTTTATTACTTTTCCTCAGACAATTTCTCAAACTAATGCCTTCAATGATTTCTCTTTCAACCTCAATTCGAGTTACCATCATTTTCTCCATTTAATCCCTTAAATCGTTATACATATATTTTTAACGAAAAATCATCATAATAATCACTCGTACTTACACACAATTAATTTTCCCCAAAGTTCTAATGTAAATGAAAGCTATGCCATTTAAAACTAAAATTCTTCATTCTTTCCCCCCTCTCGCACATTTGAGCTATACGACAGCTTCCAAAGCTGTAATGACGCCTGAAATCTTATTTAAGAATTCGGTATTTAGCATTAAGACACCTTTTGCATGATGCAATTTTTGGGGAAAATGTCTTTAATGGAATCCTTTAAATACCAGCCATGACATGGCTTCATGTTGAACTGTATGTGTCATTAGAGCTTAACAGTAGACCAGGATAACCTCGATTCACTTACAGCTCCTAATGCAATCTACCGAACAGCCACATCAACCAATCTGTACACCCGATATGCAAACATACATGCGTATAAATGTGCGTTCACAGTGGTGTGCAGAAAAATAGCGGCATAGGTGGTTCTAAGGAAAACGATAAAAAAAAGATTTCTTGTATTTCAGATAAATTATTTTATGAAAACAAAAAATAAAAATCAAATCAATGTTCTTTTTAGCGCTTACGTCTACAGGATGGTGATGGTCGTACAGTAGCAACATTGGCAACATTTTAAATATTGGAAGTGCTACGACATGGCTACTAGTCAAGTTCGATTTCATTTTCGTTCGATTCCAACCAGTTGAATTTTTATTTTTTATTTTTTATTTTTTATTTTTTATTTTTTATTTTTTATTTTTTATTTTTTATTTTTTATTTTTTATTTTTTATTTTTTATTTTTTATTTTTTATTTTTTATTTTTTATTTTTTATTTTTTATTTTTTATTTTTTATTTTTTATTTTTTATTTTTTATTTTTTATTTTTTATTTTTTATTTTTTATTTTTTATTTTTTATTTTTTATTTTTTATTTTTTATTTTTTATTTTTTATTTTTTATTTTTTATTTTTTATTTTTTATTTTTTATTTTTTATTTTTTATTTTTTATTTTTTATTTTTTATTTTTTATTTTTTATTTTTTATTTTTTATTTTTTATTTTTTATTTTTTATTTTTTATTTTTTATTTTTTATTTTTTATTTTTTATTTTTTATTTTTTATTTTTTATTTTTTATTTTTTATTTTTTATTTTTTATTTTTTATTTTTTATTTTTTATTTTTTATTTTTTATTTTTTATTTTTTATTTTTTATTTTTTATTTTTTATTTTTTATTTTTTATCTTTTATTTTTTATTTTTTATTTTATAGTTTTTATTTGTGGCTGAAGAAAAATATTTTTTTAGTTTCCCGACATTTTTTTTATATTTATATTTTTTGTAATTCAAAAAGATTCCTCTATATTTGTTCTATTTTATTGTTCACTAGTGTTTATTAACCGTAAGACTAACGCAATTTACCAACAAATACCTCACCTTTTACTCTATTATGGTTTCATTATTACAAACAATTTGTGTAGGTGTAAAGGTGTGTGTGTGTATCTGTCTGTGTGTGGATTTGGCTAAGTGCAGTTCATGTGTTTTAGGGTATTGGTGTCGGTGTGTGCGTTTGCGTGTGTCAATATATGTGTGTATATGAGTAGACACTGAAAGAAAACGTGTCCTCAAACTGATGAATTCTTACATTGCTTCTACCAACAACAGCCGCAATCTGGCAACACCCAGTTGCAGGCTCAACAGTATAAGCTCTGCATCACCAACAGTCTTGGAAATCATTTTGGCAATAAAGAGTTGGCAAAATAACAATTCTCCGTTATACGATAGAATACAAGCTGAAATTCTGAAAGCGGACCCAGTACATACGGCGCAACTTCTGCTTCTAATAGTTAGTTCCATGCGGACCAAAAACAAGATCTCCGAGGACTGGCTATGGGATATTTTGGTAATTCTCAAAAAAAAAAGCGAACTCTCTCAATGTAAAACTAACCCCAGTTTCATGAGTTTATCGATCGCTTTTAAAGTACCAAAAAAAATTAAAAAATAAAAAAAAATCGGCGCTAAGTGGGTTAAGGGAAATAAGTACCCAAAGTATGATCAACAGGTCCACTGGTCGACAATGATACGCTTCGAAATAACGAGTAATGATCCCCGAACCCGAACTGCTCTCTCCTGCAGTGCATCAGTCAACATAACGTTGTGGTTTATTTTCTTCAGTGTTTCTTTAAAGCATTGATGCTGGCTGAGTATGCTTATGCTAGTTAGATGTTATGTTAGATTTACATATTAAATTATATTCTCGTGCAAGTAAACGAAAATGTTAAACGTTATCTAATTATACCTTTGATAATGTTAATGATAATGAGGACGATGATAATGATGATGACGAGGACAAGGATGAGGACGACGACTACGACTATGACGACAACGATAATGGTGATGATGAGACAGACGGACAGATAGACTGAAATGAATATTTGTTGTTTGTCAGCTGAGTTTGCTACTGGTGATGCTGTTGTTTGCTGCCGACTTTACATACACACGTTTCGTTTAAGGATTTCCTGTTAAATGGCGAATATGTACATACGTCTACAAGTATGTGTGTATTTTATGCAAAGTATGATCAACTGCCATGTAATGTATGTTTAGACACACACACACACGTACTCTTTATCTCACACACACACCCCACTTAAACGCATGGATACACATAAATACATTCTATAAGAATTTTAATACAAATATTTAAAACATATACACGTGCAGTGCATATGTATGCTTATGCTGTATGTGTTTATTTGTTTAGTTGTAAAATACATTACATTAATGTAATTTTATGTCCTTAATGGATAAATTAAAGCAGAATTTACAAATTGAAATTCCTAAGCATTTTGTCAGCAAGCATTTTCAGCGTTGCCAATTAGTCGCTAAGAAAATCCCGTAATGGAAATTCTACAGATTACAGTTGACGTATCTACGACTTAATGTTCCAGTGCAAACTGGTGGCAGTAAAGCAGGAGCAAAAATTGTCGGCATACAGAAGTGAGTTATTTTCCAATACTTCTTCGTTTAGAAGATTCTGAGAAAAAAAAACGTTAAATTATGGTAAAAAACAGAAGCTTTTACAAAGTAACAACCTGTTTCCATCAAATGAATTCGTTTGCAAATTGTCACAATTAGAAAATTGAATTTTTGATATCTGTTAGAGAATGACATATGGAACGTACTTCCAAAAGCAATAACCGTTTCATAACGAACAATCGAATTCGTTTCACGGAAACCAGCCCTTAATGTATAGGAATTTATTTTTTATCGTCCACCATAAGATGGAGTATCCACATGACGTCCTGATAAGAATCAATAATCATACTTTGAAGTGATTTAAATGACCTGGTAATACGAATTATTTTCAAACTTCGGACCTTCGAAATACCAAAAAAACAAACAATGAGTTATTTACCAAATTATGACTCAACCAAACATCTGATAAAACGTAACAGAGTTTAAAACGTTTAAGAACTTAAATAACAAATATTTAGCTAAAATAAAATCCTAAAAAATCTGATTCAAAAATATTTTTCTTACCCAAAAAAAAAAAAATTAAAGCATTTTTCTGCGATTTATGTTTTACTGCTGGCAAAAGAAAGGAAAATTGTATAGAAAATTATTTAACTGTCAAAATCACTTGAAAACATTTGCATACATTCAGGGTTCTTTGCCATTGCATATGTGTATATGTGTATCCACATGCATTGGTATGCGCATAAAATAAATAAAACCATATTTTATACCTCAGGCAGAGACTGGGTGTTTTAATGTATGTATGTGTATGAGAGTGTGTGGGTTTTTTTCTGAATACATTTGAATTTATCTGGGAATGTGTGTTAAGTATTGGCTTTTCAAGATGAGTGTGGATGATGTCTCGACTTTTTTTTTGCTGTTGTTGTTGTATTTATTTAAATTCACCTTGGAATAAATTTGTTTAAATAAACGCGCTGGCGATTGTTGTGTGTGTGTGTGAGTATTTACAGCCTGATGAACGCCATCAAACAACGCCAGACAAATTCAGGTCAAATTTTATGTAATTTATGTGCTCACCAAAAAGGTACCGACACACAGAGAAAATAAATAGAAAAAAAACCCGGACGACCCACGTAAAAATCCTCTTATTTACATTTGATTAATATGCCTGACCTTCACTTGTTTGAGTGTTGGAGGGATGTGGGAATGGAGCCATCTGAGCTACATCCTAAAAAATAAGACCATACATATTCTTATGAAGCGGCTGAAACATCACTCGAAGACGTAGTTTATCACAAACATCGATTTTGTCTGGCTGACATGAAATCCGTAAGTAATTGGAGAGCTGCGGCCAGACAGAAGCGAAAGTTGATACGATGCCTTCTCATAGCGGAGAACATGAACGACAACGATAGCCTATAGCAGAGACTTGACCGTTGTCATTTCTCTGGACAATCAATGACAATTAAGCCTGGGGATACCCTAAAAGCTGACAAATCCTTGACAGTTCTTTGGTTCGTTTTCGCATTGACGATAGAGACGATTTTCCTCAAGCAAAATGGCCACACCAACACATAATGTTGTCGGTGAATGAGTAAGGAGACGTTGGGGGTGGCAGGGCTATGAGAAGGTCACATGGCTGGCAAATAATGCCGGACGGAGAGGGACAATTGTGTGTGAGTATGAGTTATGGGGCTGACCTGATCTAAGGAGAAAAACAATTGGTTTTCGGTGAATTGATATCACCAAACTTGTTGAATTATGTCTTGGACATTGAGGTGTACTACGCGGACATTGAAGTGTATACAAATTTTTGTAATGAATAATCAATAGACAATTTCGATGTTTTGTGGTCCGCTGAGTACAAAAATTGCCAAAATCTAGGAATAATTAAATGAATAATTTTTTTTTGAGACAAAAAAACGTCGCATTTCATAGAACACAAATTAATCGAAGAAAAAAATGAAAAAATAATTAAAAAAACAAAATTTCGAGTACAGAAATTATCGAAATATATGAATACGGTAATTTTAACATAAAATTTTTTTGAAACCCAGGTTGTCATAACTTTAATGTGAATTATCCGAAGTTTTTTAAATTTTGAAAAATTTACAAAAAAAAGAAAATTATAAAAATAAAAATTTAATAAATATATAAAAAAAAAATTGAAAAATAAAAAAAATTTTTTTTTAAAAAATAAAAAAAAAGGATAAATTAAATTTTTTGTAAAAATTTACCCAAAAAAAAAATAAATATTTATAAAAAAACATTGTGAAAAAATATAGAAAAAAAATATGATAAATTAAAATTTCTAAAAAGTTCTCAAAAAAACCAACAAATTTTGAAAAATTTCTCAAAAAATGTACAAATATATATTATAAAAAAAATGTTTGATAGAAAATACTAAAAAATTACAACATAAACCATTAAAATTTGTCAAAAAAAAATTAAAAAAAAACAAAAAAAAAGTATCAACAATTTTTTGAAAAATTTCTCAAAATTTTTTGAAAAATTTCTCAACATTTTTTTTGAAACATTTCTCAAAATTTTTTTTGAAAAATTTTTCAAAATTTTTTTTTATAAATTTCTCAAAATTTTTTTTTATAAATTTCTCAACATTTTTTTTGAATAATTTCTCAATAAAAAAAAATTTTAAAAATACATTCAAAAAAAATTTCTACAAAAAAATTATGAAAAAATGTTTGATAGAAAAGATTAAAAAATTTAAATATAATCACTGAGCTAATTTTAATCAAAAATTTTTGAAAAAATTCTCAAAAAAAAAATATATTTAGAAAAAAGTTCTCAAAGAATAATATGAAAATCAATAATTTGAAAAATATTTGAAGAAAAAAATTTAAAAAATTCTCAAATAAAATACGAACAATATATCAAAAAAGTTTGAAAGAAAAAAATAAAAAACATTAGCAAAAAAAAAATTTAAAAATTATCACTTAGCTAATTTAAATCTTCGCCTTTAGTGCATTTGATTACGAATGACAGTTTCCAAGTTATTAATAAAGTTCAGTCGGAAAACGTTGCTTTCATTAATTTTTTTTTGGTTGAAAAAACTCATAGTAAATCAAAATTAAAAAAAGTGTCCATTTTGCAAAACTTTATCATAAAGCTACCTATCTAACAATTAAAATGAGGTGTGGATATTAAAATCCTAGAATTTCATTCGATTTTATTCACAATTTAGTGAAGGCACCTTGTGGCACAAGAGTAAACTTTTTCTTTAAAGAAATTAAAAATGTATAAACAAATTTACAAATAAATTAAAAAAATGTGTCACAAAGTAATTTTAAATCTTTGCATTTGAATCTGAATGACAGTTTCAGAGTTATTAACAAAGTTAAGTGGGAAACTTTTTTGCCAAACTTTTTTTTTTTGTTGAAAAAATTCATAAAAAATCGAAAATAGAAAAAGTGTGGATTTTTAAAGTTACTTATCTTACTATTAAAATGATGTATAGATCATTAAAATCGTTAGATTACTGTCGAATTTATTTCCAATTTAGCAAAGGAAATTTTTTAGGTTTATTCGAAAGACTAAAAGTTGTCTTTATTTATGGAACACGATTTCATTCAAGTGGCTCTTAATCGTTAATGAACCGAACAGAGGTTCTTCACGGTACCCCACAAAAAAAAGCCTAGGCCGCTGATATTGCCTAGACTGCTGATAGCAGGATTACCGAACTGGGTGTGCAAGAGGTCAATTTTGGGCGTGGGCAGTTAGCTGAAACCAAATATTGACTAAGTCCATGTCTTAAATTTCCGACCACAAAAATGAATTTGTTTTCATGCTTTTGTTGCGCTCACCGTTTATTAAATATGGGTTGCCTGGTTAATTTTTTAAGGATAAATTAACAATGGTGCCAGGAAATATTTTATAATTTACCTACGTCCACGATTTTAAGCCAAACAATCAATTGTCCTCGGGGCAATATTTCGAATTAATAAAACTACTCCTACTCCTTACGACTACATGGGCCATTGTTCTATTAAAAGTTTTTTTTTTCAAAAAAGGGGAGTAAACATTTTACATTTCAAACACAATATTATGACTCATGGGTCCTTTGGCAATATTATTCGAATTGACTTTAAAGTTATTCGTGCATGGAATATAAATCGTTGTCTGGACGGTATCTGCGTGGTTTATTGAAAATAAATGCCAGCTCATGACGAAAAACAAGGACAACACGGTCCTAACTAAATTCGTAGGCTTTAATCAATAAATTATCCGGCCTTTTGCAGTTGGCACTGTCAGAAAATGAAACCGTGTTGTGTGCTGTGTTATCAGGCCACAGCCAAACAACAGCAACAACAAGAAACAACAAATCCTTATCAAAGAAGTGTTGACAATATCGACAAACAACACAATTCTGCTCTGACAACAATGCCAAAATCATTAATATTCTATTTCTTATAAGCTGCTGCTGCTGCTGCTCCACCACCCGCACCCAAACAAACGCCATCACGGATCAGCTACCAAATGCGGGGGTGGGGGGAGTTCTTTCCCTACAGCTTCACTGCCTTTATAAAGTATGTATTGTTGTTGCTGTCACTGTATTCGCCGCCATTGTTGTTGCTGTTGTTTAGTTTAGAGTTTATTATACATTGTGGCTTTAATCCCCAGGCTCCGATAAAGCAAGCGCCAGCTCAGGGAGCAAATATCGCAAACAGTTTCAATGGAATTATAACAATAGTAAGTCTGACACAAATACCAAACGGTAAACGGCAGCCTTAGCAGCCGTGCCAGTAACCGTTGCCGAACCCACCATCTCCCCCATCTCACCCCATCACCACTCACCATTCAATTCCCAACAGCCGCATACCTCAGCCAAACAATGGAGTTCGATTTTCCGAGTGGGAGGCTGAGCAGAAAGTGTTTTGGATATCCCCCCCCCTTGTCACCGTAACAAAAAAGGCTGAGAAGGACCAAAAGTGAAATTTATGATATACGGCTTGTCTTATTGTTGTCGCTGCCAAACTAGAATCGTTTATCGGAAGGAAAATTTGCAAAATCGCTAATCAGTTAACAATGGCCTTATGTTCTTTCGGGAGCGAGCTCATTGTTTTGCAGGTCTTTTGAGGAACTGGCAACATATTATTTATGAGCATACGCTTACGCTCTAATCGGATGTCAAAGCTAATGTTATGTTTGGAAATATTTATTGTGCTGCCGGCAAATGGGCCATACGCCTGATCAATGCTGACTTCACTGAAGAAAGCATTAAAAAAAACAAAGGAATATTTTTGCACCTATAAAATAAATGAAGAGCATGATTTAGAGTGAATGTAAGAAGAACGAAATGTTAGTCAAAAGAGACCTCTTAAAAAACATACAGAATTTTCTATAAAATTCAATATTGGCAATAAATTTAAATGTTTAAGGAAATATAAAAAGAGTTTTATGAGAAGAAACTGAAAAGATTCCAAGACGACGATGAGCTCACGATTCCTTTGGCGCCTACACTCATCACGAACGCCAATGGAGTTATAGATTTTGCGAAACAGTTTTCTGTAAAAAAAACGCCCAGCCTACGTTAGATTAAGCCAAAAATAACCAACAAGGTCTTGGAAAATTGAGTTGACAGGATGCTTCACTGCGAAGCCAGCCGAGGCAGCCAATAATATGACAAAACAAAAAATCATCTGCGTCCATTTTTTTAATTATTTTTTAATTAAACTAAAATTTAGTTACTGAATCGCTAACTAGCCCATTTTCATATCCTCAACATATAACCATCTCGTAAATGCCGACTACTTTACGTGTCAAAGATTCTTGCCTTTAAATGGTACGTCCAGGTCAGTAAGTATACAAATCCTATCATGTTCACTGCATTTTTAATTGATTTACCCCACTATCTCCTCCGTACTTGGCTCTGGAGCTGCAAAGGCGTCTCTGGAGATCCTGTCCATGTATGGGGGATACATTTCATGTTCATCTGTCAATATTTATTCCCATCGCTCTAATGTGGGGCATGGTCCCATAGCTTTTAAGTAATGATTACTAATCGTAATAATTACTAATTAAATTAAATTTTTTTAAAGATCAGTAATGACTAAATCGCGACTATATTCAGTTTCTAAAGACTTATTATTGATTACATTTACAAATAATCTAAAAATAATTTGGATTACTTGTGATTACAATAAATAATCAAAAATAGTCGAAAGTAATCAGAAAATAATCCGACTAGTTTACTTTTAATTATTTCTGATTTTTTTTGAAGTCTATTGCATTCATACTAATGTAATGTCATTAAGGCCCGATTTATACAATGACTTGATTTTCGCCGCAGAGAAAATTTCGGGGTAGAAAAAAAGTCACAAATTTGATTTTTTTTTTTGAAATTTCTTCTTTACTTTTTTTTTTACATTTTTCTTTGTGACAATTTTACCAATCAACAAGATCAGATTAGATTATTTGTAATGGTAATCAATTACACTACTCAACAAAATGAAAAAAATTTCATGTACTCCGGGTGCGATAATTTTTTCTGTGTAGATAACCTTGACATGAGCTCGAAAAACGCAATAAAAAATTTTTTTTTCGTTTGGTTTTTGTTTTTTTTTTTTTAATTTTAAAAAAATTTTTTGGTTAATTTGTTTCGTCTGGCATAACTCGGGAACCACTAGCCCGATTTAATTGAATTAAATTTTAATTTGCTCGACATATGCACAACTTTGTCTATGGTAAGGTTTTTTCTTTTTTATTACAAAAAAAATTAAAATTTGTTGGGTGACAAAAATATATGACTTTTTTTGATTTTTGAAATTCATACCTTTACTCAATTGCGAATAAAAGCGAAACGCGTGCATCGATTTTCATGATCTTTGTCTCATTTTGCTCATAGGTATGTGACTTTACGTAAAAGTAATAAGATTTGACATTTTTTTTCATTTTGGATTTTTTATGGATTTTTTTAAAAAAAAAAATTTAAATCTTTAGGCAAAAAATAAGTTTTTTCCTTTATATATTCATTTTTAACTTGGAAACTGTTGCTTGTACAGATTAAGGGAATTGTAATTTTAAATTTTTTAAAATTTAATTCAATTAAATCGGGCTAGTGGTTCCCGAGTTATGCCGGACGAAACAAATTAACCAAAAAATTTTTTTTAAAATTTAAAAAAAAAAAATAAAACAAAAACCAAACGAAAAAAAAAATTTTTATTGCGTTTTTCGAGCTCATGTCAAGGTTATCTACACAGAAAAAATTATCGCATCCCGAGTACATTTTGACTGTTGACTAGTGTTATTTATCCCAAATGTTTTTGTAGAGAATTATAAAATCAATACAATTCTTTGTAAAAGTAATCTAATTTATTACTAATCGTAATCGAATTTTAACAGCTATGCTGGGGCCATAACTGATCGTCTTCATTCTCGCGATTTCGTCGTCAAATTGTCTTCGGCAACCTGTTGTTATACCCTACAATTTTTGTTGTCAGTTCACCCTTTCTATAACTTCCAAAAAAAAAAAAGTCTTCGAGTCTGCACTCCTTTCAACTGGGGTGACGTTGTTTGATGTGGGACATTAAAATCCCATTCGTTTGAATTTCGAAATTCGTAAAACTAATTTTCCACTATATGTTAATTTGTTGATGAAACTTTTTTTTTTTATTTATATGCTGCTCTCACTAAATACCTGTAATTAAGTTAGTCAAGAACAAACTGTGAAACAAATACTCAGGTAGAGTCGACAAGAAAAAGCGCAACCTGTTGCCTTATTAAGTAAGTGTAGCCGAAAACAGCCAACCCCCCATCCTACCACCGCCAGGTCATTTCTACCCACAATATACTACACCTATCGTCGCCCCTTGGGGGGAGGAAGAAAACAAAAACTTCCCGCCATGCATGCATACACGAGCAAACACTTTAATTAGATGTTACCCTGCAAACATTTTTGAGATTTTTTGGCGATGATTTGTTTGGCGATGATTACGCGATCTTTCTCAGGGAATAAAAATCGCCAATCATCGCCTACGCCTTACAACTAAGCGATGAATATGCGAGCGTAATAAAGCAAGACAAATTTTTTTCTAAAAACACTTAAATGTGAAAACAATTTTGATGACGTTTACGATGTGAATCGCGCGCCATCGCCTACGCCTTGAAACTAAGCGATGAATATGCGAGCGCACATAAGTAGCGGGAAATCTTCCTCACAATAGTTTTTTTTGTTGCATTTTTTATCGTTTAGAGTTGAGTCATCAGTGTTTTTTCATAAGTTTCGATGGATTTTTTTTTGTCTTGTTGTTTTGTTAATGTAACGGGAAAATGAATATTTGGTTTCAAGGGCAATTAGCAAAATTATCATTTAGTAAGTGACAGTGATCTGTGAAGGGTGTGTAAAAAATTCATAAAAATGTTGTCAAACAAGGCTTTACGGTTGAAAAGTAAGAGGGAAGCATCCAAATTAATAGCGAAAAATGCAAGCTTAAATGAAATAGACACAACTAGTGCAGAGGCCGCGACAATTGATATTTTAGAAAATAATTCTACCCAAACAGTGCATCGTTTGGTGAACGTTGAAAATGTGGTTGAATTAAATGTTAACGTTGTTGAAGAAAATGTGTTGCCGACTGAGGAAAGTCAGAAAGTAAAGGGACGAAAACAAAGCATACCATTAAAAAATATGTATTTCATATCCCTTCTCAGAGGTTTGTATTTTATACGATTTTATAACATAAAATATATTTAAACAACTTTTCTTAAATTTTACAGAAGTATGGCAACAAAAGTTTAATAGCGCCGACGATTCCATTGTCAACCACGTTCTGCAGCAACATTTCGTGCATGCTAACGATCGCCTCGCAAAACGAAAGGACCACAAATAAATATTTTTTTTAATAATTATTTTTATTTTTTATATTTTTAATGTAACTGAAATATTAATTAATGAAATGCATTTAAAATTGTTGTTAAAATGAATGAATACTCTGTCATCCTTATTTTGATCCCATTACAGATTCGCTAAATGCGAATCGCGGGCGAATCGCTAAATGCGAATCGCGGGCGAATCGCGAAATGCGAATCGCGGGCGAATCGCTAAATGCGACTCGCGGGCGAATCGCACACGCGAATCGCGACAGGCACACAGGCGATCGATATGGCGAATCGCCTAACCATAATTTATTGATCGCACGCGATGTATCGCCGCGATATTACACAACTCTTCGGCGATTCGCGCGCGAACAATAGGCGATGGAAAATGTTTGCAGGGTAGCAAGTTATACCAACGCTCTCACACACACACCCACTCATTTGCATTTCTGTTGAATACCACAAAAACCACTTATATTTACAAAATATTAACATAAACAGTTAACAGTGAAACGCGTTAACAAATTGCATTTAATTGCCATAGCAGAGGGGCCAACAACAACCACAACAGCAGCAACGAAACATTCATAAATACAAATGAATGAAAGTAAATGTTAAATACCCGTACATTCATATACACAGGTTATACTCGCGCTCTCTCTCTCTCTCCCTCCCACTTTCTCGTACATACTCCCGCTCAGACTCATTTAGTCAGAGGTAACTTGTGCTGTAAATTGCTTATTGTCACGCAGCATGATATTTGACATACAAACATGCACGCACCCACACATATACACACGATGTCTCAAACACCGCGGTTGTACGGAAGCTCTCGCAATCCCCTGCCATACACACATACTCGTACATCCCGTTGAACTCTCACTGCTAATCATTATCGCTACTACCTCCTTACTCTCTTGTATGTAACAAACACTCACACCTTCAGACGTTCTTTGGCCAAAGAGAACACACACACGTATGAGTTTATTTGCGCGTAATATGAGTTCATCAGTGGTTGGTGGCATCGCACAGTGGCCAAACGTGAAGTAAAAACGGCAATTGTTTGTTAATGAACATTTACATTAGACGGGGTTCGCGGAGATGGATGATTCGGAAATACATATTTTTAGATAAACAAAATGTTGAACACAGGACAACAGCTTCGAAAATACAGGACTCGATCATCTGCAGCCGATTTTTTTCCAACGATTTTCCCAAACTATCCCACTGTCACTATCGACAAATAGCAGTGGAAGTGGCTGTGGGAATGCGTGCTTTGGGGGGAGTGCGTATTTTTTAACTTCCTGTTTTTTTTTTTTTGACAATGTGTGGAGGTGTTAATGTTTTTAAAATATAAACAGAAAAAAAAAGTAACAGCAGCAACGTGAAATATACGCGGGCGGGTATGTGTGTAATTAATGTGTAGTCACACAATGAGAAATCTGTATTTCTGGCGATAGCATAAAGTAACGATACACTGCGGGCTAATGACTGCCAACGAGGGGTAGACATTTCAGTTAGGATATTTAGTATTTAAAAGCAAGTAAACAGGGAAATTGATAGAAGAAAGCATATGCAGGAATTCATTTCATGGTGCATAAAAATTGTCAATGTGGATGGGTCCATGACATTCAGTGCATCTAGGTTACGGAGATATGGCGGCCCCGATGTTGACAAAAATGTTTGTCCTAGAAAAAGATCCCATTTGGTAGCCGCATTGTATTCACCCCATATGTCATGGTTCTGGGCTTCATAGTGATAATCAGGTAAAACTCACGAAAACAATAAAGATGACAATAGAAAACAATAAAGATGACTTCGGCAACGAAAATTTGCCTTGAAAACAGAAAATGGTCTGGTAAAGCTCAATGCAAATTTTAGTTGCCGAAGTCATCTTTATTGTTTTCTATTGTCATCTTTATTGCTTCGTGCATTCGGCTTTTCAGCTAAACTCAACTAATGGAAAGCCGACCAGGGAGGCCAGCAAATTTATCCCTTTTTTTTGTGGTCAGCACACATCAAAGAAATTTTAATTAGAAATGTTTGAAACCAGTAACCGTTCAGACATTTTTCACCTATTTGCTGGCAGACAAAATAAGTGAACATCCAACCATATCGTGGTGAATGGTGGTGAATGGCTCGTTCTGCGACCAAATCACCATCAGGTCTTGAAGGGTTTTTCGGAAGCCATACTGTAGATAATTCAGAACTGCTTAAGACTCTAGATAATTTAACAGAGGGTTATGAACCATGATCTCCATAATATTCGAAGCAGCAGAAAATATTGCAATGGCGCGATAATTCGCAGGATTTGTAGCCTCACTTTCTTTCCATGGGTTCGGCTTAATAATGGAAACTTTCCAGCCTAAGATATGCTGTCAACCTGTGGACGGCCTATCGTCAAATAGCATTTACACAATGAATACGATCCGGGCTGGATGTTTTGTTTACATGGAGTTCTGCAAGCCTACGTTTCATTCTTCTGCCAATACCAGGAGCATGAGGCCTTTGTTGTTCTTTCTGCCTATTTTTTTTTAAATATTTTTATATAATTTTTCCATTGTTATGTTGTAGAAGTCACACAAGAAATTATTATCCTATCGCAGAGTGCTTGTGGTGTATTGTTCACCGAGGTTGCCTGAGGATCAGGCGTCACTTAGAGTCAGACTCGCAAGACTTACAGGTGTCGCAGGAGTTTCATATGCCCAAATGGTTTCATAAAATGTGTGTATTTTATTAGACCTTCAAAGGCCGCTTTATGGTCGAGGAAAAGTTGAGATGTATGAGTTTGCTTGTCATGGATATTTTCAAGGATTATTCGAACTATGAAGATTTGGTCGATAAAAGATTGGCTGTACCTGAAGCCAGACTGAAGATTTGGTCAGTTTGGGCTTCAATTGGAACATAAATCCGATATTATTTAGCGGTAGCTGACCCAAACGAGTTTGTCACATTTTTATGAATGGGTCATTACGGGATTACAATCCTGTAAGAAGATAAAGTTTGATAGTCTCTGGTATTATCAATTCAAAACTCAATTTTGACTTTGTGTTGCTTTCTCTATGTACGAGTATGTGTGAGTGTGTCCTACATAACCGTAAACCTCAAACCATGACCAACAACAAAAAGTGAAATTTTCACTCACCTCTTTACACACAAAACAACTCCGGGCAGCGGACAACAACAAACAGTAAAACGTGTTCGTTCGTTCATCACCATTCAACGGCCTGACTCTGCTGACACTGTGGTTGTTGTTGTTGTTGTTGTTGTTGTTGCTTATAAAAATGAAAACATAACATTTGATTTTATGGTATTTTTATTTGACATGCGAGTGGGGAACGCTACACACACACACACATACAATTTGCATACCCTTCGCCGGGTTTGGCCTGACATTTTTCACTTTTCTTTCCTTTTGCTACCTTTTACATTTCGCTTTGTTTTTTTTTTGGGGGTGTGGGGGGATGGGGGTACGAGCCGGCAAACAATTTATGTTTTACATGCCGTTGTTGCCACACTTTATGGTGTTTATGTAAAACATGCATAATCATGATTGTCATGATAACCGTCAATTTGTGTGTTTCCGTGTTTGGTTGTGATGTCGTTTCTTGTTTTTTTTTTGTTTTTTTTTAATTTTCTAAGTGTTGCATGGTTTTGGCAACATGAAGTGGAGTTGGAATAGGAGTGGTTTGTAGGGCTGTAGGGTGATTAACACCCAAAGTACTCATTTGTTTTTTAATGTTTAACTTTTTTGTTGCTTTTGATATGAAGTTGTCGTTGATCACAAGGTAAATTGAGTTGTCTAACTGGTTGAAGTCTCTGTCACGATGAAAGCTTGATTTATATCATGTATTTTATTTCATAGACAACAGTGCTGAAATTATGTTTGAATGTTGTCATACAAAAAAGGATATCGTGTACATTAGGGTGGAGTGAAATTTTTTTTTTTTAATTTGAAAAAGTTAACCTCGGAAAGAGATGTAGTCTGGGGTCCTAATGAGGGGAAAAATAAAGAAAAAAATTTAAAAAAATTTTTAGGGGTCGCGCCACTCCCTCGAAATTTGGAAATTATCGCTATTTTGGCGTTGATTTTAGAAAAATCCTAAAAATTAACGACTTAACTTATTCGAAATTTATTTTTGAGCTTGTTCA
Source organism: Hydrotaea cyrtoneurina (assembly GCA_958296145.1). Lineage (NCBI taxonomy): Eukaryota > Metazoa > Arthropoda > Insecta > Diptera > Muscidae > Hydrotaea > Hydrotaea cyrtoneurina. Next base: position 11,449,362 of record OY282516.1, read on the forward strand.
GTGCCCAAACAAAAGTATTTGAGGCAAATATGAGGATAATCGACTAATATTTGTAGCTTTAGTGGCGATTTCATTGTTCAGTCAATTTTCTGAAGAAGGGACGATTTGACTTATTTTACTTTTTGAAATTTTTGAACAATGAGAAATTTTTTTTTAAATTTGTTCGTGCCCTTATTTCATTGTTTACGCAATTGCAAACATTTATTGACATAAAACTTTTTAGGATTTTCTAAAATCAACGCCAAAATAGCGATAATTTCCAAATTTCGAGGGAGTGGCGCGACCCCTAAAATTTTTTTAAAATTTTTTTCTTTATTTTTCCCCTCATTAGGACCCCAGACTACATCTCTTTCCGAGGTTAACTTTTTTTTTTTGAATTTCACTCCACAGAATTGAACATGGATATTCTGCCCAGTATCTAATTCCAAATGGTTTTTTTTTTGGAGACCAACACTCAGGGGATTCCCCCTATGAATGCAATGCACTTTGTTAGCGATAGAAAAGAAGTGTATTGGAGGGGGGAAACAGGGTGGGGGGAAACAGGGTGTAGAGTTTGTTAATGTTTGCTTTAATTTGAAGATTATTCCACATGCAAAAATACGGCTGAAGAACGACTTTTCTCTATAGTGCGTCGTCCGGTCAACCGACCACTTGACAATGTACTGATGAGAGAAAATTATCACTGTTTTGCAAAAATTACACTGAGGCTCCAAATCTTTGGAGGCCCATAAGAAAAAGTTCATGACTTCGGTGAAACTGTGAAAGACGGGTCGTTTTTTTGTTTGGTCTTTTATCACGTACTGGTGTCCACATATGGTTATATTTTTCCGTGTTGCACTGTGTAATACACAGCTAAAATAGTAACTTGTCGGGGTAGAAAAGTAACCAACCCCTTTACGTTTCTCTCCCTATCCCTCAGTTCAAATGACCACGACAAAGGAAAACTTTTTGCATTTATCCTCTTTTTCGTGTATGATTTTTATAAATAACACCGTGTTACACACATTCTATCCTATGAACCAAATTTACTTTTTCGGAAAGGGGATAAAAAATAAAAATACACGTGTATCGGCGATTTTCATATACACGTCAGAATTTTTTTTTTAAGTTTGAAGTATGAAGCTCGTATTGGTCTGTGTGAAAGCCTTTGGACCGATTTTTAACCCTTTTTCAGTGATCCAATCGAGCTGATTTTTTGCAGGCAGACTCGTGGAAATGTCTGTAACACGTCAAATTTTTTAAAAAATTGATTTGAAATTGAACAATTCTCAGATTTTCCTAAATTTTTTTTTTTTTTTAAATGGTTATCGTTTTTTTTAAGGTTTCAGTTCAAAAAACATTTTTTTTCGTAACGCTAGTTTAAAAATTTGGAGTCTCTTCAAGTTATGCTAAGAAAAGTGAAAAAATATTTTTTTTTTCAAAAATAATAAAAATTGGGGAAAATCTGTGAATTGATAAAAATTGTTTTTAAAAAATTTGAAGTGATACAGACATTTCCACGAGTCTGCCTGCCAAAAATCTGCTTCTGACGTGTACATGAAAAACGCCGATACACGTGTATTTTTATTTTTTCCCCTCTTTCGGAATATGTGCATTAAGTTCATAGGACAGAAAAAAATCTATTTTTTGTAACACGGTGTAATAAATAAACAAAATTTTTTACTAGTCTCTGTCCCACATAAAATTATATTAAAATTTTTTGATTTTTTTCTCCATCGATAAAAGGCGAAGTACACACAAACATCCTGAATCACACACACACACTCACTCCCACACAGGAGAGACAGGGCAACCTTCGTTTAAATTCGTTTATTGTAAAGAATGATTGTCGAGATGGTGGGATGGCGCGCATACAACATTTAACAATTTTAATAAAAACATTTGTCATTTTCTGTGTTGTGATAAAAATCATTTATTTACGAGAAAATAATGTTTGTTTAACCGCAAAGTATTCACATACAGCGGGGTGAGGGTACACGTACGAGGGCATCTGCATAGAGATGTGTGCCTACGAGGGTGGAGTCAAAAGGCGGCAGATCAGGCAACGAATATTTATTTTGTTTATATAAACTGGGACATAGACGTTGGGGGGCAATTATCAAGGGAGGCGCAGATCAAGGGAAAAGGGACATGCAGATCCTGGCTATCGTGAACTGGAGAAGTTGAGCTCAAGACCGCAGTTCTTTGGAAAGAATTTATTAAGTAGAGAAAGACCAAGACCTTAAAGAGAATCTTAAAGAAAGAGAAAGACCTTAAGAAACGAACTGGTCTTGGGCGAAACTTAAAATCTTAGCATGACGTTTTCCAGTTCCTATAAGCAGGCCAAGGTCAACAATCAGTTGTAGAGCCAACCCAAATAAGTAAATAAATTGAAACGAAATCGACTTTACCATAGAGAACCTTAAGAATCGAGTTGGTCGCGGTCGTAACTTAAAATCTTAGAATCACTTTTACCTATAAGCAGGCCAAGGCCAACAACATGTTATAGGGCCAACCCAAGTCAATAAATAAATAAATTTGTACGAAATCGTATATATCCTCTGAAATAGAGAGGCTTAACAATTAAGCTTGGTCTTGGTCGAAACTTAAAATCATGGAATGACGATTTCCATTGCCAATAAGCAGGCCAAGATCAATAATAGGTTATAGGTTGGCTCTAAGTAAGTAATCGAAATAGCCTGTACCATAGAGATCCTTAAGAATCGAGCTGGTTTTGGTCAAAACTTAAAATCATTGAATGACTTTTACCCATAAGTAGATTCAAACGAAATCGTATAGATCCTCTGAAATAGAGAGCCTTAAAAAGTAACCTGTTCTTGGTCGAAACTGAAAATCTTACAATGCAGTTTCCCGTCCACCACAGCCTCCTATCGCCTATCAACCAGCACATACACTCACTTATATAAGTATTTCACATACTGACAAATATGTTCATACATAAATACAACTTTGCCTATTTGATTGAGGGTGAGAGGGTTTGCATGTGTGTGTGTGTATTGGCAATGGTAAAGGTGGTAACTGGTCCAATAGCTAACAAACACTATTATCTGCTGTTCACAAACACTTTTCATAAAATTTCATGTTTATGTATAACACAAACGACAACAGCGACAACGACTTGGATATACAAAAGGCCACTCACACACACGCACACACATTGAGTAAAAGACACTGTCTTATACACTCGAACATAATCGTATAAACAGCAAATGACACCTACTTTAAGCGGATGCTGGAGAGAGTACATACGCATACACACACACACACACACTTATACGAAACCCAAATATACATACACACAGGCGACTGAAAAAAAAGATGCTGCTGAAGCTCATACAAGAGTAGAACTTCCGTTTCCTTTGGAAAACATGCTCAAGCAACAACAGCAATATAAACAAACAAGACAGCCAGGCAGGCAGGCTAAGAGGCCCAAGCTACGAACCACCAATACAAACGAATCCTCCCCCCCCAACCCCCCGTACTCATGTAGCAACATCCGCATACAACTGCTTTGGTTGTCTTTGGGATGTTTGGCTATAAAAACATAATCACACACATACACATCTTACACACTCGCTCATGCACTCACACATACCTATGTACATGCATATATATAAAAACATACACATAATTTATGTGTTATAATGGCGTCTTCAAAAATTACAATGATTTGTCGCCTGATAATGTCAACATGGTTAAAAACAACACCATGGCCATGCCTGGTTAGCTGGAAATGGCACTGGTTCGGCTGTTTGGTTTCGCCCTCTCGTTGCTGCTGCCTGGTGTCTGGCTGGTATGGTTGCAACATTAACTGTTAACAAAGAAAATGGGGCCTCCGTCTTTGCAGTACAGTGCAGGAAACGACAATGACGACAAACAAGAGCTACAGCGATCATCACAGCATTGTATTGGATTCTAGGCAAGGACCGGCAGAATGATACATGAAACCTATACCATAAGCGAAATAGACAGGGCAGACAATTTGGTGTTGTTGGTTTCATTTCGTAAGGTTTGAATCGCCAGTGAAAAATTAGCATTATTTTAATAATTAACATAAGATTGAGACAGTCACCGCAGCGAGTTGGAGTAGGTGAGTTGTAAAGGAATGTTGAAATCAGCCACACAAGCTGATCCAAAGGAGAAGTTTTAGAGTAGAAAACTGTAAAGGAATATTGAAATTATTATAAGAGTTTTTGTCAGGCAGATCGAACTCCTGTAGGAAGCTGTGGAGTAGAAAACTGTAAAGGAATATTGAAATCATTATAAGAGTTTTTGTCTGGCAGATTGAACTCCGCTGCGCTCTATCCCTCATTTTAAAGCCTCGCTCAGTGAACCACCAGGTGCTCCGCCTATAAAACAGCCAATCGGTTTGGTGTAAAACCTGACAGAGCTCGTCCACTAGAGTGATTTCTTTTCTTTGCCCTCTCAGCTCTTCGTTAGATTTTACACTAGGCCGATTGGTTCTCCTTTGAGAAGAATAGTAGAATTCGACAGTTTTAATGTTCAGTTATAGTACGGCCTTATAGAAGCCATTTGGATTATAGAAAATGATCGTGGAGCTTACATTTAAATTTATCCATACCTGGTGGCCTCCAATCTACAGGGGTAATTCCTACAGATAGCAACTTGCTGTCTCCACCTTCAAATGTCAGTTTACTCATTCCGCCACTTGTGAAGACTCTTTAACATAAAATAGGTAGGTAGCCGAGTTTGTACCTCACCATCTACAATAATCGTATTAAATGATTTAATTTGTAAATAGCAGTGGTCCTCTTTCCAGTTTAGTGATCATATTCAAGAATTAGATGCTATCATGTGAATCTAATGAATTGTTCCCACTTGCGAGCCACAAATCCTGCTCCACCTTTAATCTGTCCTTAGTATGCGCAATAAAAATTTCAATATCATGGCTGGACTCACCGAAATAGTCTTTGGTATCATCGTTCCCGCCATCCATTTTGCCAACATAATCTTCTGAGCCATCAACGAAAAAGAAACGCCATACCCTTTGTCGTAGCTCAAAATCTCGTGGAATATTCGAGTTGACCGATAAAAGTTTAACCCCACTCCCCCCCATTTAATTTTATCTTTAGAATGTTATTTGCGAATATTCCATTAATTTATTAAAAACTTTATTTTAAGTTTTCCTCTTAAGCTCAATTGTTTAAAAGTGGAAAAATGTGCAAATCTGTGTATGCTGAGAGTGTGTGCCATTGAATCGCCCAATGTGTGTGTGTGTGAGAGTATGTGAGTGTGGTTGTAGATGGAAATTGCATATTTTATATTTTATTATCTTAGACATTAAGCTACCAGCGACGAGACTGAAAAAGATAAAATCTAATTTTTGTAGTTAATTTTCATGTAAAACAATACTCGGGAAATGTACTCTGACTCTACAGCAGCAGCTTCACAGCAACAAGAAGCAGCAGCAACAACACCAGCGCCATGCATACCACTTGACACAACAACAATGGCCAACAACAAAGACTTGTTGGTTATTATGATTATTATTGTTGTTGCCGTTTATTTATTATACTACGGCCTGGCCAAGAGGAGCTACAGCAGCCAGCAACAGAATCAACCGTAGCAGCAGCAGCAGCAGTAGCAGAATTATCATCAAAGACCGACCGTTAAGAAACAAAGGCTTATTGTTGCTGATGAAAAATAATATGGATTAAATTTATATGTATGTGTGAGTACACTCATATACACACATACATGTATACTCGTTGCACACGATGAGATTTTATTATGGACTCTTGTTGTTGTTGATAAAAGAACATTTTTCAATCTGGCAGAAAATATTTCCTCTTGTTTTTTTTACATAAAACAATGGCAAACACCAGAAACCAGTAACGTAACTCGAGACGACTGATCCTGTTAACAATTTTAAAGTTATTGCCACTTTAACTAAAGAAAATTGTATTTCTAAACTATGAAATGCCACTTACACGCATATGGCTAGTGAACGTTGGGAAAAGGAGTGTAAAGAAGTCAGCTAGCCTCTGGTATGTTAATGAAAGGCAGCGTGTCTTACTAGAAAACAAGGATTCGCCCAGGGAGGGATTTGCGCCGATATGGCTGTCACTGTAAAATAAAATGACAGCTGTCAAATAAAATGACACCTGTCAAATAAAATGACAGCTGTCAAATAAAATGACAGCTGTCAAATAAAATGACAGCTGTCAAATTAAATGACACCTGTCAAATAAAATGACAGCTGTCAAATAAAATGACAGCTGTCAAATAAAATGACAGCTGTCAAATAAAATGACAGCTGTCAAATAAAATCGCAGCTGTGAAATAAAATGACAGCTGTCAAATAAAATGACAGCTGTCAAATAAAATGACAGCTGTCAAATAAAATCGCAGCTGTGAAATAAAATGACAGCTGTCAAATAAAATGACAGCTGTCAAATAAAATGACAGCTGTCAAATAAAATGACAGCTGTCAAATAAAATGACAGCTGTCAAATAAAATGACAGCTGTCAAATAAAATGACAGCTGTCAAATAAACTGACAGCTGTCAAATAAAATGACAGCTGTCAAATAAAATGACAGCTGTCAAATAAAATGACAGCTGTCAAATAAAGTGACAGCTGTCAAATAAAATGGTAGCTATCAAATAAAATGACAGCTGTCAAATAAAATGACAGCTGTCAAATAAAATGACAGCTGTCAAATTAAATGACAGCTGTCAAATAAAAGGATTTTGAGAGAATTGGAAAGTCTGATATGCCAATGAATTCATAGTCTCTCTCATTCCCATTAATACAATTACATCTGTCTTTACATTTACAGTAAATTGTTTTAAATTTATCATGGGTTTTGCTTTCGTTCAGCTTTAAATGTTGTTCCATTTTTTTTTTGCTCCATTCCAACCATAATACTAAACGTTTCAAATATACAATTTATATAAAATATGCGGTTAACCTAATTTTTCAATTCAACCATAAAATCTGTTAAATACCCGGATTTTTTTTAAACCACCGCCTACCTCGGCACTAACAACAAAGTGTTATTTATACGTTGGGTCTGATGTGAATGGGAAGATTGGTTGGTTGGTTTTTTTTTTGTTTTTTTTTTTTGGTTTTCAGTGAAATTGAAAACCTCTAGATTAATATGAGCAATTTGCAGTAACCAAATATGATTATTGCAAATACAGCGAATCATATCACAAAATTGGTTTTGTATATGACAATTACATCGTTTAGTTTAGAAATTGCATAGTTTTTAAAATATATGTGATGCCCTACAACATAAGAGGGGGTATTATGAGATTAGGTTTTGAAATTGTAAATCGTAATGGAATAACATGAAATCCATCAGGGAGGTTAATAGAAAGTGTGGAGTGTGGTTTCGAATCTCCCAGCCGAAGTATTTTAGAAAAATAAGGGGAATCTTTAATGAGTTTTCTTAGAAATATCATTTGTTCGTTTTATAAATTCATTATTTTGTAGACCCCCCGTAGTGGCCATACTGACCGACTCCTATTCAGTGACATGAACATTAACTGATGTAACAGATTGCGGTTTTTCCAGCGAAGCAGAAATACCAATATTTGGTGTTTACAGAATATTTTTGTTAAAATGAATTTTATATTAAATACTTTATTAAATGTTTGTATTTTTTAAAATTTGATTTAAATGTTAAGCGATAATGGAAATGTTCTCGGTGGTAAAGTGAATATAGTTCAGGTCTCATGAGGCTTATGGACATACGTTAAGATTCTCGGGCAATTGCGAGTGCAGGTGTCACGTAAGAATGAAATATGGTGGTATAGTAAAGGATTATTTACCGATTATTTAATATTTATTTTAAATACTTGGCTGTTCTTGGCACCTGTCCCCTTGACTTGACTTTTACAATTGGAACATATTTCATGGCTCCAAAGTTTCTGCAGCTTTCCACTATACCCGACTACTTTGCACAGCCTGTAATAACAAATGTAATTTCATACCCTTGATTATATCCGACCTTCGGGGGCTGACTACGTTTATACAGGATATTGCAATTTTTTTTACATATCCTTGCATTATTTCTTTATTCCTTTAGTCGGCATACATCTATACTTACATAGATGTGTATATTTAAATAAGCCATGGTCATTGTCATGCATCGGTTGTAAAGGACAGTCTATTGTTGTATGCCATGTCTAATATGTGGTAATTGTGGTCAGGATGGCAGGCACGTTCAGGGATATATAACAGAGGCTATAAACAGGAAGCTAACAATACCACAAGATTGTGTGTATAGAACTGAAAGAGAATTGGCAAGGAAGTTGGAGAAACAATATTTTCATATGCGCAAAAAAAAAGATATACGTTCGTTTTAAATTTGAAATGAAATTAAAGAGGAACTTCCAATGCTGGCTTTTTTATTTTTCGACCCAAAATCCTTATTCATAATGAACTATGGAGCGTATGGTTTTTATGAATTGACAAAGCGACAATTTATCATACGCCACCTTGGCATTTAAGCAAATTTGATGCAGTCGGTGGTAAAACACACCAAAACTTGACCCCAAAAATTAAGAAATTGACCGAATGAAGCCAGAGTGAAGACAACGACTGTGGCACCTAGTTCCTAGAAGGCCATTGAACTGAGTCAAACTAAATCCGAACTTAAAGACAGGCGGAATATGTGACCATCTCAACAAAGTTAAAATGACCGGCCGTTCCGCGGACAGTGATGTCGTGTAACGATGCTGTGCTTTACTACACAAGGGCCATGGCGAGTCGTGCTCCTTGCAGGAGTAAAAGGAACAAATATATATATATGGCGAGTCATACTTTGATTCACTGTACTCCGAAGTTATGTCTTTAAGATTCCACAGCTCCTGAATAATAACAAAAAATCGCCAATAAGTATTACTGTTTATTTGAAAAGGAATAACTAGCAAGTCATCTACTCAAAATCAATCAATATCGATAATGAATCATATGCCAACTGATTTCATAGATTCTGCACACTTGTTCTCACAAATTGCTTATATTTCGAGTAACAAGAATCAACAACCACAGCAAAAAAAAAAACACCATATCAAAGAATAATTTCCACTAGATTTCACTTGAATTGATTTTTCAAACTCCCTCCTCCAGAATCGAACAAATGCTTGCCACTTTCCAAGTAATACCAGACAATAAAGGTGTTGAAAATCCCTCCCAGCCCCCATTTACCCACAGCATCGGCGATATTCCCTCTTCACCTTGATGCAAGTATTGTATGGCAGTTGTCTTGTTGCATTATAGTTCGATTTATGACTTTGTTGCAGCTGCCACAGATGCTACCGCATTATTGCAAATGATTTGTGATGCAATCGAGTGTAAAATATTTATTCCCACACAATGCACTTACTTTGGGAACAAAAACAAAGCAAAAACAAAGACAACGACAAAGTAAAAAATAAGTTAAAATAGGTTTCCTTTTGTTGCACCATCACTGATGGATATGGGTTAATTTCATTATTGGTGTTTAGTGGCCAGGAATGCGTCGCCCCTGTCTCTGCTGCTTTAAAGAAAAGCAAAAGTTCTTCGAAAGAATTTGTTGGGTATTTTTCAACAACTTTTTAATACCTTGTGAAAGTGCATGAAGTTTTTATGATAATTAAAATTACTATGCAAATTGGTCGTAATGCAGATATGGGTCTCTCCATAAGGGACAGTTTGATTAACTGGATATTGATGATTAGTTAAGGCAATCTAAATAAAATCATTTAATAATGCTTACAAATTGTAATTTTTTTATTTTATTTGACAGCTGTCATTTTATTTGACAGCTGTCATTTTATTTGACAGCTGTAATTTTATTTGACAGCTGTCATTTTATTTGACAGCTGTCATTTTATGTGACAGCTGTCATTTTATTTGACAGCTGTCATTTTATTTGACAGCTGTCATTTTATTTGACAGCTGTCATTTTATTTGACAGCTGTCATTTTATTTGACAGCTGTCATTTTATTTGACAGCTGTCATTTTATTTGACAGCTGTCATTTTATTTGACAGCTGTCATTTTATTTGACAGCTGTCATTTTATTTGACAGCTGTCATTTTATTTGACAGCTGTCATTTTATTTGACAGCTGTCATTTTATTTGACAGCTGTCATTTTATTTGACAGCTGTCATTTTATTTGACAGCTGTCATTTTATTTGACAGCTGTCATTTTATTTGACAGCTGTCATTTTATTTGACAGCTGTCATTTTATTTGACAGCTGTCATTTTATTTGACAGCTGTCATTTTATTTGACAGCTGTCATTTTATTTGACAGCTGGCATTTTATTTGACAGCTGTCATTTTATTTGACAGCTGTCATTTTATTTGACAGCTGGCATTTTATTGGACAGCTGTCATTTTATTTGACAGCTGTCATTTTATTTGACAGCTGTCATTTTATTTGACAGCTGTCATTTTATTTGACAGCTGTCATTTTATTTGACAGCTGTCATTTTATTTGACAGCTGTCATTTTATTTGACAGCTGTCATTTTATTTGACAGCTGTCATTTTATTTGACAGCTGTCATTTTATTTGACAGCTGTCATTTTATTTGACAGCTGTCATTTTATTTGACAGCTGTCATTTTATTTGACAGCTGTCATTTTATTTGACAGCTGTTATTTTATTTGACAGCTGTCATTTTATGTCATTTTATTTGACAGCTGTCATTTTATTTGACAGCTGTCATTTTATTTGACAGCTGTCATTTTATTTGACAGCTGTCATTTTATTTGACAGCTGTCGCTGTATTTGTCCCAGTCCGTCAAAAATATATTTCCTATAGCAAAACCTTCTCACTTTTCTATAGGAAGATCACCTTATCGCTGCTCTAATGACGGAATCTTCCATTAGGATTTGCTCTGCACTTCCATCATAAGTTGAACCTCCCATAAGTTGCTCCAACATTCATTTACTCTGAACTTCATTTCAATGTCGTCATTTCTGCATCTTCTTAAGCCCACTTACATCTGCAGTTATTTATTTTGCATGTTCCCTTGAAATAGTTGCGCTAGTGCTTACGTAGGATGCAGCCAGCACATGTACCAGGCTTTGTTTTACATTCTTTTTAACAAAAATTTAATGAGTTGTCATGTTTGTCTCAATTGTAAAGTTTTTCTCTGTTTGCTCTGTTATGCACAGGCGAGTGAAACAAAACACACCCAACCCATCCAGCCCACCTCCAAAACGGGAAAAACGAAAAGTGAAACAACCAACCCAACATTCTGACCATGTCGACCAACCTTCGGTGTCATAAGTTTTATTTGGTGTTGTCAACTAAAAGAACACGACGAAACTTTTTGCCTCTGCTGTTGCTGATGTTAGGAAACAAAACTACATGCACACGCACACACTGACATTCTGTATACCGAACACAACGCCATAAGAAATGAAACTTATAATGAAAATCTGTTTGGTAAACATTTGTCTTGTATGACTGCGAAGGTCATTAAGATGATGACTTTCCATCGGTATCGTAGCGGGGGAAAATGGAAATTCTTGCGAAAACATCGTTTCGCAGCGGATTTTGAGGACTACTCGAGCTGAATGAAAAGAACGGCAGAAGTTATGCAACATTTTTGTAGCTGCATTGACAGCGTAATGCGACTCATGTTTATTACTGTTGCTAATCTCGGTTTATTGAATATTCATTTTGGTCGGGGCGGGTAGCAGGCAGCTAGGTAGTTCGCAACAATTTATGCAGTTGCATGGAAAATTTGGAAATTTCGAAGTCCGTGATGTGGAACAGTGGAGCAACTACAGTTTGGGATACCAAGAGATGTTGTTGCCCAATTGCGATTTAAAAGATAATACAATTGAGGTCTAAGAAGTGGGAAGATTGTGATCTTAAAAATCCATTATTGTGATTTTTAATGAGTTTTAAAAGAGCGATGATTGTGGTGTGAAAAGATTGTCGTCTGAAAATATCTACGATTGTGGCCTGAAAATATCTACGATTGTGGCCTGAAAATATCCACGATTGTGGTCTTGAAGGAGACACAATTGTGGTCTGAAAAGATACACCATTGTGGTTTCATCCATGATCCATGATTGTGGTCTCATCCACAATCCATGATTGTGGTCTCATCTACCATTGTGGTCTTATCCATGAGTGTGGTCTCATCAACGACTGTGGTGATCTCATCCACCCACCTAAAAGAGATACACCATTGTGGTCTGAAAAGATACACAATTGTGGTCTCATCCACGATCCTTGATTGTGGTCTCATCCACGATTGTGGTCTCATCCACGATCCTTGATTGTGGTCTCATCCATGATTGTGGTCTCATCCACGATTGTGGTCCTAAAACAGCCATGTGATGTTATAACGACAATACGAACCTGAATTTATTATGTCATAGTCGCCCACACTTCCAATCACACCATGGACGCCCACTGAAAATATATATTCGCAACGTCAGTCTGTATTGCTCCACCGTGCAAGACAAACAAATCTCAAATAAACAACAAGAGTTGCCAGCAAAACAACTGTTGTTTACGATGCCACACGGCGTCCCTATTTGATGCACAGTCCACAGTCATGCCAATGCATGCTCCACCAAATGGCGCAAAAATTTCCATTTAAAAGCCAAAAGCTGACAACAGAACTAATCATATGTGTGCTCCTCGACAAGGCTTGCAAAAGGTTTATTCATCCAATCTACAACATTTCACGCACAACGGCCACTTGTTCATCCAAAGTGTATGCGGGGCTGGTGGGGGGGGATTACACAATGGCAATACCAATCAATTCTCATTGGAATAATGGAATAGTGCTGATTGCATAATCAAAGGAAATTACAACAGAAATTAGAATTGTTGCTTAGCTTTCTTTTGTTTAAATTTCATGAATTTCCCATGAAGGTGAATTGTGAACATTTCCCCTTAAATCAAAGTCTTAAGGGAATTTTCTCGAGAGCGATATCCCGGGCGCCCAGGCAGGCTGGCAATGCATACATTAATTTGCATAGCATTACACATATCATTTTATGAAAAGGGTGTCAATTTCAATATTTGTTTTCTCAAATGACATTTCAACACACTCACACACACACATGCACACGTACACGAATGAATGCACACACAGAGGCAAACATTCATAGATACATTTGCTATTAATACAACATTGTCATTAGACACCTTTTGATTGGATGTTTGGGTGTGTGTGTGTGTATACATACAGAAGTAGACAAGATGATTATGCTGATGACGTTGCTGATACGTGGTACTTATCTCTAATGCACTTTTTGACACACATTATGAAAAACGTGCCGGAAACTGAATGGGAAAATCCATTATGTACATTTTTCATGAGAACGATGATGACACGGCTGATATGATGCCATACACACACACACATACACCCATACACTCAATGTACTTTTGACACTTTCCATTCAGTTATACACTCATACGAAAGCTCTCTCACACACACATATACATACTAAACTATATGCAAATTCATATGCAGTTGTTAGTTTGCTGTTGCCGTTGCCATGTACAATGTTAATTTGGTTGTTATTGATAGATTGTTTGCTGTTTGTCTGGCTGATAGAGACGACAGTCGAAGTCATTAAATAATATTAAATTTCGAATATTTGCCATAGCGATATGTATATGAATATATAGAAAAATACATGTTTATTGTTCGTTTTGAGGTGGATAATTAATATTATTACAAGATGAATACACTGTTGTGTTATATGGGGCGTATGATTAATATGGTTATTACTATTTCAGCAATGTATTAATCATACGCCACGGTGTTAAGAGGCATGCAATGCATAAATCCTCACTACGGACCATGTCACAAACTTGAAGGACAAGCCTAGCAGTCAATACAAAATGGATCTGTTAAATAGAATCGTTTGTTTGGCTGAAGGTGTATAAGGTGTATAAGGCTAATAGAAACCGGATACAAAAGCCACTTGTATTTTGTAATTAATTTTGCAAAGTGTATTCCTTCATACCCTATGTGCGCTTTTCAAAACATTGTCAGTTAGAGCCTTTGTATTTATGATTTCATAACATATCTCTTTATGACCTTATGGATTTCAAAAAAGAAACCCGGGTTTGTCGTGTTTTATGAAGGCATGCACTGGAAAATTAGCTTCTCGTAATACATTTCAATAGATAGTGTGATATTTCGTTCGATCGTTGATATTTGACAATCTCATCGTCTAACTGTTTGAGAATACAGGCTCTAAGTACCACTTGATGTCGCACTCTAGATTTCTAATTTTAATACCTGAATGGATTAAACTCACTGTTCAATTGAGATAGAACGGGAACCCCACCAGTCTAGGGGCACTTAAGGGTATTCGCTGCTGGTATCTTAAAAAATAAAAATCAGACTCTGGGACTCTTATTTATGGAGTGATGAGAAAGTTTGAATCTCCCAAAGAAATATGGAATTTTTGGGATGAAAAAGTTATCACAGATTGACTGCTTTTCACTCTAGAAGGCTATTTTGGCAATGATGGTGTATTTTCATTTTCCAAAGAAATATGGAATTTTTGGGATGAAAAAGTTTCACTTATTTTCGTTCCGATTTCACTTGTTTTTGTTTGAGGAGGCTTATTTAAGAAGTTATGGGGAATTGGTATTTTCCAAAGAAATATGAAATTTTCAGGGTAAAAAAGTGATGACAGATTTCACTCCTTTTCTTTTCAGGAGGCTTATTTAAGGAGTTATGGGAATTGGAATTTTCCAAAGAAATATGAAATTTTCAGTGTAAAGAAGTGATCACCGATTTCACTTGTTTTCGTTTGAGGAGACTTATTTAAGAAGTTATGGGGAACATTAATTTTCCAATGAAATATGAAATTTTCAGGATAAAAAAGTGATCACAGATTGCACTACTTTTCTTTTCAGGAGGCTTATTTAAGGAGTTTTGGAGGATTTTTTTTTACACAGAAGTATTAAATTTTTGACATAAAAAACTGACAACAGATTTCATCCTTTTCGCTTCCGGGGGGGAAATTATAACAAATTTTAATTTCCCAAAGAAATGTGGAATTTTTGGGATAAAAAAGTGCTTACAGATTGACTTCTTCTCAATCTAGGAGGCTCATAAAAAACTGTTCACAGGAGGCTCAAGTGGATTTGTGTAGATTTTTTGTTTTATACAAAAGCGGAATTTCTGTCAGTAAAAAATTGAATACAAACTTTTCCCTTTTCGCTCTAGAAGGCTTATTTAAGCAGTTAAGAGGAATTTTAATTTCGCAAAAAAATAAACAAGTGATCACAGATTTCCAACCTTTTCGTTTGAAGGAGTTATTGGGGCTTTAGTTTTCCACAGAAATATGGAATTTGGGATAAACAAGTGATAACAGACTTCAATGCCTTCCATTTTAGGATTCTTTTTTAAGGAGGTAAGGAGGAATTTAAATTTTCTAAAGAAATAATGAAGTTTTGGGATAACAAATTTGATTACAGATGGACTGGTTTTCACTCTAGAGATTGAGAGATTTATAAAAAATGTATTCTCTAAACGAATGACAACCACATTTCAACAATAAAACGATACGACTTTGAGTTATTTATTTCTTGGATGACATGCGATTTCTAACAATTCACTGCCTAATGATTCAATTATTTTTTTTTTGTATCAGCTTTCGATCTGTAATCGCTTGTAGTTCTGAAATTATACTCATTTGTTGGCGAGTCAATAAATTGTGTTCTGTGTTTCGTTTCGTTTTTTTTTTTGTGGTCCAGATCCACTCGATAAATCAAAAGCTAAATAATCCTTGACTGGCAAACTCATCTTGATTATGTCTAGTTGGGTGAGCTGGCTGGCGGACGTTTTTGGCTAACAGGAGGTAATAATATTTTCGTTTTTTTTTTCTTTTTGTTGGCTGACAAATTATGGTAATTTTGTAGGCCTCTTTTCATGTCAGTTCATGCTTATCAACGGCGTCGTCGTAATTGTCGTTGTCATAATGACAATAACAAAAACCAACATTAGAATGAAAACAAAAATAAAACAATGATGTTGGTCTCTCTACCTCTCTCTCTCTCTCTCTCTCTCCCTCTCTGCCTGTATCTGCCCTCATCTCTTGGCCATAATGTAGGCCTTACATTAAACGGAGGGCCATCTGCCTTACATTTGTTTTTAGTTTATGACAGGATTTGCGCCGCTGGAGTTTGGGGAAAGGAGATATTTTATGTTGTGCGAACATTAAACCGACAATCATTATTTCAAAACCAGCTATAAAATAACTTACTTACTAAGTTGTTTAGTTTTTTTTTTTGGCAATTTACTCTAAATTAGTCGCTAAACATAATATGATTCTTATCAATGTAATATAACAAAAAGTTGAAAGAGGAGGGTGAATATTTTTTTTACCTAAAAAAGAAAAAAAAAATTGTTGGGTAATTTTGTGGATTTTTTTTGGTTCATAATTTAACAATTTCAATTATTACTCTGAATTTCCGAAATTCATGTCTTAGCCTAAATACATTGCCACACTTTAAGGCTTTCCCCCCCTAAAGGGTCTACTGGCTGCTGGAAATGTGTAGCAACAAATGAAATAACCATAAATTGATGTTGACATATTGTCATTATGGAAACACTTAACAGCATTTACGCGCACACATCCAGCGAGGCACCTACACGACCATAAAGTGCACGATTGCTGTAGAGGGCGTTAAAGTGCGTCTGCGTGTCTCTGTGTATTGCGTAAGGGTATTATAACATATGGGGCGCTTTAAATAAAGTAACAAATGCCAATACCAAAATGTCTGCCGGTTGGCATGTGTATATGTGAGCACAACCAAAATTGTAGTTGAGATTACAGACTGTAGCTGGGACAGTGGTGTTGGTGAGTGAGTGGCACCTGCAAATAATAGCACAGTGCCAAGAGTACTTGACCTCGCTGCCCAAAATCTCTCTCACACACACACATCTACAAGCACATTTTCGCTTGTCTGCAAGTAAACTCACACCGATGCATGTATTCCATACACATTGTGATGGATATGCATGTGTGGAGTATGTGGGAGTGTTGGCCTATCTATCTGCACATCTGCCACACGTGTTTGTCTCATCATAGACCGACAACACAGTTTATAATATTTTAGCCATAAACTTCATAAAAACAATACAATGACGAGGTAGAGAAATCTAAGAGTAAGGCTGGAGGTTTTATAGTATAGAGGTGTAGGGGATTTCGATTTAAGGGAAATGTGGTGGCAAAATATCTTTACAGTCGTAACTGTTGATAACCTAACTTGATGTGCTTGATTGCAGAAAGTAGGATTTGCTAATTGTTCCACGAGAGTAGGAGTGTTGTTGTAGAGTACTTTTTGACTTCTTGTAAATAAGGAAGGGAATCTGTTGATATTATGACCAAAAATTGTGGAGCTGTGAAAATAACTTTTTTTTAGAAAATTGTGTATATTTTGGGTAGACCCACAGAGAGTGGAATATGAAAGTTAACCCTGTCCAGCATAAAATTACATCGGCCAAAAGTCTGTAACTTTTGATCTAGTAAACCATTTTGATTTCTGTAAAAAACGAGTTGTAGGCAAGGACTTAGGACTGGTAATATTCAAAATTGGTCTATTTCTAAAATATTGGTAATATTTCTAAAATATTGGAAATATTTCTAAAATATTGGAAATATTTCCAACATTTTTTGTAAACATTTCACATATTTTAGAAATATTTCACATATTTTAGAAATATTTCCAATATTTTAGAAATATTTCCAATATTTTAGAAATATTTCCAATATTTTAGAAATATTTCCAATATTTTAGAAATATTTCCAATATTTTAGAAATATTTCCAATATTTTAGAAATATTTCCAATATTTTAGAAATATTTCCAATATTTTAGAAATATTTCCAATATTTTACAAACATATCCAATATTTTAGAAATATTTCCAACTAGTAAGTTGTAATGCGCTTATGGCGCCCGTTGAAATATGGAAAAAAAAATTTGTTGAAAAAAAAAATTTTTGTAGAAAGAAAAAAATTTTGTTGAAAAAAAAATATTTTGTTGAAAAAAAAATTTTGTGGAAAAAAAATATTTTGTTGAAAAAAAAATTTTGTGGAAAAAAAAATTTTGCTGAAAAAAAAAATTATTGCTGAAAAAAAAAAATTTGGAAAAAAAAAATTTGGAAAAAAAAAATTTTTGTTGAAAAAAAAACTTTGTAAAAAAAAATTTTTTGTAAAAAAAATTTTGGAAAGAAAAAATTTTGTTAAAAAAAAATTTGGGGAAAACACAATTTCTGTACAAAAAAAAAAAATTTTTTTTTTTATTATTATTATTTATAGAAAGTTATAGAATGCCTATTTAAATTCCTACGTACTGCGTGACAGAGTCAGTGAATCAGTGTCGAGGGTAAATATATAAATTTAAAAATATTAAATTTATAAATATTTATTAAGATATTTAAGAAACATATCCAATATTTTAGAAATATTTCCAATATTTTAGAAATATTTCCAATATTTTAGAAATATTTCCAATATTTTAAAAAAATATTTCCTATATTTTAGAAATATTTCCTATATTTTAGAAATATTTCCAATATTTTAGAAATATTTCCAATATTTTAGAAATATTTCCAATATTTTAAAAAAATATTTCCTATATTTTAGAAATATTTCCAATATTTTAGAAATATTTCCAATATTTTAGAAATATTTCCAATATTTTAGAAATATTTCCAATATTTTAGAAATATTTCCAATATTTTAGAAATATTTCCAATATTTTAGAAATATTTCCAATATTTTAAAAAAATATTTCCAATATTTTAGAAATATTTCCAATATTTTTAATAGTTCCAATATTTTAAAAAAATATTTCCTATATTTTAGAAATATTTCCAATATTTTAAAAAAATATTTCCTATATTTTAGAAATATTTCCAATATTTTAGAAATATTTCCAATATTTTATAAATATTTCCAATATTTTAGAAATATTTCCAATATTTTAGAAATATTTCCAATATTTTAGAAATATTTCCAATATTTTAGAAATATTTCCAATATTTTAGAAATATTTCCTATATTTTAGAAATATTTCCAATATTTTAGAAATATTTCCAATATTTTAAAAATATTTCCAATATTTTAGAAATATTTCCAATATTTTAGAAATATTTCCAATATTTTAGAAATATTTCCAATATTTTAGAAATATTTCCAATATTTTAGAAATATTTCCAATATTTTAGAAATATTGGAAATATTTTAAAAAAATATTTCCAATATTTTAGAAATATTTCCAAAATTTCCAATATTTTAGAAATATTTCCAAAATTTCAAATATTTTAGAAATTTTTCCAATATTTTAGAAATATTTTTAAATATTTCATGAAATATTTTCCATGAAAGGAAAACTTTTACTTTTCCCAGAAAAGAAAACTGTATCTTTTTAACGTAATGAACTCTCGTATTCAGAACAGCAGCTTTGTAAACCTTTGATAAGAAAAATGTGTGAAAGTTGTTTTTTTGTATTTTCACGCATTTTTCTTATCAAAGGTTTATAAAGTTATTACAAATTTTTATGAATACGAGGGGAAGCTTATAACTTTTCAAGATATGAGAAACTTTTTTCAAACCACCAAACCCCCACACATTATGTTTTTTTCGAATTTGTCCTTGCCGGCCATTGCAAAAATAAAATTTCATAATATTTTCAAAATTTAAACTGACATTTCTGTCGACAAAAAAAAAATATGCTTTTCCACTGATAAATCATTAAAACAAGCTCAGCATCATCATTCAATGGCATACAAATATTTATTCGTTTTATAATGAGGTCATCAATGGCCCACCAATATCGTGCCACCCCAACGCCCTTGATTTCAACACTTCCCAGTGCATTGTCATAACCCCCAGTCGTCGTCGTCGTCGCCATTTCTCCGGCATTAACATTTCTCTGCACGGTTGGTTATTCTGCATCGCATCCTTTCAGTTTGATACGTTCTCATGATGTCATTATGCTGTCCCGGCATGTAATTGCTTTTACAATTTTACCTTTTAGGCATAAACTTGAAAAGTACAAAAATGTTTAACAACGCCAGCGATAGAGAATGAGGACGAAGACGGGCAAACTGACAGAAATACAAAGAACCGGGGGGGAAGAGACATTATTCCAGGGCCAGTCAGAGCCAAGGACACGTGTCACAAAATACAGGCCACCACATCCACCACCTTTGCAGTGAAGGTTATTGTTCAGCTTCTTTCGGCTGTGTACATATTTTTCCGCCACTGTGATTTACATTTAATTGCACACGAGCTTTGCCATTCATGTATTTTTTTCAGGTTTTCTGTTTTTGGTTGTTGTTTTTGTTTTTGTTAGCCATCCGCCAGTCTTTCCATTTGTCAACTCTCACTCGGTTTTTCGTAATTTTTAATTAAAATGCAATGCTAAAGAGGCGGCCGGGCCAATCGGCGAAAATCAAAAAAACAAACACACACACACACTCACGAAATGAAGAGTAAAAACAATTGGCAATTATGCAGAATCGGTATTTAAAGTGGACATGTAAATCTGTCAAATGACAAGGTTAATAATTTCGAACACAATTCGAAAAGTGACAGCCATAATAATAAATGTTTTTTTTTCGCCTGTTTTGTCAGATCTGCAAATTGTGATATGTCAATCGACAGAGTGAAAGAGAGAGAGCGACCGAGTTGATAATTCGAGTTTGAAATACATAAAGGACAATTGCAGCGATGCTGATGAAATTGGTTATAATTTGTCTAAAATATTAAAAATGCCGATAAGAGTTTATGGAATTTTTAAAAATTACAATGACAGTTGTAGCTATTTAGAATTTACACGCTTGATATAATAAATGACATTTATTAAAAGATAATACGCACATATATTTTGTATAGTCTTTAGAGAAATAATCGGCATGAGTTTGTGGGGATATTTTTTTTAAAAATATTTTTAATGTCCAGGTATTTCATACACAGGCATATTTTCCCAGAGAAGGCGGTTGGTCAATATAAACCATCATCCATCACCAGTGCACTGGTTGCGGTTGGCTTTCTTTGGATGGTTAATAATTTTCAGTTGGTTGTTAGACATGTAATCCACTCCGTGTTGTTGTTATTGCGACATTCTGATGTTGATCTTCTGGATCTGTGGCCACCAGGAATTGTGGCTTCTACAGCATCGTAATCTCAGCTGAGCCAGAATAACTTCGGTTCATTGCGGCAGACTTTTCTCCTCCAATGGCACTGCAGAAGGGTGATCTGCCATGAGCTCAAACAGACTCAGTATCGACTGAGCTGGAACAGCCACATTGTCGACTGAGCTGGAAAAACCTAAGTGTCGACTGAGCTGGAACAGCCTAATTGTCAACTGAGCTGGAACAGCCTCAGTGTCAACTGAACTGGAACAGCCTCAGTGTCGCCTGAGCTGGATCAGTCTCAGTGACGACTGAGCTGGAACAGCCTCAGTGTCGACTGAGCTGGAACAGCCTCAGTGTCGACTGAGCTGGAACAGCCTCAGTGTCGACTGAGCTGGAACAGCCTCAGTGTCGACTGAGCTGGAACAGCCTCAGTGTCGCCTGAGCTGGAACAGTCTCAGTGTCGACTGAGCTGGAAAAGCCTCAATGTCGACTGAATGGAACTGAACAGAGGATTCGGTCGTGTGGCATGGGTTTCCCATAACACACAGAACCAAAGCAATACTTGCCCAAAAAAACGAATCCGATCACAGATTTTCTTTACCATCACGTCACCGAGATTCGCTGCAATTCATGCAGGATTTATCCAGTAGCTCCACAACTAAATGCTGACATTACAGTTCTTCTCACTCGACGTTTCGTGCACAGGCTAGTAAAATTTATATCTCCCAATCCATAGAACAACGGTTTGTAATTGGTCTTCTGGGAGTTACATTTAGAGTTTAACAAACTATGCGGGTTAAATTTCAAAGAACGAAATAATTGCGCCCTTGTAATATTAAACAACAGGAGAAAAAAAACTAAGCCCCTGGCTCAACACATGTCATGAAAATGTATCTCCAACATTGTGGAATGCTGACAAGTGAAAAGTGATAACTACAAATTTGAATACTAATGGGGAAATCTGTATATCAAAAGAAAAATACATTTACACTTTATAAGGGTCATTAAAATTATATTTTATATATATACACCTGTTCCACATCATTCGGGCGCACTTTTAATCACAAACGAAATCTTCAATGGCAATTACTCAAATTATCACAAAACCATGGAATATAATTTTTATTAGTTATCTAAGTGCTGGGATGGTGGGGGGTTGGCTGTGAGGAAAAAGCCATTATAAATGTTGGCAACAACTGTTCAAATTTGCTGACATTCCCAATTTGCCTGGTGTGCCCCACCCTAAACATATTCCCTGCATCTCTCACCAAAAAAAAAAAAAAAATACAGAAATGACACCACATGCAGTGTTTCAAATTGCAATACAACCCCCTCAGCAACGGAGGGAAAAACAGAGAAACGTTAGAAACGCAAATTAAACTTATTCGGGCAACCACCAACCACTCAGCAGTCAACCGAACGAACGAACGAACGAAGAAGAAAAACGACAGGAAGCGCCCCCTAAGGCCACCACACTGGTCTGGTTTCTAACCCCATAACTAATGATAATGCTCTTGGCAATCTTTAATATGGCAATCTAATGAATGGGATAAATGTGCGTATTCGTCCACTTTTTTTTTGCTTTTTGTGTTTGCAGTCGGTTTTGTTTGTGTTTTGGCACAAATGCTCAAAATCCATATGAATCCAATAATCCCATAATCAGGAACAATGTGAAGTACTTGAAAGTACTTCGGTTGAATCTGCTCTCTCTCTCTCGCTCTCTCTGTCTCTCTGTGTGTACTGCAGTTGAATTAGTTATGGCCGAATTCAAATAAGCAATTAACCGGAAACAAAAAGGAAATGAAGTATTTCAAGCCGAAACATAGAAAAACAAAGGCATTGAATTTTTTTGGGTATTTTAAGCCTTGACGAAGCGATGGCCAAATAAGTGGACAATTCTCTACGAGGGTAAGCGTTTCCAAAATGTCATAGTCGGATTCAAATTATGTGGTTGTTTGACGCGGGACACGGATCTAAATTATTGGTAGCGGAAACTATTCAAAACCGGTGAATGAGCAGAATCTTTAAGTAGAAGTTCTTGACAACTCTCAAGGTTTTATTTTAATTACAGCAAATAAAAATTACATTTACAATGTTGTTCTGAGCTAAATTGGGCAAGAAAATGAAATCTTGACATCGTCGATGTCAGCGAAAGACATGAGAAGATCCTAATTGGTCATTTGCCGGTCGTTCAACTGCAGACATCTCCACTGTAAGGGAAACCCATAAATAAGATCGAAATGCATCAATTGCCGGTCGATCAGCGAAAAATATCACCACTCGAAGGGAAAGCTGAGAAGAAGATTGAAATTTTGTAAATTACTGGTCGTTTTAGTGAAAAATATCGCCGATGAAGTGAAAGTCATGAGAAGATCCTAATTTGTCAATTGCCGGTTGTTCAACTGCAGAGGAAAACAACTGTAAGGGAAACCCATGAAGAAGATCAAAATTTGTACATTTCCGTTACGCATTTTTGGATGTCAATGGGGAATTTTTTTTATAATTTTTTTTTAAACAGAAACAATAAGCGTTCTATTTATTAAAGTTTGTTTTTTTTAGTTTTATCGATCTTTGTTATTTTTAATTAAATTTTTTTAAATTCGATTTTTTTTAAACAAAATTTGTGATAACTCATAAACGACTCGTTCAATTTTGGTGAAATTAATTTTGAAAAAATTTATTTTCTGTTATCTCTAAAGTCAACAAATGTATCAATTGCCCGTCGTTCAATGAAAAATATCACCACTCGAAGGGAATGCTGGGAAGAAGATTGAAATATGTGAATTACAAGTCGTTTAATTGAAAAATATCCCCGATGTAAGTGAATTATTTGTCAATTGCTGGCCGTTCAACTGAAGACATCGCCACTGTAAGGGAAACCCATGAAGAAGATCAAAAATTTTAAATTTCCGTTGCGCATTTTTGGATGTCAATGGGGAATTTTTTTTAGAATTTTTGTTTAAACGGAAACAATAAGCATTCTATTTATTGAAGTTTGTTTTTTAGTTTTTTCGATCTTTGTTATTTTTAAATAAAATTTTTTTTAAATTCGATTTTTTCGATTTTTCGTTCGATTTTGGTGAAATAAATTTTGAAAAAATTTATTTTTTGTTATCTTTAAAGTCAACAAATGTATCAATTGCCCGTCGTTCAATGAAACATATCACCACTCGAAGGGAATGCTGGGAAGAAGATTGAAAGATGTGAATTACAGGCCGTTTAATTGAAAAATATCCCCGATGTAAGTGAATTATTTGTCAATTGCCAGGCCAGGAAAAATCATGAAGAAAATCACAATTTATAATTTTCTCTTAAACATTTTTGGATGTCAATGGGGAATTTATTTTTCGGAAATTTTTTTAGCGGAAACAATAAAATGCGTTTTTTTAAACATATTATTTTTTTAAGTTTATTTTTTAGTTTTTAAATTTTTTTTTTTTTATTTTAAATTAAATTTTTTTAAATTCGATTTTTTAAACATAATTTGTGATAACCCGTAAACGACTTGTTCGATTTTCTTGAGATAAATTTTGAAAAAAATTATTTTTTGGCTATCTTTGAACAAATTAAAGTCAACCCATGCTCGCTTGGGCGATACGTTACCCAAGCGGAAGTAATGATGCCGAATAAACTATTAATAACATCGTTATTTTCTTTCTTTGTCTCAGACCTTAGCCTACAAGGCAATTGTTTAAATTCAAATTTCAGACATTTTAAAAAACACATTATGCCCTTGCAAATTTCCAATCGCCATTGTTTTCCTTCTAATTAGCTTTTCTCATTGTCGTCGACTTTCCTTTCTAGCAAATCAAAGCATTTGTTTTCATCTTTATATTTGAATATGAATTTTGCAATTTTCTTTTTCTAAATTCCATTTCCCATTGGTTTGTTTTTATTTTATAAACTACCATCACTCAATGGGTTAAGGCAGCAATCTGCTCTAAAAACATGTTTGCCTCATTTATTTAATTATTTTCCAAAGAATTAATTTCTGTTTTCGTCCTTAATCGCTTTGTTTGTTCCTCTGTTCGCTCTCAATCTCTCCAGTCATTTAAAAATATTTTCAATTTTCATTAAACAAATTACGAATTTTTCTCTCTGTCCTTAGAAAACAGAAACAAAAAAACCAGGAAGGAATCCCGAAAGATCAATTTACAACAAGCTGGACAAATATTTTTTTGCATGTGGGCAGTGTAGTGGATGTTGGCATGCCAGGGCTTTTCAAAGTTTTGAAGAGTTCGATTGAAAAACGAAAAAATAAAAATAAAATAAATTCCTATCAAAAATTCAATGACGCATAAAATTACTTTCATTTTTAAGGCAATAACAACATCATCATATCCAGCGTCAGCTACATCGTCGTCATCATCATTGTCAACATTGATAATATCTTTGCTCCCAACGCTCCTCAAAAAAAAAAAAAATTTGTTACACATTCTTTTTTATTATTTTTGTTTTCGACTTTCGGTTTTGGTTTTATCCCTCCCCTCTTCTTCTCATTTCGTTTATTGATGATAATAAAAATGGTTGTTGTTGTACATATCGTCATCATCATCGATAAGTATGCCGATGATATGACAGGAATATTGCAAATTATTGTAAATAAGCACAGAAAATGTGCTCGCTTTAAAGCATCAACAATATTTACAATATTTGTCTTCCACATGATTCAATAAATAAATGCGATAATAGGGAGCTTTGGTTATTGGATTGTTGTCGAAATGGAAAATCTTTCAAATGACCTATGAAATGGAATAGTTTTTTTAGTTTATACACATTATTTTGATAGCCCCAGTGTTTTCAGATCTTTTTATTTTGAAATTGCAAAGGAAAATAATGGAAAATTCTAATCAATAAAACGATTATGAGTGAGGAGTTCTTGTACTTTTCTTGTGTTCACTCAGTCCGAGTATTATTGCTAAACTTTACATATGACCCATTTATTTTGGCAGCCAGAAGCATTTTTCGACTGAATGACTCATCGCTGATCAGACCCACAGAAGGATCATATCCTAACCAGAATACTTTCCAATTGGGAAACGAAAGTGGGTTGCAATATATCGCAGGTCATGGGGCCTAGGTTAGATATAGCGAGAACAAATGCACTGATGGGTCTGGATAGAAGAAGTCTCACAATTGCAATAGGAGTCATCACAGGTCACTGCTCAGTTAGACAGTAGATCTCCAGACTTCAGCAGGATGTGCATGGATGAGGATGACTTGGAGACAATAGGACATATCCTTTGTCATTGTCCAAGTTTGCAACGCCATAGACAAAAATGTCTAGGGTATAGATTTCTAATTCCCAAATTTAAAAACATGGATTCTCAATGATTTCCAAATTGGATAAACAAATTGAAATGACAGATTTATTTTCAAAAAATTTTATAATTCGATTTTTAAAAAAAAAAAAATATGCCACTTGGAAAGTGAAATTGAAATTGAAATTTGACACATACTGAGCTGAAGTGTGTTCGAGCTTAAGTCCGAAATATGGACTTTGTCCATATGGGTCCATATGTGAAAACCTCGGTTTTCAAAGAAATTTAAATTTTTTGGAAATTAATCTGCCATTATGATTTGATTGAGACTCCACACAGACCCAACTGAAGTCTGTTCGATTGAAATTTCTTGAATGCCGAGGTTTTCAAATATGGACCTTTGTAGTCCATCTCTGGGCAGATGCACTGGTCCCATCTTCCGGACTTAATCTCGAACACACTTCAGCTAGGTTTGTGTGGACTGGTCCCATCTTCCGGCCTTAAGCTTGAACATCCATTGGGTCCATCTTCCGGACTTAAGTTCGAACAAACTTCAGCTCGGTCTGTGTAAAGTTTCAATCGAATCGGTTAAGCCAATTTCAAATGACTGATTTATTTAAAAAAAAAATTTCAAATTTGAAAATTTGGGAATTCGAATTTTTTTTTGAAAATAAATCTGTCATTTGAAATTGCCTTAACCGATTCGATTGAAACCTTACACAGACCGAGCTGAAGTATGTTCAAGCCTAAGTCCGGAAGATGGACCCAATGGATGTACTCAGAGATGGGCTACAAGGATCCAAAGAAGTGTGTCTTGTCTTTCAAAGAAATTTCACTTCAGTTCGGTCTGTGTGGTGTTTCAATCAAAACCAAATGACAGATTTATTTCCAAAAAATTTTCGAATTTGAAATTTTTTTTGTGAAGACATCTGTCATTTGTGGTTGGCCTAACCGATTCGATTGAAACTTTACACAGACCGAGCTGAAGTTTGTTCGAACTTAAGTCCGGAAGATGGACCTAATGGATCCACCCAGAGATGGGTCGCAAGGGTTCATATTTGAAAACCTCGGTTGTCAAAGAAATTTCAATAGAACACACTTCAGTTAGGTATGTGTGAAGTTTCAAAAAATATTTAAAAAATTCCAGCTGGTTTTAGAATATAACCCACGGCATACATCTTCAAATGTAAGCCTATTTAAGAATGTTTCTTCAAGGATCCCCCTCCAAACCATTCAAGCAAATTAAGCCTAATTTTAGCTTAACAATTTCCCATCATAAACTTTATTACATTCTTAACTATTAACGATTGATGTTACAAGTCCATATAATTACATCTCTGTACCTTCTGAGCTATTCAGGACAAATGAGGGTCATTAATTGAGTGCCCCCACCCAAGAAAAGAAATGCAAAAAAAAATAACATTTTGCATTACATCTAGTGTCAAAGATCTCTGTCTCCCTCTCTCTCACTTATGATGAGTGTTCGAAAAACTAAAATAGTAACAAGAAAAAATTGTCATTTTTACGGTGGTACACTGTTAAACGCCTAAATGTAGACCACATAAATATGCGACTAAATGTCACGCACATTAGGCAACAATAAAATACATGCACACACTTACAGACATGTGATTACAAAGTCACTCACACGGTTCGAGGGACAGACAAATATGCTGTCCGCCGGCAAAGCATTTCAGAGAGTAACATTCGGCCGGACAGACAAGACAGACGACACACACACACACACAGACACGTAAAATAGAAGCCCCTGCACTGAGCATAAACCAAATTATTGTCAATTTTGTGGTTGACATATGCGTGAAATCACCAACACTATAAACATGAACAATCATGTTCAAAAATACTGATAATGCATCACAGCATTTGGGTCCATGCCATAAAATATGGACACGCACACTGTCCAGGTCTTCCACGTTTTGTTTTTTCTGTTCTTTTTGGCTGTTTTCCTGCTGATGTCTGTGGCATTGGCAGTTGGTCGGTTGTTTTTGTTGTGGTCTTAATGCGGCTGGGGTGTACGAAGGAGTACTGCCTCCCTCTCTCACTCTCTCGTCCACTCGTTTATAACAAAATTTCACTTTTTCTGTTGTTGTTGTTGTTGTGTGGAGTATTCCTTGGTGGGAGCAAGGCTTTGGTGATGCTGTAGAGCGAATGTGGCAGATTTGTGAGCCAGCCAGCCTAGTTAGTTTTTCTGATGTTTGCTGACAGTTTTATTAGCATTTTGCGTAAAATGACAGGGCTCGCAGGCTTGCAACAAAATGCATGTCAGCGCAGCCAGCCAGCCTGCCTGCATGCCTGCCTGCCTGCCGGTTGTCCTCGTATGTTTAATTTGTGCAAAAATGTTGTTCCTGTTGTCCTTCGCATAGACAATTTCAGTGTGTCTGTGTGTGTGTGCCAGTGTAGTTTTTTTTCCTTTTTTGCCTGTTAATTGCTTTTGCTGCAGTAATTTGACAATGGTCGACACAAACATTTCTAGTGGATGCTCGTGTGTGTGTGTGTGTGTGACTATCAACGGGGTCACCATCAGGAGGTCTCAGGGTTTTGGATATACAATGAAACTTCTATGAGTCGAATTTTCTTTAAGTCGAAGCACTTCTAGTGGTAGTTAAGGACAGAAATTCCTGACCACGACATTTTTTAAAAAAAGTTTTCTATTTTATAAAAAAAGTGGTCCTGAGTTCGGGTCCTTGAAATTTGTTACATCACGAAATTCTTGAATGTGTTACACAATTTCATAAGTAATTCCATAACTCAAAATCTTCGTAAGTCAAACTTTTCTATCGGAGTTATAGAAGTTGGACTGGATGTTTATCATACAAATTATGTTTTGAGGTAAAAATTTTATGAAAACAAGTTCTAGCTGAGTCCAGTTAACAATGTCTATCAGTTCGTCCCGTCCCTCTTCTGTCCTTCCCAAAATAGTATTCAAATTATAAGTCGAATTTATTGTCGAATCTCTTTGAAATTGGGTAGATTTAATTGTTTGTCGTAAATCACAAGTAAATCAGTTTGGCTTTTGATAAGTGGGTTCATGCGGACTTTTGGTCCAATTTTTCACAACCTTAATGTCGTCTTGCTCGATATTCCCCCTAAGGACGTGAATCGTTAATGTGATGTGGACCGAAAAAATGTAGAACGTCATCAAATCTTAACTCTAAGACTGAGGCTGAAGTAAAATATCAGGAGGTCTCAGGCCAAGGCAGCTATAGGTTATGGATATACAGTGAAACTTCCAGAACTCGAACTTCCAAATGTGGAATTTTCTTTAAGTCGAAGCACGTTCACATACGAAGTCTGATACTTGACCACAGTCAGACCATTGAGTCCTCCAGCTCGAAATAGGATACTCAGGTAAGGGTGTCATGTTCCTCCTACACTCTTCGTCTACCAGATCAGTCATGGAAAACTCATCAACAGCGGAAAGTGTTAGTCCCTTCTTGATATTGAAAGCCATACAGTGACGTATTATCTGCAGCACCAAGGGCCAGGGTGTGGTAGGCAGCGTACGCCTCGTTCCTATAGGAGTTTGCTTAAACGTCCGTCTCATTACAAGTTGAAAGGCAATTCGTATTTGTAGTCGTTTGAAACCAAGAACCCCATATTTTAATAAACTAATAATTTAATTTATCTCATGGAAAACACCTCAATACATACAAACAGCACCTCTCCGACGACCCCTCGCGCAAAATAGAACATTAAAAAGATAAATTGGTGATTGTGTATGTGAATGTGAATGGGTATGGGTGTGTTGAAACGTTCAATTTTATAAATAAATTGTAATTACTTTCATTGACTAAAAATAAGAATTGATCTCACTCGCATGCACCGACACGAACGAATTCATGTGACACAAAATGGCATTGTGCCACCAGAAATATCGGACCACCGTTATTAAATTTTATCTAGCAATTGGTTTAATTTTAATTGTTGTGTCATTCAAATATTTCGAATAATACCCAACACATACACATCCACATACACATAAATTGTCACATGCATATGGACGACTGTGGCCTTTCTTCTGGCAACAACAAATTTTTCTGTTTTTACCCGGAATACACAATTGTAAATTAGTTGAACGTGTAGGAGAACGAAAAACGCGTTTGATTGCAATGATTTTGATTTGAATACAGAATTGAATTAGGCTGTTTCAGGCAACAACAACAAAAAAACACCAAACACCCCATCCAAAAAAAAAAAAAAAAAAAAATGTGCAATTAACTTAATCGGATTAAATAAAAGGTGAGCAGAAGTTTGCAACGATTTTGTTTGAAAGGTAAAAAGGATTTTTTGTTGTTCAAAAATGTTTAAAACAAAAAAGAAAAACATGTTAAAACATTGAAAAAAAATATATACATATATAAAAAGGAGATGCCATTAATTGGAAAAGGTTTTAATTTTATATGAGAATAGCTTAACTTTTAATTTTAATAAATTTCGTTGTCCATGAAATATAAAAAAGGACTGTAGTAGGGATCATTGGCAATTAAAGTGATATTGAAGGCATTTCAAAGGTTCTTCAGGTCATTTTGTGATGTTGAAAGTGCGTCTTATAAAATAAATTTGTAATATCCCCGCCCTTAAACAAAATTGCATAAAATCTACTCTTTCCATTTACTTTCCCACACTTTTAATCAGGGCTGTTATTCGTCTGCCCCCCCCAGCCCGAGTTCCTTAAAGCCTTTACGCAAATAAAATATGCACTTGAAGCGTAATCCCTCATAATTTATGTTATCACCAACAAATAATCTCGAGTTTGAACAAAAACATTGGCTAACACAACAGTGAGACAATTTCCTTGCTGCCGTTGTCTAAGAAATGTCAGCTTAAGGGATACCCTCTCTCTAACACACACACACACACTCTCTCTCTGTCTCTCTCTCTGCCCCACACTCTCAGTGACATTTAATCAATACAACCAAATCAAAAATGATGAACAAACAACGTTGGCGGCGGCAGGCAATCAAATTGCACAATGTACAAGGGCGTGATGGTGATAAGGGGGTTAGGCGAGTAGAGGGTGTATGTCAGACTCTATTTAATAGTAGGTTTAAATATGTTAATGTATGTGTATACTTCGACAATTGTAGCAAATACATATGCATGTGTATGTGAGTGTGTGTGTTTGTTTGTTTGTTTGTTAGTCTGTATGGATTTCATTGCATTGTTTGGTGTGACATTAATATTGCATTTCTTAGACACGCTGGCAGTGTGGATATCTTGCAGATAACAGAGCCCAGGCAAATAGTGACGGCGCCAAACCGACTTATTGAAAGCACCATCTAAGGGGAATGGTTCTTCTGTTTAATAATTTACATAGTCAAGGGTCTACAAATTATTAAAAAATGACACTGTTCCTTATGTGAAATGATCTCCGGAATCCGAATTGTGTGTCCTCCTTCTAATCATCGTATGGTAGCCCTGAGGCCAATGACCAGTGATGACCACAATGATGATTTTCAAATGGAATCTTGCCAAACAGCCATATCTCAGTAACTAAGCGTCCCAGAGCGAGAAGACACAAATCCTGTGATCCCTTTTTTTCATCCAAAATTCAATATTTCCTTAGAAAACTTCAAACAGCCGAGTAACTAAGTGTCCTAGAGGCAAATCCTGTGATCACTTTTATTCATCCAAAATTCAATATTTCCTTAGAAAACCTTCAAAGAGCCATATCTCAGTAACAAAGCGTCCTAGAAACAAATTTTGTGATCCCCTTTTTTTCATCCAAAACTAAAATTTTTAAGTTTAGTGACTTAGACGTGGTTTTCCTTAGCACTTAGACGCGAAAAGCTTTTTCACTAACACCTTCTTCCTGCATTAGTTATCTCCTCTCACAGAGTAAGTAAGAGCTTTTGGTTATTTGTTAAAAGAGTACAAATGCAGTGGTATTCGAGCACTAGTTAATGATGATCTGATATTCACTCTAATAAAGATAACCTACAGGCTAACATTTTTGCAAAAGAAAAAACTCTCCCGAATGGGAGAGGTTAGAAGGCATAAATTGTTCGTTGTGATAGAATTTAAAAAATTCCGGTAACTCCGAAAATCCAAATGTGAGTCAAAACATGTAGCAGCAACATCTTCGTATTTAAATCCCTTACATCTATTGTAGTGCATTACTCTAGCTTCCTTTCAATGGCAATAGCTCTTCGATACCTTGGCTGGTTTCCGAAATATGCGCAAACAAAGACAAGGTCAAAGTATGTAATTTTAAAAATTCCAATAACTCCGAAAATTCTTTTTTGGGACAAAAAATGGTCACAGCGCCAACATTCGATTTACAACGTCTATCGATGAGCAAAATTACAGACAATTTTTTTTTTTTTAAATTTCGCGAATTTTTGAAAGGATAACCCCTTTCCTGTTTTTTTCCGAAAATATTTTTTTTTTCTAATTTTGATATTTCGTTGTAGCAGATATTTAGTGCATTCATAATGATATTAATAGCCTCTGGAAATTATTGAATTGCTTAGCAGGTTTCCAAGATATGACTAAAAAAAAGTCCATTCTGAGTACACACTTCATTTTGCAAGTAAAACCAGTAGAAGTTAGCGAGACTCATTCAATCCCTTACATATGTTGTAGTACATTACACTAGCTTCCTTTCAATGGCAATAGCTCTTCGATACCTTGGCTGGTTTCCGAAATATGAGCAAACAAAGACAAGGTCAAAGTATATAATTTTAAAAATTCCGGTAACTCCGAAAATCCTTATGTGAGGCAATAAATGTAGCAGCGATATCTTCGTATTTAAATCTTAAACCTATTTTAGTACATCACTCTAGCTTCCTTTCAATGGCAATAGCTCTTCGATACCTTAGCTGGTTTCCGAAATATGAGAAAACAAAGACAAGGTCAAAGAATATAATTTTAAAAATTCCGGTAACTCCAAAAATCCTAATGTCAGACAAGGAGTTACAATTGTTGTTGTGCTTAGCACCCCCAGCACCGTTATTCCTACGCCAATGTCTGTAAGACGCAATTGAGAATTTCCAAGTCCAAGTCCTTCCAAACAGGCTGGTGGTCTTCGACTGTATACGGTGGGGAGAAGTAACGTAAAAACCCACAGCACAAAGGAAGTTTCACTGCCAGCACTAATTTTTGCTTTTTAGAGGAAACCATCAGATATTTCTTGTCTCTCTTCAACAGATTTGTACAATGAGGTTTCGAAAGTGAACTGAAAGTAATGAGTTTTGACTACTCAATCAAAATAATCTGTACTTTCGCCAATTGATGTGATTAAATGTCTGTATAATTGTCAAATTCAATGCTTTGCGAACGGCCTCAACAATTTCCGAACGGCGACTTGCTTCCCCCCCCCCCCCAACCCTTTAAACTTCAGTACAAACGACCAAGAATTCTGCACTGACACTCTGCCTCCTGACACTCAACATGAATAAGTGACAAAGTATGTAAGAGCACATATGTGTGTGTGTATGTGTGTGTGTGTTAGAGAGTGAGTGTTTAATAAATAACTCGTGCATAATACAAGCAACACGTGTTGAGAGCATCAATTCTAGCATAACAAATACATTAACAATAACACCACCGATACGAGCCAAGCGGGGCGACCCATCGACAACAGCAGAAGCAGCAGCAACAACGACAACGACAACAATACGCTCTAATGCCCTGTGATGAGTGACGATTTGAATGGTGCACATGCCAGGACTCAGTGCAATGACATTGCGATTTTTGTTGTTGTTGTAGTTATACACTAATACAGCAACACTCACACACACACAGTCATGTGTATTTGTTAGAGTGTTTGAATTTGGGCTGTGGAGAAGTAATTCCAGCAAACTCGCACACACACACACACAGGCAGACTTACTCATTTACAAGTTGCAGGGAAAACACAATAAGGAAGTTTAAAAAAAAAACACACAAATTGTGCAACCCCTTTTTTTGTTTGCCGGTTTGCTTTTGTAGCCGACATTTGAAATGCGAGAAAGGCATTCATTCTTGTTACGCGAGGGCGGGATCTGTGAACGTGTTCTGACATAATGCGAGTATTCTACGCATATTGACAAATTCCAAAGCCAATATGTTGAAAAATATTGAAAAAAATAAGTAAATGTTATGGGAGAATGTTGTAAGCAGCACAGTGTCTGGAAACCATTATGAGAAGAGAAGACAATTTTTGGTTGGAAACTGATGATTGATTTATTATTTAATTACGGTTTATTTATTAATTACAATACAAAGTAAATTTGTATAGGGTTTTCCAACATAGACACAAACAAAGAAAAATTTCATGTATTGAGGTAAATGATTGGATTTTTTTTTTTTGAAAATAATGTTGAAAAACAACATCAGCCAAGTGGCCACCACGACCACGCTTACAGGACCATAATCTTTTCATGGAATTTTCCATAACCAAATCAAAAAGTGGCTGCCCTATGTCCTCGGTGGCCTCACGAATTCTATCTTTGAGGTCTGGAATTTGGAAAACCCTGTACTTAGCAAGAGATTTCACCATTCGCCGTGGAAGTCGCGACCGATCACTAATTGAGGACCAACTTCCCATCGATGTTAAATTTGCTGTTGTTAAACATCACGGTTTCCAAACACTGTGGCCCCCTGTGACAGGCTAATGAATAGCAACATTTGCGAGAAAATGAGTTTTTGATCAAGTTCTTCCATGGTTACAGTTTGAATTTTAAAATTCAGAAAACAAGTATAAATTAACATTTTTCGCCTTTGAATCGCCCAAATTATGCGAAGACAAAACAATGAAAAGGACTCGTTATCTTACAAATGAAATCTAGTCAGTTTTTGGAATTACATTTGTTGGGAGAGTCTGGTCGGGCTGTGTGAGGGTATTTTTGGAAAACAAATGTATATGTAAGGGACGTCTGTATGTGCGTGTGTGTGTGTGTGAGTGTCGTTTGGTGCTAGCTGAAGTTTGTGTCACTTTTGTCCCCTTTCGTTACTAATTGAACCATAAAATTAGTAGTTTATCGGAAAGGTCATTGTTTGCCAGCCAACAACATGTCCTGGTGACATAACATACACACACACACACACACATAATCGTACTCGATTTTCGCCATCACACAATTCACCTCTATTCTCTATAAGAACGGCACGAACACACACAATTGTGTGTCCGTTTTTTTTTCTGAAACACGTTTTCAGATTTAACAAGTGATTTCGCACAAAACGTGTCCTGTGACAAGTTATGCGTATGGGCGCGTGTACTCGTTGGTGTATGCGTGTGTGTGCGTTTGTGCTACAAATGTCGCGTGTTCAATTAACAAAAACTCGTATTCTCATTTTTGACTATCGTCAAAAGGTATTCGAATTAATGAAAGGTTTCGATTTGCTCTTGTTGTTGTTGTTGTTGTTGGCATTTTCATTTGAGGTTGTTTGTGTGGCCATCGGTTTTGTTGGTCTTGCACTCGCTCTCGCATTGCGCTGTTCGGGCGGTTTGGAAAAACAAAACGCACGTGTCGCCGTCACCCGTAATGAAGAGAATTGACAAATAGTGAAATGTTGAAAATTGTTTGATGATTGAAGTTGTCAGTCAAGTCGCCCCCCAATGAAAATCGTACTTAACCGAACAAAAAAAACACAGACAGACAGACAATTTAGCTAAGGAGTAGATCAGTTAGGAGACTTTAATGAAATGTTATAATTGGCACCCGCACAATTTAGGTGACCTGAAGGTTATGCGGTTTAGGGAGTATGAATGGGAAGTTATTGAAGGGAAATTAAAAGCAACTTAGAGCTACTTTAAACTTTGAAATATTTTCGTAGGAGTAAAAAAAAAATAATAAATAATAAACGGAAAACTTGTTACAAATCACTGCATTTTTGTATAAACACGGAGAGGGGTCGGGTAGGTCTACAAGAACGTCGACTCTTTCACCTGGTTAGCAGGTTCTCTGACAATCTTGAGCAGCTGGCAAATGGACCTCTGACCTTCCTTGCAAAATTTATCGAAAGCTTAAAATTCACATCTCCCTCCGCCAATCCTTTACCTCTCCTCTCTCCACCACCAACCTACAGTATCATAGTGGGCCAACTTATGGCCTTCGAGTGAACCCGCTTTCCAAAAAAAATTCTGAAAACTCCCCAAAATAATTTTTGAAAAATTCCCTAACTAAGTAAAATTTTCAGAAAAAATCTGAAAAATTTACAAAGTTTTCAGAATTGGCCAACTTATGGCCTTCGAGTGAACCCGCTTTCCAAAAAAAATTCTGAAAACTCCCCAAAATAATTTTTGAAAAATTCCCTAAATAAGTAAAATTTTCAGAAAAAATCTGAAAAATTTACAAAGTTTTCAGAATTTTTTTTGGCGGATATTTTCAATTTCATTAATTATTTTTCATATGAAAATGGTCCAAAAACGATAAATAAAAATATTGTCTGAAGGCGGCAAAACGAGCTCAAGTCACATAATTGCGTTTCTGAGTTATGGAAAATTTAAAAAAAAAATAAAAAATTACCCAAATTTTTTTTGTCATAATTTATTTGCCATAATTTTCAATATAAGGAAATTATTTATTTTTGTGGAAAATTTGGCAATTTCATTAATTATTTTGCATATGAAAATGGCCCAAAAACGAAAACTTATCGTAAACGTTTACGTATGCAACAAAAATAGCTCAAGTCACTTAATTGTGTTTCTGAGTTATTGAGAATTAAAAAATGAAAAGTTACCCAAGAAAGGCCAACATTTAAAATTTTAGCAAAAATAAAATGGACAAATTGCCACCATCGTCAGCATAAGGAAATTTTTCATAAATTATTTGGCGGATTTTCCAGAATTTTTGAGGGGAAATTTCCCATTTGATGTATTTTTTTGGGTTATTTTGCATATAAAAATGGTCCAAAAACAAAATATAAAAATATTGTAGCAAAAAAAGCTCAAGTCACATATTTCTGTTTCTGGATAATTAAAAATTTAAATGAAGATTTCTCAAAAATAAAAGAAACATTACCCAAAAAAAAAACCCAACATGCTAAAATTTAGCAAAAAAAATTTGAAAAATTAACGCCTTCGTCGTTAGGAGATTTTTATAAATTCCATTGGGGATGTGTGTGGAAATGTATACCAATTCAGTATTGTTTAAAAACATGTTAGCAGTTCGATTTAAACTGTTGCATACTGTAATTTTCTCTAATTGGCCGTGAAATTTTAAATTACGAAATAAAAATAAAATTCAAATTCAAAAATAATTTTCTCTTACATCAAAAGATTTATAAAACTTTTTAAAATTTTTTCTGTGCTCCACGAAAAGGCTGACGATGTGGAAAGAATTTTTAATTTTTAATTTCATCTTCATTAGTAGTGCATTTAAATTATGTTTACAGAGTTTTGAGATTTTATCAGAGGATATTACAGCAAGTAAAGTTTCTAATCACAGATTTTTAGAGTTGGCAGTAGTAGAAGTAGAAATGAAAGGCTCATGATATCAGGCCATTCTTCGAAGGCAATTTAAGATGTATTGAAAATATGAACCAAATCAGCACAGAAACTTGTTTCGGTCTACAGAGAATGGAGGTTGGAAATAAGTTTGGTATCAGGGCGACAGCCTTTATATTCTAAGTTTATTATAATTTATTAGTGTAATAAATAAAAATTTTGGTATATTTGCATTTTTTTTTTTTGGCCTACTTCACAACTTGACCCTGCTGTTTGCAATGCATTGGAAATAAAATATCTTTTAACGGTTTTTTCTTACACAAATATTATTTGACAAAAACTAAATCTTCTCAGCGTTAAACTGCCATTGACTCCCATTCAACGTTCTTTTGGCTGATAATCGAATTTCTTAACATTTTCCAAATAAATTCCATAGAAATCTGTCAGAAATTCGAAACATTCTGATGCACAAGAAAAGAAAAGAAAAGAAAAGAAAGTATAACTGCTTTGGACACTTTGGTAAGAGAATATCAATCCATCTTCAAGTGACAGTCATTCATTTTTAAATCACTTCAGACATTTATTGTGTCGTTGCGTTGAGTTGAGCTGAGCTAAATTCAGTGCACAGCACAGGACTGGGAAATATTGAAGATTAAGGAGAATAACCTTTCAAAGATTTCACTTCAATCAGCATTCCGACAGCCAGCCACCTGTTCCAAATCCCTAGTATCTTAACGAAAAAAAAAGAACAGAAACTCGAAGAAAAAAAATTCAACGATGTGAGTCACTCTATGGACAAGCTGGTTGAAAGGATGTCCTATTAAGTTCATTTAGAGGTTTTGTAACATTTCGAATGGTCTGTCGTTTTTCACTTTACTCTCAGAAGAGCGCATGGAATTCGTCTTAACCTGTATCCAAACTGAGTTGGTTTCATTTCATTCGCATTTTTGTCTTGCCTTTCACATTTTTCTGGCGAATTTTCCCCAGATGGCTGTGGTATGTGGAAAATCTTCGTTGTTGTTGATTAGCTGTTGTCGCTATTTACGTCTTCCGGTCGGTTGCCAGGTATGACACATAATTAGTAGAAGGAATTAACCTTCTTTAGGGGTTTTCTCTTTGCGTATCTTTGGTGGAAAATTAAAAGGTGTTAATCCCCTCCGTCTTAGATGCCTCTTATCAATAACGCTGGATGGCGAGGAGGGGGGGAGGGGTTTGTCAATGTGGCACATTCTATTGCCTGACGTTGTGGGTTATGGTGGCTGGCCGTGGGTTGGGGTTTGACTTATTTGACAATGACACTTTTTCGCATTCATTGTGTTTAGTATTTTGTTAATTAACTCTTAACCTTAATTAAGTTTATGGGATAGGGGCAGGGGTTGATGTTGGTGTCGGGTATTACACACATTCCGAAAATGTAATCAAGTGTTTGTCATTAGACGACATTAAGCCTATCAATATCTTTTCTTTTCTTTGCCTTTCGTCTTAACAGTTTCTTATTTCACTTTCTCGATTTGTTTGGAAATTCCTTACAGTATTTTCGTATTAAAAGTATTTATATGCATGTATGTCTGCATGTGTGCCTTGTACTGAATAAGCTATAGATTATACGATTTTATTGGGGGTTTTCAACCAAAAAGAAATAATTTGATTGGGCACATAAAGCTAGAAAATAACTCATGTCTTGCGGATTCCCTCAGAATCACATTATGAAATCAAATGCTGATAATGTGAGAAAATTTCCCAGTTGCCTAGAGGGCAAAGGTCAAGTTCCGTTTTTGAAAATTCATAGAAGAGATCATAACTATAACCGCAAAAAAGAGGCCAAACTGGGAAACAAATTGTGGTCTAGCAAAAAGGCTCGTGTCGCTTTCGACTCAATCGAATTTACAATATCTTTGTAAATATATTTTTTTAATATTTTTGTATTAAGAGCAATGGATAATTTTCTATCGAATATCATTAAAAAGAGAGTTTCGAAAAAAAAAGTGGCGCGGTAAGGGCACGATATGAACGATGATAATGAGATGTGATCTGTGGGTTGACAAAACAACCCCTTCACGCATGCGACTATCGCTTTCTCGTTCCAGCTATAAGATTAGTTTATTTTAAGAAAATATCTTTTTTAAATCAGTTTATTATAATTTAATTTATTTTAAGAAAATATTTTTTAAATCAAATTCAGTGTCTTACAAGCATTCGTTCGCACGTGTTCTATTACTAAATGAAATAATTTGCATATTTGTCCATCCATCAGTCAATTAAATAAAAAAGACACCGCATATAATAAAATAAATATGGAGAAAAATTAAGTGCATTGTCTCGATTTACTCGGTATTTTTTCCCCGGAGTTTTTCTTTTGAAAGTGTCAAGAAAAGTCACGAAACTATACCCGATGACTAAAACATGCGTGCCTATTTTTGAAGTGTAGAAGTTTTTCCGCCCTTTTTACAGAATTAACGTTTATCAATCCTCTTATTTTAATAG
Organism: Hydrotaea cyrtoneurina; assembly: GCA_958296145.1. NCBI lineage: Eukaryota > Metazoa > Arthropoda > Insecta > Diptera > Muscidae > Hydrotaea > Hydrotaea cyrtoneurina. The sequence continues at coordinate 11,489,612 of OY282516.1, forward strand.
ACCATAACGACAACGTTGCAGAATTGCCTCTCGGCCCTTGTTTCGAGCGCCTTTTTTCCTGGTTCTGGACACTCACAAAAAATTCCCCCCTGAACCTTTTCTAATCACCACATTTACATTGCGAGCACATTCATTTATGATAATAATTACGTAGAAGACTGCACATAATGAAATTGTTTTTTTTTTTTTTTTTGGAAACGTAAATACATTTCATAACATCCTTTGAATCAGTTGTACTTTAATCAGTTCTGTCTCTGCCGCCCCGACTCTCTTCTAATCCTTCGAAATAAAGTCAAATTTGTTCAGTTTGTCACGTTTCTCAGTCTGTTTACTCAGTTGTCTGGATTGTGATGTGCGTTTTTTTTTCTCTCAGTTCCATTCCATCATCGGTTTTTTTTTGTGACCTTCACTATGCAGTGAAGAAGGTGTTTTTAGTTGGTTTCTCTGGTGGTAACATTTCGTGGTGCTGGAGAAGGACCAGACAAGGGATTTCTCTAAAATTGTTTATAGTTTGTATACTTATTGACCAGGGCCTAGGAGTTTAAAGCCGGCTCCAAATGGTTAATAGTTTTCCTGAAGAAATTTCACAAGACTTACATTTTAGCAGCTGTTAGTCATCAAGTCGCCTGAAGCTGGAAATGTCCTCTAAAAAATGTGACTCTCTGAAAAATATCGCAATGCAGAATAACCCCAAAGCAAGAAATTACCCCAATTTTAGGGTAATTTTGTTAGTAAAAAATGGTCCTAAAAAATGAAAAATTAAAAATGAAAAAAATTCCAGAAAAAATATTTTTTTTTATAAAAATTAAATTAAAGCTGGTCAATTTGCAATATGAAACATTATCCCACAACAAAATAAAAAATTTTGAGCAAAAATTGAAAAAAAATATCCCATAAATTATTTCAACACACTCGAATAATAGACCCAAAACCAAATCGGGGAAAAAATATTCCAACATTTCAAAAAGTTGGGGGAAGGTGTGGTATATAGAAATATGTTTTATGGAGACAAAATGATAAAGCAAACTACACAATAAATTTTAAAAAAGAAAATAAATAAAAATATGCCTTAAGGAGAGAAAATGATACCCAAAAAATACACAATAAATTTTAAAAAAATAAATAAAAAGAAAAAAAGCCTCAAAACTAGAAAATTTGCAATATAAAATAAAAACTAAAAAACAAAAAGAAAAATTACTCATAAATTATTTTAAAAAAAATTGAAAAAGACCCTCAAACAATTACCAAAAAAATTGTATTAAACGAAAACACGAACATGTTTTATGTAGAGAAAATGACATACAAAAAATACCAAAAAAATAATATAAAAAAAATAACATAAAAAAAAAGAAATTAAAAGGAAATATGTAAAAGAAAATAGGAACATGTTTTATGCAGAGCAAATGACCCACAAAATATGGAATAATAATTTTATAAAAAAAAATATAAAAAAATACCACGAAAAATAAACGAAAAACGACCCCAAAATAATTATTTAAAAAAAAATACCCCAAAGTTGGGTTGGTAAGAGAAATAAACGAAGAATCCTAAATTATTTTAAAAAAAATACACCAAAGTTTCAATAAATTGTGGGGGTAGGGGTTAGGTTGGTAATAGAATTATGTTTTAAAAAGGCTCCGCCATCTAAAGTGCTTTTTTTAACTAGTGCTTATTTCATTTTCGTTATCGGGCCATGTTGGACGAATTTTTGTTTATCAAAATTGAAGAGGGGAATATTGCCAAAATTTGGTTTCAACAGAACGGCGCTACGTGCCACACAGCCAAGGCTACACTCGATGTTTTGCGCCCTGTTTTTGAAGATGACATTATCAGCCGCAGAGCTGATGTCGTTAGGCTACTGCATGGCCAGCCGAGGCAGCCATTTGAATGAAATTATTTTCCATTATTAACCGGAAGGATTGGACTTTCAAATAAAAAAAGAAATTTGAGAAAATATCCAGTAGTTTTTTTTTTATAGAATTTTCGAAAAAAAAAGTTATTTGGCGGACCCTGTGGAAAGAAAATGACCCAGAAAAGAAAATAATTTTATAAAAAAAAAAATATAAAAAAACACCACAAAAAATTACCCATAAATTATTTGAAAAAAATACCTCAATGTTTCAATATATTGTGGGGGTTGATAATAGAAACATGTTGAAAGAAAATGAGCAACAAAAAAAAAAAATATGAAAAGAAAATAAGGCCAGTATAAAAGAATTTTTTGCCAAAAACCGAAAAATTGTCGGCTCTATGAAAACTGCTCCCAAGAAAATGAAGAATTCCCCCAAAAGAATCTCAAAATTGTAGAGTTTTTCATAATATTTCATTTTCGTTTTTGTAGATTTATATTTTTCTCATACTTTTGATTTTTTTTTTTGTTAAAAAATACACATTTTTTTATAAATATATTTTTTTTTTAATATTTTTGTAATAATTTTTTTTTGTTAAAAAATACTCATTACGAAAACCTATTGTTTTTTTTGTATTTTTCATATTATTTTGGGTGATTTCGCATTGGATAATTTTTCATAAATTGTTTTTTGTGGATTTTTCATTTATTTAGGGAATTCCTCCTTTTTTTTGGGGAATTTTTCATTTTCATTTTTCAAACATGGCCCATAAATTACCAAATAGCTACAAAAAAACAGAAAATGAAAAATGTAAAATGACCCAAAAGAAAAAAACATATTCACATTTGGGGTCACTGTCATTATGTAAAAATGTAGGAAACATTATTTTTTTAATTACACTGGAAAAATTATTCCAAATTTTCGTGTTGCTGTCTTTAGAAGTAAAACTTAGGGCCATTTGACATTTTCGCTTTTGCGCCTTTTTTTCAAGAAAATGTTTATGATATTCTTACCAGATCGATTTGTTTCCATGTTAAAGGGTGCCTACGTTACGGTGTTGCCCTTGATAAACCTTGTCTTCCTACTGATTTGTATGGAGCTTCACTTAAGTCTGCAGTGAAACACGAACTTTAGTGCTAGTGTTAATAAAAAAATTAAAACAGCCAAAAAAAATCCATTTTTTAAAGCAAAAATTGTACAAAGCTTGTTAAAGCAGGTTAATACATTTATATACACATGTTGTGGTAACATTTGACAACACATTGTACCGGGACTCGGGGTGAGAGGATTTTTAATCGCACAAAGTTGATTGAAAGGACACTGGTGTACAAAATAATCCCGAAAATTAGCGACCAGTTACTTTTTAAGGGTCTTTCAAAGGATTACCACATATTGGACAGAAGAAGATGGGAAAAATTAAAAATTTCCAAAGAAAAAATAAAAAAAATTGGGGAAGTTTTTTATATTAAATTTTTTCATATGAAAAATGCTGCAAAAAAATGAAATGTCTCCTAAAATTTATGGAAAAAATCACCAATTTTTTGGGGAAATTTTCCATAAACACAATTTCCCCCAATTTTGTATGAGACTTTTTTTGGGGGAATTCTTTACTAAAAGTGTTGGAAAGTTGTGATGCGGAAAAAGATACGCAAGAGGAGCGAAATGTTCGATGGTGCTTATCTACTCTCAAAATTGTTGAGGATATTCGCCAATCTAAGGTTTGCATATGGATTAGGTTGCACAAGGCTAATAAAGCACTTGTATTGGGGAGTCCGTTTAAATATAGTTTACGTTTTCTGGATGTGGCTTAATGGACCGACGCTCTAACCATTTTTAACTTTTTTTTTTGCTCGAAGGTCATTTTAAAATGCAGAGGCCTAATTTAGTGATTAAAGGCTGAAATACATTCAATGTTTTTGGCCAACGATAATGTTTCAAAAAAAAAAAATACTTCCTTTACATTGGTAAAACAAATCTTCCAACTGCAAGGGAAATTATTTGCACATAACCTAAAAAATGTCTATCTAAACAGTGACCCCTCGTTGTGTGTGTGTTGCTGTCGGCCGTATCTCCTATGGCCATCAGTTTATTTAGTTTCCCTCGTCGTGCTAAACAAATAATGCTCGGACATTTTTCTATTAAAATTTGTTTTCTTCTTATCGCTCATGGTCTTTGGCAAATATTGATGAAAGCCACGCACAACTCGGAGGCTATACAATTTATGATGCTCTTCTACAACGAAAAAGCCCCCATAAAGTAAAACACCAACAACAACAACAACCATGCCACCACCAGAAGCTGCAGCAATGACAGTGGCAGCAGTAACAACGACAACAACATGGACGCCCCTGCCACTACCATCGACGACACAATAACAGCAAAAAGGAGGGAAGGAGGGAAAAAGAACAAAAAAAAATAACCATAAAAATGGTAGAAGCAAGAAATGATTTTCGTTTCGCATTTAAAATGCTGCAGGGCGAAATGACAATTACAAATGCTTTACCACAAACTCACACACACACCTATACAGCCACTCGTGTAGCTCCTCGACAGATACAAATAAACAACAACAGCAAGAACAACACATAACCAGGCAAATGAAGCGTCTATGGTCGTTTGTGCTGTTAGTAGCTTAACAACCCACTTCCGTTTGTTGTTATTTGTATCTCTGCCTGTGAGTGTGTCTATGTGTGTGTGTGCGAAAAGCAAAAGTTTCTTCTGAGACCATGAATGCCTGTGTGTGTTAGAGCGTGTAGATGTATGACTGAGTATGTTGTGAATTATTTGTAAATCAGATCTGTTGTGTGGTCTATATAAAGGACACTTTTATGAATAAAAGCTAAGTTCACATTCACATAAGTATATCATCTACGAGGGGCGGTAAAAACAGGGCGGTATATTTCAATTATGTTTTTGTAAGGATTTTTTTTTTCTTCTATGGATTCAAAAAAAAAATCAACAAAAATAATTTTTGTAGTTCAATTTAATATTAGACAAAAAATTTCCAAAACAACATCGACATCGTTCTGTTGGCGTAATTTACCAAATACTAAATAAAAAAAATATATGAAATGCCCCTAATGAAGAATTCCCAAAAAGCCCAACATAAAAATTTCCCCAAAAATTTTGAAAAAATTTCCAAAAAAACCATCATGAAAATTTCCCAAAAATTCTAAAAAATCTCCCAAATAATTTACGAAAAAAATCAGCACGTACCTCCCGATTAAAATTTTTGCCATTTCCACATCTGATTTTGGAGATTTCATGAAAATGCCCAAAAAAATAATAAATGCCCCAAATGTAGAATTCCCAAAAAAAAAAATATGAAAAATCCCACATAAATACTCCTGAAAAATTCATGAAAATCTTCCAATCATTTCCGAAGAACAATGTCATCCTGTAGTCTCCTTAAAAGTTGCAGTAGTTTCCTTATGAAGAAATATCCACAAAGTCCACATGAAACTTTCTCGGAAAATTCAGAAAAATCTCCCAAATATTTTCGAAGAACAACGTTATCCTGTTGTCTCCTTAAAAGTTGCTTTGGTTTCTTAATGAAGAATTCCCAAAAATAGAATAAAGAAATTCCCAAAATTCTTTACGAACAATTCTCCAAATAAAAAAATCAGCGCGTGCCTTCCGATTAAAATGTCCACGTCCAATTTTGGAGATTTCATGAAAATGATCACAAAATAAAAAAATGCCACAAATAAAGAATTCCCAAAATTAGATGAAAAATTCCCCGAAAAGCCCAACATGAAAATTCAAAAAATATTCCCCAAAAATTCCAAAAAATGTCCAAAATAATTTTCGACAAATTTCCCAATAACAAAAAATGTCAGAAATTAAGAATTCCCAAAAGAGGAGAATAATTCCGCATAATGCCCAACATGAAAATTTCCCCAAAAATTCTGAAAATTTCTTAATGAAGAATTCCCAAAATTAGATTAAAAATTTCCCCAAAAATTCAGAAAAATTCCACAAAATAATTTACGAAAAATTTCCCAATAACAAAAAATGCCCAAAATAGCAAATACACAAAATGAAGAATTCCCAAAAAAGGAGAAAAATTCCCCAAAATGCCCAACATGAAAATTTCCCCAAAAATTCTGAAAATATCAGAAAATTCACAATTTCCCATTAAAATTTCCCCAAAAATTCACAAAATAATTTACGAAAAATTCCCCAATAACAAAAAATGCCCAAAAAAATAATAGCAAATACCCAAAATGAAGAATTCCCAAAAAAGGAGAAAATTTCCCCAAAAATTCTGAAAATATCAGAAAATTTCTTAATAAAGAATTCCCAAAAAATAGATTAAAAATTCCCCATGCCAATTTATCCATAATAATTTAAACAAAAAATTACCAATAATAAAAAATCACAGAGTATCACGAGACAAAAACTGTCGCTGATTTTGGAGATTTCATGAATTCTTTTTGAGAGAAATACTGCAGGCCTCCTGAAAAAATGGAGAATTTTTCATTGTGAAAATTTTGGGTTGTACGATCGAACTGATATCTGCTGTAAGTGCCTCAAGTCCAGGTCATGAGCACTTTTCTCCGCAGTAAAGTGATCAGGATTTAAATAATTCTTCAAAATTCTTTGCATTACTATTTCATCCTCGTATGTGTTTGGTTTTTTACAAAAACAAAACAAAAAAACAAATATTCTTTTATGTTATACACTAAATAAAGAGAGGTTGCGAAAGGGTTGGTTGGTTGCCGTACAGATGGATGGTTGGACGGACGCCTCAATGGATTGTTGTTGATGTTGTGGGTCGGTCGGTTGGTTGGTTGTTGGGTTGGCTGGCTGTTTGTTGTTGTTGTTGTGCTGTGGTGTTTCAAGTATATTTGTGTTTTTATTTGTTTCTTTCTAAAACCCTTAAGCTACTTTTGTGTATATTTTTGATGTGCTTGCTGTTGTTGTTGTTGTTTTTGTCGCTTGCTAAAATATAAGTTTTATTTCTTTCTTTCTTTGGGTATAAACGATTTCTGTTTTCTGTTGTTGTTGTTGCTGTTATCGGTGATGGTGTTTGCCTAAGCGAGAGTGTGTCAAAGTGTAATGGTTACAATTTAAATCTGCCACTATTGAAACCATCAGCATCAGCATCACCAACGACCGCCATCAGCGTCGTTGTCGTTATCCCACTCCTTACTGCGTTTTCGACTCCTTCATCATCATCATCATCATAAGCCTGATGATTTCTCGTTTTTTTTTTCATTCTGTGCTACGCTTTTATCGTGTTTATCGGGCAACTCATCCTTGTTTTGTTAATAACACACTTTTTTCCTGTTTCCTGTTTCATTTTTAATTTTATCCTTTTATTTGGATTTGTTTGTATGACTGGGACTAAGGCTGTGGGAATGGGAGTGTATTAAAATGTGCTGTTTTCTTTGCAAAAAGATTAAGAAAATCACGCTGTGTGTCAATCGGTTGAGAATCGAAAGTAATGCGAGTATGTGAAAAACTGTTTGGGAGAGAGAGGGAGGAGCCAAATCCTATGATGAAGATCAAAGCGCCCTTTGAAAACGCTCCTGCACTTCACAGTCAGATTTCAATAAGAGTGGGGAATGTTAGTTTTTTATTTCCAATTATGTCTGATATTTGTTGCTAGGGTTGCCATTTGTTCTTTTTGTATGTGGCAAATGTAATGTTACAGGGTCAATAAAAAATGCACCCCAAAAAAAATTAAGAATTCCCAAAAGAAGATGAAAAATCTCCCAAAAAACGCCAACATGAAATTTTCCCCAAAAAATCTGAAAAAATCCCCAAATAATTTATGAAAAATTCCCGAATAAAAAATAGGCATTATGGATAGGATTACGTGTCACTCCCTTTTATTAAAAATTCCCCAATTTTGTATGGAATTTCTTGGACCATCTATCGTTTTGTTTTTTTTTCAGGGGGGTCTTGATCCAGGATATACAGACCCTGTTGACATTTTTGAAATATCCAACTGAAAGCGATTTTATTTTTGTACTGTTGTACAGAATAACTCGACTTTGTTGATTTTTTGAAAAAAATCCAGAAACTAAGATCTTATAATTTCCATAAAAACTGGAGGGTCTCATCCTCCATGAATTTTTGTTATCAAAGTATTGATTTCCAAACTGGACCGAATTAGGTTTATGTTTTAATGAAGCGCCTCAAATTGTGTCCTTCTTGTCCTTCGACCGAGGTGTCCCATACATTAAGAGAATGATAAAATACCACCAGGTTTATTCATCTGAAACCTGTGTAAACCTTTGCACCAGAAATCTTGAAATCGAACCGAAGGCGAATAATTCATTCGTTTTACTTAAAATTAAGTGCTCGGTGAAATCGTACATTTCCTTCCAGAACGTAAATTGTTTCCATGGTATTTCGCCCTCCATTACTGTGGTTTTTTCTCATTCTCTTGAGTTTATCCTTTACTCTGGCCTCGCATACATGCGTTAAATCCCTCAAATGAAAGCCAAGTCAAATTGCTGTTAGTTTGTCTCCTTCCCCCCTCTGGAGTTAAACATGTGAATGGGAATTCAGAGTGCGTGAATTGGAAAAAAGATGGATTTTTTCCCTCACTAACTCGCACAATGGCTTAAAATGGAAATGAATGATGGATGGCAAGAGAAGCGAAAAGAAGAAGATGCAAACGGTATTTGAAAAGCAACAGCAATAGAGCCATAACATGTGGTAAGAGAAGAATGTTCAGTTGGATGAGGTGAACTCAGTGAAGGGTGCATGCATCAACACCGCACCTCACCAGCCCGCCTCATGCAATGAATTGCATTTCTTTATGCTTTGCCAGTTTTCTTGCACATTTTAAGATATTTCTGGTTTTTTTCCCTTGCATATCCTGCAAATGTTGCCTGTATGTGTGAACTTATGGTTTAGTGTTTGTTCACTTTATACACTCGTACACTCCATTTGTTGTTCAAGTGTGTGTGTGTGTGTGTGTGTGGGCCGGCGGATGTGTCGATGTCGTTGCTTATGGCCATCGAGTATTAACAAACAAACAGAACAATTAGAATTAAACGCTCCCCAGTGCGTTTACTCGTCCATGCGAATGTATGTTGTGTATTCACACACACACACCCACACACATGCATGTGTATGTGAACAAATAATAACAATCAACCTCAGCTCGCTTCGAAAAATGAAATTTAAATTGGCAAAAGGGGAATAGAACACGTACCTCAAAGACATGCATACATGCAGAGTACATGCGAATTTGGAATAGCTGCCAGGTTATTTGAATGTGTGGGCGGGAGTTTTCTATTTGATTTGGTGTGGTGCGTGCGATACCGGTTGAATTGAGATCGTTTAATCGAAACCTTTGTTTGCCCGTATGCTCTGCATTGAAATAGTTCTGACATAGTATCATTTTACCTTCGTTGGAAAATCAAATAGCTGGGGGCTGGGAAAACTTTAAAATTGGTAATATGCCAGTGGAACAAAAAAGGGGTTCCAGAGGGGGAAAGGGGGTCAAATCAAGTGATAAATCAAGCAAGTGCTTCTTCGTTATTTGCCTATTCGACATAGAGATTTTGGCCACCCAAATGATTCGATTTAATTGTTAAAATATGTAGATCTATTGAAAAGTGCTCAAATCGATTAGCTTTGAACATTTTGAGGATCTTATAATATGAAATATTAGAAAACAAGCATATGAGTTGTTCATATGTTAGAATTGTAGCCCAAATATATATATGTTTGTCACCAAACATAATATGCTTACATATTAAATAGATGCTTTTCTATATACCCCAAAAATGTGTAATCTATTTCATGGAAACACAACCGAATGATTTCTCATTATTCTAGAATTTAGCCACAAACAATATATGTTGGTGTCCAAACATACTATGCTTACACATTAATATATATATATATATCTGTTTTTTTGTATCCCCCAAAAATGTGTAATCTTGTCCATGCAACCAAAGGCATATGGTTTGTCATTAATCTAGAATTGCACCACAAACATACATGTGTTTGTGTCCAAACATAATATACTTATACATGAAATAGATATGCTTTTGTATATCCCCAAAAAATATGTAATCTAGTCCATGCAAACACAAGCGAATGATTTCTCATTATTCTAGAATTTAGCCACAAACAATATATGTTTGTGTCCAAACATACTATGCTTACACATTAATATATATCTGTTTTTTTGTATCCCCCGATAATGTGTATTCTTGTCCATGCAACCAAAAGCATATGATTTGTCATTGTCTACAATTGCACCACAAACATACATGGGTTTGGACACAAACATAGTATGCTTACTCACAAATATGTGTATATCCTCGAATATATGTATGCTGGTGTTTGGAAACATATTTTAAATCCTTTTTTTTCTCCTTGTAAGATTATTTCTGCCAAAACCACTTACTTACCACAACCTGCTTAATAAATGACCAGATGCCCAGGAGATATTTAAAAATCAGAGAAAATTTTCACATAACATTTCCTTGATATGTCACTGAGACCTGTGGTGTCTTGTAAATGCTTCCTTTCAAGATCTGACATACTTCAACTACGAGTCCCATATCGTTATATGACATTGACCCGCTCTTCTCCCCCATCAAAAACACTTTTATAATTCTGCGGAATTTCCATTCCTAAGCCTCGTTCCTCAATATTGCCGCAAACTATCTTTATATCCTTTTTAATGTATCCCTTCTTTGTACCACGATTTGCCTCGCCTCGCCCTTTTTTTTATCTACTTTTGAATAACGCTGCCCAAATTTTGTTTTTTTTATCATCCAATAAATTTTTATGTGAATTTGGCAAACATTTGCCAAAAAAAAAAAAAACAACGGGAGAAAAAATGAAATCAACCATTTGTGCCCCGATAAAAACAGTCTTATGTTCAACTGTAGTTTTTTTTTGCATATGCGATAAATTTCGTTAACAATTCAAACCATATCCACACAATTTTTTAAAAAATTATGGTCTCCCATAGACTCAGAGAAAAATTGTGGTTAAAGCGGTGATAGGGGAAAGGAAATTTGTGGACGATTGCGGCTGAAGATTTTGCCAAGAAATTGGAGCCTACGGAAGTACTTTCCAAATTGAAAATAGAATTAGGCCACACATTTCTGGTTCACGGCTCAACTATTCCAGGTTATCAAGGCATCTACACCCAAGGTAAGTGAGTCGTCTTTCCTGTAGGCCTAAACAGTGTCATACCAACTGCTCCACACATTCTTCTTTTTCTACATCATTGCAGACTGTACAGTAGACCTCACAAGGTATAACCAAACGATTTGCCAATTAGCCTATCGTGCAGTGCCATTCAAGGACTGCTGTTAAAACCTAGTAACCCTTGGACTGTCCATAACGATTTTTAACATCGAAAGGAGTATGTTCGCTAGGAACTCTGTTAATATCTTGCGATGTCTCTATTACCAGGCCCGTTCCATGTTAAAATTAAATAAAATATTTTTTCAAAAAAATTATTTTAAAAAAAAATCCTACTACAGAAAAAAAGTGAATGTAGGCATCAAAATTATATGCAAAAATAAAAAAAATATTTTTTGTTGCCCAGTGTAATTTACACAAATATTTGAAAGTCGGTTTAACGATTTTTTCTTCCACACAAAATTTTCAAAGTCGTACAATGGCCACGAATCTTTTATGCCGAAACCGGCATAAGGATCTAAGGAAATTTGAATTCGGTAAATTCCGCTTAGACGTGGTCTAGACAGTGGGGTGGAGTGAAAACCTTTTTTTTAATTTGAAAAGTTTACACACGGAAGAATATGTAGTTTGGAACTTTTAATAAGGGAAAAAATTAGAAAAAAATCAAAAAAAATTATGGGTGTCATTTTTAATATGTTTTTTAAAAAATCTAAAAATTAATCTTATTCAAAATTAACAAGTTCGAACAGGCAGAACCCCAAAAAAATAATTTGAGAAAAAAAGGTGTCGATCCAACAATATTAGTTGTTAAATGTTAAATTAATTTTTTGCAGAAGGTACGATTGGGGTTATTTTACCTTTTGCAATTTTTCGACCATACACATTTTTTTTAATTTTTTTTTTGTCATTAGCGATTCTGATTGGTGTTAAAATTTTGGGAAGATTTGTTGACCAGAAACTGCTAATTTTTTTTTTTAAATTCACACCAAAATAGAAATTATTTTTAAGGGTAAGGAGAGACCTTTTAAAATTTTTAAAAATTTTTTGCCTTATTTTTCCGTTCTTAGGGACCGCAAACTACATCCGAGTGTGAGTTTTTTTTTTTTATTTCCTTTTTGAGAAAACCGATACTCTATGTTGGCGAACGAGAGATTTTTTTCTCGAGTGTCCCCTTTTACTTCCAACTACGATCTATCTCCCGTTTTTTCTGCCTCTGCTGCCATTTCGCTTTTGTCTGCCACACCCATTTTGTGCACACCGAGTCAAAAGTTTATCTACTTAACGCGTATTTCTTTTTTTTTATTTTTGGCTCCTTGCAATTCGTCCTGCAAATAATCGTATTTTGTGTTCTTGTGTTTTGACACTTTCCTTTGTTAATTTTATGTGGTTTTTAGCATTTATTTGCCAATGCGACGACGCCTATTTTGTTGTCCGATATCAGCGGCAAGCAAAACCCTTTTTTTTTTTGCTGTTTGTTTGAAATATCCGAACGGCGCTAAGTTGAAACATACAAAAGGGGGTGGCCATCCATTCGCTTTACGAGTTCTTCGTTGTGTATGAGTGAGACTGTGTGTGTGTGTGTCTGTTTGGCATTGTGGTTTTCCAGTTTTTGTTATCAGTGGCAATTATAATTTGATTTATAGAAATTTGTGTGTGTTGACATTTATTTGTGTGTTGATTTTACCCGATTCTGTGTTTTGGTTTTGCTGTTGTTTCGTGTGATTCTAGAGTGAACCAAGTGAACCGACCGGTTAAGCAGGAGTATTTTATTCGCAAACCCGTCCCTGGCTGCCAGTTGTGGTTAACCTTTTTGGGGTTACCCCGAAAAAAAAACACTGAACGCAATAATGGCACTGACAATCAAAATCTGTGCAAATTGCCGGATTAGTTATAGCCTTAGAAGTGTGAGTGGTGAAAAGTGGAAGGTGAACGGAAAAAAAGGATTATTATTGTTGTTGTTGTTAAGATTTCCTGTTCGTAGGTATTTTCCGTTTTGGTAAATAAATCAAAAGGTTATTTTCTGATAAGCTGAGTGAAAAAACAACGACAAGAATGGAAAAAAGTCTTCACTCTTTACAAATACTGCGATTGGCCATACAACAAAAGGACTACAGGAGTTAAAGGATATTTTGATGGGGGGAAATTATCTAAATTGTGGTCCGAACAATAACCAAAAAAAAAAAAGATTAGTAAACAAATTGTTTTTATATAAATGAATTTAGTATAATGCGATAACAAGTATATCTCAATTGGGGGATTTGAAAGTAAAATGGGCCGCAGTGGACTGAGGTGAACTGTTTCTAGAGGGAACAGCTTAAGTTACGGTGGGCTAATAACAAATTATACCATAAAGACAGCTGTAAGGAGGGCTATTCCTATAAGCAAATAAAACCGGTTAAAGTTGCTTTGAAGTGATTGCACGGAGAGAGAGAGAGTAATGGCGGCATCCATGGCTTTAAAAGCTTTTTCATATCCATATATTAACGAATTAATGAAAAAGGAAATTAAAAGAAGGCATATATCATTAAAAGTCAAGTCGAACATGAAATTCGATAAAAAAAATTCACTATTATTCACAATTTAGTGAAGGTCCTCTCTAGAATTTCGGTTTTTCAGTCGGATTCAAAGACTCTAAATTAAAAATATTATATATATGTATATATAAATAATATATGTATATAAAGGTTATTTTTTTTAAAAAAATTTTAAAGTTGTTTTTGAGTTACGACAACAGAAAATTCAAAAAACTGAATTTTTTTAAAAAAAAATATAAATTTTTTTTTTTTTTAAAAAAATAAAATTATGAAAAAAAATTTTTTTTAAAAAAAAAAAAATATAAAAAATGTATCCATAAGACAATATTATGTAGATTTATGATAAACTACCGAAAATGGACTCGTGGTTATTTTTTAAAATTTATTTCAATTAGTTTTAGAATTAAGGCAACAGAAGCCTAAAAAAAAAAATTATAAAAAACTTTTCCATAGAAAAAAAAGTCGACCATTTTGTGTGACTTTATGATAAACCAAAAAAATTTACGAAAAAATGTTTTCGACTAAAATTTGTTTATTCTCTGAAACTGTCAGTCAGATTCAAAGGCCCCAAAATTAAAAATAATTTTCGGGTTATATTTTTTTAAATTTATTTCAAGTTGTTTTTGAGTTCGACAACAGACAACACAAAAAACTGAATTTTTTAGAAACAAATTTGCCAAGAAAAAAAATGTGCGGCTTTATGCTAAACTAATGACAATGGACACATTTTCTCATTTTCGATGAATTCTTATGAATTTTATTACCAAACAAATTTTGGAAAAATAATTTTCAACTTAAATTTTTTTATTCGCTAAACTTTTTCATTTTTTTTTTAAAAAAATTATAAAAATCTTTTCCATAAATCTTATCGACCATTTAATGTGGTTTTATGCCAAACTACTTATAATGGACACTTCTTAAAATTTTAATTTTTTTATGAATTTTATTTAAAAAAAAATGTCCGTAATTAAAAATAATTTAGTGGTTATTTTTTTTTAAAAAATTTCAAATGTCCTAAATTAAAAATAATTTAGTGGTTATTTTTTTAAATTTATTTCAATATGGCTTTGAGTTACGACAACAAAAGACGAAAAAAACTGAATGTTTTTCCAAAAAAAAAAATTCTAATAATCTTTTTCACAGAAAAAAAAATGTCCATCATGATAATTTATGATAAAAGGGAGTTGCCAGACTACCAAGTTTTTGTCAAAAACTTTTTCTAGCTATAGATTTACTAAATACAGAATTTGGGGAAGATCGCATTTGGCGTATTGATAATATTACACGATTTCTAACGTAGGCGGGATGGTACATTTGAAGTTTTTGTTTTTGTTAAATAACAGCTTGTTAAATAAAAATATTCTACAAATATCGGTTTCTCCATTGTCTGCAATTACTAGCGAAATAATTTGCTTATAAAACATGTTCGTGGCATTAAATTAATCAAATGGCATTTCTGCCGTTGATGATTTCACATAAATTTTGATTTATGACAACATTGAGCCATCCACCACCTGTTATCGAACATGACACTTCAATACAAATTATCCTTAATATAAAATTTTCCCCATCAAACAATTACACAACACTGGTAGACGGTTTTTAAGCCCAGCGTCTCATAGTTTTCGAATCCTTAAAACTCATTAGAGAACAAAGAGATACACCATAGAAAATCCAGTCGTTGTCTGGAGGCCATAAAAATAAGCTGACACTTCATACACAGACAAATAGAGAAAATAAATCGGAAAAGAAAAAAAGCTCCTCAAATCTACACATAGTCCAAATACCAAGCAACAGAGAACCGAGAAAAAAGTGAAATTATAAAACAATTGGCAACAGCAGCAAAGCAATAGAAAAAAAATTTCCAACAATTTAGAAGCAATTGATGTAACATTCAAATGTTCTTTGGTCCCAGTCACCAAATAAAACCATATGAATTATAACATCAATGACTAAGACCCTCAGCATTCGATAGATACCGCAGCCATGGCGGACATGGTCATGCGAGACTCTGGTCAGGCACAGTGCTATATGCCCAACGGACGGTTAGGACGAAAGTCAAAAGTCAACAACTTTTATCATTGTGGCCGGAGTGGGTGCCAGAATAACATGACCGAAGGACAGCCAACAATGGCAACAATGTATCCGAAGAAACAGTCATAAAACAATTATTATGGCTCAGGAAAGAACAAAAAAAAAAAACATACGAAAACTTTAACAAATTACCCTCCCAAAAAAAAAAAAACACATCAAAAGCAACAAGAACCACAAGAAGCTAAAAAACACAACAGAGAAAAATATTGAACTTGAAGCTCCCCGCCACCAATAATGTTTGCCAATAATAAAGAAAAAATACATGCATACTCGTATTCGATTTTAAAAAAAAATGCTTACAAAAATAATAAAACATTGCTGGAGGACAACAACAATTATGGTGGAAGTAACCCAGCAAACGTTTTGCTTGAATGAAACCAGGAACACAACATTACCATCTCCGGAATTACAGCGCTTGCCCTGTTTCAAGAGCCTACACCTCGTCAATTGCCCAGCCTTGCAGCACAGTTGGATTGCTGTCTTTTATCCTCATCTTTAAATGGCCTCTGCAACAGTTTAGTTGATTCAGCCTGTTTTTATAAAACGAGTGGGTTTTTCGTTTCGTTAAAATAACGAACAGAAATTCTGTTTCGTCATTTTGGGTTTTGGTACCACGAAAGTCTCTGTTAAATTCTAATTGAAATTTTTTTTCTTATGTATTTTTGTGGTGTATTGTCTAATTGGATTCGTTGGAGTTATAGAAACACAATTCAGTTTCGTTTCGGCTACAGACGTTTCTGTTCGTCTCAGACGTATACGTTGTATAAAGACAGGCTGTAAGTCTAGTTCCGGGGGTTGTGGCAATTTGGATAAGTTTTTCCTTTGGCTATGAATTCTGAGACTACGTCTCCCTATCCTCCGTTGGCATCAAGTACATCCTGATGTGACAAATATCAATTGAAAGTTGTGAGTGCGGTCCTTTTTTTAGTATTTTTATCAATTGGTAGTTATGATTGATTTTTTGTTTGTTTCCCATTTGTCAATACTTTCTTATATTAAGAAAAATTACAATCGGACCGCACTGCAACATACCAGGTTTTTATTGTTTAAATGACTGCGCCAGTTTTATCGTAGTGGCGACATCTATATGTGAAGTCTTGCGTCATCCAATGAAAGGCTGATTATCGTGGCATGATGTTCTGGGCTCGTTTTATTTTTTTTTTTAGAAAATTGTTGTATTTCTTATACTTTTCATCACAATTCATGTGTAAAACACATGTCTTGCTGGGTTCAAATAACTTCACAAACCGGCAAACCTAACTCAAATATCACCCACTTTGGAGCAGACACAAACGTACATACGGACTGGCATATATTGCTCAATTGTTAAAACAATAACCATAAAATATTTTTTATTTTTTTTTGTGGAGAAGGGAATTGGTTGCCTTACGTCCTTGCTCCAGGAACAGACATACTGCTGGAAAAAAAAACCGGCAGCCGTAATTGCTTTTGTGCGACACATCACTTTGTGCCATTGATTTCACCAAACCAATTCTGAGAAGAAATTAAAATTTCTGTATTATTTTGTCGAGTTTGTTTGTTGCCAAATGTTGCTATGGCCGCCGACCAAACCAACCAACCAGCCGACCGAACATCCTCTCAAATGGCAACCAAACATCATTTCGTTTTTGTTTTTGTTTTTGTACGAATGACTTCATTTATTTGAAATGTGATTTTAATTATCTGATGTCACATAATTATTAAAAATTATTACTTTACAGCAACCCTTTGGTTGGCGCAACTCAAGACAACTCCGAGTGGTTGGTGTCTCTCAGCAACAACAACAACTGCTGCTGGTGTTTATTGTCAAAATTTCTGTATTTTATGAGACACTTTTGTTGTTGAAATGGCATCAGCGAATGGAACCCCTTTGAGGTTAGGCCTTATTTGCTGAACTGTTATTGTTCGGTGTTGTAGGAATGGCTAAAGAGGTGGGGCGGTGTTGGTTAAATTCTCTCCAAGGGGTAGACAACGCCAGCAACCGGTTCCATTTTATGATCATTTTAAAAGTAATTTAAATTTAGGTGTTAATTAAGTTTGGTGTGTCTCTGTGTGTGTGTGTCTTTTTTTTTTTGTTTGTTGGTGTTTTATTTCTCTTTTGTGAGAAATTAAATTATGTCCTTATTAAAAGTTACCAAAAAAAAAAAAATAAGGGTAAAATGTAAGGAAATGTTATAAGAAAAATGACGGCATGAGGGATAAAAATTCATAAAAGACACGAACAATGAAAACGAAATTCTAGAAATATACACGCAATCAATTATATCTGCTGCCGGAAAAGCTAAAATCACAACTACAATTTGATTTGAAATACGATTTGAAATATTTTATTAAATCACAAATTCCAACTTTTCCAATAAAATCAAAAATATGAACAAATTATCAGTTTGCGCATATTTGTTTCAACAAAAAACCCTAAAAATAAAAATCGGGATTTTTTTAAAATTTTAATTTTGTGCATATTTGTTCCAAAAAAAACTAAAAATAAAAAATCGCGAATTCTTCAGAACTAAACAATTTTTTTTATCGTTTTTTTTTGTCGAAAGCGGCTCAAGATCAAATTCTCTATATAGCACAATTTTAATTATTCAAAAAAAAAAAGTGTTTTTCGGATATTTTTTCGATTTTTTTTATTTTCCGAACTAAAATTTTTTTAACGTTATTTTTCGAAAACGGCTTAATAATCGAGGTCAAATTCTTTATATAGAACAATTTTAATTTTACAAAAAAAAAAATGTTAAAGTTTGAAGGTTTTCAGACATTGGTTCTATTTTTTTTATATCGAAAGAAGTTCCAAATGGAAATTGGCGATGTTTTCAGAACTAGAATTTTTGTGGCGTTTTTTCGAAAACGACTCAAAACTCAAGTTAAAATTCTCTATATAGAATAACTTTAATTTTTCAAAAAAAAAAAAAAAAAAATGGCGGATTTCGAAGGTTTTCGGACATTTGGTCTATTTTTTTTTTCGAAAACGACTCAAAACTCAAGTTAAAATTCTCTATATAGAACAATTTTAATTTTTCAAAAAAAAAAGAAATGGCGGATTTGGAAGGTTTTCGGACATTTGTTCTATTTTTTGATATCGAAAAAAGTGCTAAATGGAAATTGGTGATTTTTCAGAACTAGAATTTTTTTAGGTTTTTTTTCGAATACGTCTCTATAATCAAGGTCAAATTCCAATTTTAATTTTGGAAAAAAATGGTGAAGTTGGAATGTTTTCAAACATTTTTTAGATTTTTTTATATCCAAAAAAGTTCCAAACGGATATATTGGCGATGTTTTCAGAACTAGAATTTTTTTTACGTTTTTTTTTCGAACACGTTTTAATAATCGAAGTCAAATTGTTTATATAGCCCAAATTAAATTTTCCAAAAAAAAAAATGGTTTGGAAGATTTTTAGAAATTTTTTTATTTTTCAGAACTACATTTCTTTTTTGACATTTTTTTTTATTTTTATTTTTTAATATGAAGGTTACTTTAGAATTGTAAAAGATACGTTCATTGGGTTCACTTGTGGAAAATTTTGTGTTTTCCATTTTTTTAATCGAAAAAGTTTCTCAAAAAAGACTGGTGGATTGGAAAGGTTTCCGGATATCTCACAATTTAAAAATTTCGTTTTTCCTTTCTTTTTTTTTTTTTAAAAAAAGAGGAGTTTATTGGGTTCATTAAGTAAAATCCTGCCCTATTTTCTCTATAACAAATTCTCTATACTGGAATTTTTTTTTTGGATTTTAATTGTTCCTGTCTTGATTGGCCTTAGCAGCGCTGCTCTCATATTTGCCATCTTCAATTCACCAATGTGCCAGCTGACAGTTTAAGATTACTTTAATTGAACTTAGTTCAATTCCATTATCCTTCTAATCTTTGTTACATTCCCAAGAATATAACTGTTTTATCTGAAAAACCCAAAAATTATTATCAATTCCATTTATTAACAAACCGCCATGAATTACCGATCCCTAAATCACAAACATAAATCACTTTCATTATCAGGGACAATAGTAAACGCTCTGCCAGCAAAGGACCAAAACAAAAAATTAACATAAATGGAATAAAATGGCAAAAATCCACAGAAATGAACTCATTGACAAAACCATAAATAGCATTTAAAACTAAAACCAATTAACAAAAACTGAAACCCCAGAAAACCCCGAAATAAGACACGCAGAAGCAGCAGCAAAGGCAAAACGTAACGTAACAAATGTAATACGACAACAATTGCGAATAGCGAGTGTTGTTGCATTCATGCAACGTCAATGCTTCTAACGAAACGCAAAAAAAAACAACAACCAAGGGATGATAAATGAAATGTAAACGTACACATAGACAGACAAACGGACGGACAATACAAACTACCCACCATTTGGGTGCAATGGGACAGAAATTAAGAAACCGAGTACAGCTATGAGTGCTGCCCCGACAACAGCGATGACGATGACTAAATATGGGAATAGGAAATGGGAAAAGAAGTACGTACATGCATATGTGCATACCCACAAGTAGAACAGAACCCGAAATGAATGCATGTTTTGGGTAGGGGGAGTTACCGAAGAAGAGGCAGAGGAGCGGAGAGAAAAAACGTAGTGTCAATTGTTTCAGTGATTACTTGTCATTGCAATAAACCCATAACAGCCAACCAAACCAAAAAGTGAAATGAAATGGCCAAAGACACTCACGCACACCAACACTCAGACACACATACACACACGCAGAAATATGCATAAGGGTTGATCGGATCAGCAGTAGTAGAATAGAAATACCCTAACGTGTAAGTGTCATATTTAAGATGAATGAAAAAGATTACACAATTCATAAATTCCTAAAGAAGGGATTATTTTTTTTTGATGAGGAAATATTTAAATCTGGGAAATAAATGAAATATCCAATTACAGCGAATTGGAAAATGTTTTGAAGATACTTGTGTCTACTTGTTTGAACGATTGGTTCGAAATGTAACCGAATTCATTGTCTGAAATGTGTAAATTCTGTACTACAAACCAGATACGAATGTCGTTAGTTTCGGCAGACTGCAGAGGTTCACTGACAGTTTGGTCAGCAGGCAGCATAAATGCAGGCAAGGGAAAGCTTATATGTCCACGTCAGCTAGAGGCTCTGTGCGGTATTTTGTTCAATGCCACTTACCAGGGCCAAATTGAAATCATCAGACTTTAAGAGATTCGTCGGTAGCGTAACAGCTGAAGGTGGTCTTCTCCGCCATTATGGAATCTCGATCTGAACGATA
This sequence comes from Hydrotaea cyrtoneurina, assembly GCA_958296145.1. NCBI lineage: Eukaryota > Metazoa > Arthropoda > Insecta > Diptera > Muscidae > Hydrotaea > Hydrotaea cyrtoneurina. The sequence goes on from OY282516.1 coordinate 11,510,464, forward strand.
TTCTGTTCTGCCTGAAGAACGTTGTTATCATGGTTTCATGAAAGGCTGAAGACAGGCGCCAGGAACGAGGAATCCGGGGATACATTTTAGGGGCGGCGAATACACGGTATCACAATGCTTGGAGAAGCTGACAAATTAAGCTAATCTGACCTACCTGAGGTCGCTGTATGATAGTTTCACACACTACCTACACCGTGTTACACACATTCTGTCCTATGAACCAAATTTACTTTTTCGGAAAGGGGATAAAAAATAAAAATACACGTGTCAGCATTTTTTTTAAGTATGAAGCTCGTCGTGGCCTGTGTGAAAGCCTTTGGACCAATTTTTAACCCTTTTTCAGTAATCCAATCGAGCTGATTTTTTGCAGGCAGACTCGTGGAAATGTCTGTATCACGTCAAATTTTTTAAAAAATAGATTTTTATCAATTCTCAGATTTTCCTAAATTTTTTTTTCTGCCTGCCAAAAATCACAGGATGTTTTGCCAAGAAAACCTAAACCTAAGGGAATCTTTATTGGCTCCATGAAAAATACTCCCAAAAAATGAAGAATTCCCCATAAAAAATCTCTTACAAAATTGGGGAATTTTTCAAAAAAAAAAAACGTGGGGAGTTTTTCAAAAAAAAAAAAAACGTGGGGAGTTTTTCAAAAAAAAAAAAAACGTGGGGAGTTTTTCAAAAAAAAAAAAAACGTGGGGAGTTTTTCAAAAAAAAAAAAAAAAAAACGTGGGGAGTTTTTCAAAAAACAAAAAACGTGGGGAGTTTTTCAAAAAAAAAAAAAAAACGTGGGGAGTTTTTCAAAAAAAAAAAAGTGGGGAGTTTTTCAAAAAAAAAAACGTGGGGAGTGTTTCAAAAAAAAAAAAACGTGGGGAGTTTTTCAAAAAAAAAAAAGTGGGGAGTTTTTCAAAAAAAGAAAAACATTTTTTAGGTAACATTTTTATGTGTGTGGTTTTCTTGGTAAAATCTGCTATCGCTTCATTATTCCCTAGAAAGCTTTAACTTATGCTCTGAAATATTTCATATACCTTATTAAATGTTTCATTGATACTATGAAATGTTGCATAGACGTTATGAAATATTTCAGTTATTTTTTTTTTAAAAAAAAAAGAGAGGCGAAATACGTTTTTGTTATTTATAATATCTTGTAAAATTTTCCTAATTCCTATTAAATATTTCATTGATTCTATGAACTGTTTCATATACCTTATAAAATCTTTCATTGATTCTATGAACAATTTCATATATCTTCTGAAATATTTCATATAAAATAAATGTTAACATCTTATGTGAAACTAATATGATATCAACAATATTTTTTATCCGGTGATTTTCAGTTTTGATCATTTTTTTTTCAATTACTTTAAAATTATGTAATGACCTCAAACTGAAACTCTCTTTCCGCGTACTTATATTTTCATTGCCATCTAAAGATGCGGTGTGTTCTGTGTCACAAGACACAATGTAAGTTTAAATAAAAACCGAAATCATTCATGTCTACCCCTTAGGGCGGAACAATTCATTGTTCTGGCCTGAATGGTCCTTTAAAATGTTATGACTGTTGAGAGATAGGAAAGGACCTTTCCCTTGCTGTCGACTATGGACAAACACTAACACCAACCAGGCAATACACGCCGGGACCTGGTAGCGCTGGATAGCAAGCAGGGCATGAATACGCTGCTGCACACTAGAACGACAATCCAGGGAACACGGGACACACGCACACATCATACATGAGGAATGTAATGTGAGCAATTGCATTAAACTAAAAACACCAAAGTGAAACAAATACAAAAACAACGACAACGACAAAGGCAGCCAACAATAACTAACAAAAAGGAATGTAAAGAGGCACACAGACACACACACACCCGGCCAGGCACTGATAGAGATCGAAGGATACCCCATGCACATGCCACACATTCGTCGCTGGTTGCACATTCCACACTATACGACACTACATTCGCATCCTTACCAACAACAATTGAGTGAGTGACTATTGCATGCATCCACGCATACTTTTGGTAGTTGCCGCGTTGCCGTGGTTGGTGCGACGTTGCAGGCATGTCCTGGTGCCCGATGCTGATGGTGGTGGCTGAATGTTGCCCTCAAAGGTATACAGTGACACTTTTTGTTGCCATCTCTTCTCCGCAAACAGTGGAAGCTGTAGTGAATGGTGGCGGAGCGGAGCGGTGTGGGATTCAGAGAGGCAAAGGCAAAGAAAAAACAAAAGAAATTGCGATGATGTTGCAATTTTACAATTGCATTGCTTGCTCAGTTAGCTAGGATTGCTTGGATTGCATACTTGCTACGATTTGTTGGTGAAGCTGTTGTTGTTGTTGCCCAGCCAAAATAGTGTATAAATTATAAGAGGGTGTGTGTTGGTTTTGATATGTGTGTATGTGTTAATATGGGTTTCATTTTTCTAAACTCTATTAGTATTTAAAGGGGAGGACATCGATGGACACACACACAGCGACGGACAACTCGACAATTTTTGCTGATAAGTAATACGAGCACAATTGCAATTGTTATAATTTTCAACTGGAACGTTTGTGTACTTGGCTGCTTCCTATTATTGTTTCGGAGGGTTCCCAATAATGAAATGCCCTTTGCACGGCAACACACACGCACACACACTGCAGAAAGCTGACATTAAGACGAGAGAGAAAGTAGAAAAGATAAAGAAAATTATATCAGCAGTTTGTTTAGATTACATTTGGGATTATATTTTCGGGGGGATGGATTAAATTAAACTAAAGATTTTGACATCATTAAGCTGTAACGAAAAACGAACAAAACCAAAGAACAGAGAAAAAAGACGACATGAAATAAATGAACGAAATTTAGCACCCGAAAAACATCACCACCACCATTGCCAGCTCAAATGATCTCTAGAAATTTGGAAGTTGTGCGAGGGCAAATATTCCGCGCGGTCTAAGTAGTTTACACTTATTGGCGGCAAACGAAGTGCCAAGTGTGTTGCACATTAAACATGACAAACAATTAATTTGTGGCGTGTTGAGGGGGATGTACAAGCAATGAATTCTAGGTCATTCTATAGAATATTTGAAAGAGACCGGAGCTGATGTGTGCTATGCTTGTCGTCTTCGCAAATAGTTTGGGGAGAGTGTCTTGGAAATCCATCATAGATGTTGCATTAAACAAATTTGTGATAGGCCAAACCCTTCTTTGTCAGGTTTTTACACTCAAACTGATGTGTGGAAGTAAATTTTGATGATCGACAGGGTCATGTGTCCTATTCCATTGGACAAGAGTTTGAGTTCTGTACAAAATATGTTGTACGCAAGGAGTGAGAGATTACTTTATGGCCTTAACCAGTGTTGCCAGTTTAGATGATTTCCCCTTGTTTTAGGCTAATTTTGTCTGGAGTTGGGTATTTTTTGGGGGGGCCGAATTTTTTTTTTTTCTAAAAATATTTAATATTATTTCAACAATTCACCAGAAACATATTATTGGGTCTTGGTGTTAAGTATATTTCCAAAAAAAATTATTCAATCATTCGAAAAGACAAAATATATCTTAATATATATTTACCCTCGACACTGATTCACTGACTCTGTCACGCAGTACGTAGGAATTTAAATAGGCATTCTATAATTTTCTATAAATAATAATAATAAAAAAAAAAATATTTTTTTTTGTACAGAAATTGTGTTTTCCCCAAATTTTTTTTTACCAACATTTTTTTTTTTCCAAAATTTGTTTTTTACAAATTTTTTTTTTTAAAAAATTTTTTTCTTTTTCAAATTTTTTTTTTTTACGAAAATTTTTTTTTTCAACAAAAAATTTTTTTTTTTCAACAAAATTTTTTTTTTGAAGAAAAATTTTTTTTTCAAGAGAAATTTTTTTTTTCAACAAAATTTTTTTTCCATATTTCAACGGGCGCCATAGGCGCATTACAACTTACTAGTTTTAAATATAATAAATAACTTGAAGGCGATAGATAATTACCACAGCTCACCTCTGTACATGGTCTAGCCTTTGAAGCCCCTGCCCATATAAAGGGTAATATTTGTTGACAGGTTGTCGGTGGGTTAATATTTTTTTGGCACCGTTTCAAAGAGCTTTCATAATGGAAGGCATCGTTCGACACTTCGAAAATATGGATAGCCCAACGAGCATCACCCTGTATCTTCATAACCAGAACATCAAGAGTGTCTGCTTCGTCAATATCTACATCACAAATAGGGTGATGTGAATATGAAGCCTCTTATAAAACGTCGCCAAATCCTGGGTTGGAAATAAATTTTAAAACATTGTGTTCTAGATAATCTTTAAACTTCACCTTCAGTACAGCATTTCAATATGAAAAAAATCACAATGCTTGTTAAAATGAGTTATCTCCACTGAGCTGTGAGTAACATAAAAAACTGTCCTAATTCTAATTATAAGATTATAAATATTTTTAAATATTTTTCTCATTTAAAAAAAAATTTACGAAAAAAGGTATTTGTTTTACCCTAAATAAACTTATAACTACGAAGCTGGCATTCACATTAAAGGTCTCTAAAGACAAAAGTAAAAGACAATGTAAAACTCAATATTTCAAAAGTTATTTCAATATGATATGATAAATAATGTCTCAAAAAATTTTAAAAAAATCCTTTCAACAAAAAATAATTGCAGTCAGACTGTGGGATCTCACACTTGCTAAGCTCTCTGGCCGTGCTTCAGTCAATGTGAATGTACGGCTCCCTGTTATGGTCTAACAGACAATATAGGCTTTTCCTTAAATAAAGCAATTTTCCGTAATTCATACCAAATTCCTTAACACACACATCGATGCTATCTGCAAACCTTCCCTGCAGACTTAACATTCTCTATGTTCGGTCTCTGTAAACTTCATTGGAAGTGCTGTTAACATTTAGCGCCACACTTTCCCTCCGCAGTGGTGATGAAATGGCAAATGAGACTCATAAGAATTTCGAAAAGTCATAAAGCCGGTTAAGTATTTCTCAACAATAACACAAAATGAAGAGATGAGCCAAATCAAATCCAAATAAAAAAGCCGAGAGAGCAAAGGACAACGCGAAAGAGAGCGAGAGAGGGCAAGTGATGAAAATACAAAGGTCAACATAATTGGCAATGGGCTAAAGTAAAATCAAAACAGCATTAATAACAGAGAGACTAACAAAAACACATGCGTATAACACAATATAACAGTTAAAGGGAAAAGTAACGAACTGCAGACAAACACACGCAGACACGGGCTATATCACACAGGCGCCTTTAGCAACGAGAAAAGAGTTCCATTAGTCAGAGAGACCAAGTAGCAAATGTGATGAGAGTACCCAGAGAGCGAGAGCGGGTTTATATCACTCTATATCCTGATGCGTAAGGGATGCTTATCATTCATAACGACAAACCGAACGGAAATACCAACTTTTGTTTGTTTTATCATCCATGGCACACTCTGTGTGCGTGTATCTCTGTGTCGCGTTCAGAAGTGTCTGTTCTGACAAAAAGTCAGCACATCAAAGCAACGAGTAACGATTGCTTTAGTCAGAGCAGAGCAAAGCACACGGTCCACACACCAGGCCATTATTTCGAGTCTTGTTCAACTCTATTGATGACAATCGAACAGTTTACAAGCGGTTGTCGTTGAAAACGGTTGTTTCGTACGGACGATGTATTTACGTTTAACGCGATTTTTTTCCTACAAAAAACGAGGCGTGTAGTAGCCAACAAGAAGCAGAACGACACTGTCTATGCGTGTGTGTGTGTGTGTATGTGCAAAGAAATTGGCAACATAACCAAAACAAAACGCGTTTTCGGGAATACGTTCTAAGGAGAAATCAATAAAACAAAACCCAAAGAAATGAAATGAAATTTTAGCGAAATTCCCAACGAATTTTAAAGCCTTTTTCACGGCATAAACGGTAACGGAAGTCATTTTTCAATATCCTGGCTGGTTCGTTTATACGCCAATACCAAAAAGAAAAGCCAAACAAAAAAAAAAAAGTAATTGTCGTTTATTCCAGTTTTTCTGCTTTTCACCAGAAACCTTTTGCTTTTTTTTTATACGTCTGAGTCTCCTCGAAATTCTCTGTGTTTTTTTTCGTGTATAATTTTCAACGTCGTCGCTGACTTGGGTGACTTTTGCTTGGGAGTGCGTTTCTTTTCACTGCTTGTTCTATCTGGTCTGTCGTTATTGCGGCGTCAAAGAGCTGCCTAAGAGTGTGCTCTGGGTGTGTGTGTGTGTGTGAGTGCGTGCGGATGCTGTGCGTGAGAGTGTACGGCCAGGACCCCCTACAGTGTGAGAAGTTAACGAAAAAGTTAAAGCATGCTTTAAGGCGCTGCTATTAATAAAGCGCAAAAATATACGTTCAACTCCGCTCCCACGCACCAGGTCCGACTCCACAATTATGCCTTAATAAAAAAGAAAATACTACAAAAAAACAACATAACAAAAACAACAACAGCATAAAAGTTTCCACGCAAAAGAAGTTAATGAAACCAGAGCAGAAAAGAAAATTGAAAACAGCAAAACAAACAAAACCAAAAAAAATACATATACAAAAGCAGAGAAAAGAAAACAACAAAATTGTTAAAACTCCGGGGAAAGTGCGAAAGAAACCCGGATAATTTAACACTTCCCTGGTGGGGAGGCGGGAATGGCTCCAAAGGAAAATGAATAGAGAAAAGCGCCATTCGATGTTTTATACGAAACAAAGCAAGCGAATCACACAAGTGAGGGGGGTTTATTAATAAAAATGTGGATAATGAAGATATTCGCTTAACAGGCGCCATTAAAAGAGGTGGGGGAAGAAATCATTTCAGGGTGATTTTAAAATAAAAAATAAAAGATCAGAGAGAGTTTAAGGAATCAAGCCAATCAAGAGATTGGCGAGATCGAAAGTTTGATTAGTTGCTCTTCAAAATTGATACCGGCGATTACAAAGAACAAGGAACAAGGATCGTAAGTTTACCTCTAGACCACAAGGCAAAGGATCTTATTTGTGTAGCTTACATTTGAGAGTGATAATGTTTGAAGTATAGTTTTGTATATTTACTTATTTCCCTTAACATTCCATGAAGGAACAGATGGGGAACTTCTCTTGAATCAGTGAGCTGTGTACGATATAATTGTGTATATTCACTGACCGGGACCTACTGTTGAAAGCCGGCTCCGAAAGGCTAATGCGTTTCTAGTGAAGTTTTACATCGCTTAGAGATTACTCGTGTACTCGTAAAGTCGCTAACATTTACGAGGCGGAAGCAGCCGCTGAAAAAAAGTTTTGATGGTTGTACCCGATTTCGAACTCGGGTTCTTCTGAGTGACAGTCGCACACACTACCTACCACACCATGGCCGTATAGTTTTGTATGACTGAGAATAATTCACAAAGGTTTCACTTCCTTCTTGTTTGGCCAAAGTCACAGCCATAAGCAATTATGAACCCTACTGCCGTAAATCGGAACTATTGTAAACTAATTCACACAAACAGTTTGTTATGTCTCATTAATGCCATTGTACGAATAATGAATATCACAAATGGCATAAGGATAATGAATATCCAGTACGATAACTTGTGTTGAAGAAGAAACATCTACGTTTTATTGGATGTGTTTTATTAGAAAAATATTAGAAAAATAAATTAACTAAAATGATTGTTTATTAAAAAATCCTGACCTCGAGCTTGGAGTGTTCAAAGAAGAACAAAATATTGAAAAAATAAATTGAATAAAATAATTTTCATTAAAAATTCCTGACCTCGAGCTTGAACTTATAAAAAAAAAATTCCAAATTCAATATAATTGAAAAATTTCGATACAAAATATTGAACATTAAATTATCCTTAATATGTTTAACCAGGTCACAAGAAAAATCCTGTCTGATCCACTACATAAATATGCTTTACAATAACAATACTACTAGAAAAGTTGAAGCCTATTTTTCGGCTCGACACATCGACAATACCTGAAGTCATATTCCGAGGAATTTCAGATGTCGTAGAAGAAAATTTTTAAAGCCCGCTTATGATCACTAAAGGTACAAAAAAAAAAACCTCTCAGCCTACGACCTAAACATGTTTTACTATATGACCCTAGTAAAAAAGTTTGAAGCCTATTTTTAGGAACTAAAGCGTAGAAGAAGCCCTTCTGGATATCCTGAGGAATTTCGAATAAAACTCAAGAAGAAACCCTTCTGGATATTCTGAGGAATTTCGAATAAAACTCAACACTTTAGTTTATTATTTAGTTCTCAATTCAGTTCATACAAATAAATATTTACTTCCATTCAATAGAATTACTGCAGATCTCCTGCAGCACTTTCCAAATTTTAATACAATAATCAGTGGTCTCTAGAAACCGCGACTTCTGATCCATTTGCCGGATTATAAGGAGAATATGTTTGAGTTTATATTGACAAAAAAAAGTATCAGGAGTTTCCAAAAAAGCTGTTGTCCTTATTTGTCCCTTAATCCTCAGAAAATCCGCATCTATGTTATTTGTTATCAAATTTCGAAATTCCCTGCGACGAAATTGAAAATTCTGAAAATTATTGTTGACGATTTTCGCTCCAGTGGAATTTTTGCACAATTTCCAGTGGATGAATTGAAATTGTTTCCAAGCGCAGCTGACCATGGCTTAAAATTAACATGGTGACATAATCACAGTGAGAATCATGTTGATAAACGGAGATGCTGCTACGGTCAGATCATCTGGCTGTAGTTGGGAATATTTTCAGACTAGTTTCCTTCTAGGACATGAACATTATGTGGTTTCCATATTCTTTGCCCCTTTTTTTCGGAATTATTTTGATCCTAAGTGGTACAAAGATAATCTTATTCAGTCTCTAATGTACATAAAGCTCAACCTCGGTATTAATAAAAATGTATAACAGCTTTATCAACCTTTGTTAAGAAAAATGTTTGAAAATAGAAAAACAATTTTCACACAGTTTTCCTAACAATGGTTTTATTACACAGTGTTATATTTTTGTATTAATACAGGTAAGTCTGTTGGCAATTGAATTACATGACCAACAGTTTTTAGTTGTCACTAAATCCAATACCTCGGAACTATAGGAATTAAGTAATAACAATAATAAAACTAATAAACAGCACCTTGTGAATTATTTGGTTCAAAAGGTGGGGTCCAAATTATGTTTATAATATTTTCTGGTGTATTTTGGATCACAGAACTCGAAAAAGTATTTGTAACAAAAATTGTTGGTAAAATTGTTTTTAAAACTTTTTTTCTTGAACATTTCTTGTTTGTGATCTAAGAGTCCAAAACTAGAAAAAATATTTTTAAAAATAAAAGGTTTTCAACGCATGTGTTTGCTTTGTTCGGTATACTGCTATTTTTTTTTGTGGGATATGCGCTACTAAGCAGTATTTCTCATTCACTTGTGAGAACTATATTAGACCAATAATTTGCATCAAAAATCATTGCAAATAGGTACCGACGAAGAAGTGTGGTAGCTTACGAAACGGATCCGTATACCTTGTACGCAATCAAAGCAAACTTTAAACCTTTTTTAAACATTTCTATTTTTGCAAAGAAATAGAAATAATAAATGATCTCGAACTCAACTAACAGAAACATAACTAAATAAAGAATATAGATCAACAAAACATAAACAAATTTAAAAAATATTTTATGTTAAATTTTTTTTCCAAAACATTTCTTTTGTTTTCTGGAGCCCGAACTCGAAAACAACTTTTTAACAAAATTGTATGCTTAAATTTTTTTTGTTTTTTTATTTTTTGTGTATCTTAGAGACCTGAACACAAATAAATATTTTTAAAAAAAATGCTTTGGTTTAAATTTTTTTTAAGACATGATTTTTTTCTTCAGATTGGAATTCCTTTATCTGATGTACCTTTATTATTTCGCCTATAATTAATTATAATTAATTATAGGCGAAATAATAAAGAAATAATAAATAATTATGGAACGAGACCTTCGATCTAACTATAGACTATATCAAATTAAAGGTTATTGTGTGTGCTAAAAATACTGGGTTGGCAAGATTATATAAAAATAATAGGCAGTGGTCATTAAATTTTTTTGTAAAATTAAAATAACAAAAAATAATTTTATAAAAAAATTACAGAAAAAATTTTTAAAAAAAAATTAGAGAATATTTTTTTATATGTGCAAATTTAAAAAAAAAATAGAGAATATTTTGTACACAAAAAAAAATTAAAAAAATAAATAAAATTTTTTGAAAAAAAAAATTACAAAAAATAATTTTATAAAAAAATTAGAGAAAATATTTTTTAAAAAAAATGTATAGAATATTTTTTTATATGTGTATTTTTTTTTTAAAAAAAAAAATAAGAGAATGTTTTTTTTTTAAAAAATTTGAGAAAATTTGGTTTTAAAAATATAAGAGAACATTTTCTATTTATTGTTTTTAATAATTTTGTATTGCTCTTTACCGGCCTTTTTATGTAAATATCATGCTCAAAATATTTTTAGCAATCATAATTATCTTTATCCCCTTCCAAAAAAAAAAAATGAAGAAAATTTGTATGAAAAAATGTCGGAAATTTTTTTTTAAAATAGTTAGAGAATATTTTGTTTACAAAAAATATTTAAAAAAAAAAAATTAAAAAAAAAGAACATTAAATTTTTTTTAAAAAAAATTACAAAAAGAAAATTTATAAAAAAATTACAGAAAATATTTTTTAAAAACAATTTAAAGAATATTTTTTATATTTATGTGTAAATTTTTTTTATTTGAGGAATTTTTAATTTTCTTTCTTGCTTCGAAATTTTTTTAAAGGAAATTTCTACCACGTGAATTATTTATTTTAACATTAAAAACATATCCTTCAGATTAAGGCCACGTTTGGACCTACAATTAATGGGCCTATTTTAAGGCTTGCACTTAAAGGTTTCTGATGAAAAGCAATCTGCGGTTAAATTGTATAGCAAAGTACTTAAACGATTAAGTGATATGGTTCAAAGTTATAATAGTATTTGTTTCTCTCTCTCCCTCTATCTCTCTCACAATCTGTGTGTAAAGCCTACTTTTGGGAGCTTCAACTGAAAGCAATTTAAAGGAAATCTGCTTAATTAAACAAATGACATTTAAAAACGAATGCAAATAAACAACAACAACCTTATGCAAGGAGGAAAAGTCATTAATTTAAATAAACCATAAAACAAGTGGATAAATAGCAGGCACTAATAAAACAAAACCAACAACAACAACAACAGAATACCAACGTTGCATTAATTCCCAAACAAGTGACAACAACAACAAGACGAAAAAAAGCCAACATTGAAAGCGGAAATTCAAATTAAAATCCGTTACAAAAGTTATCAATTACGGGCAAAATAAATAAATAAGTAAACAAACAAAAAAACGAGCAACAACAGCAAACACACAGCTCGACAGTCCTGCCATTGTATGCAGTCACATAATACTGCAGAGGTCCCTCACCAACACATACACTAACCAAGCCAACAAACCCGGCTGTTCTCGGGTGCGTGTTTGTGTGTGTTTGTGTATATAATTGTGTAATCATTGTCTGTGTTGTTACAATACAAACAACAAACAAACAGACAAACCTGCCTGCCCGCCCCATTCCGAATGCATGGCCAAGTATTGAAAAGGCAACAAGGACACCCGCCCACCTAGCCCTTTACTCGTTCAGTGGATAAATGTTTAACAAATAAAAATTGAAAAACCTACGGTAATAATTAAAAAAAAAAAACAACACACAAACATTGTTAAATTTTATAGTAGAAATCATTTAAATACAAAAGTTTGCTAAAGCATTACCCACAACAACTGCAACAAAAGGAAAATAAATTGAAATTTCCGCTCAAGTGTGTTGTCCTCACACGGGTGGCCCTAACGCACCAAAGTGTGAGTACTTTCAAGTGTGTGGCCATCTCCCACAATCATCCATTGTGATTTTTTGGGTATTATTTTTTTTTTACTGTTAAACCGCCACCCCCTCACTCCCACTCGCTTTCAATTGAAATCTATTACAAATATTTGCTTACAACACCACCATTTGAGGTGCTCTCAATGTGTGTGGCTCTCTGTGAGTGTATCTGTGTGTGTGCTTTTTTGTTGTTACATGTAAAATTTTTGTAGTGCTAAATAAATAAATCAAATAAAATCGAATCACATCAAATAGAGAAATAAAATATAATACAAGTACGTACCTAAACATAAAGGCAGCCGTTAGCAGCAGTAACAACAGCAGCAACAACAACAACAACAGCATCAACCAACCAACCAAAAAAAGTCCAATTAAAATTGATGTGTTTGTGAAAAATGTTTACATGAAAATTTGTTGAAATACCAGCATTTCTGTTTTTTCCCCCCCCAACCAAAAGAGAAGAAAAAAAAATATTATAATTGAGCGCATACATAAATTGCCAAAGAAATTCAAATATTTTCAAGTGCATCGTTAAACAAATGAAAATACATTTGCTATTACTACTCTACTATTTCAATTTCATCTTTATATCATCTTCAATACTACCGGCATCTGTAACCCAACTAACTTCAGGAGGTAAGTTCTATGTTTTTTTTATTCAAAAAAAAAAATACTGTTTCTTAAAGAAACTCAACAATTCCATACACACTTAAAAAAATAATATTTAGAAATAGAAGAAGAAAAATACTATTTAAAAGTAGAAGATAAAGAAAATATTATTTAGAAATAGAAGAAGAAAAATACTATTTAAAAGTAGAAGATAAAGAAAATATTATTTAAAAATAGAAGAAACAAAACTTACTAATTTAAGCCTCAGAAGTTTTAGACATTGTTTTAAATTAAAGTGAAAATTTGTCTGGAAAAAAAATCCAAATAAATACTAAGTTACTCTTAAAAAAAAAGAATATTTTTGGTAGCCAATTTTTCATACTAAAAAAGTAAATAATGGAAATTTATCAGGAAGAAAATCCAAATACTGAGTTACTGTTAAAAGAAAAAGAAGATTTTTTGGTAGCTTCAACAAGAAAAGAACTGTCTTTTATAAAACAAATAAATAATGGAAATTTATCAGGAAGATAACCCAAATACTGAGTTACTTTTAAAAGAAAAAGAAGTTTTTTTGTAGCTCCAACAAGTTAAATATTAACAAAAAAACATCTTTCATACAAAAAACTAAACAATTTCGAACTAACGACACCAATTGTAGATTAGAAGTGCGTTGCTATTGTATTTTTAATCCATTCCAATCTGCTGTAGTTGTTAAAGCGTGGGGTTCTCAGGTCAAATTAATTGAATAATTTCTAATAATAACTTAAGTACAGGTGGGTTTTATTAGAAAAATTAAAATCAACATTTTTTTGTTGTCCAGTATTATTTATATTTTCCATACTGGGTCAGGCCCGTCCCCTTTCGAAAGACTGAGTCGCCGAAGATTCTGTGTTGGCTTGAAATACCATATCCAACTGCTGTCTTCCAAAAAGAAACCCATTTCTCTTGTATAGTTTGGTCAAACTACAAAGCATATTTATATACATCTGTCTTTTGTTTCATCTTTTGTTTCATCTTCTGTGTCTGCTTCTTATCTCAAAACACATTTGCCAGGGCATCTTTTATGCAAAAGACATATTTGCACTAATATTTATTTGAAAAAGCTTTTAAACTATTTGCGAGACATGTATATCTCATGTTCATGTAATTTCTTGTTTTGTAGCCTTTCTCTCTCTCAATCTCTCTCCTCTCTCTATCCATTCTTCGGCGTACTTTGTTCACGTATTCTTTTTCTATTTAAATTATTTTCCATTATACTTTTAATGCTCTTACCGGCAGTTGTTCTTCTTAAGCACCTCGGTATATTGCTGCACTTCTATTGTCTGGCGTCTGTTGAACTTTTCCGGGGCGCACTTTTCCTTCAGCCTTGGTGTTTAGCTATATCATACAATGGCAGTGCCTACTTTTAGGTGTTGTTTATCTTACATATTAACACTATTTAAAATTGTTTGAGTGTAAAATGTTTTCCTTTGTTAACACCTTAAGTACTGGGAGGAATTGTTCATACTTAACTCTAGTTTTAGCAACGCCTCTCCTCGCACCTCCTGTCCCTTTAACATCATTTCAGTTTTCTTCTGTGTACAGAGTTACGTATTTTATTCGTTTTGTTGTTTTTTTTTTGCAACCAACTCTCGTCTCGTTTATTGTACTGTTTAGTGCTCTTTTAAGTGCAGTTATTCTTGTTGTGTTTGCCCTTTTTCTTGTACATTTGGGGGACTTTTCTTTTGTCAGCCGGAGAAAGAAAAAAAAACACCAAACGAAAGATTTCTTTTTGTGCCGGTTTCTTGTAAATACAGATGTTGTTATATTACGCCGACTTGTTCTATTTGGCTGCAAAAGAACAAGACCGTTTTTGTTCAGCGAAAACTGCAAAGGTGTGAAAGGTGTCCAGAGTGAAGTTTTCAGAGAACAGCATAATGGGTCTGGGTTTTTAATGTGATTGCTGCAATGCTCTTAGTTCAGTTGAACTATTTTTCTTGGGAATAATAGGGAGAAGAGACTTTAAGAATTGCATCAGTTAAAACAAATCGAAGAGTTACTACCTGATGTTTAATTCGAAGAACTACTTCAAAAAGTGTAAATACGGAAAAGACACAATGTATTTGTCTTTGGAAATATTTCTAAAATATTTGCAATTGGTCTAAGTCAAATGTAAGAGTATTAGAAAATTTGTTTACTCCTTGTCTACAAACAATTTTCTACAGAACTCAAAAATGTTAACCAGATCAAAAGTTACAGACTTTTGACCGATGGAATTGGTTTCTGGATTTGCTCCAGTCCCAGCTCTCAGTGGAACAGACATTTGTAATTCGAATCCCTTATATTTTCCACACAAAAAACCCCATTACTCCATTAACAATTTTCTATTGACTATGGTGCGCAGGAAATATCTCCTGCTTACTTATTGCCTAAATTTAAATAATTCATTGAATAATACAATAGTCTTCAATACAAATTGTTGCCTATCCCTAGGCTATCACATTCCAAATGGAAATTCACTAGTCTACCGTACCTACTGCATGTCGACGAAAACTTGAACTAACACTGCACTCTACTTTACCACAGCCGCCCGTTTGCCTTTACAAACCACAATCAAATTCTGTTCTGTTCTCAAACAATTCCATTCATCACTAAGTATACAAAATATATACAGAGACCTCGCTAACAAATCGCATGAACACACACCCGGCCATAATTGAATTCCCCAGCCGTTGAGTCGTTTTGAATGGGAAAACTGCCTGCAAGGTTTTTATTTCGTAGAAATGCTTTGAGTTGCTGTCGCCATCGTCGACTTCAGTTCGCGATGCTGTTAATTTGAATGTGCTGACATTTAAATCACAGCATAGTTTCTGGGATTACGGCTATTAATTTTAAATCAATACAAAATACGTTTACGTTTTAAAGGTTTTCGGGGAACATCCGTACACTTTTGCCTCGCAAGCAAACAATTCCTGTGAAAGTCATTTTATTATTGCTGCCAATGTCTTTGTGTTATGGTTGATTAAATATTAAAGGAATTGCTGTTGAAAGAGATGTTATATACAATTCGCAACATGCCCTCAGGGATGTCGACAGCAAAGTGGAAAACTCTTTGAAGGTTGTATTCGCATTATTATTTCCTTAACGGTTGTAAGGGGGGAAAGATTCAAACCAGTGATTTAGGATTTTCAAATGATGGTCGTTAGGTGGTGAACAGAAAAAACGTATATGAAGTGCCTACTTTTGGGCGGAGTAGAACAAAAAAATAAGTTGAGTAGGAATTTTATGGTGCTGAATTTACACAACAGGTACCATTTGGCGGTAGTCAAGATTGAAACCTAGTGAATATTAAATTTAATAACTGGTGCATACTTTCAGGCTTAAATTGGTAATGTCTACTCTTCACTCGCTATTTTATACTAGTAAGTTGTAATGCGCCTATGGCGCCCGTTAATTTGCTTGAGAAAGTATTTGTTACTTAATTTTAAAAATTTTTTAAAAAATATTTTGAGAAAACTAATTAGTAAAAAAAAATTTCGAAAAAAAATTTTGTAGAAAAAAAAAATTTTTGTGGAAAAAAAAATATTGTTGAAAAAAAAATTTTGGGGGAAAAAAAAATATTGTTGAAAAAAAAAATTTAGTAGAAAAAAAATTTTGTAAAAAAAAAAAATTGGGGAAAACACAATTTCTGTACAAAAAAAAATATATTATTTTTTTTATTATTATTTATAGAATTATAGAATGCCTATTTAAATTCCTACGTACTGCGTGACAGAGTCAGTGAATCAGTGTCGAGGGTAAATATATATTAAGATAGAATTTTTAAGTGATTCCGGATTGATGAATGTTTGTCTTAAAGCGGTGAAAACAAACAAACATTTTTAGGCGGAGTTTAAAAAATAAACATTTGGAGCTGCTTAATTCAAATTTGTTTTAAAGAAAAATTGCACAACACCTTTCGTTTATCGGTATTGACAATTGAAACCTAAAAACAAATTAAACTTAGTAACTGGTGCATACTTTCAGGCATTTATTTCCAATGCCTACTTTTGAGCTGATAACAATTTTTTTGAATTTAAAGTAAAACCAAATCAGGTAGTCATGACTGAAACCTGAAAAACATTAAACTTATTAACAGGTGCATACTTTCAGGGACATACTTCTGATGCCTACTTTTCAGCTGATATATTTTTTTAATATTTGAAATAAAATTTTTAAGTGTTTTAAGAAAATATAAAAAAATTATAAATTATAAACATTAACACAATCTGAAAAACTCTAAATTTTATAACTGCTGCATACTTTCAGGTTAAAATTTGTATACCCGTTAACAGATATTTTATTTATATTTTTTTAAATAATGGCAGATTGACTGTTGTTGGTCGTTAGTCAGTGATATATAAAATATATGAAGTGGAAAAAAAAACATGTTGAAGTGCACACCTTCAGGCAAATATATGAGATGCATACTTTACTGGTTTTTAAATAAAACCTCGTCAGATTCATATTTTAAATTAATTCTTACATCAGTATAATGAAAAATCTTATTACTGCTTTCGGAGGGACAGATTTTTATGATTTTTTTTAAGAAACAAATTTAGGAAAAAATTTAAAATGAAAAAAATGCTCTAAATTTATAGACTTTAGTCAATAATTTCTTAAAATTTCTTTTAAGAAAATTGACACATTTAATTACTGCTGCATACTTTTAGGCAATGGTTTGTAATGCCTACCCTTGGGCTGATAGTGTTTTTGTGATTTCTCCTATTAGAAATCCTATTGCTGTTGTCTGAGGGACAGATTTTTCAAAAACACCAACAAGAATCAGGAAAACTTAATTGAAAATCAATAATAATAATAAACGTACCCACATGAAGTCTAATTTAAAAAGTTCAAACTCATCGTGAAACAAAAGAGAATACTAATGTAATTTAATTTCTTTTCTTCGGCATCAAAAGAAAAGAAAACAACATTAAACAAAAGTTAAAACATAAAACCAAATGGATTATTATAAACGCACATATGTTTGTTTATACATATATGTACACACATACATTCGCATGTATATGGAACACCATTAACCTGACTTTGTTGTTTTTCCCATCTTAACTTCATTCTCATCTTATCCGTTTTTATGTTCTGGCTGCTGCAGAATATTTTTGTTTAATACTAAGGAGAAGGGACGAAACGTTCCACCTGAGAATCCAACTTTTCTGTTTGGAGGGGAAAACAGCAAATTCACATAACTTCGATGATGGGGGGGGGGGGGGATCAAGGATAAGTAATCAAAGGTATCGCCCATATAGCTGATATGTTTTGATCTGTAATATTGGTTGTAGAAAATCGAAAATTGGCTCAGTCTCTTAAATATAATGCCATATAACAATACAGCGGCACAAAATCCAATTCGATCGTCCAGAAGTCTGCTACTTTTGATCTAGTGAGTCTTTGAATTTTCTGCAAAATATATTGTAGACAAGGAGTGAGGAATTATTTTGAATTTTCTAACATTCAATATCGGCCAATTGGATAAATTATTGGAAATATTTTCAAAGTTAATTCTTTTTTGTATTTTTAATTTTTAGGGGACGTTTTATTTATGTTTTCCGTAATTCAGGAACTTCATGTAGACTTCTGTGATGAACAGATCCGACAATCGTCTTGTCATTTAGTGTTTCTAAAATTTCTTAAATATGTATACATAACTCTAATTTAATAATCCATTGCTATCTCTTTTAATAATCTATTGATTTCCAGACCATGGGAAGTACAAAAAAATACCTTCAGTCCGAAAGCTGAACTTTAAGAAATAATCTCTTTTTATGTTTAGACTACTTTAAGGAGACTCTCAAACAAAAAATGTTAATATGTTTCATTTCATTATCTAAAACATATAGCCCAGTAATTACTATTTAAGACCCTCTGGGTTTTAAATAATATTACATGTAAGGCAGGCCTTCATGTTTATCAAAAAAGTTCCTTTTCCCCTCCTTTTACCTTAAAGGGTCATGAGCAGATGAATTAAATTTTGTAGCATACTTTTTTGGGTTACATCAAGATAAATTTATATGTTGATGACGATGATGTGAACACACCGGATCTTATATCACTTTCATAACAAAGAATCTGTTTTAATAGGAGCTGAATGGGGGGCAAAATGGATCTAAATGGAAGAAAACATAACAACAACAAAAATTGCCTAATTTTAGGAGAACACATAAATTTGGCAACGCATTTCCAGTGGTGCTGAGGTGGTTGCTGGCTACACATGAACCGGCAGACGGACAGACATTAAAAGCCTTAAATTATACATTAAATATCCACTTTCATAATATACAAAGGTACATTAGGGCGGTTCCCATTAGTGAGTTTACAATAAACTGATTTCTGGACATCAGCGGGTGGTCCTTTCCAAGCCTAGTTAGTGCAAAAAGTTCCTGATATTGTCGTACTAGTGGACGTATGGTGAGAACTGCCTGCCATCGCCGAGAGGGCGCAACTCTGTCCTGGAATATCGACTCGCCATTGAGTTCCACTGGAATATACCCATGTTCCATGAATAATAAAAATGTTTGCTTTTTCAAAGACAAACTTTCATTTCGATTTCCCTGTATTCCTCATACTCATAAAAATGTGTAACAGCTTCATAGACCTTTGTCAAGAAAAATGTTTGATAAAACAAAGGCAATTTTCACAAATTTTTCCTAAACCAGTTTATAATTTTTTATAAATATGGGGGTATAACAATGACAATGGCGCCGCCTTGCGCCATTGAATGACTAGGCTTGTGATAATTGGCGTCACGCCTTGTAGTTATGCGATTGAGGTAGGAATCTTTTGGGACCATCATATTTTTTTTTACTTGTTTTGTTGCATACAAATAAGGGCCAACCTAATGTACATACATATGGATGCCAAGACAAGGTCTCGTAGACGAACAATCACACTCATACACATTTTCATCCAACGATAAACAGTAAGGAGGCCTTCCTAGGGAGGCCGTCGGCCAGGTCTGCTGATGGAGTTACTAGTGATTGTGCCACGTTTTTCTCATAACACCCGCTGCCCTCGTTACATTAAGCACCGCCACTCTTTCAAACGAATTCGATTTGAAAATATATGCGGGATAGTTTTTCCAAGGAATACCCGATATAAATTTGTTTCGGATCCGGCCTCCTGAAAGATCTTTTAGCCAAAGGCCTTTCAAACTTTCCCTCTGAAGATATTTACATTACACATACATACGTATCTTAAAGAAGAGATCCAGCCAACAAAAGTTCCTGTTGTTCTTGCGATGTTTTATAGGAAAATCCCTTTTAATACGCTGCTACACACACACATACCCAACTCAATGTCTTTCTCTCTCTCGCATACAAATACACGCAGTCCTAAATAAGCTCAATCAACAGCAAAATCTTTGTGTTTTTTATTTACAACCCAATCATGTCAAGTCAGAATCGAGCAACCAAGGAAATGAGGGAATTGATGAAGGCATGACCACGGGTAGGGTGATGTATAAAGGCAGAGGTGGGAAATGCCAAGTATACCATTTCGTATTAAAATGCATGTGCAAAATAAAAGATAAAAGCCCCAAACGAAAAGTAACCTCGTCCCCAAAATTCGAGAGCACACAGCACCCTGTCGCAAACGATAGAGCGACAACAGAGGAAAACAAGTGACGTTGGCAGCTAGGCATGGCATGGCCAAAAGCGATGAACCAAACACCAGAAGTGGAAATCCAATTCGGTAGAAGCAACCAGCGTAAGGCAAAAACATCAATGTGTTCCTTATGGCCATGGCCGGGAGTATTTGGTTCGACGGCACAGAGTCAGCAGAAAGATCAAAAAAAAAAAAAAAAAAACGAAGTATAAACAACTAAGAAATGTGTGAAGAAAGGCAAAAGTGAGGATAAACCAAGTGAGGGAACCGCCAAAAATGTAAACAAACGGCCTCAAAAACATTGGGGCGAATATAAGCAAGAATGTGCCAAAACAAGCCGAAGACCGCAGACAAAGATGATTTCTGAGGCAGAATATTCGGATGTACGAGGGCTGAATAAAAACAAACTGATGTATTTATGTTCTTAAGTTATGTTTCTTAGTGATAAGAATTTAGTTTGATATTTAAACCAGATATTTGACAATATTTGATAGATTCCCGAACTAGAGCGAAGTTTGTATTTCAAACTAACTTTGAGAATAAGAGTTTCCCAGCCGCCTTCAGTCACCCTGGTTGGTAGCAGGTCATCTGTATGGAATTCTTATTATTTTTCTTTCCAATTGAAAATATGATCGGCCTTCTATTGTATGCAATTTTAAAGGAATTCTTTAGGATAATATTAAGGATTTCATTAGCTCCCAAATGCGGAAGTAAATTTTAAATTATTTTGTATAAAAAAATATTGGAAATTATTAGGAACTAGTAAGTTGTAATGCGCCTATGGCGCCCGTTAATTTGCTTGAGAAAGTATTTGTTACTTAATTTTAAAAATTTTGTAAAAAATATTTTGAGAAAACTATTTTGTAAAAAAAAACTTCGGAAAAAAATAAAATTGGAAAAAAAAAAATTTGTGGAAAAAAAATTTTAGCTGAAAAAAAAATTTTTGTTGAAAAAAAAAATTTTGGTTGAAAAAAAAAAATTTTGTTGAAAAAAAAAATTTTGTTGAAAAAAAAATTTTTGTGGAAAAAAAAAATTTTGTAAAAAAAAAAAATTGTAAAAAAAAAATTTTGGAAAAAAAAAATTTGGGGAAAACACAATTTCTGTACAAAAAAAATATTATTTTTTTTATTATTATTATTTATAGAATTATTATAGAATGCCTATTTAAATTCCTACGTACTGCGTGACAGAGTCAGTGTATCAGTGAATCAGTGAATCAGTGTCGAGGGTAAATATATATTAAGATTTTTTAAAATTGAAAACTAGTAAGAAAAAAAATTGTCCGTTTGTAAAAATTCTAGTTATAAACAAAATGCCCAATTTTTTCATTTCTAAAAAATAAAACGAAAATACTAAAATTGACACTTTTCGATAAAAAAAAAGTCCATTGTTTTCTTTATCATGAAAAATTTCTAATAAATTCTAGTTATGGAAAAACGTCGATTTCAATTTGACACTTTTTCGATAAAAAAAATTTTCCATTGTTTTTTTATGAAATATTTTAAAAAAATTTGGTTATGGAAAAAAGATTGTCTTATTCTATTCTCATATTCTCGTATTACGAACTTATTCTTATTCTATTACAAACTAATTACGCCAATTTAGTCCCAACATATTACACTACCTCTGTAAAAATACAATTTTCTTTTAAAAAATACCATTTTCAGTTTTTGTGTTTTCTTTTTTTTCTGGGAAATCTCTGGGCGTAGGAAAATCTCACTCCTCGTTTCTCTGTCACAAATGGTGGGCCACGGTGGTGACAGACCAACAACAACAATGCAAATGGCAATGAAGGGAAAACACATAGAAAAGAAAATGCGGGAAAAAGAAATGTATCTGCTGATGGCTTTTGGCAAATGTCATGAAACCAATGTACAATACAGTAACAACAAAGGAGGCGAAGAGAGAAAAGAAAATAAACCAAAAGAAGAAGAAAAACACACACACACAAGGAAAACAGCAACAAGGAAAACGCAAGGATACAACAACAGAATTCGGAAAATATATTACGACATTAAAAGGTTATGGCAAATACAATCATCCATCCACCCTCAATCTCTCCACCACACATACACACGCACACACAGACGGCTGTGGCACAGACACATGGTCACAGCGACCGTAGCAGTAGCAGGCAGGCAGGCAGTATCACCATCGCCATCACCAACACAACATTAACATTTTATGTTTATGTGGTGTGTGTGTGTGTATGTGTGGGTGAATGTGTGCGTGTTTTATGCGAAAACTGTCAAAATAAATACATTTTAAGTACTTTTCATTTTCAAATACAACAACAATGAATGACTTTGGCAAACAACGCCTCATCAGCAGCGGTAGCGGGAGGAGTCCTTCGCCAGAGTTGTTTCTTTATTACGATTATTGGTTTTCGGAATCAATGCCAATAAAAACCAAGTAAAGCTTGTTAAAAGCCAACAAAAAAAACAAAAAGAAACACTGGCAAACTGGAATGTAAAACAATGTTTTATGTTTCGTTTTGCCTCTTTTCACCATTATTTATTTAATTTAATGGCCAAATCATAACATTAAACGCCAAATACTCAATGCCGTCATCGTCTTGTCTCCAACGGGGGTGGACGAAAGCGTAGGTGCTGTAGCTGTCTAGAGACATGGCATCATTATTCGGCAAAAACCTCAAAAGTATGCTTTGGCATTTGTTTCGTTACTTGTATTTCCTTGTGACGACAAGTTGACAAATTTGTTAGGATTTCTGTCATCTTTTCTGGTTGAATGATGCCAACTCATGGCGATGACAGCCACCACAGAAGAAGATCAACAATAAAAAAAACGCAAGAACATGAAAAATCTTACAAGTCTTCTAATCAGTTTTATTATCCTCTTAAAATTATGCTGCCTACTTTTAGGTCAGGCCATTAAAATGTAAAGCATAGTTTGGGGGGCCGTAATAAGAAACCAACAAACGACAACACGTGACATACCAGAGGGGCGATCTTTTACAGCACTAAACTTAAATAATATTGCCTACTTACAAGGCCTCCAAAGAGTTTCAGGGAAGTATTGCGAATGTTGTACGAGATTTAAAAACAAACTTATGTTGCCTAATTTAAGGCTTACGTAGGGTTTTTGTGGCCAACTGCTTCATGAGGAGAAACATAACATGTTTATATTTTACGAGGCTCTGAGACACAAGGTCAAACTCTTTAACGTGATATCGTTGTTTTATGTCGGCCCATCTTAAGACTTAATTATGAACTTTGCAGGTATTTTCTTTATTGTCGTGTATATGTTCAAGTTCACAGACATTTATGTGTTGTTATTGTTTGAGTTTTTTTAATGTTTTTCTTGGCAGATAATAAATCAGTAGAAGTATTAAGGGATTAGTATTTGATTCTTCTAAATTGAAAACATAGGAGAAGATTGCGAATCTACACAATGCGTTCAAATTGTCGGTATCAATTTGTAAATAAACAAATCAAAGAAGAAACTAACTCAAATGTGTTGTGTTTATCGAGTTTTTAAAGTAAGACGGAAATTTTTTGCTCTGCCCTGTTTTCAGATTTTAATGTTTTGGAATTTTGACAAAGTTCTGGTAAAATTTTAAAAAATTCCAAAATTAGGCCACGATTTTCCTGAAAAATATTAATTTACCAATTTTCCCAGAACTGATTTTTTTGTCGATTTTATTGGTAAACGTCACAATCATCTGTTTTTTTTTTTGAATTTTTAATATTTGAATTTTAAGATGTTGGAATTAGTTATAGAAATGTGTTAAAAAAAGCCCCGAAAAGTAGGCAACGAGTTTTTCGTAAACGTCACAATCATCTGTTTTTTAATATTTGAAGTTAAAACTATTGGAATTAGTTAGTGTTCTAAAGAACTTATAGATTTTTTTTTTTAAAAATCCCCGAAAAGTAGGCGAAGATTTTTTCGTAAACATCACAATCATCTGTTTTTTAATTTTAAATTTTTACGATTTTTTCGTAAACTTCACAATCCCTGTGTTTTTTTTTAATTTTAATTTTTTAATATTTGAATTTTATAGTTTTGAAATTAGTTATTGCAATTTTTAAAAATTCCTGAGAAGTAGGCAATGATTTTTTCGTAAACGTCACAATCATCTTCTTTTTTAATATTTGAAGTTAAAACTTTGGGAATTAGTTATAGCAATTTTTTAAACGTCACAATCATCAGTTATTTTTTTAATTTTAAATTTTTAGAACTTATAGAATTTTTTAAAAAATCCCCGAAAAGTAGGCAATGATTTTTTCGTAAAAATCACAATCATCTGTTTTTTTAGTTTTAAATTTCTACGAATTTTTCGTAAACATCACAATCCACGTGTTTTTTTTTTAATTTTTAATTTTCAATTTGTAATATTTTAATTTTATAGTTTTGAAATTATTTATAGCAATTTTTTAAAAATTCCCGAAAAGTAGGCAAAGATTTTTTCGTAAACATCACAATCAACTGTTTTTTTAGTTTTAAATTTTTACGAATTTTACGTAAACATCACAATCCTTGTGTTTTTTTTTTTAATTTTCAATTTTTAATATTTGAATTTTATAGTTTTGAAATTAGTTATAGCAATTTTTTAAAAATTCCCGAAAAGTAGGCCACGATTTTTTCCTAAACGTCACAATAATCTTTTTTTTAATATTTGAAGTTAAAAGTTTTGAAATTAGTTGTAGCAATTTTTTAAAACAAAATCCCCGAAATGTAGGCAACGATTTTCAAAAAAAAAATATTTACCCATTTTCTCAGAACTGGAATTGTTTTTAGAATTTAGCGATTTCCTGAGGACTGATTTTATTTTGTATGCCGATATGTATCTCTATCGAATTCTATATTTAGAAAAAAATTTAGTTTTTGGAGAAAAGTGACTATGGCGAAATTTTTAGAAAACAACTGCAGAATGAAACTTTTGATAAACGGCACAATGAAGCACTCACCTAAAACAACAATTGTCACAGTTTTTTTATAAACTCATCTGTTCACTAACAGTTGTTAACATAAAGATACTGCTGTGTCTTTCTTTCGTTTATTATAAACTTATTCAGTAATATTACTTTTGGAAATATCTGAAATCCCTTAAATTCCCCAAAGTCAAAAGATCTGCGGAAATAATAACCATACCCTTAAAATATGTCAAAGATTCTTTTATTTTCTACTTTCTTATTTTTTTTTTTATTGCAAATGCCACAAAGTCCATTTCAATTCAATGTTGTGTTGTGTGTTTATTTTGATTCTACACCAAATACAATATTTACGCCATTGTTGATATTAATAGAAATGAAGCCATTGTTTAATATAACTAAATTCAATACACTTTGATTTAATTTTATGTATATTCATCTCAGCTCGCCCCCAAAAGTATGCCATTAAATACACTCACAGAAATCCACACAGAGAATATGAGTGAAACGAAGCTAAAATGCTGCATATATTAAAAGACGCAGAATACAAAATACAACAAACAAGAGAATCAAATGGATTTTTTTTTTGTTGAAATTCCCTCCATGTATTCCGCCCCATCGGTTGGGCATTCATTCTGGTTCTTCTTCTGGCTCTCTCTACCAGCCAGTTAACACAATGATCTATTTACATAATCTTAATCTAAAGCTGTATCCATTCGTTTACTTTGTCGTATCGTAATCCTATTAAAAGTCGGTAATAAAAGAAGACGAAACGAAAAAAACACACCGAAACACACATTGAACGTGCATAGAGGGAGGGGAGAAAATTTGTTGCATATTTTTCGGATGGGCAAATCCGGCATAACAAAAATCAAGGAATTGCTGTCATTCTTCCTAGTCGATCTCCAGTCCATCCCCGGGCTGTTTTTTGTAAGAGTGGGCCTGGGTGCACATTGTGATTTTTTATAGCTCTTAAGACAATTTATTTTAATTTCTCATTTCTGTTGTATTCTTTTAAATATTTTTGTTTTTGCCTTCTGCAGCAAGGTACTTTTACGCCGTGGAGGTGAGAATTATGCAGAGAAAATAGACAAGAGAAGAAAAAAACGCATACATTTAACAAAAATTAGCAATTCAATTTCATTGGTTTTGTTCGTTTTTTATGTGATAGAAATTCAGTCCTAAGGACACAGAAAAAGTTAGGGTTTTCCCTAGCCTTCTAAATGGTTTAATTAAAAAAAGAAAAGAACACAATTTCCATGACCACATTTGGCACTTTCGAAGATTGGACCGTTCATGACTCATGACATACAAAACAAATATGAAACAGTTTCCTTTAGGATCTATAAAAGGGCAAAGAAACTTTACGACCTTCGTGCTCTACAGGAACTGACACTACCAATGGCGCCTGAAGGCAAAGGAAACTCCATACCAAAATCGTTCAAATAGAAATGTCATGTAGTAGATATAGGGAAGTAACATTAGTATTCTGGAAATGCCTACATACAGACCAACTGGAACATATAAATATTTTTACATAACAAACCAAATAAAGATCACATTGTAGGTTCTCACAAAAAATCTATACAAAAAATCACTGAAAGGTCCAAGACCAAATTCTCTAATAGAATATAAGCTATAGTGCGTAAATTACAAAAAAAAACAACAGAAAAAAAAAGTGATTCTAATAAAGACAAAATCCCCTTATGTGTATCCACCAAATACACACTGGCAACATATGACCAACATTCACATTATTTTAACCGTTTTGTGTTGCAACAACAGCAGACACAATATTGTTAGTGAATAATCGAAAACGGAAACGGAATGAGAAGAAACGAAATGTCTGGACTAAGATTGTGTGTGTCATGACTTACCTTAGACAACGTAGCTAAGAAGAAACTAAGTGTGAGGTGCATGAGAGTGTAGCTCAGTGCAAAGACCAAACTCGGAGAGTTAAATACAGGATTCGAATAAGATGAAGTGAAATGTCTGGGCTAAACGTATGTGTCTTTACTAAGCACAGACAACAAGTCTCAGCAGATAATAGATCAAGCTATTAGTCACAAATACAGGAATCAAATGTAAAGAAACGAAATGTCTGAGAATGTGTCTTGACTGAGCTCAGACAAGGTGTCTGCACTGGGCGAACATGAACGGAATGAAAAGAAACGGAATGACTCAGCTCAGATAATGTGTCTTGACTTAGCTCAGACAATATCGTTGAACAGTTTAAAAACAACGTCATCTGAGTAAACTATAGCAAAGGCAGGAGAAGAAACCAAATTTCTAGGCTATGAGAGTGTATGGGTGATTAGCTCAGACAATGTGCCTGAGCAGAGAAAAGGTAATAGCCTTTTCACACTTACTGCGTTTCAGCTGAAACGCCGGCGTTTCGCTCTCTTGAAATAGTTTGAAACCATGGTGTTCACATTATGCTTTTTGAAACTACTGTGGTTTCATGTGACATTTCTCATTTCTCTGTTGTGTTTTCTGTACTGAGTGTAAACAAAACAAACAAACAAAGATAAAATAATATCAAAATGAAAATGAAAAAATGAATTTAATTTGTACAATATTTGAGTTTATATCATTGTATGATAAAGCAGCGAATGCTTTTAAAGAAATACATGATTATTACACTAATACAATGGAATTGTATCGAAGGAGAAATTTGCAAAACAAAACAAACTAGAAGAAACAAACAAACAGCTGTTTTTTCCCCTCATTTTTCTGACATTTGCTTTCAACAGGGACGCAAATTTTTTCATTTTATTCCTTTTTTTAACTACTATTGGAGTACAACACTGGGCTCTCTCTCATTTTTACTGTGGTTTCAAACAAACAACAGCAAAAAGAGCGTAATTCCTGCGTTTTGTTTTGTATGGAAATTGAAGTGTGTTTCGCAAAATTCATCGAAAGAGAGCGAAACGCCGGCGTTTCAGCTGAAACGCAGTAAGTGTGAAAAGGCTATAAAGCGAATCAGTTGAAACAAATGATCTGGGTTTAAATGAAATATCAAGACTTAGCTGGGGCATTGTCTGAGCTGAGTGAAAAGGCAAAGCGATGACACTAAAATACAGGACCAAATAAGAACTAACGAAATGTACAAATGGTCTAAGAAAATGAATGAATGCTTAGCTCAGACAAGCAAATCAGAATACAACAAATAAACGTATATTGTAAAACAGAACATTATTTGGTGCAATCTGATAGATATTAAGTGGCAGGGCTGATAAGGTGTATCGTATCTAAGCAGAGGTCAAGTGTCTGGCCAGAGGGAAGGCAAATGTTGAAGTCCATGGGTCTCTGAACCAACAACCAATTTCCTTTCGAAGTTTTGCTAATTGTTGATATATCTCAATAACTCCTACAAGCAAAGTGAAACAATTCCCCCCTAAAAAAAAATCCATACAAATTTGGAACTTCTTTCATATAAAGTAAATCCCTTTGGCATGTAGGAGAAAATAGGCATGACTTGCCTCTGAGGTGTAACGTAATCGAAATAAAAGATTAGGTTAAAATGTTTGTGCTGATGGCGTTCCTGTCGGAGCGATGGAGTCCGTCCATACACCGCATTGGTGAAAACAAGGTCCCTTGGATATTTCCAAGGCGTTCGATAGGGTCTGGCACGGAGCACTCATATCGTATTGCATTTGGTGTCGGTATAATACCTTCTCTCGATTCATATCGAGTTTTCTCAGGGATCGCTCTATAAGACTTGTTATAGATGGGGTCTCATCCAACGTTTTTTTTTTGTTTTTCCGGCCTGCTATGAAATTTTCAAATTCACGGCAAACATCAACAAACACTACTCCGATCTACTGGATGATCCTCCTGAAATATAACTATGCGATTTGAGTTCTGGCATGCTGTACAGTGTCCTGTGAGGAGTCATGTGTCCCTCACTAACGATATGTGGGACTAAAGAGCGACTTGTTTTTTCTAGTTCGTTGCACGGTGGCGCCTTCAACTTTGGTTATTCGCTTAAGACTGACGCTATTTCCTTATTATTTTCAGTTACAGCCAAAAAAAAAAAAATACCTAAGACAATGATGCGTAAGTGATATAATCACAAATACATGCGTACATACATACACAAACCCATGTATGTATATGAGCTTAAGTTATGCATATTAGATTGTGTATGTGTGAGTGGATTTGTATTTAAATTGTGTGTAGGGAATGTTCACACACACACATACACACATATGTGTAGGGGAATTTATGTATGTATTTGCGAACAAGTTGTTGTGACATTTCCATGTGTCTGTCCACGTACATATGTACATATGTATGTGTGTCTTTATGACCTCCATACCAAAATAAATGACTTTAGTTATCTATTAAAAACGTACACACAGCAAACATCGTCATATTCTCACACACACACACACACATACATTACAACATCTAGAACCACTACATGTAGAAGCCTGTGCAATGTACACACTAGGGTGGAGTGAAAACATGCTTTTTTTTAATTTGAAAAAGTTAACCTCGGAAAGAGATGTAGTCTGGGGTCCTAATGAGGGGAAAAATAAAGAAAAAAAATTTTTTTAAATTTTTAGGGGTCGCGCCACACCCTCGAAATTTGGAAATTATCGCTATTTTGGCGTTGATTTTAGAAAAATCCTAAAAATTAACGACTTAACTTATTCGAAATTTAAAAGTTTGAGCTTGTTCAGTGCCCAAACAAAAGTGTTTGAGGCAAATATGAGGATAATCGACTAATATTTGTAGCTTTGAACTGAACTTTCATTGTTCAGTCAATTTTCTGAAGAAGGGACGATTTGACTTATTTTACTTTTTGAACAATGAGAAAAATTTTTTTAAATTTTTTCATGACCTTATTTCATTGTTTACGCTATTGCAAACATTTATTGACATACAACTTTTTTAGGATTTTTCTAAAATCAACGCCAAAATAGCGATAATTTCCAAATTTCGAGGGAGTGGCGCGACCCCTAAAATTTTTTTAAATTTTTTTTCTTTATTTTTCCCCTCATTAGGACCCCAGACTACATCTCTTTCCGAGGTTAACTTTTTTTTTTTTGAATTTCACTCCACCCTAGTACACACGTCTGTATATGTTAGCGAGTTTGTTGGGAGTATACGTGTATGTATGTCGTGTGTGTCTGTGTGTTTTGGTGAATTTGTGTGCGGGGTTCTGTTTTGTGTGTTCTAACATAAAAACTGTAATAGATACGAACGCGACCGAGTATTTCATAGAATGTGGGTGGGTATTAGAAAAGACTTTTTCTTCATCTCTTTTTTGCAACAATTTTCCGAAACATTTTTCTCGTACGCTTCCACGGATGGGGCGTTCGTGGTTGTGTGCGCCAGTTGCAAGCGAAATCGTTGACTTGTTCCATGTTGATTCTATATATTATGTAGTGTAAGCTATTGAAAGTGTTACAGGAGGAGTAGCGAAATAAGGTGGTGTAATGGGCAGCAGATGAAGCAAATATTTTGGTTTAAGTTAGCGTAGCAGTTACTTAGACCACGAAGTCATCCAATATTTTGGGTGACTTCAATATAATTCCATTGGTTCTGTCCGGGGCACAGGAGTTAAATCTCGTATGTGGAATTTTCACCATAAAATAAAAATATGAAAAGTAGTCAATTGGAGAAATGTACATATGTGGTACCCCCTAAAATCGAATAATACCAAAATTAGTCAGCTTTGGAAATATATATTCTATAAATATATCCAATAATCCGATTTCTAATGTTAATACCTTAAAACAAAGCAAATATTTTGGTTTAAGTTAGCGTAGCAGTTACTTAGACTACGAAGTCATCCAATATTTTGGGTTACTTCAATATAATTCCATTGGTTCTGTACTGGGCACAGGAGTTAAATCTCTTATGTGGAATTTTCACCATAAAATAAAAATATGAAAAGTAGTCAATTGGAGAAATATACAAATTTGATACCCCCTAAAATCGAATAATACCAAAATTAGTCAGCTATGGAAATATATATTCTATAAATATATCCAATAATCCGATTTCTAATGTTAATACCTTAAAACAAACTCTCACTCCTTGTCTACAATGGTTTTTTTATAGAACTCAAAAATGTCTTCTGGACCAAAAGTTACAGAAAAAGTTACGGTTTACCACCTAAATCCTTAGGTGACTTTAGCTCGGCATCGAGTTACGTCTTCATGGGTTGTTGCGTCTTATAGATAAGTTGAGGTGTTAGGTAGGCTTCAAGGCCTAACCAAGAGAGAATTATCGAATTGATTACTTACAACTTAAACTGTTTCCAAGGGTTGGCTTATTCCGGCTTTTGTCCACGATGGATGTATTGAATTGTTTCTGGCGGGTTGTCCTAGATGATCTTCATCGGCACTATGAGTGTTACAATAAAAGAAACAATGCCCTAAATGAAGATTTCCAAAAATCAATGACAAAATTGTCCACAAGAAAATGTTCACAAACATTTTTCAAACTCCTTTCCATAATTTATGAAAAATTCCCCAATGGGGTAGATATTATTCAAAAATTATGATATCCTAAAAACATCAACAAGTTTCGCCTTTACTAGGACATTTCATTGTTATCAATTTCCCCAAATTTATATACTTCTGCCGTCTTTGATATCCAAAAAAAAAAAAAAAACTCTTCTCCTTGTCCTACATTTTATCTCCCATAGAACTTACATTTCCTTGGGCCCATCACTCCAACCCGGTGTCTGACCAGTGCTGTGCTTCCATCGTTCGTCGTTTGGCCCACCAATACCAATACAACGCAATTTCGTCCGGTTCGTGTTGAATGTCTTGGTTTCATTGCCAATGCTTTTAACAAAACAAATGATGATCATAAATTACCCTCTCGAGATTAAGTATAGAAATGCACAGCCATCGGAACAAACAGGCCAGACCCCGAGCGCCAGCCATGACCAGAAAATGGAAAACGCTAAAGCAGACATTCACCGAAAAAACACTCATTCGTACACGCACTCAGAATGCGAAGAGCAAGAACCGCCACACAAAAACCTTCAAATATCATTATGAGCAGCAGTGGAGAAGAGAAAAAGCACAGAGGAAGAAAGACATTTGATGGGAAAAAGCAAACGCTGACTAACACTGGACGAAGACGAGCTCTCACATCCGCTTGCACACACATACACAAATACTCTCATATCCTGCCCTTCATGTCTTCTCTTGATTATTATTTTTTTCTTCTTTCTATAATTTTATTGTATTTTTCATTTGACTTTTTTACTTAAATTGCGTAAATGTTTCAGGAACGGCAAAGACTCTGCCGGACGGTTGGGTAAACGCCTGCCCCTGTGGCCCACATCGTGACAGCCAACAACTACAACAGCAACACACAGTAGCTGTCAGAAGTGTACATACAGAGGAGAAAAATGTTGTAACACCCATCGTTTTGTTGGCAGTAAATGTTCCAAATGAAGTTCACAATTTGTGAAGTGAATTTATCAAATCGAAACTGAAACTGAAAACGAGAAGAAAAACATTGGCATTTCCTTGACTTTTTTTTTCACTTGCTTACATTCATTTGCTTTCAACCTTCTTCTGGGTTTTCGGTTTCGTCTTCTATCATGTCCTTCGGTACGATTCTCTGTTGGTCGGGCAGTGAGGGCTGAGTGGTGGTGGGTCGTTTGCTATTGCCAGTGGTGCCATTGGCCATTAGTAATGTACTTAATTTTGTGTAAAAAGTAATAAATGTCTTTAGTTTTCGTTTACGAATTACGGGAGAGCAGCAGAAAAACTCGTGCAAACAACATACAAATGAAACAATCAATTGAGGTGAGAATATAATCATAAAGATGTGATTTCCTGTCGGTTTCTTGTTTTTCTTACACTGTGTTCGAGTGGATAATAAAGTGTAGGTTTGGGATGTTTTTTTTTTTGCCTCGGGCTTGGTGGAATTTCAAGGTAGTTGTGTTGTGTCTACTTTTAGGCTGTAGTTTTGAGGGAATTAGTGGTCTACTTTTGGGCAGTAGTCTTGAAGGAAATGAAAATATGAAAATATCTGAAAAATACTTCCATACTTGAATAACCACAAGTAATTTATGGCTTTAGAACAAAATCAAATAAAACAATCATAAAATAAGCACATCGGTTCAAGAATATTAAAATCTATCTATTAAATATTTACGGTATATGCTACAGCTTTTAAACCTCAATATCTATGGCACAGAAAAAAAAACCCTTTAAAATATCTGAGTGTTTTAAAGATTTCCCACACTGCCTTTAATTTTGTAAGATATTTTTGCTATTACTTCAAACATGTTTGTAGTTCCTCAGCCACCCAAGTCAACGCCCCATTCGACATTTCCTATCTTTGCTGCATCAGGCCAGGCAACCGCCGTCACAAAACGGAAGTCTGGCACATTTCCTCAGAAATTTATGTTAGCAAAGGCAGGCAGACATTAAAAATGAAATGAAACATAAACAATGCTTGAAATGTTTTGCTATTTTTATGAGCAGCAGCAAATATTCATGTGGCAAATTTAAAGCGCGTAAGAAAACTTTATAGACTCTCGGAGACTGAGACATGGCCGCCTTAACTGCCGTTTACAGCACCTTTTTTCAGACATGTTTGTCGGGTTGAGTTTCAAAATGTACACAAAACCGAACATGTTCGGTTTTATGAACTCTTTATTAAATTATGCATTTTCCGGGTGAAATTCGTCTATGAGAGTGAGAGAGAGAGACAGAAGGCTGTTGTATTTGTCTCTGATGGAGAGACGAGGTTATTTAAAAAAAATATTCGTGGGGAAATGTCATGATTTTGAAGGGAGATTGGCAATATATTGGTGAATTTTTTGGTAAATCGGACTGTTATGGCAGGATTACTTTGCTATGGTGGAACTACAATGGTAGGACTGCTATGGTTAGGCTACTATGATTGGATAATTATGACTACAATGGTTCGACTGCTAGGGTGGAACTACTATGGTAGGTCTATGGTTGGACTGCTATTGTTGGACTACTATGGTTGGACTATCATGAAAGGATTACTATGGTTGGACTACTACAATTGGACTATTATGGAAGGTCTACTAAAGTTGGACTGCTATTGTAGGACTACCCTCGTTTGTTTCGCTATAGTCTTCATCATGCATTAGGAGTTCATATGGATTCCAATTTCAATGGAATTTGGTTTTGAGAAAGACAGACTCGACTGGAATGTGTAAAGCACTCCCTGATCTCGCCCGTGGTCCAATAACCAGATGAGCTAAGTCATCACTCAACGAAATCTACCGTCGAGTTTAGGACGTCAGAATCCAGATACTTTATGGCCGTTTGACTGTCAGAGAATGTGTCCAACTCCAAATGGTGGGGGATTATATCTGACAGTTTCTGCATCATTAAGTATACGAGTGAACCAAATTCGCTAGTGACATCTAGAGTTTGAAAATGAGGTAAAGTATCTGCTCAGATGTCTATAAACGTTTTTATGAGAACCCACTTCACGAATCAGGTTCTTCTAAAAATCGGAAACGCCTGTTTTTTTGCAAAGAAAAAAAAACTTGCGTCGGTTGCTTTATATTATTGTGGCCTTGATCACAATCATATCCCTAGACGATTTCCATTTTTTTTTTTTAGATTTTCTCACATTTCTATCAGAGCTCATATTGTTCATGCCAAAAGTATGCTCTGCTTTCAGTTTCTGCATAGTTTCCAAAAGTTTATAATTGGTTTAAATCAACCAACGCCTCGATTCGGGGAATTTCTATTAATATCTTCTATACGTGTCTGGCAGAAATAATCAAAATATCAACTGGTTGGCGAATATGAGAATGTAGACAGATTTCTGCCCCAGCAAATCTTCCGCCACAGAACTACACAAAGGCAAGGTGTTGGTTGGGCTTTCTCACAGAGTCTTCGCAGGCTTCACAAAACATTGGCATAATTCGTGTCGGAGACAGTTTTCCACATAAATTTGCTGTTTCCAATGAATTTCCACAAAGTTTGTTATATTTAACCTAAAAGTATGCTATGATATTTTGTATTTTTTGTGTGGGTGGTGAATCAAAGATATCTTGTGAGTGTGTGTGCACACCAAAAAGGGTTACTTGAAGGGTTTTTCTTTTGTTCATTGAAATTGATTGTTTGGCCAACAACCCAACAGCTGTTGTCAATAATAATTTTGTGGAAAACCCTCTCACAATTCTTGGGGGAAAATTTAATAAACTAAACAGAAACTGCCAATACAATTTTCGGGTTGACTTTCGTTGGTGGATCGTGGACTGTAATCCAATAAATTGCATTTATTTGCTTCATTTGAAAGTTGGCCAAACAATGTGGGCTCTCTCCCTCAGCAGCAATGAAATATCCATCAATATAATACAGGTTAATTCCTGACAAATAATTGAAAACAACAGAAGAATAGAAAAAGATGAACAACTTCATATTGTTGTTTGGTGTGTGTGTGTGTGTGAGTGGGTTTTTCCCCTTAACAGAGATAACTCTTAAGACAACTAAAGCATACTTTAGGGGGTAGTATTATTATTATAAGTTAAGAACTACAAGAGCAAAAGAATACACTCATAATTGTGTTTCCTCCCCACTAGTGGTAGCTGGCCGTGCGTTGTTTCCTGTGGAAGACTATCCAGAAATGGATAATAAACTCAGCACTGACCCTTGAAATAGTATTATATACTACTTACACACACACATACACACAAATATACATTTATACTTTTGTTTTTGTCCAATGGTCTTACGGAAATGTTGAACTTGGCTCTTTGCTTGGGATTTATTTTTTTCTTTTTTGTTAGGGATTTTTAAGATTTGCCTTTTATGTATTTCCATGTGAACGTGGCTGGCTTTATTATCGGTATCGTTAAGATAACAATTGAGTTTTTGTTTTTCCCCAAATTAATTTATTAGATTTTCTTAAGTCTTCCTAATAGCTCATGAGCATTTAAGGGATATTCATAAGTATTTGAAAAATATCATACAAAACACAAATGTCTGGCCCATTGAAAGTAATTAGAAACTATTGTTATTGTATTACTATAGTGAACTCCCAGTTACCGTGTTGACGGGAAGGGCGCCGTTGCTAGAAAGAAAAGGGATGACAACATGGAATTTTTGCCAGAAATATTTCCTCTTCAAGTGAGTTCATATTTCGTTGGCCCTAATGAAGGCCAGCAATTTGGAAGTTAATAAGAACAATGTGAAGAACTTGCCCCTTAAGGTATGCGCCAAATTGGATAAATAACTCTGCCCGGAAGTATGCTACAAAATGTATGCTTTCAGGGAAATAATTGAAGAGCATTACTTTAAGATTTAATATAAATGTGAAGAATAAATAGGAAATATATAGTCTTAATTTTTCAGAAGTGTTCTTCATAATAAAATTTTACTTTTGGAAACCGAAAAATTAATATATCAAAGTTTGTCCGAAAATTTTTTCCAATGTAACCGAATTCGGTTACTTTGGAATATGCAAATTGTTTCTGTTTTACTAAAGGTGAGGATATAAGTAAGTTGCTGTAATCGCCTGAGTATTTCTAATTTTTTCTTCATTTATTTTTAATGTCTCAAAACTTAAAAACCCAAAAATAAAACATCATTCTAAACGAAATTCGTATTCAAATGTAACCATAATTTTTACCGTTTTGTTTTCTACATTTTTTTGCTTTAAGTTAATTTGTGTATGTTTCACACAACTACAATCGTTTTGTAAAGCCATTGCATTTAAAGAACCCCGAAAACTTTTAAACTGCACTTCAGAAACAAAACAAAACAAAAATGCAATACATACCAATAAATCTCCAGGCATACTGTTGACTTTAATACATACATATGTATGTTTGTGTGTGTGTGTGTGAGACTGATTTCTGCAGAGCGTTGCTCGCCAACAAATTTCCAACATTTAGCCCAAACACTCTTGCAAACAAACCAACAACAACAACAGCAGCAAAACAAAATCCAATTGATACATCTGTGAAACACCTTCCATGCTTGAAAATGTAGGCCAGACACGCAAACCACCTGACTGGATGGAAATCGATGGCAACGATTTTTCGTCGTATGGAAAGGAAATGAAAAGTTACAAAGTGAATTTTATGTTGGCCAGAAACAAAACGGAAATCCAGCATACACACCACCGCAAAACTTTGACGGTAGAGTTGAGTGCCGTGGCTGGAAATGATTTGCGAATGAAAGTCGTCTCGAACGGAACGGGTTGCGTGTTTGAAACAAATCAAAAAGTTACATTTCATGTTGGTGCCTCGGCCTGCACCCCCAGCAGCCACACATGGAGAATCTGTTAGAAATATGGGAAATGTTAACGATTGCGATAAACAGATTAAGCATTAAGTTTGTAATGCGAAAAGTCAATGTGAATGTTATCTGAATGTGAAGGGAATTAGAAGGGATTTTCAAACAAAATGAATTTAACGAAGCATTTAAACGAAATTCTACGAGAGAGGGAATTTTGCAAGACTTTAAAGGTCTTACAATACACAAATTCCGTAAATATGAAATCATGAACTAAAACCAAAAGCTTACATTTGTAAGTAAAATGTCAATGTGTTGGTCAATAAAATGACAGCTGTCAAATAAAATGACAGCTGTCAAATAAAATGACAGCTGTCAAATAAAATGACAGCTGTCAAATAAAATGACAGCTGTCAAATAAAATGACAGCTGTCAAATAAAATGACAGCTGTCAAATAAAATGACAGCTGTCAAATAAAATGACAGCTGTCAAATAAAATGACAGCTGTCAAATAATATGACAGCTGTCAAATAAAATGACAGCTGTCAAAAAAAATGACAGCTGTCAAATAAAATGACAGCTGTCAAATAAAATGACAGCTGTCAAATAAAATGACAGCTTTCAAATAAAATGACAGCTGTCAAATAAAATGACAGCTGTCAAATAAAATGACAGCTGTCAAATAAAATGACAGCTTTGAAGTAAAATGACAGCTGTCAAATATAATGACAGCTGTCAAATAAAATGGCAGCTATCAAATAAAATGACAGCTGTCAAATAGAATGACAGCTGTCAAATAAAATTACAGCTGTCAAATAAAATGACAGCTGTCAAATAAAATGACAGCTGTCACATAAAATGACAGCTGTAAAATAAAATGACAGATGTCAAATAAAATGACAGCTGTCAAATAAAATTATAATATGAGAAATGAGTAATATGAGAAGTAACTTTAACGAATACTTCCGGTTTAAAGAAGACTAGGCACTATTGGTTTTGATCTCAAGAGCGCCATTATGATAATAACAGTACAATACATATTATAGAATTAATAGAATCCCTTTTTCATTTTATTTACGCGTTTTTTTTAAATATTGTCTGTGCAAAGTCGAAACGCCCCTAAAAACTCTAACAGTATGTCCACCCAATTGATGTTTTGTATTTTTAATTAGATAAAGCTTGCTCTCATTTTATCGAGACTGCTGGGCCACAATTGGATCGAATGTACTACACAGACTGCCATAAACGATTTTGCCCATCTAAAATTAGACAATAAAATGTCGCTACAAATTTTGGGGAGATTTTTTTGCCTTCTGGCGAAATGTTTAGCAGAGGTTAAAAGGCCCAGTCTGCATGGGGGGGATTTAGGGGAAATTCGAATAGAATGCATACAACATGAATAAATTTCATTTGGCAAATGTTCTGTCGATTCTGCAGTCGTATATTAAATGTAGGCAAAACAAAAAAAAACCCCATTTAATAATCAGCTTCTCATTTCCGCCAAAGGAAACAACTACTCATGCTCATGCATATAATACATATTCATATATACCGAAAATACATTACCATGGTTGGCTAATGCCAATAGGCTTATATTACATCATTAACATCATCATGCTCCCGCTCCCGCTCCTGCTCAGCATCATCATCATCATTATCGGCATGTCTGCTGCTGCTGTGCCATCGTCGCACTCATCAGCATCCTCCTCTTCATCATTGTCATTATATGTCATTGTTATAGAAAATATCTGCTTTGTTTGCATTATATTGTCAATACTCGTACAATGTGTTTGTATGTGTGTCACACAGTCCTTTGTGCCACTGTTTGGTTGTACACACACACACACACACACAGTGTGCACTGAGCTCTGAGCCTACATGTGTAAGTATGTGTGCCCATTATTGTGGTGGGTGGGTGAGTGTGTGTCAGTAGTGGTTACATGTGCATTGCCGCATTAGTGAGACATTCAACTTTTGCCTGCCTTCCTCGTGTATGTGTGAGTTTTCGAGCTTATTTGTCTGTGGCGCGCTGCACGTTCCGATTTTTCTTTCATTGTTTTCTTTGGGGATTTGGGTCAGTTTACATTGGCAACTCGTTTTGTTTGTGGTGATGGTGGTGTATGTGTGTCGTAAGGCTCCTCCATCCCTGTAACGATACTTTCATTGAGTTCTATTGGCAGTTAACTTGCTGCGTGGTTTTGTGTGCAGTATTTAGCATAATAGACTTTGGAACTTCAGTTTGTATGTAGTGGTGGTAGTGAAAGTGGTTAAGTTAAGTTAGGAGCACATTGAGTCAAGCACCAGCAGCAGCAGCACAAGTAATCCTGCATTCATATGTATGTATGTATTCCCAGCGTATTAAACTAAGTCAACTTGTATGTCTTTAATGGTTTCGATATCGCCAAAACGGGTCACTTACATGTTGGGAGAACCGTCTTCGGTAGTTTCAGATGAAGAAACCACCAAAGTGAGCCGAGTGAGTGTTTATTTAAGTGAACATACTGAACCATATTACAGGCTCTGGCTAGATCCCGCAGCATTAAACGTCCAGTTAATATCTCCAAATATAATATCTCTATGTCACCTACAAAATCCATTAAAAAATAAACTGAACTCTGTCCACAGAGAATAAATGAGAATTTATAGTGGTTATTATTGAAAAACAAAAATAATTGTTGTCCAGGTAATAGGTTTGTTGAACTGTTGACTTTACGAATCCCTCCAAATGCTCTGGTTGCGATTCTTAACTTTTAAATCGATTGTTAACATTTTGTTTCCACCACCTGTTGTCACTGATTTTCTTGCAAACTTGCCCACCATTTCCTTTATTAAATTCTCCGTTTTGGCCACCGACTTAAAACGAAAGCCCCAGCGGAATTTTCCATTATGATATTATATTTCAACCACGCATACCATAAGTCAGCGACGTTTCCATTGACATCATCATCGTGATTTTTTTTTTGTTTAAGTTATGTTCTTTTGGTAGCAGGCGAGCAGGGCTTTTACAAACACATATTTGTGGGTAATGGCATTTTTTTCGCGTTGTATTCTGCTGGGCTAGGAGTGGGGAAAAGGGTTTGTAAGAGGGGTTTGACCTAAATTGTGCCACAACCCACACAACAAAGAAACTGCGACTTGTAGACGAGACATTAACCATATGGCTCAGACCGCATAAATGAAAGTACTGCTTGTAGTAGGTAGAGCACCCGCAACAACAACAACAACTACACGAACAGTGTTCTTTGTACAGCCATATATACTGGTTGTGTGTATGTGCGTGTGTGTGTATTTAGATGGTATGCAAAACTGAGAGGAAATGCAAAAAACCAGCTATGAAAACACACAATATGTCAAATGCAGACAACCGTAGTAGTCATTTCATGTAATGCCTATTTTCTGCCATGTTTGCCAAAGAAGTGGGATTGCATTTAAGCCAAAAGACAAATACACACACAAACACTGGCGTAGGAACTAAAGCCGAATGGGTTTTCTGCACACACACACACACACACACACACATAAAGTCTGAAAAACAATAGATTTACATCAGTGAAATTGCACACAAAAAAGTGACGCTGGCTGCTCGGCCATGTTTAATGCAAAGCAAAAGTGCCACTAAAAGTCTACTCGCCTACAATTTCCACTAATGTTTGAGGCCATTTTTGGAGTTGAGATTTTGTGGCGTAAACGGGGGGGACGGATGTTTTTGTTCATGCAGACCCGGTGGAATGTAGAATCTATGGCAGACAGGAAGGTGATGGAGGCGACAGCAAAACGAAATAATGCATAATGCGGATGTGTTGGTGGGATTGAACTGACGAAGAGGGTATTGCGGTTAAAGGGCTTACAGCAATGTAGTGACGGCATTTCAATTGGATTTATAAGCCATTAAAAAAGAGCTGCTCAGGGAACACATAATATTAAACGTGGGATCAAATCGAAACGTTGGAATAAATGAAAAAATAAATAAATGAATAGATGAATAAATAAATAAAATAAATAAAATGAATAATTTAATAAATAAATGACTAAAATGACTAAATAAATAAAATGAATAAAATGAATAAAGTGAATAAAATGAATAAAATGAATAAAATGAATAAAATGAATGAAATGAATAAAATGAATGAAATGAATAAAATGAATGAAATGAATAAAATGAATAAAATGAATAAAATGAATAAAATGAATAAAATGAATAAAATGAATAAAATGAATAAAATGAATAAAATGAATAAAATGAATAAAATGAATAAAATGA
Organism: Hydrotaea cyrtoneurina; assembly: GCA_958296145.1. NCBI lineage: Eukaryota > Metazoa > Arthropoda > Insecta > Diptera > Muscidae > Hydrotaea > Hydrotaea cyrtoneurina. The sequence continues at coordinate 11,551,955 of OY282516.1, forward strand.
ATAAAATGAATAAACGAATAAAAAGAATAAAATTAATAAAATCAATAAGTGCATAAACGGAATAAATAAATAAATTAATAAATAAACGAATAAAATGAATAAAATAAAGAAATGATTAAAAGAATGAAATGAATAAAAAGAATAAAATGAATAAAATGAATGAAATGAATAAAATGAATGAAATGAATAAAATGAATGAAATGAATAAAATGAATGAAATGAATAAAATGAATGAAGTGAATAAAATGAATAAAATGAATAAAATGAATGAAATGAATAAAATGAATGAAATGAATAAAATGAATAAAATGAATGAAATGAATAAAATGAATAAACTGAGTAAAATTAGTAAAATGAGTAAAATTAATAAAATTAATAAATGAATTAAATTAATAAAATGAAACGAATAAAGTTAATAAAATTAAAAAATGAATAAATGATTAAATGAATAAAATGAATAGAATAAATAAAATGAATAAATGAATTTAAAATTAAAATGAATAATTTAATAAATAAATGACTAAAATGAATAAAATGGATAAATGAATAAATAAATAAAATGAAAAATTTTATAAATAAATGGCAACAATGAATAAAATTAATAAGTGAATTAAAGGAGTAAAATAAATAAAATGAATAATAATCGATGAATAAAATTAATAAAATGAATAAATGAATAAAATGAATAAAATAAATAAAATGAATAAATCAATAAAATGAAAAAAATAAATAAAATTAATAAATAAATAAAATTAATAAGTGAATAAACGGAATTAATAAATAAACTAATAAATAAACAAATAAAATTAATAAAATTAAGAAATGATTAAATGAATAAAATAAAGAAATGATTAAATGAATAAAATGAATGAAATGAATAAATGATTAAAATGAGTAAAATAAATATATGACGAAAATGAATAAATGAATAAAAATAAATAAATGAATAAATGATTAAATAAATAAAACGAATAAAATAAAAAAATGAATAAACGAATAAACGAATAAAATTAATAAATCATTTTTTTTAAATAAATCTGCTATAGTTTCTTTAATGTTGAATGCACGCTGAGCTGATAGGTCGACCCTATGAAGATGACATAACACAATCAAGCCGGGCTTTCATTTTGCTTTACGAAACATTGGTTCAAATGTGAAATTTACTTAAAAAACATTAACTTGTGGTTCAAAGATGGAATTTGCTTATACATTTTTAACAGTGGCAATCGGTGGTTTCAGGGGTAACCCCAGTGTGTTTAAATTCATCTATGTACATTTAGATATGATTAAGAAAGTGCAAATTATTTTGTAGTTTTATACAACAACAATATTATAAACAAAAATTTGGAAAAATTGAATTTTTGTTTTTAAATTTTCAAGTTCCGTCGTAAGTTTTTTCTGATTAATATATTGTTATGACATCTTTAGTGTTTTTTTTTATAATTCTGTATTTAAACTAACAATCTAAACATGACTGAAATTGGATTGGAACAAGTTTACATATAAGCAATAAAATCAGCATATCTCGTATTGTATGGGAGAAACCCCAATATAAAAACCAATTTTTTAATAATATTATCTATAAATAAAGGTTTGGACGAAGTTTACACTTTTCTCAGAGCCGCGGTTTCTAAACTTGAATTCCTATAGCTCATTTCGGGTTAAAGTCACTGGGTTTAACTGTCAGACTTAAGCCGAAAAACACTTCATCTGGGTCTCTGTAAAATTTAAATCAATTCGCTGATTTATTTGTCTACATTTTTCGAATTTCTCTATAAGTCGCAATTTTTCCTATATCAAATCTACCATTGAAGTTCTACAAAATAACTGGTAACATTTGAAGTTTGTAGGCACCGACATTGATTTTCTACAACAGAATTTGTCACATTTGGAGTTTGCAGGTGAATTCGGTCGTCTAGGTTATCTTTGACCAAAAAAGGAAAATATTTGACACCTGTTTGAGAATACAGATTAATTAAAATCGTCCAGAGGGACAAAAAAAATCTTACTGATGAACTTAAAGAATTTTCTGAATTGCTAAATTTTGTCAGACATTTCCAGAAGAGATTTGTTTGCCTTATTTTTTGTGCCGATTCCTAAACTCTCTTATCATTGATAGAACTAATTAACATACTCATATTCTCTAGAAGTTTAAACTAATTTCATTTTATTTCTTTCTCCTCATTTCAGCTCTCTTTCCTCTCCGCCAACGTATCAGAAATATTCATTCATCCTAAACGTATACTATACATTTGTGCCAAAAAGGAAAAAAAAAACCAAAAAGAAAAATCAAAAAAGTGCAGACAATTTGGAAATTGTTGGAAGCATTTGGTTTTTCTTTCGCCAACGTCTAAGGATTAATAACTATTGGATTTCTATATAGCCTAAACAGCAATCACTAGAAGAGCCCAGCAAACCATCCTCCTCTCAACAACTAACAATATTTTACGAAGTTATGAAGTCATGAGACCGACATTCAATCGAAGCCTTTATATATTATTGTTCATTATTTTAATACAATGTAAGTAGAAAATATTAAATTTTCCATACAAGCAATCAAATAAATAAATTAATGAGTAAGTGGGACAAATTACAGGAACCTCCCTAAAAGATATGCAATGAAATCTGTACCACCATACAGACTATAATTTAAATGCGGCCCAACAATCAGCAATAATATTTGATAAAAAAAATCCCTAAAAGATATGCCATGAAATCTGATCGACTATATGGAAGATATTTTCAATGCTATGGAATACAGCCCAGATATATGCAATACATTTTGATACAGATGAATGTCATAAAACGGTGTTTGTTTATATAAAGTTCAGCTTAACCCGAATATTTTACATGTTTATATATTTTAAAGGGTGGTATGTAGAATGTAAAAATCCCACCAACAGCCCGATATATCTCAATTCAATCATTATGTCTCAACACATTTTCCAATGTCAGTCGGCATTTTCATGTCGCCTTGAAAATGCTTGTCCAACATGTTGTGGCTGCAAGCAATTTATTCGTACAATGTGCTTCATTACATGTAATAATGTGAATTCATTTATGACCATCATTTCACATTACGCATTATGTATTACAACAACGAAAATAAATAAGAATAATAAAATGAGAAATTCAACTCATACTAAATAAAACATCAATATTGCCATACTCATCTATGGATACAGTGGCTGACAGCAATACAGGGATTAAATAAAACCACAAGTTAAAGTTAAAGATTAGTTCAAGATGTAGAAATTTAGACATTTGTTATGCCAAAGACGAGGTCCAACGGAACGTCTTGGGAGTGCTAGCCAACGTACCACTGACTGGCTTTACGAAATTCATCGAAATCACCATTTGGGTCTTCTCTGCCAATCCCTTACCTTCTGACTCTCCTTTCTAGCCAAGGACACAGTGTGTGGGCGGGCAACCCATTCTATCTAACCTATTGCACATTTTTCCGACTTTAAACCACTGTCCATAAATGCACATGGTAGATACAGCCGCACACGCACACAAATACATTCTCCATACTGCTGGGTGACTCGTCCGACAGCCATAAATTTCTGAACGCAGACAACGAAACGCAGAACAACGCGCACAAAATTAAGTTTATATGCTTAACTTATGACAAATGTTGCCAAGATAATCGCAGTCAGACAGAACACATAATTTTTCATGTCCCCCCCACCCGCCAACTCCAACTCCAACGGAGCGTATGCTGTTGTTTTTTTTCTTATGTGTAGTTGTGTACATGGTTTTTGGGCGGGGGCGAAAAGGGGGCACTATTTGGAAATTAATATGTGTATGCGCTCGAGTATGTACCAATCCCACCGACAATGTTACCTCATTGAAACCCAGGACATACGTGGTTTACATTTTTAAAAAAACAGTACAAATAAATAATTTTTAGCATTTCCCATCCAAGTTATCTGGACTTCTTGCATCAGCCAAGAATACTGACCTCTTGTTTTCTATTAAAATAATGAGTTTAAGGCCATCTCATTGACTAACGATGGTGATTAGTGATCTCAAACATGCGTTCCCCAGCAGCTTCTTCTAACCCAATACAGATGATTTTTTTTAACATTTTCCCAGTTTTATTCTCTTTCTCTAGCTAACCCATTTATTGCCATTCATCATATTTGTTTTGTCCAGGAAAAAAAACACATTTTTTATTTGCGTTTTTATTTCCTATACGTTCCATGTACACACATCTTTCCGATTATTCAATTCGCTGCACAAGTGTGTGTATATTGACTTGTATTGGTATTTAAAGCCATATTAAAAGTCCTTAACATAAAATACAGGGGTATTTAAGACAAAGGCACTGAAGACGTGACCAAAATAGTTGAATACCATCGCACCGATATTCTCAACAATCTTCTGTGGGGGTTATGGATTTACTCGCCTCAGTTGGATAAGTCTCACAGCGCGTCGTGCATCCTAACCCTGGGCAACATTCGGATGTTTACATATGCAGGACAGGTACTTAAAGGCAGCATTAGAGATAAGTACGCCAAAAATGTTTATTTATTTGTTTTATCCGCACACACACACAATCCGCCGGATAAAAAAAGGTTGAAGGTTATGATGGAAATGGAAAGCCATCGTAATGCCAGACATTTTCCTTTGGCCGTTTGTGTTTTTTTTTTTTTTTTTTGGGGAAAATATTAAAGTGTTTCTCTGTTTTAAGTTTCGTGTGGTAACGTGTGTAGATTTCGATTCGCCAGAAACGCAAGTGTTCATAATGTTTAATTAAGTATTAATGAATTTTTTATTGATTTCCTTCTTTTTTTTTTTGAGTATAAGAATTTGTTTTCTTTAATGTTTTTTGTGGGCAACATATTTTCCTTCTCTCCCTAGCTCCATATCTCTCTCTGTTTATTATTCTTTTCAAGCATGTGGTGCTTGCTGTCTTTTCAACGTACAGAAAATCTATGGCAGCAAAACTTTAATTTGTTCAGCTTTCTCTTAGTTTAGTTTGAGATTTTTATGCGACGTGTGGTTTTATACGTGGGCCACAGAGAAAAGTTTCTGCAGTTGACTGAACATATTAGCCGTTTTCTTTTTTTTTTCGTCTAAACTATTTTACCGAACTAAATAAAAGTTTTCATATATACATTTTGCTTCGGAGAGTGTACTTTAGTACACTTTTAGTACACTTTGCTTAGGAAAGTGGACTCTTTAGTACACTTTGCTTAGGAAAGTGGACTCTTTAGTACACTTTGCTTAGGAAAGTGGACTCTTTAGTACACTTTGCTTAGGAAAGTGGACTCTTTAGTACACTTTGCTTAGGAAAGTGGACTCTTTAGTACACTTTGCTTAGGAAAGTGGACTCTTTAGTACACTTTGCTTAGGAAAGTGGACTCTTTAGTACACTTTGCTTAGGAAAGTGGACTCTTTAGTACACTTTGCTTAGGAAAGTGGACTCTTTAGTATACTTTGTTTAGCGAAAAGAAACTAACAATTCTTTTTTATAATAAAAAATTAAATTTTAGTTTGTCTTATAGAAATTCTAAAAAGGATTTTTTAAAAAAAAAATTAAATTACGAAAACGTATTTTAAAAAAGAAAATAATAATTTGTTTTGTAAGCGCCCCGGTAGGCGAGTTGGTAGCGTGCTTGCCAATCAGCATGGGGGTTGTGTGTTCGATTCCCACCAGAGGCTTTGGTCTGTCGCTGCAAAAATCAAATGGTCTTTGTCACCCGGTTTACCCTTGGACCCAAAATTATAATATATATTTACTTTGTATTGTAATTAATAAATAAATAAATAAAATAATTTGTTTTGTTTGTTTTATATATTTTATAAAAACGAAACAAAAGTTTTTTTTTTTACAAAAAATACGTATACAAATTGCAAAAATTATTTTTTTTTTTTAAAAAAATTAAAATTACCAAAACGTATTTTTAAATAAATTTTTTTTTCTTTTTCTTATAAAAATTCCAAAACTTATTTTAAAAAAAAAATCAAAATTTTAAAAAAAATATTTTTTTCCATTTGTATTAAAAAAAATTTTTGTTTCTTCTTTTCTATTTTTTGTGAAAAATATATTTATTTTAACATTTTATTTTTCTATTTTTTTTTTTATGAAATTCAAAAACATATTTTTTTTTATAAAAATTCCAAAACGAATTCTAAAAATAATTTTACTTTAATTTTTTTCAAAATTTTATTTTTCGATTTTTTTATTATTCTTTTTATGAAATTCAATTTTTTTTATAAAAATACCAATACATATTTATAAAAAAAAATTCTTTTATTTTTATCATAATTTTATTTTTCTATTTTTTTAATGAAATTTTTTTATTTATTTTTCTATTTATTATAAAATTTTATTTTCTTCTTTTTTTTGTAAAAAAGGCCATAAAATATTCTTAAAAGAAAATGTCTTCTTTTTTTTCAAAATGTTATTTTTCTTTGTTTTTAATTTTTTTTAGGAAATTTAATGTATTTTTTATGAAATTCAAAAATTCATTTTCTTTTTAATTTTTTTAAAATTTTATTTTCCAATTTTTTTTTTGATGTATTAAAAAAAAATAATTTAATTTTTTGTTTCTTCTTTTTTGTGAAAAATACATTTTATTTTTCTATTATTTTTTAATTTTTTTATGAAATTCGAAAACGAATTTTTTTTCAATTTTTTTTCCTGTATTCTGTTTTTGTGATTTCCTGTGACAAAACTCCTTTTTGACTCTACTGTAGTGGTGGTGGTGTTAAAATATGCATGCCGGTGCATGTGGGTGTGTGTGATGGTTATTTCCAGCA